>CM051460.1:37580761-38186487 GCA_028095005.1 Rhynchospora pubera | reverse complement strand
ATCAACATATAAACATAAATTATGGATATGTTTTCCATTATTTAAATAAGTTGTTTATAAATTTGATACAATTTAAAAGTTATTTAGTCACCGATTAAGTTTGGATGACCATTATTTTCGAATTGTACTAAATTTCCATTTACAAATAACTTTTCCCAATCATTAATATCCGTAATTTGAATTTTGGAATTTTGTCAGACCGTTTGATTAGTTATCCAACAAAACGTTGGTGCTCAGACAAGCCTAACAAATAAGCGTACTTTTGAGGTCCAGAAAACTTAATTAGACCAGCCCAAAATTAAAAAGAAAAACATGTGTTACTTTTTCTATTTATGATGTACTCAGACGATTCAATTCCAAATGCAATCATAAAGAGATCGTGGTCCATAATCTCTCAAGTTTTAAAGACGCCCACATAAGATGCTCTATAAAGCAAAAGAAGGGGACGCAGATTTTCCTCAGACCGAGAAGTACTTCCAAAATTATAATTTGAAGCTGTTTTCCTATGGCTCCGTTTGGATGGTGTGGGAATAAGAGAATAAGGGAAGAAGGAAGAGGAAAAGTGGGAAGATGAGAAGAATGGGAAGAAACTATTCCGAGAAGAAGGAATGTTGTTTGGATGATGTGTTAGGAAGAAGGAATAAATTTGTTGTATTAAAATAATATTATGGATGTTATTTAATAAAAAGGTGGCCCCATTTTCGGTTACAACTCTTTTCCCCACCCATCCCATATTGGGATCAGACTCGTTAGAGTCGAGCAGAGTCCGTAAGACTCGACTCAGAGAGTCGATTCGACTCAGTCCACTAGGATTTTCGATCCCTTCTTCTTCTCTCTCTCGTCTCTAACCTCTCTCCATAAGCTCAGGCCGTGTTTGTTTGCGCCTCCCTCAAAACCCGCAAGCAAGGGAAGATGCATCGCCATTACAGAGACACCGACTCTGTCACACAATCAGCATATTCAATGTTCGCTTCTCACTGCGTCTGAATTCTCAATGTTCGCAAGACCAGGTTGAAAAATATGAGATGCGAAAGGAAAAACAACAAAACTTTTACTAGGTGCGTCTGAATTCCGACCAGAATTTTCCAATTCTAAACCTGTTATTGCCTTCCTCACTGCTAAGCTGCACATTCAAGGATAAGTCATGCAGTCTGGGACTCAGAGTTAGGTTTCATGACATAGTTGCCATAATTATCAACTGAATACACTGACAAAAGCTAGTTTAATCAGGTTTCTATGGAATTTCATTGGATAGAAGATCTGACAAAGCAGATAGAGAATCAGCCCAGATAAATTGGGCTGCAAATTATACAACTGAAGGAAACTTAAAGCTAATTTATGCTAGCTAATCTTAATATGGACAACTGCATAATTGAAGGGAATGGAAATATGGTGGAATGAAAATTCATTTACTCTGTCTGTTTGGATCATTAATTAAAGGAAGGGAAAAAAATTCCCTTCCCATTTTTTTCTTCCGTTCCGTTATGACCTTAGAATCTTTTGTATCTCAACTATATATAATTAAATGTAATTTCTTGCCAACACAAAAATTTTGAAGCGTATGGGGCAGACTAGCACTAGTACGATGTTAACTCGCTTTATCCTTATGACCTTATGTTATGAGTGCATTTCATATGCCAATAGGAAAACCAACGTGTTATTATGGGGATTTCAAAGGGTATGACTTGTCAGAAGTATTTGGATTTGTTGAAGCATATATTTATGTTCCTCCTGATTTAAATAGGCCATTGTTCCGTTATTGCTGTCCTAAGAAAGGTGCTCTCCTCTTCCCAACAGGCAATTTCTTTGGCGTATACTTTACTGAAGAACTCAAGCTGTCAAACATTATTTAAATGGAATTTCTTATCAACACGCTAGGTGTATCTAAAGTTTTAAACATTATTTCATTTCGTTATGACCTTAGCAAATAGACATTATCAAAAAGTTAGTCCTTTAACACACAACCAGAGCACCAATCGTACCAGTGCACTAGTGATACATCTTTGTTATGCCCAATTCGCTTCATTATATAGACATTATTTCATTTCGTTATGTCCAATTTATAAGGATTAAAAGAAAAACAATACCAATTAGTCATCGCCCTTTCATCTTTGTCCCATACCCAGTTACCCACGTACCAGTGCACCATTGGTATATCCAAGGACAATACCAATAAGGATGGGAGGGAGCTAAATAATTTAAATTTAAGAAAAATGCAGAACAATCTCAAATTGACCACACAAAGTAAACTTCAAACTAGCTAAATTCAACTAAAATATGAGCAGCATATGACAGAAATATTACACAATTTGGATCAGCAATATTTTTCTCCATAAAATACTTGGTTTTTGCAAACATGCCCTCGAACTTCATCTTATTACAAAATTTCAACTAGACTTATTAAAAATAGTAAAAATTAATATCTTTTGTGTAAAAAAGATAAACTTGATAAAAGATGCATCCTCCCATGTCTGAATCCACATTGCCAATCTCTTAAGCTAACAATTAGTAAACAAACAGTAAATTAGAAATCACTGATTGGTTAAGTGGTAAATACCTTGAACACTGGTATATACCATTGATGCATCATGCTATGCATAACAGAATTAAGAGTATATTCACTCTAACTCCTACTTGGGCAACAGCGTTAATGGAACATAGGTACAGAAGCATCCAATTAATTTTGCATTTAAATCCGATTGAAAAAAAACGAAGTGAAAAAAAACATAAATTGATAAAATTTAACAAAACCTCAAAAGCAAAGCCAAAACCCTTATTCTGGAGCAGGAGAATGCCCTTGGTCAGGTCAGGTCATCCTCTCCCCTCCCCTCTTTTCAATTGATTTTGGAGCAGATCCTTTCATTAAAGAAATGGAACGGAGAGGAGAGTAAGAGTTGACCGGAATTTGTTACCCTCCAAATCGGAGTGCAGAAGTTTGCTCTAAAACTTCCGAAATTTCAATATGTCTCTTCCATCGTCTTATCTTTTCTTTCATTGTCTTCTCTTCTGCGTGGAGCAAGTAAACAATCGAACATCATAAACTCATCCGATCGTTTCGTTACTCTTCTCTTCTGCCTTAGTTGTTGGGGCATTTGGATTTGGGGTTAACCTTTCTTAAGCCATTGAATTGCTGCCCGCCTGTACCGCTTTAGGGAAAGTGTTCTTTTTTCAGATAAACTTGAGAGTAAGGCTGTCAAATGTGGCCCGATACCACGGAATGGGTCTAATTCGTTTCTCTTTCGTATAAGGAAACATAACACCATTCCATTTCGTTAACTGTTTCATTTCTGAAACGGCATAATTCTGTTTTGTTAATCGTTCCACTTCAAAAATAACACATAAAACGGTTTGAAATGAAGCTGAAACAGTCGAAACGGTATAATTCCACGTTTTGTTTATCGTTTCGTTATTGAAACGGAATGAAAATCAGTTCTGTTATTCGTTCCGTTTCGCTTAACCGAATGGAATCACGTGCCAAAAAATCACGCTGACAGCTCTACTTGAGAGGAACTGTCAAGTGGAACATTTGGGGAAAAGTTACTGATGTATTATTTTTATATGTTTTTTTTTTTCAAGTTCACTAGTTCGATCCCAAAAAAGAGCACGGATTATGCAAGATTTATTACAGATGTCTATCTATAAACCATATCTAACCTTTTTAAATGAGGATATATTGACAATCATATTTACGAAAGAATTATCATTTATCAACATATAAACATAAATTATGGATATGTTTTCCATTATTTAAATAAGTTGTTTATAAATTTGATACAATTTAGAAGTTATTTAGTCACCCATTAAGTTTGGATGACCAATTTATTTTCGAATTGTACTAAATTTCCATTTACAAATAACTTATATAAATCATAAATATCCGTAATTTGAATTTTGGAATTTTGTCAAACCGTTTGGTTATTTATCCAACAAAACGTTGGTGCTTAGACAAGCCTAACAAATAAGCGTACTTTTGAGGTCCAGAAAACTTAATTAGACCAGCCCAAAATTAAAAAGAAAACCATGTGTTACTTTTTCTATTTATGATGTACTCAGACGATTCAATTCCAAATGCAATCATATGGTGCGTTTGGATCGTTGGAAGAAAGAAGAAGAAGAAGAAAAAAGAAAAAAAAATTATAAACAATCCAAACTCTTCACAAAGTTACACACTTCACAAAGTTACACACTTCACAATACTTCTTCCCACTTCTTCCCTTCTTTCCTTTTTCCCACACCTATCCAAACGGAGCCATAAAGAGATCGCGGTCCATAATCTCTCAAGTTTTAAAGACGCCCACATAAGATGCTCTATAAAGCAAAAAAAGAGGACGCAGATTTTCCTCAGACCGAGAAGTACTTCCAAAATTATGATTTGAAGCTGTTTTCCTTGAGAAGACCAGGTTGAAAAATATGAGGTGCGAAAGGAAAAACAACAAAACTTTAACAAGGTGCGTCTGAATTCTGACCAGAAATTTCCAATACTAAACCTGTTATTGCCTTCCTCACTGCTAAGCTGCACTGTCAAGGATAAGTCATGATTACATTGGCTCAGTCTGGGACTCAGAGTTAGGTTTCATGACATAGTTGCCATAATTATCAACTGAATACACTGACAAAAGCTAGTTTAATCAGGTTTCTATGGAATTTCATTTGATAGAAGATCTGACAAAGCAGATAGAGAATCAGCCCAGATAAATTGGGCTGCAAATTATACAACTGAAGGAAATTTAAAGCTAATTTAAGCTAGCTAATCTTAATATGGACAACTGCATAATTGAAGGGAATGGAAATATGGTGGAATGAAAATTCATTTGCTTTGTCTGCTTGGATCATTAATTAGAGGAAGGGAAAAAAATTCCCTTCCCAATTTTTCTTTCGTTCCGTTATGACCTTAGAATCTTTTGTATCTCAACTATAATTAAATGTAATTTCTTGCCAACACAAAAATTTTGAAGCGTATGGGGCTGAATAGCACTAGTACGATGTTAACTCGCTTTATCCTTATGACCTTATGTTATGAGTGCATTTCATATGCCAATAGGAAAACCAACGTGTTATTATGGGGATTTCAAAGGGTATGACTTGTCAGAAGTATTTGGATTTGTTGAAGCATATATTTATGTTCCTCCTGATTTAAATAGGCCACTGTTCCTTTATTGCTGTCCTAAGAAAGGTGCTCTCCTCTTCCCAACAGGCAATTTCTTTGGCGTATACTTTAGTGAAGAACTCAAGGAAGCTGTCAAACATTATTTAAATGGAATTTCTTATCAACACGCTAGGTGTATCTAAAGTTTAAACATTATTTCATTTCGTTATGACCTTAGCAAATAGACATTATCAAAAAGTTAGTCCTTTAACACACAACAAGAGCACCAATCGTACCAGTGCACTAGTGGTACATCTTTGTTATGCCCAATTCGCTTCATTATATAGACATTATTTCATTTCGTTATGTCCAATTTATAAGGATTAAAAGAAAAACAATACCAATTAGTCATCACCCTTTCATCTTTGTCCCATACCCAGTTACCCACGTACCAGTGCACCAGTGGTATATCCAAGGACAATACCAATAAGGATGAGGGGGAGCTAAATACTTTAAATTTAAGAAAAATGCAGAACAATCTCAAATTGACCACACAAAGTAAACTTAAAACTAGCTAAGTTCAACTAAAATATGAGCAGCATATGACAGAAATATTACACAATTTGGATCAGCAATATTTTTCTCCATAAAATACTTGGTTTTCGCCAACATGCTCTCGAACTTCATCTTATTACAAAATTTCAACAAGCCTTATTAAAAATAGTAAAAATTAATATCTTTTGTGTAAAAAAGATAAACTTGATAAAAGATGCATCCTCCCATGTCTGAATCCACATTGCCAATCTCTTTAGGACCTAACAATTAGTAAACAAACAGTAAATTAGAAATTTTCAATGATTATAATGTTTTCAAAAAAGTAGTAGCACTCATGCCTAATTAAAGAGATATTTTCAATGATTATAATGTTGAATCATTATATGATAATCAACTGGTAAATACCTTGAACACTGGTATATACCATTGATGCATCATGCTATGCATAACAGAATTAAGATTTAAGAGTATATTCACTCTAACTCCTACTTGGGCAACAGCGTTAATGGAACATAGGCACAGAAGCATCCAATTAATTTTGCATTTAAATCTGATTGATAAAAAATGAAGTGAAAAAAAACATAAATTGATAAAATTTAACAAAACCTCAAAAGCAAAGCCAAAACCCTTGTGAAAAGGAGGGAGGCAGATATGCTCCTTCAAGGGAATCGAAGTAAAACAAGCTGAAAATCTGTCTGGTAATGTTTCCATGGATACCTTCAGGTCACACTAATTAGCAAGGACTTAAAATCTGACAGATTGGCAAAGATACTGTTTCTATTCAAAACCAACAATTCATATTTAATTGAACACAAGTCACAGTTACAACAAACAATGTAACTACATTTTCACTAACCTATTTTTCCAAATTGAACCTCAGTTTATTTGAAACTGGATGTTACTTCTCCCTCAATTTGTCCCTTGATCAAATCTGTTGCCCACAACAAATCATCCAAATAGAGAAACTATGCTTGGAGGCTTCACCGCCCTCAGTTTATGGCCAACAATGGAGTCCCACATAATAATAACTTCATCAATGATTATTTGTCAAGCTTCCAATTCCTCGGCGCATCAAAAGCATCAAGTCTAATAGCCGTCTCCTTGCATCATATATTGGGTTCGGCTCTATAAGCCGACCTTTCTCATAGGCCTCGCGCAAAAGCACTGTATGGCGGTAACCTTTAGTAGAGAGGTAAAAAATACCAGGATGGTCTAGAAAAAGGTCTCTCACATTCAGCTCTATCCCAAACCATTTCTTAAAATGGCTGATCTTCTCCACCTCCACCATTTTCTCTACTGTTAGACTGATAAACTCATGCATTATACCAACTGCTCTCTTCTCCATCATCCTCCGACCATTCTTCCCACTACCCCTTGTGGTACAGGGTTCGTATGGACCAGTATAAGGTACCAGTTGCCATGCCTTAATTCTCGCACGGTAATCCTTGGTGAGCCGCATTCCCGGTGGAAACCTGAGATTAAACTCAAAGCTAGAATCTTTCTGTAGTGACCTCCTCCACGATTCAATAGCAGGTGTGAAATTCTTCGAGCCAGTATCTACAAGCTCGACAATGTGAGTATTGGGTTCGTTCGGATTGTCGCTAAGAGAGAAAAGAGAAGGGTTTTGGTGTATAACCGAATGCTCAAAATCGTCGGGTAGGCCAAGCTCACGCCAGACTCGAAAGACGGCTCGAAGCGGGAGGCGGTGGGAGAGAGACATGGCAAGAAGCCTGTGAAGGCGACATGTGGCAGCCTCTGATTCTCTGGAGGAAGCTTCAGACTCGGAGGAGACTTGTGAGGGAAGAATGGAACTTTGGCAATCCCCAACAGGATCAAGGAATGCAGATCATATTCACTGTACAGACTTGTGAGGGAAGAATTAGGTGCCGGGTATCTCACTGGTGAGAAGGTTGTGTCGCCGGGAGAGGAGTGCAACAAGGTCTTCAATGCAATTTGCGAGGGTAAGGTGATAGACCCACTACTAGAGTGCTTGAAGGAGTGGAATGGTGAACCTCTACCAATCTGTTAGGAAAAACTGTTTTTTATGTACTCGAAATATATGTTTTTTTGTTTTTTTGACGATTTATTTTGTTAGCTACCTTCAATGTTTTTGAAGGTAAAGCATGATCTTAGTATTAATTTGTCTGTGTGTTTTGAAGGTAAAGTATGAAATAATAACTTTTTCCTATTTTTGAGTCTTTTCTCTCTTTCTTATTCTATCATTGCTCATATATTAATTTGCCATAGCGCGCATTACTAACTCGAAAGACTGACAAATGACGACAAAGAATCAGCAAGAAGAAACTTATTTTCTTATTTTAATTGATACTATCAAAAGATACTAGTATCACCTAAGCCACTGAGCTAAACAGTTAGTTGTTGGTGCATTTGGGGTTAATCTTTCTTTAGCCATTGAATTGATGTACCACATTTGCGGAAGTGTTCTTTTCACAAAAACTTGAGAGGAACTGTCAAGTGAACATTTGGGGAAAAGTTACTGATGCATTATTTTTATATTTTTTTTCCAAGTTCACTAGTTCGATCAGCAATAAGAAAATCATAGTTGCTGCTGCTGCACCACATTTGGGGAAAAGTAACAGAGAATCACCAATAAGAAACTTATTTTCTTATTAAGTTATTATGATTCATACTATAAAAGGATACTAGTATCACCTAGGCCACTAAGCTAACCATTTAGGTTGTGCTCCAGTTTCTAAAGGAGGGGATAAGGGGAGGGGACTGGTGAGGAGGTGAGGATCACCCGAATTTGGAGGTGACAGATGCCGAGTAAAGTCTGTTCAAATTTGTCTCTGTCTAATCCTCTCTCACTCTCTTTTAATCCCGTTTCACTCTTATTCTGGAGCAGGAGAATGCCCTTGGTCAGGTCAGGTCATCCTCTCCCCTCCCCTCTTTTCAATTGATTCTGGAGCAGATCCTTTCATTAAAGGAATGGAACGGAGAGGAGAGTAAGAGTTGACCGAAATTTGTTACCCTCCAAAAAATCGGAGTGCAGAAGTTTCCTCTAAAACTTTTGAAATTTCAATGTGTCTCTCCCATCATCTTCTCTTCTGCGTGGAGCGAGTAAACAATAGAACAGCATAAACTCGTCCGATCATTTCGTTACTCTTCTCTTCTGCCTTAGTTGTTGGGGCATTTGGATTTGGGGTTAACCTTTCTTAAGCCATTGATTGCTGCCCGCCTATGACGCTTTTGGGAAAGTGTTCTTTTTTCAAGATAAACTTGAGAGGAACTGTCAAGTGGAACATTTGGGGAAAAGTTACTGATGTATTATTTTTATATGTTTTTTTTTTTCAAGTTCACTAGTTCGATCCCAAAAAGAGCACGGATTATGCTAGTTTTATTACAGATGTCTATCTATGAACCATATCTAACCTTTTTAAATGAGGATATATTGACAATCATATTTACGAAAGAATTATCATTTATCAACATATAAACATAAATTATGGATATGTTTTCCATTATTTAAATAAGTTGTTTATAAATTTGATACAATTTAAAAGTTATTTAGTCACCGATTAAGTTTGGATGACCATTATTTTCGAATTGTACTAAATTTCCATTTACAAATAACTTTTCCCAATCATTAATATCCGTAATTTGAATTTTGGAATTTTGTCAGACCGTTTGATTAGTTATCCAACAAAACGTTGGTGCTCAGACAAGCCTAACAAATAAGCGTACTTTTGAGGTCCAGAAAACTTAATTAGACCAGCCCAAAATTAAAAAGAAAAACATGTGTTACTTTTTCTATTTATGATGTACTCAGACGATTCAATTCCAAATGCAATCATAAAGAGATCGTGGTCCATAATCTCTCAAGTTTTAAAGACGCCCACATAAGATGCTCTATAAAGCAAAAGAAGGGGACGCAGATTTTCCTCAGACCGAGAAGTACTTCCAAAATTATAATTTGAAGCTGTTTTCCTATGGCTCCGTTTGGATGGTGTGGGAATAAGAGAATAAGGGAAGAAGGAAGAGGAAAAGTGGGAAGATGAGAAGAGTGGGAAGAAACTATTCCGAGAAGAAGGAATGTTGTTTGGATGATGTGTTAGGAATAAGGAATAAATTTGTTGTATTAAAATAATATTATGGATGTTATTTAATAAAAAGGTGGCCCATTTTCGGTTACAACTCTTTTCCCCACCCATCCCATATTGGGATCAGACTCGTTAGAGTCGAGAAGAGTCCGTAAGACTCGACTCAGAGAGTCGATTCGACTCAGTCCACTAGGATTTTCGATCCCTTCTTCTTCTCTCTCTCGTCTCTAACCTCTCTCCATAAGCTCAGGCCGTGTTTGTTTGCGCCTCCCTCAAAACCCGCAAGCAAGGGAAGATGCATCGCCATTACAGAGACACCGACTCTGTCTCACAATCAGCATATTCAATGTTCGCTTCTCACTGCGTTTGAATTCTCAATGTTCGCAAGACCAGGTTGAAAAATATGAGATGCGAAAGGAAAAACAACAAAACTTTTACTAGGTGCGTCTGAATTCTGACCAGAATTTTCCAATTCTAAACCTGTTATTGCCTTCCTCACTGCTAAGCTGCACATTCAAGGATAAGTCATGCAGTCTGGGACTCAGAGTTAGGTTTCATGACATAGTTGCCATAATTATCAACTGAATACACTGACAAAAGCTAGTTTAATCAGGTTTCTATGGAATTTCATTTGATAGAAGATCTGACAAAGCAGATAGAGAATCAGCCCAGATAAATTGGGCTGCAAATTATACAACTGAAGGAAACTTAAAGCTAATTTATGCTAGCTAATCTTAATATGGACAACTGCATAATTGAAGGGAATGGAAATATGGTGGAATGAAAATTCATTTACTCTGTCTGTTTGGATCATTAATTAAAGGAAGGGAAAAAAATTCCCTTCCCATTTTTTTCTTCCGTTCCGTTATGACCTTAGAATCTTTTGTATCTCAACTATATATAATTAAATGTAATTTCTTGCCAACACAAAACTTTTGAAGCGTATGGGGCAGACTAGCACTAGTACGATGTTAACTCGCTTTATCCTTATGACCTTATGTTATGAGTGCATTTCATATGCCAATAGGAAAACCAACGTGTTATTATGGGGATTTCAAAGGGTATGACTTGTCAGAAGTATTTGGATTTGTTGAAGCATATATTTATGTTCCTCCTGATTTAAATAGGCCACTGTTCCGTTATTGCTGTCCTAAGAAAGGTGCTCTCCTCTTCCCAACAGGCAATTTCTTTGGCGTATACTTTACTGAAGAACTCAAGCTGTCAAACATTATTTAAATGGAATTTCTTATCAACACGCTAGGTGTATCTAAAGTTTTAAACATTATTTCATTTCGTTATGACCTTAGCAAATAGACATTATCAAAAAGTTAGTCCTTTAACACACAACCAGAGCACCAATCGTACCAGTGCACTAGTGATACATCTTTGTTATGCCCAATTCGCTTCATTATATAGACATTATTTCATTTCGTTATGTCCAATTTATAAGGATTAAAAGAAAAACAATACCAATTAGTCATCGCCCTTTCATCTTTGTCCCATACCCAGTTACCCACGTACCAGTGCACCAGTGGTATATCCAAGGACAATACCAATAAGGATGGGAGGGAGCTAAATAATTTAAATTTAAGAAAAATGCAGAACAATCTCAAATTGACCACACAAAGTAAACTTCAAACTAGCTAAATTCAACTAAAATATGAGCAGCATATGACAGAAATATTACACAATTTGGATCAGCAATATTTTTCTCCATAAAATACTTGGTTTTTGCAAACATGCCCTCGAACTTCATCTTATTACAAAATTTCAACTAGACTTATTAAAAATAGTAAAAATTAATATCTTTTGTGTAAAAAAGATAAACTTGATAAAAGATGCATCCTCCCATGTCTGAATCCACATTGCCAATCTCTTAAGCTAACAATTAGTAAACAAACAGTAAATTAGAAATCACTGATTGGTTAAGTGGTAAATACCTTGAACACTGGTATATACCATTGATGCATCATGCTATGCATAACAGAATTAAGAGTATATTCACTCTAACTCCTACTTGGGCAACAGCGTTAATGGAACATAGGTACAGAAGCATCCAATTAATTTTGCATTTAAATCCGATTGAAAAAAAACGAAGTGAAAAAAAACATAAATTGATAAAATTTAACAAAACCTCAAAAGCAAAGCCAAAACCCTTATTCTGGAGCAGGAGAATGCCCTTGGTCAGGTCAGGTCATCCTCTCCCCTCCACTCTTTTCAATTGATTCTGGAGCAGATCCTTTCATTAAAGAAATGGAACGGAGAGGAGAGTAAGAGTTGACCGGAATTTGTTACCCTCCAAATCGGAGTGCAGAAGTTTGCTCTAAAACTTCCGAAATTTCAATATGTCTCTTCCATCGTCTTATCTTTTCTTTCATTGTCTTCTCTTCTGCGTGGAGCAAGTAAACAATCGAACAACATAAACTCATCCGATCGTTTCGTTACTCTTCTCTTCTGCCTTAGTTGTTGGGGCATTTGGATTTGGGGTTAACCTTTCTTAAGCCATTGAATTGCTGCCCGCCTGTACCGCTTTAGGGAAAGTGTTCTTTTTTCAGATAAACTTGAGAGTAAGGCTGTCAAATGTGGCCCGATACCACGGAATGGGTCTAATTCGTTTCTCTTTCGTATAAGGAAACATAACACCATTCCATTTCGTTAACTGTTTCATTTCTGAAACGGCATAATTCTGTTTTGTTAATCGTTCCACTTCAAAAATAACACATAAAACTGTTTGAAATGAAGCTGAAACAGTCGAAACGGTATAATTCCACGTTTTGTTTATCGTTTCGTTATTGAAACGGAATGAAAATCAGTTCTGTTATTCGTTCCGTTTCGCTTAACCGAATGGAATCACGTGCCAAAAAATCACGCTGACAGCTCTACTTGAGAGGAACTGTCAAGTGGAACATTTGGGGAAAAGTTACTGATGTATTATTTTTATATGTTTTTTTTTTTCAAGTTCACTAGTTCGATCCCAAAAAAGAGCACGGATTATGCAAGATTTATTACAGATGTCTATCTATAAACCATATCTAACCTTTTTAAATGAGGATATATTGACAATCATATTTACGAAAGAATTATCATTTATCAACATATAAACATAAATTATGGATATGTTTTCCATTATTTAAATAAGTTGTTTATAAATTTGATACAATTTAGAAGTTATTTAGTCACCCATTAAGTTTGGATGACCAATTTATTTTCGAATTGTACTAAATTTCCATTTACAAATAACTTATATAAATCATAAATATCCGTAATTTGAATTTTGGAATTTTGTCAAACCGTTTGGTTATTTATCCAACAAAACGTTGGTGCTTAGACAAGCCTAACAAATAAGCGTACTTTTGAGGTCCAGAAAACTTAATTAGACCAGCCCAAAATTAAAAAGAAAACCATGTGTTATTTTTTCTATTTATGATGTACTCAGACGATTCAATTCCAAATGCAATCATATGGTGCGTTTGGATCGTTGGAAGAAAGAAGAAGAAGAAGAAAAAAGAAAAAAAAATTATAAACAATCCAAACTCTTCACAAAGTTACACACTTCACAAAGTTACACACTTCACAAAGTTACACACTTCACAATACTTCTTCCCACTTCTTCCCTTCTTTCCTTTTTCCCACACCTATCCAAACGGAGCCATAAAGAGATCGCAGTCCATAATCTCTCAAGTTTTAAAGACGCCCACATAAGATGCTCTATAAAGCAAAAGAAGAGGACGCAGATTTTCCTCAGACCGAGAAGTACTTCCAAAATTATGATTTGAAGTTGTTTTCCTTGAGAAGACCAGGTTGAAAAATATGAGATGCGAAAGGAAAAACAACAAAACTTTAACAAGGTGCGTCTGAATTCTGACCAGAAATTTCCAATACTAAACCTGTTATTGCCTTCCTCACTGCTAAGCTGCACAGTCAAGGATAAGTCATGATTACATTGGCTCAGTCTGGGACTCAGAGTTAGGTTTCATGACATAGTTGCCATAATTATCAACTGAATACACTGACAAAAGCTAGTTTAATCAGGTTTCTATGGAATTTCATTTGATAGAAGATCTGACAAAGCAGATAGAGAATCAGCCCAGATAAATTGGGCTGCAAATTATACAACTGAAGGAAATTTAAAGCTAATTTATGCTAGCTAATCTTAATATGGACAACTGCATAATTGAAGGGAATGGAAATATGGTGGAATGAAAATTCATTTGCTTTGTCTGCTTGGATCATTAATTAGAGGAAGGGAAAAAAATTCCCTTCCCAATTTTTCTTCCGTTCCGTTATGACCTTAGAATCTTTTGTATCTCAACTATAATTAAATGTAATTTCTTGCCAACACAAAAATTTTGAAGCGTATGGGGCTGAATAGCACTAGTACGATGTTAACTCGCTTTATCCTTATGACCTTATGTTATGAGTGCATTTCATATGCCAATAGGAAAACCAACGTGTTATTATGGGGATTTCAAAGGGTATGACTTGTCAGAAGTATTTGGATTTGTTGAAGCATATATTTATGTTCCTCCTGATTTAAATAGGCCACTGTTCCGTTATTGCTGTCCTAAGAAAGGTGCCCTCCTCTTCCCAACAGGCAATTTCTTTGGCGTATACTTTACTGAAGAACTCAAGGAAGCTGTCAAACATTATTTAAATGGAATTTCTTATCAACACGCTAGGTGTATCTAAAGTTTTAAACATTATTTCATTTCGTTATGACCTTAGCAAATAGACATTATCAAAAAGTTAGTCCTTTAACACACAACAAGAGCACCAATCGTACCAGTGCACTAGTGGTACATCTTTGTTATGCCCAATTCGCTTCATTATATAGACATTATTTCATTTCGTTATGTCCAATTTATAAGGATTAAAAGAAAAACAATACCAATTAGTCATCACCCTTTCATCTTTGTCCCATACCCAGTTACCCACGTACCAGTGCACCAGTGGTATATCCAAGGACAATACCAATAAGGATGAGGGGGAGCTAAATACTTTAAATTTAAGAAAAATGCAGAACAATCTCAAATTGACCACACAAAGTAAACTTAAAACTAGCTAAGTTCAACTAAAATATGAGCAGCATATGACAGAAATATTACACAATTTGGATCAGCAATATTTTTCTCCATAAAATACTTGGTTTTCGCCAACATGCTCTCGAACTTCATCTTATTACAAAATTTCAACAAGCCTTATTAAAAATAGTAAAAATTAATATCTTTTGTGTAAAAAAGATAAACTTGATAAAAGATGCATCCTCCCATGTCTGAATCCACATTGCCAATCTCTTTAGGACCTAACAATTAGTAAACAAACAGTAAATTAGAAATTTTCAATGATTATAATGTTTTCAAAAAAGTAATAGCACTCATGCCTAATTAAAGAGATATTTTCAATGATTATAATGTTGAATCATTATATGATAATCAACTGGTAAATACCTTGAACACTGGTATATACCATTGATGCATCATGCTATGCATAACAGAATTAAGATTTAAGAGTATATTCACTCTAACTCCTACTTGGGCAACAGCGTTAATGGAACATAGGCACAGAAGCATCCAATTAATTTTGCATTTAAATCTGATTGATAAAAAACGAAGTGAAAAAAAAACATAAATTGATAAAATTTAACAAAACCTCAAAAGCAAAGCCAAAACCCTTGTGAAAAGGAGGGAGGCAGATATGCTCCTTCAAGGGAATCGAAGTAAAACAAGCTGAAAATCTGTCTGGTAATGTTTCCATGGATACCTTCAGGTCACACTAATTAGCAAGGACTTAAAATCTGACAGATTGGCAAAGATACTGTTTCTATTCAAAACCAACAATTCATATTTAATTGAACACAAGTCACAGTTACAACAAACAATGTAACTACATTTTCACTAACCTATTTTTCCAAATTGAACCTCAGTTTATTTGAAACTGGATGTTACTTCTCCCTCAATTTGTCCCTTGATCAAATCTGTTGCCCACAACAAATCATCCAAATAGAGAAACTATGCTTGGAGGCTTCACCGCCCTCAGTTTATGGCCAACAATGGAGTCCCGCATAATAATAACTTCATCAATGATTATTTGTCAAGCTTCCAATTCCTCGGCGCCTCAAAAGCATCAAGTCTAATAGCCGTCTCCTTGCATCATATATTGGGTTCGGCTCTATAAGCCGACCTTTCTCATAGGCCTCGCGCAAAAACACTGTATGGCGGTAACCTTTAGTAGAGAGGTAAAAAATACCAGGATGGTCTAGAAAAAGGTCTCTCACATTCAGCTCTATCCCAAACCATTTCTTAAAATGGCTGATCTTCTCCACCTCCACCATTTTCTCTACTGTTAGACTGATAAACTCATGCATTATACCAACTGCTCTCTTCTCCATCATCCTCCGACCATTCTTCCCACTACCCCTTGTGGTACAGGGTTCGTATGGACCAGTATAAGGTACCAGTTGCCATGCCTTAATTCTCGCACGGTAATCCTTGGTGAGCCGCATTCCCGGTGGAAACCTGAGATTAAACTCAAAGCTAGAATCTTTCTGTAGTGACCTCCTCCACGATTCAATAGCAGGTGTGAAATTCTTCGAGCCAGTATCTACAAGCTCGACAATGTGAGTATTGGGTTCGTTCGGATTGTCGCTAAGAGAGAAAAGAGAAGGGTTTTGGTGTATAACCGAATGCTCAAAATCGTCGGGTAGGCCAAGCTCACGCCAGACTCGAAAGACGGCTCGAAGCGGGAGGCGGTGGGAGAGAGACATGGCAAGAAGCCTGTGAAGGCGACATGTGGCAGCCTCTGATTCTCTGGAGGAAGCTTCAGACTCGGAGGAGAGAACCGACTGAGCAGCTGGAGTGAGTGTGACAATGAAGGGTTTGTCAGAAGAAATGGAGAAGAGGTGGGGAAAGGCTCGGATGAAATGGAGAGGTCCTCGGTTGAGGTGGAGGCGCTGAGAGAGAGAAGTGGAGAGGAAAGAGAGAGGGAGAGTGTGGTCAGGACTGGAGATGATTAGGTCGACAATGGGAAGCGCCTTCAGGTAGTGCTTGTACGAGTCCATGAACTTCTCGAAGGTGGGGTCCCGGTGGCGCGCTGCCACGTGTTGGGCGGAGGTGGTTTTGCTCCGTCGTAGGAGGAGGAGATGCCATGGAAGCGGCCGCCGCCGCGTCGGAAGCATTTCTGTTGACAAAAACAAAAAGAGCTGGGGCCTGGGGACGGGCGTTGCTTTCCTCGCGGCACCACTTTGCATTACACGGCAAAATTCTCTACTAAGACAAATATGCCCTTCCGTTATTTTGTGTAACGTGATCTTCTGTCAAAAATCCCAAAAAATTTTATATTCTTTCCTTTTTAGATATAATGAAGGGTTATTTTCTTTCTAATTTTGACACAGTAGAATATTTATTTTAGCAGGACTTTTTTTTCCGGTTTTTTTTATTCTGCTCTATAATTTATAGCCTCCGCCACACAAATAAAAATAAACCCTTTTATTTGTGCTTACAAAAGCAAAAATTGGAAGCGAATTCTGTCAAAAAGAAGTTGAGAAAAACTATCACAATTACAGAAAATTTGCACATCATAAATTCTCTCGGTCAAGAAACGAGAATTTTTTTACCTTACTATTTTTCAATACTCCATTTTATTGGTTTCTAATCCATATTAATTAGAATTAAAAAAAAAGACAAATATAATATGCATTTTGGAATTTGCTTCGTATAGAACATAATACTTGTGTAACTATTATCAATGATTTTGCTCAAAGTGACTATCATGCTTTTAGTTTATGAGAACTCCAATGATTTTACTAATTATTGAAAATGTTTTTAGTTACTATCATGCTTTTAGTATTGGGACTTCCAAAAATATGATCCAATGCTGTAAAGTTCTCTCTAACATTATCTGACCAGATAAAAATAAATACCAAATTAAAATTGATAATTAGTAAAATTGATAAAATGTTCTATTGACTTAAATATGTGATACTTACATATATGTCATAAAAGATTGTATTTTTTTCCTTTTAGTTAATGTTTAGATTAGTAAGGACCAGGAAGTATCTCCACTTAAAACAAAAATAATTAAGCTTATCAATCTTTGGAGTTGCTTCATTTCCTATTTATCAACTAATTCTTCTGGACAGTTCTATTTGCAAAATAACACAAAATAAATGGAAGGTAACATCATGTTTATCTTGCCTTTTATATCAGTTGATTCTTCCGAATAGTTCTATTTCTAAAACATCACAAAACAAATGGGGCTAAGGTTGTGTTTACCTAGATGTGCTTGTCTTTTCTATCAGTTGATTCATATAACAAACGGGGATAATATGATGCCGCAGTACCTCAGTGTGTAGGGGCCGCTCTCTAGTGAACATCAAAGTGGTCGTGTACCTTATGTTTTCCCTTCCCACTCTGATCTACTAGTGTGAGTTCAAACAAATCCCTCACATCAGTTCCTTCATTGGCCAGTCGGACAAGTGAGTACACAGACACGTAGGTTGAGTTATCTTCAGGATTTTGTCCATCAGGATAAAAGTAAATCGCCCACTGGTAGCCCCCGACAGTAAAACTGTCACTTGCTATGTGGTTGCCAACTCCCATATTTTTTGCAAGAGAATGACCTTCAATCACAAACCTATCAAATAATTTTATTTAAATTAACAAAAATTCAAGGCCACAAAAGAATATTTACATAATTGCCACAAGCATGCGCTTTTTCACCCGGTTCTTCTTTCTAATATGACTCCATCTGTGAAATTTGATAGTATACATTTTCATTTGAATGATATTTGCAATGTTTGGCTTTCTTATCAGTCCACTAGAAGCATTTTTTTCAGAATTGTGTCGGTATAGTCCATGGCTTTCCTATGTATCTAAGAGGCTCTCTTTCTGATATCCTCATTGGACTACGATTTGGTCCCTTCAAAAGGTTGTTCTGATTTTATACTAAAAGGTACCCTTTTGTTGGTCTTTTTATTGTCATCTTTTACTAAAAGGTACCCTTCTGTTGGTCTTTTCATTGTCATATTTTTTGTAATTTGGCCTCTCAATTGAGGTAACTAGAGGACTATAGTGAACAACATAGCATAACCTCCAACCATACAACAACATACTGCCAAAATCTAATACCTGAAAATGAATACCAACTGCTGAAATACCTAAGAATAACATGGAAATTACCAGACTCCACAGTGACCGCAAGATGCTGGACTGGACAAGCTCTAATTAGCCAGAGAAAGGAAAGAGACAGTGACGACATATTTTCTGGTGGACAACACCTCGCCTCGCGGTCACCGTTACCACATGCCTCGCTAGCAACCTATTTCTCCACCTTCCGCCCATGCTCAGCCTTTTATTCTCTTCCACTATTTTTTTCTGTTCTTATCGATTTTTGGTGAAGTAGAAAGTGAGGTTGGCTCAAATAGTAGGAAAAGAGGCAAGGTTGCGTTGCTGGGTGGCGAGTAGCGAGGGGCGAGATGACCATGTTACAAAGGGTAGGTTTATAGCCGACGGATTCAACGAGGTGGAGAAATCGTCCCATCGAAGGAAGGGAAGAAGGTCGAGGATTGAGACGGAGAGGTGTTCTTAGAGCTTGTTACAAAGGGAATCACATCCTCTGCCAACCATAAATGGTTGGTAGAGGGCCAACGTTTGATCTAAACCGTTAGATCTAATTTCAATGGTTAAGGAAACTCCGTACATGTAACCTAGATTGATAGGCCCGAAAAATTTTAACCGTCGAGATTAAATCTTACGGTTCGGATCAAACGTTGGCCCTCTACCAACCTCAAAAAGTCTCAAAAAAGTTGATAGAGGATACGCTCCCGTTACAAAGAGACACAGAATCGAAGTGGGAAAGAACAATTTGTGTCGAAAGAAGAAGAGAAGATGGAGAGACAGGATTGTTCGGGAGAGAGGAAATTTAGTAGGACTGGTCGATTGGAACTGGATAGATATGTGGAGGCGGAGGGTTCATGGAGGGATAATTTCGTCATTTAATTAAAGTTTACCGTGTATTGCAAAGTGATGCCGTGGGAAACGCAACGCCTCTTGGGGACAGAGAAATTAAACACGGAGCTGATAAGTGCAATCAAGCTCTAAGGCAATCAAACAATCAGAACTATTTTTGGCAAAATTTACTTTCCGAAAATGGAAACACGCTCCCTGTGAGACGCGTTCGAACGCGTTTGCTCCTCTCTATTCGCACACCCTTCACCCCTCGTCACTCTCATCCCGCCTCACCCCACTTCACCCCTTTGTTCCGTCTCTCCTCTCTCTCACCGCTCGCCGGCGCGCAGCCTTCCCATCGCCGTCGCCCGTCGCCGTCACGCCATCCCATCGCCGTCGCCCTCAGTCGTCGTGCCATCCCGTCTCCGTCGCCCTCAGCCGTCGCGCCATCCCGTCGCCGTCGCCCTCAGCCGTCGCGCCATCTCGCCGCCGGCGCGCAGCCCTGCCGTCGCCGTCACCCAGCCCTGCCGCGCAGCCCTGTTGTTATCAGAATCAGAAATTACATATTAGTTACTCCCTCAGTTATATTAAATACTTCCTTACTACTACTTATTTACTCCCTTATAGCTATTTAGTTACTCCCAAACTACAGTACAATCAGTTCTGAATATTATTTACTCCCTCATACATATTAGATACTCCCTGTATACTAGTTATTTACTCCCTTATAGCTATTTAGTTACTCCTAAGCAACAGCAGAATCAGAAATTACATATTAGTTACTCCCTCAGTTATATTAAATACTTCCTTACTACTACTTATTTACTCCCTTATAGCTATTTAGTTACTCCCAAACTACAGTACAATCAGTTCTGAATATTATTTACTCCCTCATACATATTATATACTCTCTGTATACTAGTTATTTACTCCCTTATAGCTATTTAGTTACTCCTAAACAACAGCAGAATCATATATGAATATTATTTACTCCCTTAGTTATATTAAATACTCCCTTAATATTACTTATTTACTCCCTTATAGCTATTTAGTTACTCCCAAAAAAACAGCAGAATCAGGCATGAATGTTATTTACTTCCTTATACATATTAGATACTCCCATGTACTGATTAATATCATCTCTTATAGCAATTTAGTTACTCCCAAGTTGTACAGTGAGGGGAGGCAGAGGTGGAGGTGAGGCGGAGGAGACAAGAGGCGGAGGAGACAAGAGGCAGAGGAGAAGAAAGACTGAGGTGAGGCGGAGGCGGATGTGAGGCGGAGGAGAGGTGAGGCGGAGGAAAGGAGAGGCTGAGGCGGAGGAGAGGAGAAGCGAAGGAGAGGCTGAGATGAGGCGGAGGCGGAGGCGGAGGCGGAGGCGAGACGGAGGAGAGGAGAGGCGGAGGCCGAGGCGAGACGGAGGAGAGGAGAGGCGGACGTGAGGAGAGGGGAGTGAAGGAGGTGGTGGAGATCTGAATCGGATTTTGTGTTGATTTTCACGTGAGGTGGTGGAGATCTGAAGGAGGGGAGCGAAAGAGGGTAAAAGAAGGGAAGGGTGAGTCGAGGGGAGCGACTCCCTGTTGATTGCTTGATTGCACGAGTGTTGATTGTCACAAGTAATTCCCATTAAACAAGAGAGTGATAGGCTAATTTCAGTGCGATCATAGTTTGGGCCCAAAATGATATTTATGGGCCCATTGTGAAAAGTGTCATTTGTTTATAGTTATTTATTTACTTCAGATGGAGATGGTTTTGTCATCTGCAACTTCCAAAAGAGCATGATTTGGGCTCCGTAGTTGCGGACCTACGGTTGACTGGTTTATGGTTTGTGGACTTGTTTGTGGTCTTTGGAGTTTGGAGTGTGTTTTAGTGCCTTAGTGGGTGCCACTTGGGGCCTGAGCCTTTGTTTAATTTGTGAATGTGGCATAAACGATGTTTGATGCATTTGTGGCAATACGTTTATGAATTATGTCAATGCAAAAAATGACATATCTAGAAAGAAAAAATAAAAAGTGATTTGAGAATGGAAATTTCATAAAGACAATTATTATGTATTAATTTTTAGATGATTAATATTTAAAAAATAATAGTAATTGATTAAGATTTAAAAGAGGGGTAAACTATTATAGTTTTATAGACATCTCTTTTACTTAGGCAGTAATACTTATACTCAATGAAAAAAATAGGCAAGCAATTACTCCGTATAATTAAACACAATATAATAGACCAATAAACCTTCAAATTTTGTACATAATTTAAGTAAACTTCACAGTAAAAGTTGGAAGTAAATACCATCATAAAACTTAATAAGAAAATTTATTATGAAAATAAGAAGTCGGCGAACCTTCTGCGAATAGTAGGTATTTAAAAGATTGACATTTAATAGGAAATCTATTAGTTCAAAATAAAAAAAAAATCGAAAACTTTTCCGAATCAAGCATCAAAGTTAAAAGGATATCTCGGCAGACCAATTAAAAGCAAGAAATCCCTAGACATCCATTCACAATAGAAGACAAGCATCCAATCAATTTCAACCTATAATTTTTTGTTTGAAGTTGTATATATAATATCAATGCCAATCAATGTACAGGTCATTTTGTAACGACCGGAACTTTTTTCAAACCAAGTCAACTACAATCCCATGGAAAAAAAAATGACGAAGGTGACAAATTGGTTGTCCGCAAATGGCGCTATAAAGTTTGTTTTGTCCCTAAATTAATTTCCATTCCTAGCAAATCAGTCTAAGGCTAGCAGGACACTGTGAGCTAATGAAATCAAGCAAGCATGAAACGCCGTTGGTAGGCACTTGACGAGTGGAAACACACAAAAGAGAGTACTGGAGTTGGAATTTTTGGAAAATCTTGTCAGAAACAAACTATCTATATTTAATTAGTAGTAGCTTAGTGAGTTGTCTTTTAATAATAAAAAAAAATAACAAAAAAGATTGCACAAGACGCAAGCAAGAAAGGGGAGAGTGCAAGAAAGGCTGGAATCCAGATCACAACGGGAGGATCCCTGTGGGGCCGCTCAATATCTCCTATTCTCATCCCCCACTTGACCCCTGTTTTCTCTATAATAATTAAATTAATTAATTAATTAATTAATTAATTAATCACCTCGAGGTTTGTTGACAAGTGATAACCATGGTGCCTTGTGCTTCATTCGGTTCTGGCACACGCCTAATTCTTTTTACATCTGAATTTTTTTTTTTATATATAAATTTTTACGGTGGACAACAACCCGGACACCCAGTCGGATTTACTATGTACGGTAATCATGTTCAACAAAAAAAATGTACGGTAATTCAACCTCCTTACGTCAAGACAATAACTTCGTTATTTAATTTTTACGACCGTCCAGACAACAATCCTCAGACAACTAAATAGAGACGAACAAGAAATTTGCTCGTTTATTTACTATCGGTGTAAAAATGACACTGTAACTATTGATACAGAAGTACAAAACCACAAAGTAGATATATGTTACCAAAGAACCTAACGCTATAATCTGTATAAAAGGTGATATTAGGAAGAAAGTTTACTCCTATTGTAGATGTTTGGAAATTCAAAATTCAATTTAAAATTCATATACTATTAAAACTTTGTGAATAAAAGAATCTGAAGAATTTCCATTTATCTGAAAATAGATAAATAAGGAAATTTATCCGGGTTTCTCTCCACAGCTCCAAGCCTCCAATATATGGCCCCTTTGAGCTACAAGGGGCCACTACTACCCTTTATTTTGTTTTATTTTTTATCTAATATGAGATGTTTGATGTAATTGAACCAATTTCTCGCACTGTTCTTACGTGCAACCACTTTTATGATCCCAAATACGTCACCCACCCCATTTGACAACGAAAGCCCGGTTTCTTAATAAAACATTGAAAGATGGTGACCTAGTCATACTTGGACCCATATGTTCTTTCATTAAATGGATGAACTATACCATGCTTTTAATGTGCTTTACTGTTAGGGGACCAAAGAGTTAAATTTATTGGAAACAGAGTTTTTACTATTTTACTTATAAATTATTTAAGTTTCTTATGATGAAAATATTTTTATAAAATTGAATGATTAAATTCATGTAAATACATTTTTTCATAATATAATATGACCTTGCCTGACTATAAGGAAGTAGCATCGTCTTTTTAATATATTGTCGAGCTATTTCGATTTCTATAGCAATTTACTTGCATAGATTTGATTGTTCTTTGTACAGGATAACAATTCTATTGTATTTGCCTACACAAAATAAATCTAAGGTTTTATTTATTTAAGTGAAATGCTACGATAACATCTAAAGTATATTTCAAAAAAATGTATGTCAAATATTTCATCGGTATTGTAATTAGTTAAAGTTTCAAACAAAAAACTATATTTTATAATCATCTCAAATTATTTTATTATCGATCAATGATCAACACGACAATACAAGAGGTGAATTTAGGTATGGGCAAGTCTAGTCCCATGCCTAAGCTTAATTTTGAATTTTGTTTTAAAACTTGTAATTTCATTCAATTAAGCTTGAATTGATATTGTTTATATTTGCAATAGTGCATTTGCTTACAAGAGTAAAGTTGTATTTCTTTTTTCTATGATTTTAAATTTGCTCTTAACCAGGAAGGAGCCAGTGGGGGGCCAGCATAGGCCTGGCATATGCTGTGATTTAGAAATTTTAATTACAGACCTAGAAAATTTAGTGTAGACTAATGATATTTAAGAAATGGACCTACTCTCAGTGGCGGAGCCATAAAATTTTGATATGGAGTTCAAAATTAATATTTAAAATTAAATAAATTTAATAATTATATTTAAAACACAAAAAAATCTAACTGTGTGGGGGTCGTAATAGAGTAATTCTAACAAATTTATGGGTTCAAAAGTGAACTTTTCTTAATAATTTACTTAAATAACAAACAAAATTGTATATTTTGAGGTTTAATAAATTAATATACGGGGGTCAATTGCACCCTATTGGCCTCACTTGGCTCCGCCTAGTGTTTACCAAAAACCCGCCGGGTCGAACCCGCCCCGCCCCAAACCCGCCCCATGGACCGGACCGCCCCGGACCGTCCATGAACCGCCATGGACCGAAGGGTTAGAACGGGGCGGGTCTTCGACGGGTTTGGGCCGCCCTTTCTAAAACTACCCGTGTTAACCCGCCCCGTCTTAACCCGTGGACCGAACCGCCCCGCCCCGTCAACCCGTCCAAAATCCGTGCTAGTCCCGAAAAAAAGGTGGGTAACTTTATATAATTATATTCAAATTTTTTCATCTAATAAAAAAATTACTTATAAAACAAAAAAAACATAAAATATAAGTAAAAAAAATAAAGAAAAAACGTAAAAGTAAAAAATAAAAGTAATTAACGAAAAATAAAAGACAGAAAAAAATATTGAAAAAACAAAAAAGTATTGAAAAATTAACACACAAAAAAACAGCAAAAAAAACGTTATAGTGATTATATATGTAGTTTAATACTAAAGAAAAATAAAAAAAATAGTAATAATAAAATAAATAAGAACCCGCGGACCGGACCGGACCGGACCGTCATAACCCGTGCGGGTTACATGGGGCGGGTTTAAGAAGGGTTAGGGCCAAGATTTCTAAGATGGACCGTTCTAACCCGCCCCGTCTTACCCCGTGAACCGTCCTAACCCGTCCCGTCCTAACCCGTGGACCGCCGCGGGTTTGACCGCCCCGCCCCGCCCCGTTTGGTAAACACTAGCTCCGCCACTGCCTACTCTATGACTAGAGCCCAACTTCTCTCTTTCTTCTGTGGGTCCATATCGATCATTTTCCAAATATTCTCTGATACAACACTATAACTAACTAATGAACAATAGCGATGAGAAGATAGTCGATGACGGATGACCTAACCTAGCGACCTAAGTAAACTAGCG
Organism: Rhynchospora pubera; assembly: GCA_028095005.1. Classification (NCBI taxonomy): domain Eukaryota; kingdom Viridiplantae; phylum Streptophyta; class Magnoliopsida; order Poales; family Cyperaceae; genus Rhynchospora; species Rhynchospora pubera. The sequence goes on along the minus strand of CM051460.1, from coordinate 38,160,936 downwards.
CTAGTGAGTAGGGACTGTGTGCAGCTGCGCGAGGCCACGACCAGCTGCCGACGAGTCGGTGCCTATTCGTCTTCTTCGGAGAACAACGCCGGTGACACTGCGAGTCTGCGATAGTACTTCTTGCCTTCAAACCTTGGCCTACCCCATCTCTAAATTCTAATTCTCCCCTGGACCAACACTGATAAAAATTCTTATTCTTTTGCACACGACCCGGTAGTTCAATAGTAATACCATCAGAATGGCTATGCAAAATATGCATATGTATGTCAAAAAAAATTAGATAACTAGTACCAATGTACCATATCTTTTAACTTTGATTTCAAGAAAATAAAAAATAAAAAACCTGTGTTATTACTCATCAACTGTCCCGGGGCTAACCGATAACTGAAAACCAGGTCTAACCAACTAACCTTGCAATTGGATCGGAATTGGACAAGGGAGACAAAAGCATCTCCTTTGGGAACGGATAATTTTGCCACGTTGTCGAGGAAAAATTACAGTAATACCCTCGTCATCCCCTGCCAGCTCTGGCCAAGTGGGCATGGCAGACTGAGCCGCATAGGGGGACCTGTGACTGGGCCCCGCTTTTCCGTACGTTGGGACGTAAATGGCTCACCAACCAACTTCAGAAAGGAGGCGATTGGGGAACAGTTTTTTCCACAATCCTCTCCATTTTGTACCAATGTTTAGTCTGTTTATCTCATATCCTGCCTTGATATCGAGGAAGAGTTCAGATCTGGTGCCGCGCGGCACACCGTGTAGCGCGGCATCGTAGCCGTCTGATCAAGATTCAATGGACAAGGAAGCCCCGTGCATGTAACCTAGATTGATAGGCCCGTAAAAAATGAACCGTCCGATCAAGATCAGACGGTCCGTACGCGCGCTACACGGTGTCCCGCGCTACACGGGATTCGGGTCCATCGAGGAACGGATTCTCTAGTATTTGTTTAAAATGTAGTGATTTATAAACTGTCGCGGTCTGGGAATTGGGAATTTGATCGTAGGAGCGTGTTAAACGTTAAGAATTGACTGTTTTATTAGCTGGTAAAGGTGCTCGAAGCGTGGCAGCCGAAAAATATTTTGGGAATCTGATTGTACTTTTACAGGGACTACTTAATTAGTCAAACAGAGCGGTGAAAAACCTCCAAATTTTCGAAGAGATAAAACTGAGAATAAGCTTATCTCTATTTCTAATCCTAGGTATATTTCCAAGATCCAATTTGTTGGCGAATGTGGCATAAATTTAAGGATATTGATTATGTTTGGTTGTGTAACAAGAATTTTCAAAAATTAAGGATGCATAAATTTTTTTAGTGATATTTAATGGATTTTGGGTTGCTGAATACGAAAGAGTAACTTAATGCATGTGTGAAGTGTGATTGAAAATAATTTCATGATACTAGTATGAAAACGACAATGTATAGAGTAATTTAATGATTGACTTCTGATTTTCGGCAAACTTTCGTCGAGCTATAATAAAAGTATTCAAAAAATAAATTATATAACGCAAAAAAAAAAACTAATTGATGTCTGATCTAAGCAAATTATGATTTTGTTCTAATCCATCTTGCGTTTGGATCGCTTAGAATTAAATCGGAATTAGTTACTTGAAGCAAAAATATTATTCCTATACGATAAAAGATAAGACCTTGAGAATTTACAGTGTTACTTATAAATAGTTACAACTTTGAATATATTTTTATTCTTAGTGTTTGAATCGTTTTTTTAATCTACATTAAGAAGTTGGATTCACTTTTTATTCCGGACGCTGGATTATAAAAAAAAAGAGCACTTTTAATTTAAAAAAAATTATTCTCAACCATCTAAAAATAATATTTTTTATTCGAATAACTAGTTCTAATTTTATTTTCAAGTAATTCAAACACAACCTTATAGTATTATACGACAAGACGTGCACAAATTAATTGTAGTTCAGTAGTTTTATTTCTTGGTAAGTGTTAATTTAGAAAGGCGCTTAGAAATATCATGTAAAATATAGTCATGTATCTGTGCCTTTTGTTGAGATAGGTAATGAATATATTTTATATTGTGTGTATCAAGAATTAATTAAGTGGTTTGTCTATCGTTTGCAGGAGCATACACTTAAATTTGATTAACGCCTAAAGTAATTTGTAAGCTCTCTACTTAGCAGCTGGAACTCTCAGCCATGCCTCCTTTTCTTTCATTGTCTTTCTTTGCACTGGCGATTTTATGCATGTGCGTATACAAAATGCGAGTCTCATTACGATCAGCAACGGAAATTTTAAAAGAGTTCATTATTTGAAAAGGAAACACAAAAAAAAACATAAAAATGTTTGGAGATTATAGTTAATAATTTACAGAAAATTTGATCATCAATTTTAGCTCCTATTTATGCTTTATCAAAATAAGTAAAGAAAAAAAAAATTGAACGAGATCATACATTGCATGTGTTCATGTTGGATACATATATACCTTATTTTCTCGTTTGGATGGTATGAAAATAAGAAAGTATAACTTCTTTCTAGGCATCCAAACAAGTTAGGAATAAAAAGAAAAAAATAGCTTCTTTCTAGGATTATATATACATAATTTCAACAAAATTAGCTAAATGAAATTTTGGGTCCTATTTAATTAGTACTTTATTTAATAATAAATAGTGATTTTTAATAACTTACTTAAATTAATATTAATTTGCTTATTCTGAATTCACTATCTAAACAACATTTCTTCTTCGAAATAACATTTTTCCACTCTTTCCAAAATTACACTCTTCCCAATGGGACTATTTGGATTCATTGGGAAATTTCATCTTCCTTGCATAAATTTATTGTAAACAATTCAAACTCTTCACAAATTTACACACTTCCCAATAAATTTATGCATAGGAAGATTAAATTCTCCAAAAATTCCTAAGCGATCCCAATGGCCCCAATCCGAAATGCTCCTAAAATTCTTGGTCCTTTCTTATTCCCATACCATCCAAATCAGCGCTTAAAACTTATCAATGATACTTAACTAGATGATAATACTCGACCATTTCGGATTAGGTTGCTTTATTATTGTTCCGGAAAACACTCGAAGTTTTATTTTAATAATTTTTTCTTTCTTTTTGCCCCATCATTTTCTATTGGCATCTTCTCCAGTACAAATTTATTAGGTTACTCTCAGACAAATCTCACTGGTTTAGACTGGAAGGTCCAAGCGCAATCCACCCAACCAAATAACAGGCCTTCCGATCAAAACTGGACAGTTAGATTTTCTCTAAATCACCAACAATTAATCACAACTGGAGAGGAGACGAACACAACAAAGTTCTGACCTCAGATCAGCCACAGGTGAGGTGGACCCCACACTGCCACTGTCCCAACAACAATTCAGAGGTGGGGATGACACCTGCGATCCGCCTGCGCCACGTCATCGCTCACAAAACCCCATTCAAGCCAAAAGAAAATCAAATCCTTTTCCCCATTGGTCCCGTACGCTAGGAAGTAGAAACTAGCTCAGCCTATACTTAGCTTGATTTGGGCTCATTAGCACCTTAACCCCACCCTACATGAACCTAATTAACCCCGTGTTACTGAGTGAGGTACTTGGCTACACCTGGTTTAATATCAAGTACTAGAACCAAGACGGCACGGAGGAAGGCGATCTTGCATGCAAAATTATCCAGCAAAGTTTAAATAAAATAAACTCCTACATAAATTAAAATTATTGGAGAACATTTAGCCAGGGGCGACGCTACATTGAGGCACTTGCCCAGGCTTGATTTTCACAAATCAACGATCACTTGCTTTGGTTTGAGGACAATGCCTAGGCTTCATATTTTTATGGTGCCTACGCTTGATTCAATTGTTGTTGTGAGTTGTGACTCAAATAACAGTAATTCACTGATTCGATTTATTAGTCTTTGTATAAAGTCCGAACCGGTTAGTCCATTACATTCTACAAAAGATATAGCAATCACATGGTGGGGCCTACGTGCATTTCTTATCGTCCCAACACCTAAATTGTTGGAATAATTCTAAAACATATGCATGTTCTTAGAATTTAGAACGATGGGATTTGGTCGTTTGGCTTACATGCATTTTTTTTGTTAGTTAGCTTGTACTGGGATATTAATCAACAAATTAAGCATTATTATCCGAAATATATAATGAGAAAATTATATAACATTTCAAACTATGCATCTATGCAAATATTATTGCTTGCACTAGTATTATAATAATTCCTTTTTTGTTCGTATATTTTTTGGTGAAAAATTTATAATTATTGTACTATTTGGTGAAAAATATTATTGTTTGCACTGAGCATTTTGTAATAATACTACATTTTAAATAAGTTTTAATTTTTATATTAAAATTACTCTTTTTATAAATTTTATTTTTAATGTTAAATTTACTATTATTTTATTGTGCCCAGCCTTAAAAAAAGTCTGGACTCGCCACTGCATTTAGCTAGGTTCTGAAAATACTTCAAAATTTAATAATTAGTAGGAATTAATCACAATTTTTTTTAAATTCACAATAATTTTTTATAAATACTATTTCAATGAATGCAATAAAAAAATACTTTAATAACTACATATTTATGATTTTAATATCTAGATTTCAATTAGTTATTTTATAAAAATTACAGTATGAAAATTTTGTCTAGGAAAAAAATACTTTTTAAGAATATATTCATATTGCAAAAAATAAAAGCTCTCTAGTCAACACCTCAAAATAATTTATTGTGTCCCGGGTCTATAGAAGGGGCCAAATTGTCAGAGCAGGGACCAAGTTCAACGCTTCATCCGGACCCGAAGTTCAGTGGCACCATTGATAATTTATCCAGTAATTAGGTCCAGTTTTTGAATAGGCTGAGCTACTGCTTTTCCCTCCTTAGGCCAATATCGTGGGTCCAGCTTGGGAAAGAGAGAGAGCATTGGGCAATCCCATTTTTTTCGCCTGAACCTGGAGCAAATCACCCTGCTGCAGCACGCTAATGGGAAAGGAAAAGAGTATATTACATGGAAGCCCTTGTTTATTCGAAATTTGATTAAGTGTTCAAATACGTTAACCCATGGCATAAAGTATTTGGTGTGTTTGGCACCTCTACGAACAGCTTGTTCGCGAACAAATAGTAGTGGTGCACGAACCAAACATGGAACAACAGTTCACGAACTGCGAACAAGGGTAGTTTCCAGTTCTCAGTTTTTTACGAAATGATTTCGTTAGTGGGCCTTTGTTCGTCCCTTGTTCGTGAATCATCAAAACACACTTCTACCACAATGTATATAAAGTATAAATTATCCAAAAAAAAACGTATATTTTAAGAAATCTCTTTTCCGTATTGTTATAATATTTTTCTATTGTACATATATTTTACTTAATGTTCTAAAAACATGATGTATCATATTTTTCATGTCAAACAAGCATATCTAGCACATGACTCGTGTCACACCGTGCTGTATAAAAATAATTCATGTACCGTAACTATGTTGTTTCTTCATTTGATGTGTTGTGTAAGGACAAGTAAAATTTTAATATAAAATATTATTTGATTTTCTAATTTCTTGCAATAATAAACTTAAAGATATGAATCTTATTTGACCTTTGAAGTTGCGAGCATATGCAAAATTCGTGCCAAGTTTTCATTTTTGATGTCAATTAAACAACAAAAGGGAAATAACAATTGAGAATTTGAGAAAATAAAAATGAGTAAGGAAAATTTTCGCATGAATTGTGTCATGATTTTATATTTTTTTCATATCATGTAATGTTCAAACAAGTTATATTTTTGAGAAAGTTTAATATGCACTATAGTGCATAGGTCTTTCTATGCACCGCGGACTTTCCAGAAATATTTTTATAATTTTTGAGATTTTATTACTATTTTTTTCGAATTTTTTAAAATATGTCATTTTTGAAATATTGTAAATAGTATTACATTCCAAAAATGACATATTTTAAAAAAAATAGTAATAAAATTTAAAAAATTGTAAAATTTGGTTTGCTATGATATTTCAATATATAGATTAGATTGGTTAAATTAGATTTGTCAATTTACAAAAATATTCCTGAAAAATCTGTGATGCATAGAAAGCGTGATGCACTATGGTGCATATTAAACTTTCTCTATATTTTTTAAAAACACAAATTTTACTATCAAACAATGTACAAAAATTTAACTATGAATAATTTTCATATGAATTTCTAATTAACATTAATAAAAAAAACAAGTATATTACGAACCTAATATTTTTCTCGTCATAAATAAAATTTTCATACAATAAATAGCAATACAAAATCTCGAAAGGGTTTATACCATAAAAAGCAACCTATAAAGATATGCACCGGCGGCATATGATATCTTGAAAACAGGTTAATGTGGGTCCCTTCCTCCATGTGCCCTCCCGCCTGTCTCCACCGGCTCCTGCCGCTCAATCATTAGTCCCTCTCTCTCTCTCTCTCTCTCTCTCACTCACCTCCCCTCCACACTCAAAAGAACCATCTCCCCATCCTCCCATTCTCTTCGGTCCTACCCCATACCCACATACCCCAATCCCAACCCCAACGATGATGACCAGCACTCCCGACGGCCACCATCCCCACCACCTCGACCACTCTCAGTCCAACCTCCAACTCATCCCTTCCCCTTCCTCTTCCCACTCCCCTTCCACTCTCCCTCCCAACGGCTCCAATTCCTCCAACGCTCTCTCCGTCAAAAAAACCCCTTCCAAGGACCGCCACAGCAAGGTCGACGGCCGCGGTCGTCGTATCCGCATGCCCATCGTCTGTGCCGCTCGCGTCTTCCAACTCACTCGCGAACTCGGCCACAAGTCTGATGGCCAGACTATTGAATGGCTCCTCCGCCAAGCCGAACCCTCTATCATTGCTGCTACCGGCTCCGGCACTACTCCTGCCTCTTTTTCTACTTCCTCTGCCTCGACGTCGTCTCCTCACTCTAGTTCTAACTCGGCGCCTAATTTTCTCCTTGGCAAGCGCCTCCGCACTAGTGAAGACACTTTCAAGGCCGCTGCGGCTGCCTCTGCCATTGGTGTTGGTGGGCCCATGGCTGTCCCTGCTGCTGGGTTCTGGGCTTTGCCTGCCCGACCTGATTTTGGGCAGTTGTGGAGTTTTGCGGCTGCCCCGGAGATGTTGGTACCCACTACGGCTGCAGTGACGGCTGTGGCACCGGCTGTTGGGGAGGCGTCGGCAGCTAGAGTAGGGAATTACTTGCCGCTCGGGCAAGGGAATTTGAACCTTCTCGCATCGTTCTCGGCTGGGCCACCAAATGGGGGTGGCAGGAATGAGGAGGACAGAAGCTGATTGTTGGTTCTTCTAGGGTTAGGGTTTAGATGATGGTTGTCTCTGTTTTGTTTCTTTTCTTCAGGATTGATAGAATGGTAGCTGGAGTTCGTCTAGCTTTCTTGTTCCCCTGTTTGGTGTGTCATGTCACTCTCTCTGGATAAGAATTAAATTGCTCTTGAACGAGAAAATATGAAGAAATTTGAGAGCTTTGATGGCTTTTCGCCAAGTAGTCTATTCGCCAGTGTGAGAAAACTGCTTCTGGGGACAAATTGGGTTTGCACATCATGTAAGTTCGTTGTTTCATTAGCTGTTCTTTCTTACTGTCTTTTGTTGTTGTGTGTGCGTGTGTGAATTTTTGTTGCATGTTGTAGGAGCGCAGAGTGTTCTTTAACTGGAATTGTTAGCATTTGGGAATAATTGGGGATGTCTGTATGTATTAATGGATTGATTGTTGAGCTTGTATGATGGAAAGTGCAATTGTGCAATAAAGTTGGTATCTTTTCTTGTTCCCATTCCTCTTTCTCTAGTTGCATGTTCTTCATTATCCTTTCATTGGCTAGTAATTTGTCTTCTTTGATGTTGCCATGTTTCAATTAATAGTCTTCTCCTTTTATGTTGGAGTAAAAGGTAATTGTAAACTCAAATATTGATGACCCACAAAATGAACACCAATTTTCAAAGTTGGATTGAGGAATATTTACTTTTTTTTTAATTTGTTGTAGAAGCATAAGCCTATAACTGGATAAAATAGGTCTGTCCCTTGCCTTTTCTTTTCTAAATTAAGTGCCTAATTATACCACTGAATGTGGCAGTAAGTATTTTCTTTCTTAATTCCTAAACAGTATATATTTGTTGCAGTGAAATATATGCATTCACTGCTAAATATAATAAGACCGAAACTTTTTGTACTAGTGACAGAAAAGCTCATGTCTTTCTGTGTCTAGCAATGCTATATCAAAGCTTATTGGGGCCGCATTAATTCCTACGGATTCGTTACTTTACTCCTGTTTGTCATCCATTGGGTAGAAGAATTTGTTTGAGATTGAATCTTCATGCATGGTCCAAAACCTAGGTTACGCCGGTACTTTGAAACATCAGCCGTACCCGTACCGGGTATGAACCGGGTGCTGGTACCGTATCCGGTACTTACTGGTACAGTCAATGGTCAACAGTTAACATTTAATGTGTTGATATTAGTGTTTATGATATTTATTTATGTAAACTCCAAGTTTACATCATTTATTTGTGTAAATCCAAACTTTAACTACACAAAATTATGCTATATACATTATATTTTATAATATAATATTTTAATTATAGATCAATAAATTATTCAAATAATATATATATATCGTCGTACCCGTAGCGGAGATTTTTGAAAATTTTCGTACCGCCGTACCCGAATCGTACCGGGTACGGTACTCGTACCCGTACCGATGCAACATAGTCCAAAACATACCCCTATAAGATATTAGTAGTGCAGATACTATCAGCGTGAATTGGTTCCATCTACTTTGAATAATTGGATTCAGTTTATCTAGTTTAGATTGAATGGACCAGATCAGATGGATCGAATTTGAATGGCCGATTTTGCTTTCCAAGGAACAGCCGAACAGGGATCAATTACTATGGACATGTATTCTGACTATATCCTTGAAATTATTAATTGGCATAATTGGATCAAATAACTTTCTGGTTATCAATAAGAGGTGTATTACTTGTCAGTATGAACACTTTCTGATTTCGAACTACAACCTTCAATGAAAGTGTCTTGTTGTTTGCCATTAGATCAAAAGTTGATTCTCGTGTACGGTATGCAAGTATGAAATGAAATTAGGTTCAATTATTTAATAAAGAAATTGGCTACTGATAATCTGATAATTAGAGAGTTCACTTATATGCTGCTTGTTAGAAAATACAGAGTGGAAATTAATTTCCATCATCTTGTGTGGTTTTTATTTACAGTTTGGTTATTCAAAGCCTTCTCTTTTATCTCTTGCACTGAAGTATCAACTTCATAGTCGGGTTTGGAGAGATCACATAATGCCCTCACAATACTCATAGTCTGACAGATGCATAGTTATTACTTCTTAAACATTCTTTTCTTTTGAAGGTTGCTTCTTAAACATTCTTAAGAGAGAAAAAAAATGGTTCAATCTAAGAACTTATATGCTCAAATACGCAAGATAAGAACAATAAGGTTCCATTAGCTGACCCTGTTGCACTAACTCTGACAACTTATTTGCACTGCAACTGTCAACTGTGTCAAGTGTTTAAATTCAGATTCCCTTTTAAGGCTCCGTTTGGATAGGTGTGGGAAGAAGAGAAGAAGGGAAGAAGTAGGAAGAAATATTGGAAAGTGTGTAACTTTATGAAAAGTTTGAATTGTTTATAATTTTTTTTCTTCCTTCTTCCTTTTTCTTCTTCTTTCTTCCTATATCCAAACGCACCCTAAGGTAATTCAAAACCTGTCGTAAAACTAACGAAGATCTCTACAACGTAAGAACAAATTAAACAAACTAGTGTATTTATTTGATCCCGTTTCAATATTGTAGGTACTAATCCTGACTTTTGTAGATATGATCGAATACCAAACTATATTATTGTCTTCGCACTATGAGTACAACACGTACGACAATTACATTCTTATTGCATTATGTTACATATGCAATCGTCTCGCAATCACCAACCACCCTTCATAAATACAATTACGCACCATTTAAAGTTGAGGCCTAAGTGTGCTAATTAGTCTGATCAATTTAAATCCGACAAACATTTGACCAACGAAATTACTATTTAGTATACATAAATATGAATCAAACCGACCACAAATCAGACGAATTACTAATTGAAATGCAATCCGTAAAACTAGATTTGCGTAACATTTTTAATTTACAACTAATGAATCATGTACAAACTTGAAATATTATATTTAACGTGGGTGATATACCAAACTGAATATTTATGAACATTTCAGTTCATTGCATTTATGCGGTCCAAAATCACCCACCAAACTAAATATTTTTGTGGTCTAAAATTTTCAGTTCTTGTAACCAAATAGTAAATCAACCTGTGAAACCGAGCAAATAATAATTAAGATAAACACTGGTAGTATTTCATCCAAAATAAATACGGTTATATGGAAAAACCAAATAAAATTAAAACTATATGACTCCCAACTTAAAAGGCTTCAATCAAAAGGGATGATATGATTCTACATTCGCTGGACCAGGAGAGAGACCTATGTGTCATAATTGACACAAAGAAAACCTGATCAAAATCCACAAGTACCAAGTCTTCTAAAAAAACATCTGATAAAAATTCGATAGTTCAACTTGGACAAATGTTATTTCCTAAATATTCAAGATAATGTTGTAATAATTCGTTATAGTCGGACGGATATGAAAACAGTATTAATTGTGAGTTTGTGACGGCGCACTACAGTGAGAGTAGCAATATATAGGGGACATGGCAAGCAGACCTAATCCATTTTTGCGCTGTGACAGTGCCACTTAATATTGTTTTAATATTCATTGTCATTGTTAAATATAACAACATCAGAGGTTTTTACTCTATTAGCCATGTTTCTTTAAAATTAACAGTTGTTACTGCTGTCACTTGTCATGAGAAGCAAAGCATTACAGATACAGATACTACATTTTCTTGAAGCAAGCATGACGTAAGCTTTAATTTGGCATATAATTATAACTAGAAAGTATAATACATTAAAATTGAATATAACTGATTTTTTTTTTTCCGGATGATTCTTATGAATTCAAGCACAATGCGAAGGATCTTTGAAAACCCTTACAATCTATAAGGACGAAAATAAAGAGAATAAAACTTTAAAAGAATAGGGCAACAAAATAAAATCCCAGATTTTGATTGGTGATGGATTTGGAATTTTGGATTGATTGAGGTTAGATTTCATCAGATCCAGTCGGCTCTGGTTCCTAACCGGAATTTAGAGCCGGTAACAAAGACGATTTATTTTATAAAGAAAATAAATTGTAGATTTTTCAGGGTCATTGTCGAAACACAACTTGTCAAATAAAATATACGTAAAAAATTTAAAGGATAGGTGCATGTTTGTAAAATATACATGTAACAATTAAAGTCTAGGGGATGTTGTGTATTCGGTTCTTTTGTTTTTACTTGGGTGATGTATGATGTATCATCACTCGCCAATCTTATTTTAAACATGTCAAGTAAATTAATGCAAAAAAATATCTCTTCAAAATAAAAATAAAAAATAAATAATACAAAAGTTTCGCATGTACTGCTGCTTAACACCCTTTAGCTCTCTTCGTGGAAATCTAATAAAGTTTGTGGAAATTATCCATTCACAACTTTTTTCCAACAGTTCTTTTTCTTTTCACTTTATTGAGGGGTGACTTTTTCTGATTGTTTCTTGTCATTTCAGTTGTCATAAATAATAACTTGCTTATCATCATATCATGTAGCAGCTAGAATTAGTTAATCCCAGGATGGGAATAAGTGATGCTGAGTGGATTTCGGGATTGATTTTGTTGCTTTTTATTATTCCCTGCTCTCATTCAATGATTCAATGATTAAAGATGTCGGCTACTAACCAGTGTTCTCATTTGCTAATAGTTTTGTACTCTTCCTTTTATTTTAAATCCGATTGGTTTTCATAACATTTATAAATTCCCTTTATCCAATGCTGCGTCACTGTTTTGTTCCTGTGGAGAAAGCACATCCTATAGAGACTGTGATTCGGGCAATGACACTTCATTCCTATGCACCTTAGTTTGCTAGGGTTTTTTTTTTTTTAACTTCTTATATATCTACTATTAAAAACAATATTTGTGGACAGCAATTGGATGTGTTGAATAAATAGAATATCGAATCAAATTGTGTAGCTAAATGTAAATACCAATTATCTATAACATATTAGGTGCAGAATTAACTGTTATAATTTTTTTTTTAAAACTAGTGACTGCTAACCATTTTTTTGTTAGACAAAAAGTAACAGCAGTACTGTAACTGTTACTTTTCAAACATGTATCATGTATGTAATATTTATGGATTGAATTCACTGCTCGCTTCAATAGCCTGACATACGTGGACCAATTAGATTTACACCCTTCAAATTATTGCGTGACAAGTACGTTAATTCTTACTGATGCTTCTAATATAGTAATATTTCAACGAACTTTCATGAATTTTTACATAAATTAAGTTTCGTTAATCAGAATTAGACTAATTCAGTACATGGCAAACTCTATTCAATTTAGATAAATATTAGGTCCAAAAAGTAGCAAACAGGTTGACAGTGAGGAACAAAACCAAAAAGTATCTAAAAGTAGTAATAAAATACAAATATTTAATGAATAAATTATATTTTGAAATTATTTAGACTAGCTAGCAGCAAGTGTCTTCTCCTGTTTAACACTTTTATTGTGATTCCATCGCAGTCGATATTGATTTTTAAACATCCCGATAGCCATTATCTGTGATTTGGATATTAAATTTTTTTCGTTGAATACATAAGAGGGTATAACAGTCAAATATGGTTGTAATAAGTGGAAATAATATGCGATCTAATAGTGAAAACGAGGAGAATAGGTGACAAAGTATAGCGCATCTTAAGTGGAAATATCATGTTCGAAATCTAACTAGTAGAATTTTTTATGAATATTTAAATAAATTGGAGGGCTTGATTTCCACCCTTTCTCACAGAAAAAAAAAACAAAGAAGATGAAAATGATATTACACTTTAGCATTGATCTTGCTGCCTGCAGTAGGATCTTAGTTGGGCCATTACTTTGTTTTATGAGGTAGAAGGTGCCAAGTGGCATGCAATCAGAATTCACAAGCAAATAGACTAGAAAACTAAGAAATAGGGCTCTATAACTTTGTTAGTTCTCATTGGATTGTATCAAGGCCCAATTTTATCTGGTGCTGCTTCTCGGACTGCCAATTATACCCGAAAAAATTAAATATGGTTTTACTGTTAACTCGAATTTCGATATTAATTGTAAAAATTTGAAATTTAAAAAGTAGTATTGTAGGATCAGTATTCAAGCTCGGATCAGATTCTGAGATGTCGATCCAAGCACTCCATTAAATTGACGGCAACAAGCCAAAAGTGCAATCACTTTGTCACATTTTTTAATTTACAATTTTATTTTTTTAGCTCTCAAAGTTTTTATTATTACGAAATATATAATTTGTGATTAAAAATTAAATATAATTAAACATCTTTTATAAAAATATAAGTATATAATTAAATTATGAATGTTAAATATACAATATTGTATACGTGTATAATACTTATCTATACATATATATTATGTATCATATATTTTATATATTAATTACATATTTTTGTGTATAATTAAATAATGCATGTTGAATAGTTATACATATTATTGTATATAATTAAAATATATGATAAATAATATATATGTTTAAAGCTATTCAACATGCATAATTTAAGATAAAAAATATTTTTAATGTATAAATAAATATACATATATATAGAGGTGGGCTAAAGTGCCATAGATGACAATGCCATAGATGTTTTTTTTGAGACATTTTTTTAAGATCCGAAATTCAATCGGTCAATCCAAACCGTTCAAATTGATCAGCATATTGAAATACCATCGTAGACAAAATTTTACATTTTTTTGAATTTTTTTGGCATTTATTTTGATATGTTCAAATTGGAGGGTCTGAAATACTCCAATTATAACGTTTTTTTTAAAATATCATAATAAATAGCAAAAAAATTCGAAAAAATGTAAAATTTGGTCTCCAAGGGTATTTTAATGTGGTGAATAACTTCAACGATTCGGATTGAGCATTTGGATTTTGAATCTCGAAAAACGACTCTACGGCACGGGACCCTCTGTGCCATCTATGGCACATTAGGCATTCTCCACACACACACACACACACACACATATATAAGATTTTTTATATACATTAAATATACAAACAAATATGTACATGTAAAATTAAATATGAATGATAGCATACACATGTCACAATATAAATTGTATTTAATTTTATACATATATTTATATTTACATTTAATGTATGACAAAAAAATTTATTCCACTATATTGTAAAAATAATAATATTAGGGTCATCGGTGAAAAAATTGAATATATTTTTATTAAATTTTTTCGCCGATAACCCTAAAATTATTATTTTTACAAAATAGTCCAATAAAATTTTTTATTATACATTAAATGTAGATATAAATATATAAAATATTTTAATGTATAAATAAATATACATATGCCTTAAAATCCTTCAGTATGCATTTTTGTATCGATATATCAAAATCTGTAGATTGGAGGTGCTAGTGAGGCGGATATCGGTGAGAAAAGGACATGGTTACTGATGCCATGAATGCTACTAAGGCTTCTGTATAAGAGGGTGTTGTACCCGGTAAGCGTTTTGAATTTTTTTCTTAAATAGTATATAGCTTCAGATTTAGAATGTATGGTTGAACATGCATAATTTAACATATTATTGTATATAATTTAAATATATGATACATAATATACATATTATTGTACATAACATGTACATATATTTATATGTATATTAATTTATACATTAAAAAACTTTTATGTATTTATATTTACATTTAATGTATAAATTACAAAAATTTTCAAAAAAAATTAAGCCTTTTTTTCCTGCCTAGTTTTCTAGCACTAAAAAAATATTATATCTACTCTTTAATTCTCCAAGGGGAAAAAAAATAGTAAACTATCGATATTCTACGTCCTGAAAATGATCGCTTAAATTATGTCTGAATTGTAAAAATTCCAGACTATTGAGTCAAATTCAATTTAAACAGTTCAATCTCCAACGCATAACGCATATGTTGATTGATGTCACGTGGCATGTGCAATGAGTTTTTCGCTGACAGTTTGACGGCATTCAATTATTCCAAATCCTAATGAACATCATTGACGCTTTCAGTAGGCGCGTTTACAAATTACAGCGGGGCCTAAAAGCTAAAACTGTTCCAACACGTAAACACTAGTTTCTACGATTTATTTTTCTTTTCGGTTTATTTTTACCTTTTTTTTTCGGAGTCTCGTAATTGTCTCCAATATAAATCCCCCACTCTACTCTAATTAATCCCCTCCAATTTGATCATGGGGTTCACGTTTTGATTTAAAACGTTCGAAATAATTTGGATTGCGACTCCTCGCATTTTTTAAAATCGAACAAACTATTTAATTAATACTTGAGCATGGTGCAGTGTCACTATTTTTTATACCACAACTTCATATTTTATCAATATTTAAAATTTTTTAAGTTTAAACTTTGAATTCAAATCGAGCGATGTATTTGATATGAGTTTCATAAACTTTGGAGTCGGTTTGATACTCGATCAAGTGATCAAATAATGAACGTATTAGAATTAATCTGTCATAATTAACTATATTCGTTCATTTGTTGATCATTTGATCGAGTATCAGGACTCCAAATTTTATAAATTTATATAGAAACACATCGCTCATTATATTGAACAATACCAACGGTTTTGATTTAACGTTTGAATTTAAAAATTTTAAAATATTGATAAAATATGAAGTTGTGGCAACTTGTGGCACTGGAACCTTGCTCTTAATACTTAAATGAACAAACTCTTTTAGACTAAATTAAATGCATATTCCCTTAATACTAATCGAACAGATACCACAAATTGTTTCAACAGTTAGAAACTAGACAAATGTAAAATGAACATTTATGCTAGCTATGTATTAACACTAGAAGAAAAAAATAATAATGCAAAATGAATAAAAATATTACGATACTTCAGCCAATTCTTTTTTTATCTTGACAGCGGTAATCAAAATTACCCTTTGTGGTTATGCCAATCGAACATCCCAGTTAGGAAATGAGAACTTCACCAATGTTTCAAAACTATAAAATTTATAATGATAATTTTATTTTCTATTCATTCACTGGTTACAATAGTACACGACAGTTATATACAAATAAATATCTAAAGAAGGAAACAAAATAAAACAAAACGTATATAGATAAATAAAGGAAATAAACAATAAATTCCATGGTACGTATCTTCACTGACATGCATCAGTATTCTTCTGATATGCGTTGATATCTTGTGAGATTGAGAAATGATTTAACATATCTTAATAGAAACCTACTTCAGGATCTCAAACTTAAGATAGACGATTAATCAATAATCACTCATTTTAAAAGAGAGAACCTCAAGGTATATCCTTTATTTTTAGTAACAATAATGCGTTGATATCTTTTGACGTCAAACAAGATTCTAGACTCAACTATTGAAATTTCAAATTATCGATTCAAACTGCTCAATATGATCTTCATATTGAAATATTCTCAGAGACCAAATTTTATATATTTTTATTTTTTAAACTATTTTTCAGATTTTTTTTAATATTGAAGGGTCCAAAATTAATTAGATCGATGATTTTCTAAAATCCAAAATAAAGAGTAAAAAATTTCGAAAAAAATATAAATTTGATCTCCAAGGATATTTCATTATGGAGAACAAATTGAGTGGTTCGGATCTGCGGTGCTAATTTCGCAAATTGAGATCCGATCTCATTTGACGGGTCACGCATTTGACACTAGCATTACTCTTTTTTTCCCCTAATTTTCTTTGAACCAACATGATGGAAGTTTAAACAACACGTCATTATTTAGGGAGAAAATGGGTATGAAAAAGAATTGTCCCATAATGCGATTAGACCGAGTAAATATAATAAAATTAAATTTTCTCATTGTTCACTAGAAAGTAGAAGCTATAAAACAAAGTATATCGGAGGCTCCTTCATCATCTAAATCACTTTCAGTAAAATCAAATAGTTCTAATTATTTAAGGCGACAAACTGAACGGTTAGAAAGAATGGAGGGAGATGATGTGAGAGACGATCGAATGAGGGAAAAAGAAATGCTTAGAGACTGTAATAGAAAAAAAGAAGTTAGGACAAAAATACGAAAAATAACTAGTACTTTGTCTTAGTGACAAAGGACAACACACCATGAATTAATATCACAAACTTGAAATTTGGATGGAGTTTTTTTTTTTTATGAATATGTAATTTTATTTATTATTTTTTTGAAAAAAGTAACCTTGGCAGTTTACCGTTTCTTTATATGAAACATGAATATGTAAATTTCATTAAGTATGACGGATTGAAATCCGATATATGCCACAATTTGTAACAAAAACTTATTAAAAATAATTTATGTAAATAAAGAAGTAAAATTTTTATGCCAAAAAGAGGACCAATTTGTCGAATATTAGAAATTTGAAGGACAAATAAGTGACAAGCCATCTATTAGGGAAAAAAAAAAGTCAGGTGTATTATGTATACTCCTTAATCATATATAACTGAATACATACCCCTCACTTCTTTAAAATAAAGATATATACCCCTCTAATCTTAACTGTTATGTATATTTACCTCATAAGTTAAATATAAGGAATTAGTTTTTAAATTCTGTGACAAAATTAACTTTATCCAATGTTTTAAACACCGTACCGGTGGTCGAACCGGCCGAGCTACTGGTACGGGGTTTATCGGTTTTACCGGTTGAACCGGTTCGAAAAACCGGATGACGTTACATAATTATTTAAATATATAAAAATTTCATTAATAAAACATTTAAAATATATATACATAATTAAATCCTGAAACATATTGTTGGTTCATTGAAGATACGAAAATGATTAAATTGGCATTTATTTATTGCTTTCCATTCGAAATGAAATGAATTAATGTTGATGTGCCCCCACCGCTCCTTTGTTTCCTAATGAATTCCCAGACACCTTGCACTAGGATTAAAAGAAATCTTATCTTCTCCATTTCGTCAACCAGTTTGAAGAATTGAAGTTCATTTTTGTGCAGCCCATCAAGTTATCAACCAACGTTAACAATGTTTTTACTTGGATAAATGGACGTGCTCTCAATAAATTAAATGGAGATACTTCAGAAAGAAAAAGTATTCTTGTCGTTTTGCATTTTCCATCCACGTGGTCGTGGCCTGAGACTGACAGGCTGAGACGCGTGAGGTTCGATTTGAATGGTTAAGGTTTGAAAGTTTGAATCCATTAAAAAAGTAATAAACCGGCCGGTCCGATACACATACTTACCCGGTTTTACCCTTTTTCATCCGGTTTTTCCCGGTTCTTCAACCTTCCGGTTTTTAGACTTAACCCTACCGTTCCAGGGTCCGGTTCCCGGTTTACCCGGTTGAACCGGCCGGTCCGGTAGGGTATTTTAATCATTGACTTTATCAGTCTCATCTCGCTCAAGTCTTCTTATCTCTATTGCCAAGCTTTCCAATTATGTCTACAGCAATTAACTATTGATCTACTGGTTTCACCTTGAAGTCCACTCAAAAGTTTTGGTCGTTGAAAATATTTCTTCCGTATATATTTTTTCACGTACAGCTAGGTGTTCATAATGTAAATTAATAAAAAAAAATAAAAGAAGTATCACGTCTCCATATTACTTTCATCATAGAATTTAGAAATTAATTTTTTATATTTAAATTATCCTTGAATGTACTTATGAGTTATGAGGGTAAATATATATACATATTAAACAAGATTAAAGGCCTATATGTCCAATTTCAGGCTCCGTTTGGATGGTTTCTTCCCGGAATAAGAAATAAGGAATAACCACTTTTTATCAATAAATTTATTTCTAATCATCTAAACTCTTCACAAAAGTTACACACTTCCCAATAAATTTACTTCTTCCCAATAAATTTCTTCCCTTCTTTCTTCTTCCTATCTTATTCTCAACGCATCCAAACGGAGCCTCAAAAAAGTGAGGAATATACATCCAATTAGAAAAGACTAGAGGGGTATATACCGTATACGCCCATTTTCCATTTTCCCTAAAAAAAATAATATAAAATACTATATGCAATTACTCAAACCGAACATACAAACATTAAGGATCCACATTAATACCTCCTACCGACCTCCGCCATAACCTCTACGGCTCTACCTGTCATTGTCTCTTTCTCCCCAATTCGCGACTCCAAAATTCGTGGGATTTCCGTAAATTTGTGGGGCTTCGTTGTTCGTATTCGCGTGGCGCGCGAACCTAGGAGCTAAGATATTGCAAAAATTATATTCCCTCATTTATATACCGATAGAATCGGAGGCAGAGAGCGCCGCCCCTTTCGTCTCTTCCAATCCGCTTCTTGCTTTGGTTCAAATCTCACGCCTTTGAGAGGTAATTTCTCTCTACTAATTTATTTGTTCTTTTCAATTTTCTCAATTTGTTTTTTTAAAGCGAAACGGTGCAAAGCAAGCCTCGTCCTAATTTTTAGATATTTTAGGTAATCTCTTTTCAATTAGCATTTTTCGACTTTGTCTAATCTTTTTTTTATTAGATAGATTAGATATCTTTGTTTTCTCCTTCAGTTCTCAGAGAGTTGAATTTTGTGCTGAATTATTTCGTGCATTTTGCTATATATATGTTATGCTATAATTCGAATTGAAAATGGTAAAGGGCCTGATTCTTTCAACAATTTTTTTCTGTTCAATATATTATCCGAAATTGGGATAAATGCATTTCCCAATCTGAATTTGAAATGGTCGATTGCTTGCAAATAAGCTGTCTTATTTTTCTTTTAGTTGAAAAAAGGTCGCCTTAAAAATGAGATAAATGGAGAGTCTCTTTCAATAGTAATATGAAAAATAAAAAATAAAAAACACGTGTCTTTCGTGAGAAGGCTCATTTCTGACCTGGTCCCATATAATAACGCGTGCCACACATCCGAAAATTGAAATTTCCACTGGTACAAAAAAAAGTAGATATAAGAAAAATCTTTTTTTGTTTTATATAATTTGTAACTTTTTATTGGTTCAAACGCACCATTCATGTGCTTCAACAACACCGCCTTTCAACGTCAAATAAAAGCGGAAATAAAGAAATATAAATTAATGATTTGATGCATCAATTTTTGGTAATTTTTTATATTAATTAATTAATTAAATAATTTTATTCACGAACCATGTGCGACAACAAACACCGACTTTCCAATTATAGCGTTATTCCTTCCTACGTTAGAATTGGAATAATCCAGAGTTTATTCCCTCTTTTCCAGGAACCAAGCAACCGAAGAGGATAATAAAGGGAAGCACTACGAAAGAGAAGAGTTGTTTCCAGTCAGATACAGGGCTTGGTTGTCAAATTCCCATTTGGCAACCTTGCCCTTGTCCGTTTCTCGAAGTCCTTTGGTAAGCATTGATTTTAGTCAATTTGACCAATTGGGTTATTAATTTGTTCCTGTGGGAAGAATTTCTTTCTTTATTGCCATGCGTATACAAAACAAATTTTGAATTTTGGAGATATTAACTGATACTTTTTGTGCATGTAAAACAGTGCTTGTTCTGTGGCCATTGCTTCAACAAAGACAAAAGATTGATACCGCCAGATAGACATCTCTTCCCTTTGAAAGGAGAATTATTGCATTAAATTAAGCAACAGAGCTTAATTGGGTTTTTCTTAGACATGGCCTCTTTCTCTGGTCTCCTTCAAAGGCCTCTATCTACTGTGGCTGTTGTGACTGCAGCTGCTGTCTGGACCGACTTACCTGATCGGGCGTCTAACCGAAGACAACCTGACCTTGGTTCCAAGTTGGATGCACCTCCCTTGACAGGCCTCTCTTTCTTGACACCAGGTGCAAAATTGTGCTCTAAAAATGGAAGTTGCCATGTTGAGAATTTAAAACTGTCTCGTACCTTTTGTGCTCCGGTCGCATCTATTCCGGTGATGCAGACTGTTTATCAATATGCAAGGATTGCCGAACTGAAGGAACCTGAGAAACCCATACCATCCATAAGTTCAGCTTCATCTGATGTGATGTATAAGTGGCATTTACCAGACCCAAGGGCATATCAGGTCTCAGGTGATAATTGCAGCTCAATCAAGTCGAAGGCAGTTGTGGTATTACTTGGTTGGCTGGGGTCAAAACAGCGGCATCTGAAGAAGTATGCAGAATGGTACACTTCTAAAGGGTACCATGTCATCACATTTACTTTTCCTATGTCTGATGTTGTCAGTTATAGAGTTGGTGGGAAGGCAGAGAGGGATTTGGAGTTGCTTGCTAGTCATCTTGCTAATTGGGTTGAAGAGGAAGGTGGTTCTCTAGTTTTCCACACTTTCAGTAACACTGGATGGCTAGCGTAAGTTCTAACTTACAAATTTGGGATTACATATATTTGTGTTTTTGCATCCATATCTATGGGGTTACATGTAGGGATCCCAGGTTTTTGGAGAGATTATTTGACCAACCTCCTTGCAAGAAACAATGAAATACTGGTCAGGACCTTTCCCAGGATCATTTTGTGTTGGTCAACATTTTTAAAATTGGCACATATGTATGGATGGTTTCATGTTGAATTTTGGTTTTCTTTCACACTGCTACAAAAACATTTGGCTAATTGTAATTTTAGCTATTTTATTCGAGAAGTTTAGAATTTTGTTCCCTGTGCAGATATGGCGGCATATTGGAGAAATTGCGGAAGAAGGATCCTTCATCAATTGATAAAATCAAAGGGTGCATAGTTGATTCAGCTCCTGTTGATGCCCCTGATCCACAGGTAAATAGTTTTTTCATTGCAGAGTTATTTATGCTGATTGCCGGATTTACTTACTGACAAAGTGACATGTTTATCTTTATATTTCTTCTTTTTTAATCAAATACATTCTGCTGTAGGTATGGGCTTCGGGGTTTTCAGCTGCTTTTTTGAAGAAAAATAGTGTGGCATCGAGAGGATCATTGCCAATTCCAAAAGAGAAACGAACAGATGTCTTGGTGGTTTCAGAGTCTGGTTCAGGTCTGGACCTGAAACCTGCATTTCACGAGGCAGCTTTGCTAGGGGTATTGGAGAAATTTTTCGATGTTATTCTCAACATTCCATCCATTAGCAGGTAAACTGCGTAAATTAACTTAAAATAGTAATTTAAGAGTACATCATCAGTAATTAAGTAATCCCACTTTCAAATATAAAAGAATACATCATGAATATTCATAAAATGAACCTCTTAAAAGGGCATAATAACTTATTTTGTATAAATCTGTAGCTACTACAAGTTCTTATATAAATTAAAGTTGTCTGTTTATCATCTTCAAAATAATTTTATGTTATAATGCTGGATATGAAACAGGCGTCTGTCAGATATTTTGGATGTTCTTTCATCAAATCAACCAAAATGCCCGCAACTGTATATTTACAGCTCGGCCGATCGAGTAATCCCTGCAAAATCGGTGGAGTCATTCATAGAGAAGCAAAGGAAAGCTGGCCATTCTGTCAGGTCCTGCGACTTTGTATCCTCACCACATGTCGATCATTACAGAAACCATCCTGCGCTTTATACTACTCAGCTCACGCAATTTTTAGAGGATTGTCTTCTCCGAGACTGTCACTGAGAAGAGAAGATCAATCTGCTTTAACTTTATTAACTTTACGTCAAATGACGGTATTGGGTTTTTATTCTTTCCTGGCAGCTGAAATTGTCTGCACAGGGTGACATATTTACAGTTGAAGACAGTCAACTGTTTCATATGTGTTGATTTTTCAACAGAGTATAGATTATTTACCAATTTTTTTTGTTCAAATTGTGGCTTTAGAAAATACCCTTCTATACCGAAGAGTTGGTTTTACAGCCCCAGCAAGATCAAATGTTTTTTTCTTTTCGATGTTTGTTGAACTACAGCAATATACTCTCAGTCAGAAACTCAGAATTTATGTCTAGAAATGGGTCTGGCCGGATTAACAAATAAACCAGAAATTGGACCTCTGGCTGGTCCAACAGTTTTAAAAGCTGCCGGCTGGAACTGCTGTCCATGGCCGCCTCTGTACCTCTCAAGCTGCCAGTTCAACCTATCCCTATCCGAACTGGATAAATTTCTCCACTGTTGGCTTAGCCAGTTCAGTGCTTGTCCGGTATAAAAACACTCTGAAGTTGATCTTTGAGAGTCTGTACATAAATTGTTAAGAAATTTATCTTTAATAGTTTGTACCTAAATTATTATTGTTTCTCCGGAATCGTACGAGTGTACTTTGGTAGTTAAGTAAAAATAAGATTAGAAAATAAGACATCAAGTAGAATTAAAAAATCTTGCTTCAAAAAAAAAGTAGAATTTTAAAATCTTCCATGATTTTTTTTTTTTTCAATGAGCTTAAACCATTCATTTAGAATGATGAATGATTGTGATTTGATTAGAACTTGAATGAATGGTCTAGATTTGAGCTCATGTTAAAAAAATATATCTGTCGCAGAATCACCCTTTTTGTCGTCAAATATAAACATCAACATATTAGCGCAGAGATATGAAAAGTAGATGGAACAGTATTTAGAATAATTTCACTTTTTTGAGAATATATATAGAACGATTCCAAATTGTAAGAAATAAAATTTCCAAACGGAAATTTTGAAATTTAATTTCCCCTTTGACATTTCTAGTTTGTTGAAATTTCTTAATTTAGTTTTTGTTAAAGAGAAAAAAATGCTGGCCGATACGGGAACTTTCGGATGGTGATATGGGAATGGGACCCCTAAATGCACCATTCATAAGAAATTATATGAAGCAGAAAATATGAACGCACACTGAAAAAACCAGGAAAACCAAGACATGGTTATGCAACTTTTTCATGACAGATGAGAAAAATAATAATACGTGTATACCGCACATCCGAAAATAAGATCTTTTTCGATGCCATAATTTATTTTAGAAAAATAACCAAGACATTCTTTATTTTACAGTTTTATGCCATAATTTCCATGGATAATAAGATCTTTTTCGAGATGAAGCATCAAATTTTCAATTTTTACTTTTAAAAAAAGATTCTTATAGGATTCAAAATGAGAAATTCATAAAATTCCATGGTTTGGTAACACACTAACTCGGCTTAAGGTATACCGCACGTTTGTTTGACCAACCAATATTTATTGTCTGTCCGACCAACAAAAGGCCGGTTTGAGCACACCAGAAGTGGAATCGATTTTGACTTTTAAAAAAAATAAATTTTGACTTTGATCGTAGAAAGGTTCCATATAGTTAATTAAGGCTTCGCTATCCCAAACTAAAAATCCAACAAAGATTAATAAACCAGTCAACCTTAATGCTATAATAATAATAATTAAGAACACAGAGAGGACGCTGCTTCTACAAAATGAATATTAAAATTTTCGGAATTTTTTTTTTTTTTGGAAAAGCAACAGAAAATATTTATATCTGCATTTAAATTAGAATAGTCCCTGACGGAGAATTACAGAAATTGTAGAGAATATATAATTAAAAAATTAGAAAGAAATTGGCAGAGGTGATCATCCTTACTCTTTGCTGGGTAAGCCTCCCACACTATTGGTTTTAGGAAATTACTATCTACCATCTCTCAATTTAAATTATGTGTTCACGCATTTGTATTTGTATTTGTTCCCACACTATTGGTCATCCCGTGCTAACGCATTTGTATTTGTTCACTTTATTTATTTATATTTCCAATTTGCTAATATATGTGTTCACTTTATTCAATTATGAGTTAGATTTTTATTTTTTGTATTGTTGTTCAGATTTTTATATACATATTCAAATTATTTTAATTGAACTCATTTATTTATATGTGTTCGTTTTGATTATTTAAATATTCACTTTGTCTATTTTATATGTTCATTTTTTTATAAAAAAAAGTGGTTCATGTCCACCCGTTTCATTAAAAAATGAAACAAGTCTCTTACAAATGATTACAAAACTACAATCTAAAACTTAGAAAACTAAATTGGTACAAAACACCCTTTGTACCAGAACTCTATATAACCTACTCCTAAAAATGTAAAGCTAATGAAAAACCTGATACTAGCACTATAACAACCTTCTTGCTTTACTAATACAGTTTCTATCACCTATTATATAGTCAAATTCAGTTTATTTACATTTGCCTTCAACACAAAAAAAGTGTTGAAAAACAATCATCGTAATTCCATTCTGCCATATCATCAACTCTTCACAATTGTATGCATAGTTTGTGTCAACATCCAAAATGATGATAGTAATATCTCTGCCTTCTTATCATCAAATCAAATAAACCACTATCTGTCTTGCTCATCACGTGTAATTATCCACTTTTTCTCATTCCCCTTTTCTTTTTTTTTTCTTACTTTCTTTTTTCCCTTTGATTTTTTCTTCTTTAAATTCACCCTCCCCCTTCGTTTTCTTTCTGCCCTTCACTTGGTTTCTCAAGTGTCAAAGTTGGCTGCACATCAACTATTGTGATCAATGGGGTGTGTGCCATCTCTACTTCCTTGGACAACGGTGTATGCATCAGTTGTTCCGCACAAATCATCATCGAGCTCACCTCATTTCCTTTGGATTTCATGGTATCCGAACACTGCTCCTTAGTTAATTCTATTGATTCTTCTGCTATAATTTTTCTTGACGATTTAGGTATTTCCTTGTGACCCACACCTCCTTTAATGTTAGTTTTATTTGAAACAGCCTCCAGATGAGGCTGAAATCCCTCCATTCTCACTTCAGTAGTACTCCTTTCCATTCTATGCAAGCTTTCCCTTAGAAAAATATCATACACCTCCTTTAATGTTAGTTTCAGCATCAATTCTCTTTTTCTCTGTTATATACCCATCATCACATTTGGTTGTTCTCCTCTGATCTCCTCCTGTTGTATGCTATTTTTCTGCTCTTGATTGTCCTTCCTCTTCCAAATTCACTGAGAATTATGACTTTTCTGACATTCACCATCTCGGTCAATATGAACATTCACTGTAAATGATAATACCTTATGATGGTTGTTGTTGTTTAAATCTGGCACTTGTTGGGGTATCAATGGTCATGCAATCTCCTTACAATTTCTGGATCTATGACCAGTCTTATCACAAGCAAAGCAAACAATTGGGTTGCAACACTCCATTGCAAAATGTCCTTTATCTCCACACTTGAGGCAAATAGGATGTACATAAGTTGATGCAGAGAGGATATGTCGCACGCGCTCACGAGCTCGATCAAGGGGGAATAGGTGAGTATGCCCCTGGTCTGGACTTTCATCTCTTTCCATCTCTTCTCTGTGAATCACTAATTGGCTGCCCTTCATTGCTGACGTCACCTTGCTTGTTAGGGTTTCCAAGTCCTGCTTGAGTTCTCCAAATATCGAAATCCGTGTTGAATCCATTGCTGTTGTGATTAGATTCATCAGAGAAGTTATCGCTTGCTTGATCTCTCTTATCTTTGTCAGATCTATCCCCTTCTTCAGGCGATTTGAATTTTTGGTTTTTGGGTTCAGTTAAATATCTTAAGAGATTATTTAAAAGTTTGTATGTGTCAGTTAGATGCACCAATAATTTGGAATCTTAGTTTTTTGTGTTCAGTTAAATAAGTTAAGGGATGAACTTAAAGTATCTATTTGTTCAATTAATTACAGCAGAAATTTGATTTCGTAGTTTATGTGTCCAGTTAAACTATTTAAGGAATCAATTAAAATTGTTTATGTGTTCAGTTAGATGCACTCGTAATATGACGTTTTAATAACCATGCAATAAAGTAAACAATGATATTTTATTAAGAATAATATCCATTATTTTACAAAATGAACAACACTTATAATAATAACACAAATCCTAAATAATTTAACCACTACAAACTAAACACACTTCATCAACTCTTCTTTCGATTCCTTCTGCACAACTCTTCTCATCATGTCATGTAATTCTTATACAAATAAAACAAAATACAATTAAGTTCGATTACTAATAAAGTGTTCTTATAATATTTAATCCTTTCAGGTCATGCGAGTTTTAAAAAATATATATAATGAAACAAAATGATGCCTTAGAAATACTAGTTTATCCCATATTGAAACAAGATGATCCTTTAGAGAACTGAACAATATAATATAACAAGATGATCTCTTACAGATACTAACTTAACGCGTAATGAAACAAGATGCTCCCTTAAAGAACTGAACAATTAGAGATAGTAAAAATACATAATGAACAATCAGATCATGTGAAGTTTAAAAAAAATACATAACGAAATAAAATGATCCGTTAGAGATACTAACCTAACCTATATGATAACTAACTAATTCATTAGGAAAACTACACAATTAATTAGTATATCTAGATGACTAGATCAGATTAAAAAAAATAAAAAAAATTGAAATTGAACTTGAAATTCAAAATGCGTTTAAATTTCACAATTCAATAATAAAAAAAAATGAACAACTTAGAATCGATGAAACTCAAAACCCAAAAAAAAATCATTTCATTAAATTCAATTAAGTCCAATTAGTATGAATGAAATTCAAAACTTAGAATCGAAATAACCTGCGAGACATCTTTGGCGATGAGAAATCCAAGGTTAGACTCAGACTCAATGGAATGGCACTAATCGGAGAGGAGAAGATGCTATCTGGTTGGAGGTGACTAGGGTTTGATATGGTCGTAGTCGGGTGAGAAAAGGAGACGACGGATCCGATCTGGTTGATGGCGATGGAGGAGATCTAATATGATGCCAAGAGGCGATCTGAGGCTAGACAACAAAGCGGCCGCCGTCGCCTCCATGCGTGCATGAGGAGATACGGAGAGGAGGTGCGCAGAGAGCAGTCGAGGCTCGAGAGATCCGAAACCCATGGCGAGAGGAAAGGAGAAATGACGACTAGGGTTTGGGATGAGAGGTGAGAGATGAAGTTTAAATGACGGCTAAAAGAGGGGATGCTATGTAACAATTCTGTTAACCGTAGGCAAACGATGATCAAAGTGAGCTGTTAGTCTCAGTGGGCCTCAAAATTAAAGTGGGCCGTAATAGTGAAACTGGTGCCCACAGCCCATATCAGGTTCTCTTTTTCACTTTTATCCCTAGATTTTTTTTCCCCTTCAGCCGCATGCCCGAAACCTTTCCCTCTTTAACTCTTTTCCTTTTTCTTCGTTTTCTTCTCTCGAAAAGAACCAGTAGTTCAACGTTGCTTGGCCTCGGTTGTAGTAATTTTCATTCATACTCTACTAGAGCTGGTTTGCCTCTTCTCATGGCTTCTGGAAATTACACGCCCCGAAACAAAAGCGGAAAGCAGTCACAAAAAGCAGACCCGGTGCCTTTGTCTAGAGATGCCTCATGGCTTTCTACTCTCTCTGAGCCTGAACTTGTAAGCATATTCTTTGTTTAGTCTTCTCAGTTTTCCTTCTTTTTTTACTTCCCAATTCCCTACTGCTCACACCTTGTACTGGGTTCTTGATTTATATGACAATAGTGGGTGTTTTCTTATTTGTAGGATTTCCTTATTAGCTTAAAACAATTAGCTGTCATGCGTGCACAAAATGCTGGTCACAGAGACCTTGCCAACAAATTTGATGCCGGGATGCTTCGTGCTATTGGTACCCATTTTTTAATGAATTTTTACCTCTTTAGGATTGATTTGATTGAATTGTGTGTTTAACTTTGGTATTTGATATGAAGTAGTAATCAAAATTGTGGCAATATTAGGAGTTTATTGAACTTTCTGGCCTTTACTGTAAACACTAATCTCTGCTCAAATCATTATAACTCAATCGATCCTCTACTAAAACCTGTTAATTCTTAGTTGCTCCCGAAATTGTGGATTCTATAATTTTAAAAGTTATTCTGACATTTCAGGTGTGATCTTGCTGGAGCATTTTAAGGAGAAGTTAAAGGGCATCCCGGGTCACACTAGAGATGCAGATTTGATTGATAAACTGGCTTTGTTAAAACTTGATACCCCAGTAAATGTTAGTTTGGAAAAAAATTCAAAACTCAGTGTTGCAAGACTGAAGAAAAAGCTCGCACATGATGGGTAAGATAGGAATCAAATGTAATATGAAGTGTTTTTTCTGAAAATTTTACTGGTACCCCAAAAAAAGTCTAAATAATAATCGTGCTCGGCAATATGAGAACTTTCCATTCTGTCTCTACATTTGTAATGCCCAAGATAATGTTCTATTTTCAGTCATCCAAAATGAGAGATAAATTATGGAATTTTTGTTTTTTGGGAAATGAGGGAAGGCCATAATTTTGATAATTTGTTGTGGTCTATTGTGCAACTTCTCAGTTTAGGTTTTCATGAATTTATTTACTTCCTATTTTGTTGGGGCATTTTTGAACGTTAACCTTTTGAGAGATTCTTCAAGTCTTTAATAGATATTTGCCCAGTAGGGTAGTTTGCTCTTTAAACCTGGCGAGTAACTAAGGTCTAGCAAATAATAACATCTCACATGAGGATTTAACTTTAAACAGCAAATGTTTGTATTGGTCAATTGAGGTTGGATTGAACTGCTTGATAGGAACATGTTGAAATTATCGTGATGTTGGTGCATTGCCATATCTTGACCATCTAGGACCAGTACTGACATCAAACAGCAAATTTTATACCAATAATTGAGTTGTCAATGTCTTTTCAGATCATCTGACGATGGTGCTCAAAGTATAAAGAAGCAAAAGGTAACGGTGAAGGAGGAACCAGCAGAATATGAAAGTGTCATTTAATTTCCTTTTGAGGTATGGAATTTTGGAACTTTTTGTAATTTTAGGTGCATGTTTACATGTTATTTTTCCCCCCAAATTAAGACCATTTTGCTATTAATCATGATATCTTCCTCCTTAATGAAGCTCCGTACAATGTTTTTTATACTAATTTTTTGTGGTAGGCAAATTTGCCACCTCGATGTTAAGCCTTAAAGGTATAATTGAAATTTGTAAGAGGATCCTTATGGCAGTAAGTTGCAAAATGGTATAATTTTATTGAATATTGGAAAAAAGGCCTCTTTGGTCTTCAGGTTTTTATTTTACTCAAGAATCAAAGTACTCTTAATTGAAACCCAACACAGTTTGATATAGCTTATTGGTAATTAAATGCTAGGGCTAATGCTTGAAAGCCTGGATCTTATATGTTTTATTTTTCCTTGTGGAAATTAGTATCAAGTATCAACCCCAACTGTTTAATCTCCACTGGACATTTTTTAGCTCTGTCAATCCTATTATGCTGCTTGTTTCTTCCAGAAATCACCAACCCGTCATATTGTCCCTCGTACCTTTCCAGCCAAGAATTTCTCTTTTGCATACTCATCAGTTTTTACCTCTTATTTTCCAGCACTTCTCCATTTGCATATCTGTACAAGCTTCTTGCTCAAATCAATTTTTTGCCCTTCTGTTGTGGTTTTGCACAGCACATGGATTGAAGGCCAAATCACTTTCTCGCTTCAGAAAAGGAAAGAGTAAAGTTGTTTTGAAGAGATTTATCTGACATGAACTGCTCATTTTAGGTTGAGGTTAGGATATTGGGAAGTATTCACCAAAGAAAGAGCTCATTACAGATCTACTTTGTTTAAAGAGAAATAATGAGCCCGGATTCGTTGTCAACTCAACATATGTTAATTAAAATGCATGATCTCTTATTTGTTTTGGCTGTTATCTAAAGCTATAAAAGTAGGAAGTGAGCTACACTTAAATTTTCTAAACAACTGCACAAATAATCACAAATTATGATAGTTCTGTGTGTGTGTGCGCGGGCGGCCACTTATAGGTTTGCAGGTTCCTTATCATTTCTAAGCTTTACTTAATAACACCTTGAAGCTGCTCTTGTACATAAGCAGTGATACTGGTATGCTGTACTGATTTTAGAAATGAAAAATACTATGATTATGCTTTGCATATTATTTTTAGATAAACAACGCCTAAGGTATGTGTAGGGTTAACCATCTCAGAAGTGGGGACAACTTAATTCAAATCTTCTTCAATACCTTATAATAAGCAAAAACATTTTTCATAATGTCTTGGCACCAAATTTTTGTAATAATATTCTTGCTAGGTGAACTCGAGATATCACATTTACTGAACTGGAACTCTCCAAACTAGGTTTAAGAGACGACCCAGACCTTATTTTTCTCAACACATCACAGACCGACTGTGTGCACATATACAGCATGTAGTGACACACACATTGATAACATATATTACCACTTCTCTTATTTAACTAGACCAAGGTTAATGATCCCCCAAGCACAGGTAGGCCAGTCTCTTTCTTTTGCTTTCCCTAACATGACTCTACCCCATGAAATCCATCCCTCCCATGTCATCCTCTTGTCCCAGCTGCTTCCCCACTCCAACATCAGCCGCAACCCAATCTCAGCTTCTTTCTCGGCCTCCTCATATCTCTTCCCATTCAGATACACCTGTGCCAGAACCAGGTGTGGCTCCCCCACACATGGATTCTTTGCACAGCTCTCTACCAGCAACATCTCTGCCTTCTCCCATTCCTTTATAAAAAATGCATCCCAGTACAAATCCCGTGCAATAATCTGATCATTTGGATCCACCAACTTGGTGCAATAATCAAACACTGGTGGGAGCACTAGTTCAATCTCTTCATCCCTGCCATCTTCTTTATCTCCACCACCCTTTTGTTTCCTCTCTTCAATATATATCTCTTCTTCTCTTGCTAGTAGACAATACAGTGCAGCAATTCTTGACATTTGGTTCATCCATAGACCTGGTTTACCAGTGCCAGGCCAGAGTGTGGCCCAGTTGTCACCGGGGTACTCAAGCCGACCATCTTCATTGCCAAACAGCTTGTCCTGGTAATCAACATATTGGTCACTGAAGTCAGCAACTGTCATGAGGAGAAACACAGCCATAACCCTTCTTGAAATCACCACATCTTCACCTGTCTTTATGTGTTCCACTTTTATACCCTCCGCCGGAATTATACCCTGTTATAGTGCCGCCAGATCACAATTAGTTAAGTATTTCAAATTAACTATGATTTTTGCATTGTTAACTAAGTTTTAATAAGATTTTGCATAATCCACGTGTCTTTTGCCCTTCCCATGGCCATTGACAGGTTAAAATAAGCATCCCCCTCGCTGTGATGTGAATATATATATATATTTTCCTTTCCTTTTTGATGCTGTAGGTTTTTCCTACTAAATACCATTAACTCAAATGAAAAGAGCACAACATAGGAAAGAAATGAGACAAAAGAGAAAGAAGAAAGAAACAAAACATGAGTTACAAGCATATCGAAAAATAAAATTCTAGGAAACTGAACTGAGATGCCTTCACGGGTACCATGACAGTCATCCTAAAATTGTGAAATGTCAGTGTTAGGATTGTCGGTGTGATCTTGTGGGTTTGAGCCTGTAAAACAGGCACAAAGAACTACAGAATGTCTACCTGGATATAGGCACTCAAGGCGCCGATCAAGCCAGTAAAGATTCCTGCAACAAACGGGATCTGGACTACGACTAACAGTATTAATCAGTAACAGATTGATTAGTACTGACTCGCATACTCTTTTGAGCATCCGCCAAATGATTTGCGCGATAAACAATTAAATAGGGTCCTTGTACCTGTAACTTTTTCCTCCAGGGTTCTGATGAGTCAAACACCCCTTTCTCTTTTGCCTCCTTAACCGAGGTCTCAGAAGCTGACAGGTGCTCGACCAGCTCTGAGTCGGTGTAACGCACAAGTAGATCATGGAATATCAATCTGTGACGAGGCACGATGCAGAAGAGGTATACCAGTTGTTCAGCTTCTTCACCGATAATGGACTTGACATGGTCCCGTGATGTACTGGCGTCGAATATTGCAAGGTTAACATATGAATTGGAATAAGACGAATGGAAGAGGCCACATCGTGCGACGGAGTCAGGAGCACTCCAGAGTTTGAGTATGCGGTATACATCAAGGAGGTGAGAGAGGAAGTTGCCATGCTTGTGGTAGCACTCACCGGCACCAGAAGCACAGAGAATGGAGGTGAGAGAAGGGAGGTCAGGATCAACTGTTTCAAGTTCTCCACGCAGAAAGGGGCGTGCGGCAGATAGAATGGTGGAGAAGTCTCTTGTTGGAGGTGGAGAAGAGGAAGGATGTGTGTAGGTTGGCATTGCTCCGCTAATTGCTTGAGATAATGAGGGATAGTTGTGGAGATAGAGGATGTGTGTAGGGATGATTGTAATTTGTAAATAAGAAATGGTGATAGAGGAGAAGCACAGTTGTGGAGAGTGTAAATAAAGGTGAAGTAGGCTGTCGTTACCACGTTTGTCTTTTAGTTTTTCATCTGACACTGACACTCGAAGTAGTGGCTTATTTATCAGTGTCAAAAGTCATATTTCCGTCAGGGTATTTTCTTCCTTGACATTGCACGAACGGCCTACAATAAATGCTAGCTGGACCAAAAATCAAATACAACAAATTCCAACAGTTGAAAGAAATAACTCTTGTCCCTTCCTTTATTTATGTGTATCCCAGCACCGTTCTAAATATCTTTAAGCATATATATCTGTTCAATACATTGAATATGTGTAGCCTTTTCCTCCGTAACTTTCGTATTTTCTCCTTTGCAGAAAAAAGGAATGAATAGAGGGGGGGAAAAAAGTTAACTTTCGAAGGCTATGTTTGATAAGAGCATAAATTGAGCATAAGATAATTCGTGTGACCTCAGAGAGTATGTTCCTAGGTTATTATTTATTGTACAGTGGAAGTTTCACACAACTACAAATAGAACGGTTTGTAATTTCCCACCACTTTAGAAAAAAAGAAAATTACAGTTTCCTAATTATTGTGAGGATTTTTTCCGACAGATATTGTAAAATTTGCTAGTGTTATAAAATATATCCGAGAAGGCGAGAACTCATTGCTGGTGAGACTCAATTAAGTCCGTCAATTTCTGGGTAAGCCCCAATTATCATAATGTGATAGTTTTAAAACATTTGTTCGGTTTACATGCTATTGACATATTAAGCTTACGCCTTATAAGTTGTCTTAAACCATAGTTTTGCGATTCTGACACAGTACCAGAGCAATTATTAAGTATCACGTTATGTGCTGATACACCAGTACAGTAAGAAACAGAATTTTCGGTGACAGTATCAGAGCAATTATTACATCAGTACAGCAAGTTTAGATAGAATAACTTCGCTACAAATCCTGCTCCAGTATGCACATCTAAATAGTGCAATTATTTCACTCTAATTATCCCACCTAAACCAGAGAACATGCATGTTATTAACATATATCCCTTTTATTTACTAACAAGTAACAAGCATTTTTACTTCACTAAACCCAAATTTATTAACCCCCAAGCATGAGTAGGCCAATCTCTCTCTTTTGCTTTCCCTAACATTTGCCTTCCCCATGAGATCCATCCCTCCCATGTCATCCTCTTGTCCCAACTGCTTCCCCACTCCAAAATCAGCCGCAGCCCGGTCGCTGCCTCTTTCTCAGCCTCCTCATACCTCCTTGCATTCAAATACACCTGTGCCAGTACCAAGCGAGGCTCGCCTACAAACGGGTTCTTTTCGGATGCTTCTATTAGTAATCTCTCCACCTTATTGTCTTGATCATCTCCATCGCTACACACAGCCTTCCAGTACAAGTCCCGAGCTAATATTTGTTCCTTCGCATCGAGCACCTTCCTGCAATAATCAAATACAGGCGGTATAACCAGTTCAATCTCCTCGTCTCTGTCTTCTTCAAATTCTACCCCCTTTTGTTTTCTCTCTTCTAGGTATATCTCCTCTTCTCTTGCTATGAGAGAGTACAACGCACCCATGCGAGAGATTGAACTCATCCATAGACCTGGTTTTCCTTCTCCAGGCCAGAGAGCAGAGGGAACGCTCCCTTTAAACTCTAATTTCCCATCTTGATTTTCAAACAACTTGTCTTGCCACTGAAACAACTGGTCACTGAAATCAGCCATGGTCATCAGCACAAACACCGCCACCAATCGTCTAGAAATCAAAACCTCTTCCCTTGTTTTTATGTGCTTAACCTTGATACCTTCAGCAGGTAAGAGACCCTGCACTTTCTTCCTCCATGCTTGATCAGCATCAAAGAATCCCTTCTCTTTCGCTTCTTTAACAGAATTCTCTGACAAAGCAAGGTGTTCCTTCAAATCTAAGTCAGAATAATGAAACAAAAGATCATCATGAATCAACTGCTGACGTGGCACGACACAGAAGAGATACACAAGCCTTTCAGCCTCTTCCCCGATCAAAGACCTGACGTGGCTACGCGAAGTACCAGGATCGAATATAGCAAGATTCACATAGGAATTGGAATAAGCAGAGTGGAACAAGCCGCACCGCACGACGGAGTCTGGCACGCGCCATAGTTTGAGTATGCGGTATATATCAAAGAGGTGAGAGAAGAAGGTGCTGTGCTTGTGCCAGCACTCGTCTGCACCGACAGAGTGAAGGATGTCGACGAAGGAGGGGAGAGATGGGTCGATTGAGGCGAGCTCGGATCGGAGAAAGGGGCGCGCTGCGGCAAGGATAGAGGAGAGGTTTTCGGAGAGGAATGGTGATGCCATCTCACTGCCCATTTTTGGTTGAGAGAGAGAGAGAGCACTCAGAGCAGAGGATGTGCTGTAGATTGTAGCGCGTGGCGGCTGGTGATCTTATAACGGAGGTTTAATCTGCGGTTAGATCTGTTGATGTGAATCGTAGGATCGGAATCGGAGGGTTGAGAACTGCGTATATAAATTAATTGATCCTTATCTTCGGACTATACAGAGCTCCTGGTTTAATTGAGGGAGAATCGGTGGAGAATGGGGATTTTGCTGCTCTAGAACTTTCTTTCTTTTACAGTAGAAGAATCAGTGGATAATAACTTCCACACGTAAAAATATTTTCAATAGAAAATGGCATAGTTTGATTTAGCGTATCTTTGCCGTTTCTATGAAAATACATCTGAACGTAGTTATAAATGTTCCACGATCAAACTAAGTGGCATGAATTAAATTAAATGATATATGTTTTTTCTTTAAATCTTAGACAATCTTAATAAAATTTAATCGGTTTAAATTCTAGCTGGAGTCATTTTAGATCAACAAAAAAATAAATGAGAGCCGCTACCGTGCTTTTCGAAAAATAATAATAATAATAATAAATGAGAGAACGAACGTAAAAGGAATCTAAGAGGTTAATCAAAATAAGAGTATTTGAGAAAAAAAAAATTCAAACTAGGACATGACTATTGTCCATTTAAAAAAAGGAACATTCAGAATTATAGCAGTAGAGGATGAACATAGACACGGACCTATTTAGTCATTCGTTATTATTGGAATGGCCTTTTGGACTAGGACATGACTATTGTCCACGCATTAAGCACTACTTATTGACAAATATTCGACATTTTTGTTCTGTAATATGCAAGTGGATATATATCGAACAAGATGACCATTTATTTATACCCACAACTTTTTGGAATCTTACGCATATCCAATGTCATTTACAGCCTTTGCTGGTACGCATGTAACGCATCTGCTGCATTAGTGGTGACGTTCCACTAGAAGTGTTCTTATCTACCTACCACAATTGTTCAATTACATTACGCTATTTTACAACATAAAGAAAGTTGAGATCTCGCCTTAATTGTTCAACATAACTGTATTAAAGCATGAAT
This sequence comes from Rhynchospora pubera, assembly GCA_028095005.1. Classification (NCBI taxonomy): domain Eukaryota; kingdom Viridiplantae; phylum Streptophyta; class Magnoliopsida; order Poales; family Cyperaceae; genus Rhynchospora; species Rhynchospora pubera. The sequence goes on along the minus strand of CM051460.1, from coordinate 38,124,223 downwards.
TTGGTTTCCCAAATATTTTTAAACTTTTCGTATACAAAGTATTTCTAGGCAATGGATAAGGATTTTATTTTTAATAATATTCCTTTTATCTTTTTTTTTTTTTTGAGATTTTTTAATGGGCAAACACCACAAGCTTTCAACTAATTCCGTCCCGCCAACGTTTACAAAAACATAACTTATAAATTCACAAAACAACGGACAGTAGAGAAGAAAAGATCAAGAAATTAAGTAGATCGCTGTACTTGCAATGCATAAGAAACCTTATAAATTCACATGACAACATATAGATTGAAAGTGTGCAACATGGATGGATTCTGCACTATAGGATATACAAGTACAACACTACCGCAACTCAGCTGCAGTTATTAATAAAAGAATAGATATCAGAGAAAAACAATTCACACTATTAGTCTCTATCTAGCAATTAAACCCATCTTAGCAAAATAACATCTTTCCAAATATTAGAAACTGGGTACCATTTCAATTCTCAACCAGTGCCCCATCTTCACCTTCTGTCTCTGTCGTTGTTGCCCCACTGTTCACGAAATTATAGGAAGAAAACTTAATATCAGTATATTCTTAAGAGAATTCAGCCAGAGCTTATAATTATAATTCATTGGAAAAATCCTTAAATAAAAGAGAAGGCAAAAAATCGTCCCAAAACCAACAGATGAAACAAAAAATTTGAAAACCACTTGCTCCATTTTTCCTATACCTGTCTGATTTGCTAGGTACCAGAACCCAACTACCACCCACAAGATTGTGCTATCATTTTTGTCAGGGTGATCTTGACATAAAACAACGGATACCAGCCCTCAACAGAAAGTATACCAAGCATGATTCCATCTTTTACTATCTCTACTTGGTTCCATTTGTTTTCTTGATCTGTCATATAATGATACATGGCACTAAAATGGGTCAGATTAATTCGGATACCGGGGATCTAGCTTACATGCAAGCTCATAAAGTGCTTTTTGAGTGCGCTTCTCAAGCTTGTCAAGCCTCTTCTGCACATCTCTTTTGTCGGGGGAGTTGTTTGCTTCTCCATCAGGCTTCAGCACCTCAGATATAAGCTTCTGGGCATGAGGGACTTTTTCTGTGCTACTGGGCACCGCTTACGAGCAGCTGGGGCAGCTTTCTCTTTTGGGGGCTGTTTTCCCCTACCCTTTTTCTCCATCTCAAAATCTTCATCTTCACTGCGCTCATTCATGCCATCATCTGAGTTCACTGTTATGGCTTTCTTCTTGCCCTGCTTGGCTGGCTCTTTCTTGGCAGCTTTCTCAGGTTCAAATGTCACTGTTTCAGTTTCTATTTCTGAGAGAGAAAAAGGTACTTATTAAGAACTCTGTAAAACTTGTGAAAAACTACTTTGTAATAAGATTACTTCCGATTGTGCTCAGGCGAAATCAAGGTTATAAACAGCAAGACGTTCCTTCAGCCCTTGTACTTCATCCTCTCATCGATATCAACAACCTTGTCCTGAATTAAAGCCAATGCATTATATGCTACATTTAAATACGAAGAATCCCATGAAAATATTTCATCATTTGTGTGGCATAAACAACATCATACCTTTTTAGCTCGTACATGATGGGTAAGATAGGAATCAAATGTAGTATGAAATGTTTTTCTGAAAATTTTACTGGCTATGTACCCCCAATAAATGTCTAAATAATCATTGTGCTAAGCAATATGAGAAGTTGAGAACTTTCCATGTCTCTACATTTGTAATGCCCAAGCTGATGTTCTCTTTTCAGTCGTCCAAAATGAGAGATAAATTATGGAATTTTTGTTTTTTGGGAAATGAAGGAAGGCCATAATTTTGATAATTTGTTGTGGTCTATTGTGCAACTTTTCAGTTTAGGTTTTCACAAATTTATTTACTTCCTATTTTGCTGGGACATTTTTGAACATTAACCTTTTGAGAGATTCATCAAGTCTTTAATAGATATTTGTCCAGTAGGATAGTTTGCTCTTTAAACCCGGTGAGTAACTTAGGTCTAGCCGATAATAACATCTCACACGAGGATTTAACTTAAAACAGCAAATGTTTGAATTGGTTCAATTGAGGTTAAGTTGAACTGCTTGATAGGAACGTGGTGAAATTATCGTGATGCTGGTGGAGTACCATATCTTGACCATCTAGGACCAGTACTGACATCAAACAGCAAATTTTATACCAATAACTGAGTTGTCGATGTCTTTTCAGATTATCTGACGATGGTGTGGAATTTTTGAATTTTTAGTAATTTTAGCTAGGTGCATGTTCACATGTTATTTTTTTGAACTGCTCCCTACAATGTTTTTATACTGATTTGTGGTAGGCAAATTTGTCACCTCAATGTTAAGCCTTAAAGGCATAATTGACATTGGTAAGAGGATCCTTATGCAGTAATTTGCAAAATGGTATAATTTTATTGAATATTGGAAAAAAGGTCTCTGAGGTCTTCAGGTTTTTATTTTACTCAAGAATCATAAGTATTCTTAATTGAAACCCAACACAGTTTGATGTAGTTTATTGGTAATTTAATACTAGGGCTAATGCTTGAAAGCCTGGATCTTATATGTTTTTTTTCCTTGTGGAAATTAGTATTAAGTCTCAGCCCCAACTGTTTAATCTGCACTCGACATTTTTTAGCTCTGTCAATCCTATTATGCTGCTTATTTTTTCCAGAAATCACCAACCCGTCCTATTGTCCCTCGTACCTTTATAACCAAGAAATTTCTCTTTTGCATACTTATCAGTTTTTATCTCTAATTTTGTAGCACTTTTCCATTTGTATATCTGTACAATCTTATTGCTCAAATTAATTTTTTGCCCTTCTATTGTGGTTTTTGTACAACACATGGATTGAAGGCCACTGGAGGTTGCATCGCTTTCGCGCTTCAGAAAAGGAAAGAGTAATGTTGTTTTGAAGAGATTTATCTGATATGAACTGCTCGTTTTAGGTTGAGGTTAGGAGATTGGGAAGTATTCAGTATTCACCAACAAAGGAAGAACTCATTACAAATCTACTTTGTTTAAAGAGAAATCAAGAGGTCCGGATTCGTTGTCAACTCAACATATGTTAATTGAAATGAATGATCTCTTATTAGTTTTGTCTGTTATATATCTAATCTAATCTAAAAACTATAAAAGTAGGAACTAGAAAGTGACACTTAAATTTTCAAAAGAACTGCACAAATATTTGCAAATTATGTTAGCTCGCTCTCTCTCTCTATGTGATCTAGGGGACTACTGGTTTGCAGGTTCCTTATCAAGTTATCATTCCTAAGCTTCACTCTATAACACCTTGAAGCGGCTCTGCTACATAGGCAGTGATACTAGTATGCTGTACTAATTTTAGAAATAAAAAATACTATGATTATGCTTTGCATATTATTTTTAGATAAAAAATACTGTGTATGGGTACTAGTATCTCGTAAGTGAGGATAACTTGTTTCAAATCTTCTTTGATACCTTATAATAAGCAAAAACATTTTTCATAATGTCCTGGCACCAAATTTTTGTAAGAATATCCTTACTAGGTGAACTCGAGAATTGAGATATCACATTTACTGAACTGGAAGTCTCCAAACTAGGTTTAAGAGACGACACAGACCTTATTTTTCTCAACACATCATAGACCGGCATATCGTAGACACACCGACGCTGCTTCTCTACATATGCATGTGGGTGCACATATACAGCATGTTGTGACGCACACATTGATAATATATATTACTGAAAACACAGTAAATAACACAAGGAACACAAAGATTTAACGTAGTTCGGTACAATATGTACCTACATCCACAACACACGCACACCACCATTTTTATTTTCTTTTTCAATGAAGTTTTACAAAGAGAGGGATAGATGGAAAGATAGTCAGATATAGAGAAGGAGGCGTCTTTATAGAAATACATGCGCTCCTCTTTTATTTATTTATTTTTCTAATTTTATAGAGAGACAATAAAAAAAACATAATTTATGATATAATTGGTAACACATTTCAGATTCATTTCGGACTGAAATTCTCATCACAGTTGAAAATTTCGAATCCTCTGTGTCCGGTTCTCCACAATTACCACATCTCTTATTTAACAAGACCAAGGTTAGTGATCCCCCAAGCACTGGTAGGCCAGTCTCTTTCTTTTACTTTCCCTAACATGACTCTGCCCCATGAAATCCATCCCTCCCATGTCATCCTCTTGTCCCAGCTGGTTCCCCACTCCAACAACAGTCGCAATCCAATCTCAGCTTCTCTCTCGGCCTCCTCATATCTCTTCCCATTCAGATACACCTGGGGAGAGTATCCTCTGGATGGTTGTATTCAACCATCCAGTGGACGTCTTTCGATCCGAGCCGTCCGATTTAATCTCAACGGCTAGATCTTTTCGGGCCTATCAATCCAGGTATCATGCACGGGGCATCTATAGCCATTGAGATTAAATCAGACGGCTGAGATCGAAAACCATCCATGGATGGCCATCCAGAGGATGCAGTTCCGATACACCTGTGCCAGAACCAGGTGCGGCTCCCCCACAAATGGATTCTTTGCACAACTCTCTACCAGCAACTTCTCTGCCTTCTCCCATTCCTTTATGAAAATGGCATCCCAGTACAAATCCCGTGCAGTAATCTGATCGTTTGGATCCACCAACTTGGTGCAATAATCAAACACTGGTGGGAGCACTAGTTCAATCTCTTCATCCCTGCCATCTTCTTTATCTGCACCACCCTTTTGTTTCCTCTCTTCAATATACATCTCTTCTTCTATTGCTAGTAGACTATACAGTGCAGCAATTCTTGACATTTGGTTCATCCATAGACCTGGTTTACCAGTGCCAGGCCAGAATGCGGTCGAGTTGTCACCAAGAAACTCTAGCCGACCATCTTCATTGCCAAACAGCTTGTCCTCGTAATCAACAAATTGGTCACTGAAGTCGGCAACTGTCATGAAGAGAAACAAAGCCATAACCCTTCTTGAAATAATCACATCTTCCCCTGTCTTTATGTGTTCCACTTTTATACCCTCTGCAGGAATTATACCCTGTTATAGTGCCGCCAGATCACAGTTAGTTAAGTATTTCAAATTAATTAGGATTTTTGAATTATTAAGTTTTAATATGGTTTCTTATAATCCACTTGTCTTTTGCCCTTTTCCATGGCCAATGACAGGTTAAAATAAGCATCCCTCTCTGTGAGACTGTGACGTGGATATATATATTTTTTCTCTTCCCTTATGATGCTGTAGGCTTTGCCTACTAAATGCCATTAACCCAAATAAAAAGAGCACTACATAAGAAAGAAATGAGAAAAGATAAAGAAGAAAGAAACAAAACATGAGTTACAAGCATATCAAAAAATAAAATTCTATGAAACTGAACTAAGATGCCACCATACATGATAGTCGTCCTAAAATTGTGAAATGTCAGTGTTAGGAATATTGTCGGTGGATCTTGTGGTTTTGAGCCTGTAAAATAGGCACAGAGAACTACAGAATGTCTACTTGGATGTAGATACTCAAGGCGCTAATCAAGCCACTAAAGATTCCTGCAACAAACGGAATCTGGACTATGACTAACAGTATTGATCAGTAATAATAGATTGATTAGTACGGACTAGCAAACTCTTTTGAGCATCCTCCAAATGATTTGTGTGATAAACATTTAAATAAGGGTCCTTGTATTGTACCTGTAGCTTTTTCCTCCAGGGTTCTGATGAGTCAAACACCCCTTTCTCTTTTGCCTCCTTAACCGAGGTCTCAGAAGCTGACAGGTGCTCAACCAGCTCTGAGTCGGTGTAATGCACAAGTAGATCATGGAATATCAATCTGTGACGATGCACAACGCAGAAGAGGTATACCAGTCGTTCAGCTTCTTCACCAATAATGGACTTGACATAGTCCCGTGATGTACCGGCATCGAATATTGCAAGGGGTGCATATGAATTGGAATAAGATGAATGGAAGAGGCCACATCGTGCAACGGAGTCAGGAGCACACCAGATTTTGAGTATGCGGTACACACCAAAGAGGTGAGAGATGACGTTGCCTTTCCTGTGGTAGCACTCTCCGACACCAGTAGCACAGAGAATGGAGGTGAGGGAAGGGAGGTCAGGATCAACGGTTTGAAGTTCTCCACGTAGAAAGGGGCGCGCAGCAGATAGAAGGGCAGAGAAGTCTCTTGTTGGAGGGGGAGAAGAGAAAAGGTGTGTGTAGGTTGGCATTGCTCTGCCAAGTGCTGGAGATAATGAGGGATAGATGATTGTAAATAAGAAATGGTGATAGAGGAGAAGCGCAGTTGTGGAGAGTGTAAATAGAGGTGAAGTAGGCTAGCTGTCGGTGCCACACTTGTCTTTTAGTTTTTCATTTGACACTGCCACAGTAACACTCAAAGTAGTGGCTTATTCATCAGTGTCAAAAGTCGTATTTTGCGTCAGGGTATTTTCTTTCCTTGGCATGCACTAACTGCTTACAACAAGTGCTAGGCGGACCAAAAATCAAATACAAACAAATTCCAACAGATGAAAAAATAGAACTCTGGACCCTCAAAAAAAAAAAAAAAGAAAAAATAGAACTCTTTTGTCCCTTCCTGTATTTAAGTTTATCCCAGCACCGTTCTAAATATCTTTAAGCATATATATCTGTTCAATACATTGAATATATATAGCCTTTTCCTCCATAACTTCCGTATTTCTCCTTTGCAGAAAAAATGAATGAAGAGGGGGGGGGGGGGGGGGGGAGTTAACTTTTGAACGCTATGTTTGATAAGAGCATAAATAAAGATAAAAAAATTCGTGTGAACACAGAGAGTATGTTCCTAGGTTATTATTTATTGTAGAGTAGAAGTTCACACACCTACAAATAGAACAGTTTGTAATTTCCTACCACTTTAGAAAAAAAGAAAATAGCAGTTTCCTTATTATTGTGATGATTTTCTACGACAGATGATTGTAAAATTTGCTAGTGTTATAAAATATATCCGAGAAGGCGAGAACTCATTGCTGGTGAGACTCAATTAAGTCCGTCAATTTCTGGATAAGCCCCAATTATCATAATGCGATAGTTTTAAAACAGTTGTTCGGCTTACATGCTATTGGCAAATTAAGCTTAGGCCTTATAAGTTGTCTTAAACCATAGTTTTGCAATTCTGACACAGTACCAGAGCAATTATTAAGTATCACGCTTGATTCGCATCAAAGAAGCCCTTCTCTTTTACTTCTTTAACAGAATTCTCTGACAAGCCGAGATGTTCATTCAAATCTGAGTCAGAATAATGAAACAAAAGATCATCATGGATCAACTGTTGAGAACTGCGTAGTATAAAATTACTTACGATTCAGTTGGCGCGAAACATTCGTGGATAGATTTGGTTCCGTAAATAGTGATGCTTATCTTCGGACTAGTGAGATTTTGCAAGTACAGAGCACCTGGTTTATCTTCGGAGAGGAATGGTATGCCATCTCTGTACCCATTTTTGGTTGAGAGAGAGCAGAGGATGTGCTATAGTGTGCGGCTGCTCACGGCTGGTGATCTAATGATCTTAAAACAGAGGTTTAATCTGCGGTTAGATCTGATGTGAATCGTAGGATTGGAATCGGAGGGTTGAGAACTGCGTAGTATAAATTACTTGTGATAGGATACTTCTCACGGTGATGCTCATCTCCGAACTATCTGAGATTTTGTAACAGAGCACCTGGTTTAATTTAGGGGGAATCGGTCGGGATTTTGCTGCTCTAGAGCTTTCTTTTTGTACAATAGAAGAAGAATCAGTGGATAATAACTTCCACTCGGAAGATATTTTCAATAGAAAATAAGTGGCATGAATTAAATTAAATGATATATGTTTTTTCTTAAGAAAAATCTTAGTCAATCTTAATAAAATTTAATCGGTTAGATCCTAGCTGGAGTCATTTTAGATCAACAAAAAAAAATAAAAACGAGAACGAACGTAAAGGACAATTATACGTTCGTTCGCATACCTAAATAATTGAATCTATGCCGTTTATCAAAATCAGAGTATTTGAGGAAAAAAAAAACTAATATATTTCATTTGTCCATTAAAAAAAAGGAACATTCAGAATTATAGCAGTAGAGGATGAACATACACGGACCCTTATTAAAGTGCTATTTAGTCGCTTGTTATTATTGGGATGGCCTCTTATCTGCTTGGACTAGGACATGAGTCACATGATCATTGTCCACGCATTAAGCACTAATTATTGACTAATATTCGACGTCTTTGTTCTGTAATATGCAAGTGGATATATATATCGAACAAGATGACCATTTATTAATACCCACAACTTTTTATAATGTCATATACAGCCTTTGCTGGTACGCACCTGCTGCGGTAGTGGTGACGTTCCACCGGAAATGTTCTCGTCTATCTACAGAAATTGTTCAATTACATTACGCTATTTTACAACATAAAAAGAAAGTTGAGATCTCGCCTTAATTGTTCAACATAACTGTATTAACGCATGAATTTGGTTTCACAAACATTTTTGAACTTTTCGTATACAAAGTATTTTATTTTATTTTCCTTTCTTCGTTTTACCCTTTTTTTTTTTAGATTTTTTAATGGGCAAACACCACAAGATTTCAACTAATTCCGTCCCGCCAACGATTACAAAAACACAACTTATAAATTCACAAAACAACGGACAGTATAGAAGTAAAGATCAAAAAATTAAGTAGATCGCTGTACTTGCAAGTTGAAATGCATAAGAGACCTTATAAATTCACATAACAACATACAGATTGAATGTGTGCAACATGGATGGATTCTACACTAGGATATGCAAGTACAACACTACTGCAAGTCCGCAACTCAACTGCAGTTGTTAATAAAAGAATAGATATCAGAGAAAAACGCACACGATTAGTCTCTATCTAGCAAACCCATCTCAGCAAAATAACATCTTTCCAAATATTAGACACTGGGTACCATTTCAATTCTCAACCATCCCATCTTCACCTTCTGAGGCCTCTCTCTCCCGTTGTTGCTCCACTGTTCACGAAATTATAGGAAGAAAACTTAATATCAATATATTCTTAAGATAATTCAGCCAGAGCTTTTAATTATAATTCATTGGAAAAATCTTTAAATAAAAGAGAAGGCAAAAAATTGTCCCAAAACCAACAGAGGAAACAGAAAATTTGAAAGCCACTTGCTCCATGTTTCCTATACCTGTCTGATTTGAACCCAACTACCACCCACAAGGTTGTGCTATCATTTTTGTCAGGGTGCTCTTGGCATAAAACAATGGGTACCAGCCCTCAGCAGAAAGTATACCAAGCATGGTCCCATCTTTCACCATCTCTACTTGGTTCCATTTGTTTTCGTGGTCAATCATATAATGATACATGGCACTTAAATGGATCAGATTCATTCAGAGACCAGGGCTATAACTTACATGCAAGCTCATAAAGTGCTTTTTGAGTGCGCTTCTCAAGCTTGTCAAGCCTCTTCTGAACATCTCTTTTCAGATCCCAGTTAGGCTTCTTTGGAGCTATGTTTAAAAAGGGATCCTGAAAATAATGAAAAATCAGAATGAGATTTTGTCGACAAAATGCTTCAATGCAGAAAAAGACCAGTCATATTAACTTTTTAAATTTTACCCCGAAAGAGAGAACAGACATATATGAATCTATTATCATTTCTTTTGGAATCTGCATGTGCATGCTTGTGGCATATCTGACCAAACTAATGTTCTTCCTGGTTTATATCAGCAGCAAAATTTATTTTGAAACTACAAAATATCAATACCTCAACTAAACCCACAGTATAAAGGAAATATTATACATAATTACATATTACATATCCCCCTCCGTGACCCCCCAAGTCCAAAATCCTCAAGCATGAAAGACATCATATTTTACCCTTACTCAAACAATTGTCTAAGATCAAGTTAGAATAGGGTATACAAGAAACAACACAGTTTTGTACACATACATATGATATTACCTATCTTACGTGCATGATGTCTGTTGTTTCACAGGGCACGCACGGAGCATGATTATTTTTTAATTGTGGTGTATATCAGGTTCCTTTCTAAGTTATTGTCCCAAACTCCCAATTGACATAATGAAGTTCAATTATATAACAAGTCCAGAAAACTTCATAAAATCTCAGTAAAGCACAAAAGGAAACACAAAATTTTCTGTCCCTCACACCTTAAGGGGAAAAATAATAAAGAGAGAAAAAGAAGACTCAAAGCAGCATCACCAATCTGCTCTTGTGCATTGAAAAACATACCTCAGTTTTTTGTGGTTCCAATGGTGTAACGACAACAGGATCTTCAAACTTTGGTAGAGCTACTGGTGCTAGTTTTCCCTCTTGAAGTTGTTTGTCATGAGGAAGGTAGTTTCTAAACTTCATATTAGGCAATCTGCATCCGTTACAAAACTTCAAGTCATATACAAGCCTCTAAGATTGTTCTCCTTGCACCTTGCTACTAAAAATTTAGAGTTCGTTACACAAATAACACCTGTAAGTGCACCCATTTTCTGATTTGGTCTCTAGGCTTTCAAGTTCCCATTTTGGTTCTTACAATACTATATTGGTCACTGCAGTTATGTTTCATCATAAAAACCAACTCCTATCAGCACTGGGGAAAGCCATCATCACAAAAATCTTTCAACTAAGAAGATGGTTTATTCCTTATTTAATTCATGTTGTTGAAAACTTGAAATGGTAGAACCAGAACAGTACAAAAAAAAAAAAAAAACCTTTGAACTAAAGCTGGAAACATAAACTTCAGATGCTAAAACATAAATTGCCTACTATTTACAGAATCATCATAGGTGTAAATTACTAAAGAACTAAATGAATCAAAGAGAGCATCCATAGTCTTGGTGTTAAATTTAAGATTTTTAAGGTTAACCGAAATAGCATTAAAACTGAAGTCAATTCATAACAAATAACTTCTATAAATAGTCCTACTCCAAATAAAATAATCATTATAAATTATAAGTTCAAAGAAATTACTTGTCATCATCGGTTTCTTCGGGTTCTTCCCCACCATTAGTAGTGTTCCTGAAATTTAACACAGTATCTCAGTATCAGATTTCTGTACAATTACTCCGTCGCAGCTGTACTTGAACAATTCCTTGTCAGGTTTAAATTACTCCAAAAGTAAGGACCTTCATCTTATGAATAAATTAAAAGAAGAATATATTGGTAGAATTGTTTGAGATGTACGTTATGCTATTTTAGTCTGGTTAGCATTGGTTTTAGTTGAAAGACAATGTTTACAAACCCACTTTTTCTTTTCCCTCTTTATCCTTTTGGGGTGCTTTTCATGAGCCTATTCTATGCTTAATTGCACAATTCATGAAAATGAATTAAATTGACGTAAATGTACCGGTTGTGGTGTTTGGGTGCGTCAGACGGGAGATCCGAATCGGAATTACTGAGGAGCTCCTTAGCGGCGCGGAGAGCTCTGAGCCTCTCCCTCCGAGCGCTGCTCGCCTGGTCTATCGCCTCCTCTTCAGCCCCCATGTTGTCTCCAGTCTCCACCACTCGGTTCGCAGTGGTACCAAACTGAGAAGAAGCGCGCTAGGGTTCACCAGGACTTCTAAGTCTAACCGAGTCTGAGTCGGTGTGCGAGAAGAAAACCGAAGGACGTGTCAAATTTGAGAAAAGAGTTGGGCCTGTACGATGGACGGAAGATACCGAAAAAATTAAAACTAACGTTACTGTTCATTTAAATTTCGATAATAACAGTTAAATGTTTGAAATTTTAACAATAATATTGCTGGATCGTAATCCGAATTGACGAAAACACAAAACGCTTGGATCGTCATTCCGGATGATGACCTAAGCTTGGATGATAGTATAGTATTAAATAATACTTGGAGCAAAGTGCACTTTTGGTATTTTTTGGATGATAGTATAATATTAAATCCATGCATTTTTGGACAGCAACTGTGGGACCCACATATAAAGCTAAAAAATATGACAAAGTGCATTTTTTTTGGCTGAAGTAGTGTTGGATCGTCATCCGGAATGACGATCCAAGCGTTTTGTGATTTCGTCAATCCGAATAACGATCTAATGATATTATTTTTAAAATTTCAAATTTTTAATTATTATTATCGAAATTCAAGTGAATAGTAACGTTAGTTTTAATTTTTTCCGACGAAAGATAGGTCTGGGCTAAACTTGCGAACGAGTTTTTTATATATTCTATTATTCTAATAGCAAAAAAATAAAACTAAGGTAAGTGGTTGTTCAGGCCGAAATTGGGACGGATGAGGCTAAATTAGCCGATTGTAATCAGAAATATAAGATCTTTAATTGTTGAGTATTACCGTGCTGATATTTTATTACAGAACCACACTTGTGCTTCACTGTTAATGATTTGAGCATATATTCTACACCGGAAATTGTAACTTAATAAACCAGATTGCCAAGAGAAAGCGCATAATTCCATATTGATAAATCAAATGGAACAGTTTAAAGAAGTTTTTAAATAACAAAGTAACAAACAATACACAAGCAAACGTGAACATTAAAAACATCAATTCCCTTCGTATGAAAATAGCACACAAGAAGAAAATAATCTCTACCAATTCCGACAGATCTCCATCAAAGAGCAACATGTACTAAAGCATTTACACCAGCGAGTAACTGGCAACGACACCAACATCATATTTATACTCTAGAAACAAAGATTCTACAAGTTTACTAGGTTAAGAAATTGCCAGAGACACAATAACACTAACTGGGGTTAGAAAATCAATCAATCATCATCCTCTTCAAAAGCAGAGCAAAAATCCTCATCATTGCTATGATCCTCCACCTCCTCTGAGTCGCTTTCAACATATACTGTTGCCACCTTCTTCCTCTCCCTCTTCGGCCTATCCCTTGATGCTGCAACACCAACCTCTTCATGCAATATATCATCCATTACTGCTGAAGCAGAGGCACCACCTAGGTTGTTATCCTTCACAGGAACATGCCCGCTCTTTTTGTTGAATGGTGAAGAGCGCATTTTTCTCACCTTTTTGTCAGGGGAGTTGTTTGCCTCTCCATCAGGCTTCAGCACCTCAGTTATAAGCTTCTGGCCTATGAGGGGCTTTTTCTGTGCTGCTGGGCCCCGCTTACGAGCAGCTGGGGCAGCTTTCTCTTTTGGGGGCTGTTTTCCCCTACCCCTGCCTCTTCCCCTACCCTTTTTCTCCATCTCAAAATCTTCATCTTCACTGGGCTCATTCATGTCATCATCTGAGTTCACTGTTATAGCTTTCTTCCTGCCCTGCTTGGCTGGCACTTTCTTGGCAGCTTCCTCAGGTTCAACTGTCACTGTTTCAGTTTCCATTGCTGAGAAAGAGAAAGACACTTATTAGAACCCAGTAAAACTTATGAAAAAACTACTTTGTAATAAGATTACTTACGATTGTGCTCAGGCGAAGAATCAAGGTTATAAGCAGCAAGACGCTGCTTCAGATCTTGTACTTCATCCTCTTCATCGATATCAACAACCTTGTCCTGAATTAAAGTCAACGCATTGTATGCTACATTTAAATAGGAAGAATCACATGAAAACGTTTCATCATTTGTGTGGCATAAACAACATCATACCTTTTTAGCTGGTCCTTTCTTTGCTGCAGCAGCTGCACCTTTAGGCTTTGCTTCTTTAAGAGTTTTTGCTACAGAAGTTAACGTTTAGGACAGTATATTAATACAACTAAATTGAACTGAGAGACAAACAAAAATTTTAGTCTATTGGGTAATAATGATCAATTACCAGCATTCTTTTTGGGCTGAGGTTTCCGAGAAGTCCCAGCATTATTTGCCATGTTCTTCTCTCTCATTTCTTTCCGAATCTGTGCTGCCTCAACATCCTTCTTATCCAGTTCCTGCAAAATGGATGCGCAAAATAGATTTTTTATTTCATAAACAGTGAAAAGTATCTCAAATGGTATGGGTATATTATGACTTTGTCTGCAATGTCTGCAAAAGATGAACAAGGACCACAGATGAAACTTACATCAAGTTCCTTCTCAATGGCATCAAGGTCTTTTTCCCATAGTGTCTTAGGTGTGGCCTTCCTAAGCTCAGCCACATCACCCTCAAGCTTATCCCTCTCTGAACACAACTCCTGCACCTTCTCCAAGGTAAGCGTACCAATCGCCATTGATAGAAGGTACTCATAGTCACTTGCTTTGACCCCACCCTTGGCAGCCACATCACCATCTGGGCTTTGGCTTTCTTCATTGTCATCTTCTGTGGCACCTGCCACAGAAACTTCAGGGCCCTTCCCCTTCTTAGAGAAGGGAGTAAAACCCTTCTGATGCAGCTCCATAAACAGCTCAGCCCTCTTACGGTTGCTCACTATGATCTCACCATTTACTACACCAAGGATGAACCTTACCTTGTTGTCAAGCTTAAGAAGGTCCAACTCCAGATTGTCTAGCAAAACTTTCTGAAAATGAAGGTATATAGTTTATTGTTTTCTTCTTTTGTTTTTGTTCCCACAGTAACATTTCTAGTTAAAAGAAAAATTCAGCCAACAAACCTTTCTTTTGGCATAATACTCCAGTCTCAGATGAAAGAACTCCTCCAGAACTGCATGATTAAGAATAAAAGGTAAAAGTAAATCAAGACAGTAAAACAATTTTTTAATCGAGATTGTTTTTCCTTAAAAAAGAGAACTTACTTTTTTCAGGATTATCGTACTTCTTTATGACACCATTCTCATCAAACAAGTGCATGTTAGTAGTCGTAATAGAAGTTGTCAGTTTGAACCTCTTCTCCAACCCTTCCTGCAAAGCTATGTCCATGTTTTCCTCTGACAAAATCACCTCAAAATGTACATTGACATCGTCATTGTGCTCCCTGTAATCCTACAAACCGAGTGAAAAAAACATTAACATGGTAAGGTGGTAAGGTCGATCATATGATGGTCTGGGTAACAATACCAACACTACATAAACTAGTCACCACAACCATACACTGTTGTGCAGAATAAAGTAAATGCACTCAATGTTGGAATGGAAGGCTAATAAAGTAAATGAGATTATGTATTGTAATTATAATTGATACATATTTTATTTGTCAGTATTGCCTGCATCAGTCATTCTAATATGACTCGGATCAAAAGTCAACGATACCTTGATGAACGGTTCCTTAATTTTGTCGGTACCAGTCATAAGTCCCTCAAGAAACTCCTTGTAATCTTGAGTCCATCTTCTTATTGGCAACTCCGTAATTTTCAATGTGGTGTTATCAACTTGCTCAATAACTCCACAGACAGTATACGTGACACCAGTCTCTTTTATGCTTGATTTCTCAATAGAACCCTAAACCAAAGATAGCAATTGTAACAAACCAAATGGAGGAAGTTGAAATTCAAGAAAGATATAATTCATAAAACAGTCCAACTAACTTCATATGATGAGCACACATGAAAAATCAAGTTGTACTAAAAAACAGGGGGAAATAAATACCACAGAAAGACATAATTATCACTTCAGGGAAACTTGTGAGCATTTCCTTGATATTGTAAATGCCTGGACTTTTTAACATTATTAAAAAGGTAAGAAATTACCTTGAAACCCCTATACCATGGATCCATAGGCTCCATCATTTCATCATTAAGCAACCTTCTAACATTTGCAACAATATCTCGTGGGTTATAGTTTGGTATGTAGGAGCTCCATCCTGTACCTATTCCCTCGCTCCCATTCACCAAAACCATGGGAATAATGGGCATGTACCTATTTAATCAGCACAAGCCGAACACAATCAGATACCACAGATACCAATTAATTGATTACCTAGAAAACAGATCATGCAAGAACACTCACCAAGTAGGTTCAATTGACTGCCCGTCTTCATTCAAGTAGTCTAGGAGTAAGTCATCATCTTTCGGGAAGAGAAACCTGGTGATTGGTGACAAGCGGGTGTATATGTACCTTGCACTTGCATGGTCTTTGCCACCCTATATAATAAAATAATATGAAAATGTCCTCACAATCACCCAATAAGCAAATCGGTAAATTCATAACTATAGTCCAAGGTCCCTAGGAAAATTGAAATTACTCAGTTGTAGATTTTCTCACCTGGTGCCTTGTGCCAAATTGACCATTTGGCTGGAGAAGATTTATGTTGTTGCTTCCCACAAAATCTTGTGCCATACCAATAATTGTACCAGCAAGACTTTGTTCACCATGGTGATATGCTGAGTGCTCTGACACATAACCAGAGAATTGCGCAACCTAGTGAAGGAATCACAAAAAAAAAAATCCATCAGTAATGAAACCTTTACACCTACAAGCACCATAACTCAGTCCATACTAGTATTAATGCTATTACACAGGACAATGCTTCCAATGAAAACAAGTATTATACCTTGGCTTCTTTGATGAAGTTACGCTTGAATGAACAGAAAAGAATCTTTCTCTGCCCTGGCTTGAGGCCATCAACCATAGCTGGTATGGACCGTTGCAAATCAGCCATAGAGAACAGAATTAGCTCCTTGTTCACAAAATCACTGTATTTGATGAGTTTCTCACTTTGATCAAGGTATGTCCCAGGCTGAAAAGATATATCACATGAGAGGAATACAATATGAGAAAGGTGGCCATTTTTTTTACATTATTTATTTATTTATTTATTTATTTATTATTATATTATTTTGTTCTTTTGTATTTGCTGTAACAATTGCCTAACATACAGACTTCTCATGTACATGAGGCTCGAAATTAACATATTCAACACCTGTACCATTCTAGAAACATGCCTTTGGAATGTTAAATTGCATGAACAGCATCAGAGGGTATGGTACTATAAAGCTTCTCATGGCAAGAGTTGTGTCATCATATAATAACATCAATTAACCCATTTGTATTCATTGACTTAAAAATGAACTTTTTTTTTTTTTAACAAAAACATGCCTCAAATTGGCGCAGCCAGTTCTTCCTTGCCTCAATCTTTTTCTTGCTGAATGCCAATTCAATTGCATCACCGTCCTGCTCATCCACCCAAACGAAATCTTTCTTGTGTTTGTCTATGGCTTGGAAGTACTCTTTCCCTTCTTTGGAAGTACTTGTACCCAAACCCTGTATGAGTTGATAAATTGGAACTGAACTTTACAGAATAAACTAGAAAGGAACTATAAAAAATATCACAATACCTGACCTCCGCTACTTTTACCCTTACGTTGTATGTTCCACAACATTTGGTTACAATTGGAAACTGATCAAAACTAAGACACAAGTCTGATAAAAAAAAAATAATTGTGCTTCGTTGTCATCTTGATAATTTTAGAGTTTAAACTATGCAGTTTTTTGTTACATAATGATAGAAATTTGAAAGTTTTAGACCTTATAGTACTTTATCGACCAACTACTGGCACTCCCACCAAGACTCTCTTTCCATGATTCATACTCTGGCATAGAGTAGAAAGATATAACACTTTTTGTCCTAGAATTTGTGGCCTGAGCAAAGGATACAACAACAGTCATTGTCAGCATAAACATTACTAAATCACTAAAGTGTTATATAAAAATGACTAGTATGGCACCTTAACAATTGGTGTGATGAACTCAACCATGAATGAGGGTATTTTCAGAAGAGAAGGCCAGAAGGAATGGATGAAGTTGATCAACAGCCCTTTAATGTGGGAACCATCATGATCCTTCAAACAAGACAAAATAAGTAACATTGATCAGCTACTGCCTATTTCAGTATATTAGTAGAAACTAGTATGTTGAAGGAGATTAAAATGAACCTGATCAGTCATGATCATGAGATGGCCATATCTTAGCCCCTTGGTGCTGTCATACTCTTTTCCATGTTGCAACCCAAGAATTTGTTTTATGTTTTGTATCTCAGCATTATCCATTATTTGCTTATGGCTTGCTTCCCGCACATTCAACAGCTTTCCCCTAAGAGGGAACACACCATAGTAATTTCTGCCTACTACTGAGATTCCTGCCATCTGGAAAAAAAAAAAAAAACCCTCAAAGAATAAGAAAATTGGAATGACAGCTTATTAAACAGAAATGGCCAAACAAGAAAAGAATTTGGGATGGAGTGATGGACACCAGAAGGTAGAACTGCAGACATACTTTACCCAAGCCAATGAGTACCTTTAAGTTCTTTTTAGAACAAAATTTTAAATATTACTTAAATGGAGCCATTAAGCTCTGTAATGTAAAAACACTTACAGCTAGTGCCTTTGCTGAATCTCCTTCTGTAAGAATGAGAGTACACTTGTCGGAGCTCTTCCCACCAGCATCATTTGCATCCTCCAGTTTTGGTATACCAGTAAGGCGTTGGCGCTTTGACCCGTCAGTTTTTTTCAGTTCCTTGCTCTGCTTGAAATCAGCCCAGGACAAGAGATTGTTTACAACCCCAGATTTAGCAACTGGACAGAAATAACCATCATGCACACCAAATCAGATAAAAAAAATGAGTAAGAGCCTCAGCTCACATACAAGTGCAATAGAAAATTTTTTCATTCATTCTGAAGTAATTTATATGTTTTCCATGTGCACAATCTGATATTATATATTTTTCTGTTTTGTTGTGTTGGAGCAAAACAAGCAGCAAATTGACTTGACTTTACTGAAATTCAGCAACATAAATTAAACATTATCCAGACATATGTTCAGAAGCCAAAACTACAAGGCAAAGGATCTCATTAGAAAAATTTAGGCCAACCTTTCTTAAGGAAATCTTCAGAAAGCTCGCATTTGGAGCCAAAACTGCTCTGACGAGTTGTTAGCGTCTCTTTGGTCTGTGAGTCAAATGCCGGATTGTCAATGAGTGCATTGACAAAGACCCACAGGTGGCTCTTGACATTGTGGGCCTTGAGACGTGCATTTTTGTTCTTCTTGTTCACAGCAGCCATCACATGGTTAGCTATTTGGTTCGTAACATAGTCTACATGGGTTCCACCCTTTATTGTTGCTATGCCATTTACAAAACTCACCTACAGTGGTCAAGTAAATATTTGTGAACTGAAACCAACAAATTTAGAGATAGATGAAGAAAGAGAATGAACAGGAGGGAGAAAGACAGAGACCTGCTGGAACTGGCCATCACTTAAGCTTACAGCAACCTCCCACCTATCATTTACCTTCTCAGTAATCCTGAAAATTAACAGCAAAATATCACATTCAGACCATCAAAATTTAAACTGAAATCATGACAATGTAATCCAGAATTGATTCTAAATTGTTCAACTTTGCCTCATATAACACACTGAATTACTGTTGACAAAACAGTACCTAAATTCAGTGTCACATACAACATATGCAATGTTTGAATATGGTCAATTAAATAGTTTGCAACATAATAAAAGTTACATGCAGGGCTAATTGAGATAAACATACATTGGAAGAGGCTCCGGACTAGACTTAGAAGCTGATCGAAGATACAAGTTGATATAATCGGAGAAACTCTTGACTGGGACTCTCTGGCCATTCAACTCGACCTTGACAGACTTGCCAAGGGTACCAGCTAAATCAACAACACGCTTCTTCATAAGCGCCACCACATCTTCTTCAAGATGGTCCATCTTGAACTTGGCCAGGTCAGGCTTAAATGTGACCCGAGTCCAGTTCTCCCCTTGTTTACACTTTGTTATAGTCGGCTCTGACTTCTTACCCATGTTCTCACTGAACACCTGTGAACAATATAGACCTCCAATTTCATGATCGAATTTAAGAGGCACAGTTTACAAACCCTGATTTCTTTTTATGATTGTGCATCTAATTGAAAGCTCAATTTCTGGAAATCACTATTCAGAAAAGCAGGTACTGATTTGATTTTATAAACCAAATCCTCAAAATGAAACACCGAAATTTTTATGACAAGGTGATAGAACCAGAAATACTACAGACCTGTTTATACTTCCTTTGCCTTTTCCCATCAGCAGTCTCAATTGTGAACTCGGTGGAGAAAATATTGGTCAGCTTTGCACCGTAGCCATTCCTCCCACCAGTTGTCTTCTTCTGGTTGTCATCGTAGTTGCTACTGGTAAGGAGGTGACCGAAAATCATCTCCGGCACATACACCTTCTCTTCTGCATGGATCTCAACCGGTATCCCATCTCCACTGTTGTAAACAGAGATCCGATTTGCTTCGGCATCAATCTCCACTTTGACTGCATCCATGGTGGGATCCCTCTGCTTGTTATCAGCGGCATTAACGAGGATTTCATCAAAGATCTTGTACAAACCCGGCACGTAGGACACAGGCCGGTACTCCACCTCGCCATCCTTGTACACCCAGAGGTTTTGAGTGTGTTTCTCAACAGACCCGATGTAGGTGTCAGGTCGGAGAAGGATGTGCTCCAGTTGGCTCTTTTTCTGGTACATCTCTTCGATCGTCTTCTTAGGCGCAGGCGCGTTGTGAGCGGTGGTAGGTTGGAGCGGGAGCCTCTCGATGGTCGCCATGGCGATGAGAGAGAGAACGACACTGAGATTGCGTCGTGAATCGCGAATGCTAAGAAATCGGAGAGGAGAGAGGGAGTAGAGAGAGACGGATGAGTAGGGTTTGGGTTTGCGATATGGGGGTATAACAAGAGGGAAGAGGAAGCTGAAATTTGAAAAATTTTGAAATTGGTATCTAACGCTTTGCTCCCGAAGGGATGGAAGAGTATAGTAGAGTGTGGGAACTGGAGAGAAGAACCAACGGCACGTCATGTAATAAATTTGAGAAAAGAGTTGGGCCAGAGATCCTGGACCGAAGGTCGGGCTGGGCTAAACTTTGCGCACAAGTTTAGAGTTTGGACGGACCGCATTAGGAAATTGATTACTGCCATTAGGGCTGAAAACAGTAATTGTCTAAACCGTCCGATCGTTTCGTTTCGTCCGAAACGAAACGATAACGGTACAGAATTATGGTTTCGTTTCATGGGCGAAACAGATGACGAAAATAGATACAGTTTCGCCATTCAAACGAAACGATAAGCGAAACGTACTTGTTCCGTTACCGTTTATTCCGTCTGTTTCGTCTGATATTCTTTATTGCAGAGAGGAAATGATAAAGAGTACGAAGGCGTGATGAAATTAGGTTTAGAGGCGCCGCTCCATCATTTCTCCGCCGTTCTCAAATCATGTCTCTCTCTCTAACACGCTCTCATCTCTTCTCTGTGTCTCTCTCTTAGAATAAGTTTCTTCACCTCTCTTTTCCTCTTCTCCGATCAGAGAAACCCACCCTTATTCATTTCTCCTCTCCGATCAGAATAGGGTTTTTCCAACTAGAATAGGGTTTGCACCTCTCTTCTCCGACCACAGTACCTCTCCTCTCCTACCATCGCATTTCTCTTCTTCGACCACCCACATCTCCGCTACCTCCTCTCATCCTCTGCCTTTCGCTTTGTGCCGGAACCCCTCTGCAATGCCCCTTGAGTTGGACTTGGTTGACATTAGAAAAGGTTGACGGCTGGTGGCGCTTGGTGGTGGCCGACGGTAGAAACTGACCTTCTTCTGTGAGAGCACTTGTAGATGCAATATGGAGCATGTCCAACGGCTGGTGGCGCTTGTAAATGCACTTCGATTCTCAGTTTGTGCTGATTTAAAGACATTTGTTATAAATGTAAGTTTGATTATTGTGACAGTATTAATCGCTTCTTTTTGTAAAGTTCCTTAAGTTTGATTATTTTGCAAATCAAATTTGAAGCTTTTAATTTGTATGATTTTAATTTAAACAACTGATTAATTAAAAGAGATGTAATATGTTGGAGCTTTTAATTTAAACACCTTTTAATTTGTATGCTCTATCTCACTGGCTTGATTGGTGGTGGAGATAATGGATGCTTCAGAAATTGCATTTTCAGTGATGCTGTTATTTTTTGATGAGTTTGATTTGTGTTGTAAATATTGAATTTTTACTGTATATGTTGAAGTATGTAATAATGGGGTCTTTTGGTATCCTGGGGATTTCTTTTTTTAGTCCCTTGATGAATTCTTTGGTTTACTGAGACTTGAATGAGATTTCTTATTTGCTTTGGTTTACTGGTACATGAGATTTAGAATGGTACTGGACCTACTGGTACAAGCAACTAGTACTGGTTTTCTGGCTTTAGCTTTGTAGCATTTTTCTATTCTTTGCTAGGGCAATATTTCTTATACTGTTTTTTGAAAAAAAATTCGAGATTTTATTATTTGTGGCTCTGTAGTTAATGAAAAACGATTAAACAGTTGAAACGGTTAAACCGTTTTGATCGAACGAAACGACCAACGCAAAAAAAAATTCTTGCGTTCAAATTACGAAACGCAACACGCAACCAAAAAAATTTGCGTGACACAAGACGAAACGATCAGCGCAATAGGTCATTTGCGTCATCGTTATAACCGTTTTGCAGCCCTAACTGCCATCTGCATTTTTGTCAGGTAATTACTACTTACCATCCACTGGATTGTCATCCAACGCCATCTACAGTACGCTCCCCTTTCTTTCGCGTGTCCCCTCCCTTCCCTCGTCTCCCTCCCTTCCTTCGCGACTTTACTCCCTCCGCCGTCTTTTCTCTCTTCTCTCACTTTCCTCCAGGTGCGTCTCCCTCTCCCTCTCTTTTTCTTTGTGAATTTTCCCTCTCCTCCGCTCTCTTCCAATAAAGCCACAAAGAGTTTAAGGGTGTGTTTGGAAGGTCCTTGCATAAGGAATTGGGATAAGGATTAGGAATTACCCAATCCCGATAACTCCTTATCCATGAGCTAATTCTGGCGTGTTTGGAAATGTTGGGATAAGAATAAGGGGGCATGGCAAAGTTAAATTATTGTTTGTGATTGATTTATAACTATTTTTTTTTTTGGAGGCAGCCCTCATTGTTCTTTTTGGCGCAAAGTCCATGTTGGCGCCATCTTTCAGAGGCTATTGTAACCCAGAGCACAAAATAATACACACCATGATATACACAACAGCCATCATAACCAAAAATTATACACAACAGAGATTAAAACAATGCACTTATTAAGCAATAGTCATATTTGAAAATAGAGCAACTCTAAAATGCAACATTTAGCATTAATATTCAACAAAGAACAGTGGTAATTAAAGAACACTCTGAAATTTTTTGAAAAATAGAATAGTAAATTAAAACACAACAAAGAGCCTCACAATGAACAAACACTCACCTACGTTCTCTACTGATTAAAGAGTCAGTAATTATTAAAAAGGAAAAAAGAATCTCACCATGACTAATCAAGAAAACTTAAGAAAATATTACAGAACCATCGCAAGGTCATTACTGGTCACCTTCAAATCTTACACTAATCTTCTACAGGTGATGTGCACAGATGAACAATTGTGAAATCATTATTTTCAAAACAGCTCGATCACCTGCACTATACAAGGCATTGCACTTAATGAGAAATAATGGAAAGTAAAGGACTTCTTGCATTAATTTACAGTGAAGCCTACTTCTTGTGTCAGGTTGTACCAGACCATAACTTATATTGAAAACAATTACACACTATACAAATGAATGGATAACAAACACACATTTCAATTCTGGTGCAAAGCATGCCATGATTATCCAACCATTTTTTTCCACTTTTCTAGGCTGAAACTAAAATTAACCAACTTTTATCCTCCATTGTTTACCGCTTTTATTATCTTACTTTGACATCAGCCCTCTGGGGTTACACTGAGCAGTAAGTAGTTTGACATAAGCTTAATTCCTACCTATTTTGATATCATTGTTTACCGCTATTATTGTTGGACAAACAGTTAATCAACAAGAATTTCTCTCAACCAAATTCCAAAAATACCCCACTGGTTGTTATCCTATTTGTTGTTCACCTTGTACCAATTTGTATATTTGTTCTTTAACATTACTACTTAAGGTATCAAAGAAATAGAAAACTTACTACAGCACTTAACCGAACTCAGCTCCGTGCCACACTTGATTCAACTTTCAGCATTACCGCACCTTGAATTCCACAGCAAATCTCTAATTTTATCTCTCATCTCACTCCCTCTTTGAGCATCAGTGCGCCCAGAACTTGCCGCCATGTGGCCAACCCCTGAGGTAGAGGGATCGTCAGTATCCGAGCCATCACTTTCATCGCTATAGGCCTCCTCTCGAAGGTTGTCACCATGAGAGTTTGGATGTCGAATGAGAAAATTATGAATTACACAGCACGCAAGGACAATGTCCGTCTGGAAATCATACTTGTACTGGTGCATATCTTTCAGAAGTCTGAATCGACCTTTAAGAATGCCAAATGCTTTCTCAACGACATTCCGCAGCTGGGCATGTCGGTGATTGAACAACTCCTCACCATTTTCGTACCGATTCTCCATCCTGCGTTGTCGAAACTGTGCCAAGTGGTATGTTATACCACGGTATGGGCTTACAAATTGGTGGGTATTTGGATATCCAATGTCAACAAGGTAATACCGTCCTTCTGGGATCGTAAAACCTCTCTCCAAGACTTTACGCAATATCAAACTGTCGTGACAGGATCCTTCCCAGCCTGCGAGGACATCAACAAATCTCCCATCAAAGTCTACTGCTGCCATGACATTTTGTGTGATATTACCCTTCATGTTCCTCCACCGTTCCTTGAATTCTTCCTCACTATCAGGAAACGCAGGGATGTGTGTTCCATCTATAGCACCTAATGCATCCTACAATAACGAAATGTTTATGTACAAGTCAAGATTGAAATTGTACAGATAGAAAAAGCAAAGGAAAGAGAAGATCTTTATAGATACATTCTTTGAATATTTGTACATTACTTATCTGAAAGGTTGCAGGTCTAATTTCATTCTTATACACGCAAACTGAACTCACCTTTAGAGTACATACATTGTAAAATTAACCAGCTATAGTTAACAGACTATTTAAACTCTTTGGAAATAACAGACTGCATTTTTCTTTTTTCTCATTTTGGTATGATTTCGAGGATGACTCTAAGAATTTTTTTTTAACTGACTATAGCAGCAATTATAAAGGGACTATTTAACACAAAATTGATTAATTAAATTCTTTTTTTTATGAAAAACCGAGCCCCGTGGGGGTATTTGTACCTTGAATGCATAGTATTATGTCCCTTCTCGCAATTTCGGATGTATTTGTGCATCAGGACCCGGCAGTTTCATGTAATCACGCTTCATTCTGAGCAGTCCAGACATTGCCAAATGTATGTATCGCCAAACCGTCTCTTCAGAATGCTGGAAATCCTCCGTCAATCCTCGCATGGTAGTTCCTTGCGCAACCATCTGAAGAAACATCCCCACACACTCCTCAAGTATGACATCCCCTTTGCATTCTAACCCCCGAACCTTAAGTTCATCGCACAGAATTCTAAAGTTAGATGGGTTAAGACGGTAATGGTTATGACATACTGAAGGGTGGCTGTTCAGATGTCGTGTTATACGTTCAGCACCAGTTTCATTTCCCTCGCGCCTCAAGTCTCGCCAACGAAGTGCAAACTGGACTGCTGCATTATACCACCAAAGAGCTGCTTGATATTTGCGTTGTCGTCTCCTCTTCTTTCTTTCATCCAAGTTGCGAGGCATTGCTATCAACCCTAAAATGAGAAGAAGGTAACATAAAAGTTAGTATTTTTTATACAGATTGGTGAATAGTGAAAAAGTATAAATAATGTAGCACAAATATGAAACATCACAATAGTAAGATTAAATCATCTTAAATCACTGACAGAATAAATAAGGCAAATGCAATCCCTACATAATGGTTCGTTAAATAATACTCCCATCAGAGTTAACTTTCGAGTACACAACATCAACGAAACCTACTTAATACATAACATACAATCCCTACATAATATAAAATTACAGCAATAACCTTGAAGTCTCGTCACTTACCGTTCCAATCCTACTTAATACATAACATAACAAACCTACTGAAACCTACTACTGAAGTAAAATAGAACATAACTTAAGTCCCACCCTAAGTTACTCGGAACACCCTAGGACAACCAAGTTGCAACAAGTCCTAACCCACAACCTAAAACCTACTCCTAATAGCCTTTCCTTCAGCAACAAATGGATCGGAACTTGGGGCGCAGTGAAATGGATCAGAATTATGGTGGAGGATAACCATAATTGTATCCACCGTGGGGACGGGGGTTGGGATATGCAGGCATGACTTGACCTTTGGACAACATTGCAGTGAACCCATATGGGTTATTTTCAGCTTGAGCCTGGCTACCGAAAAGCTTAGTCCCACCCAACCAAGTTGTCACCATCTCCTTTGTAGACTTCAGAAACCACACTCGTCTGCTAAGACATTCAATCTGCTCCAGTATGTAGTCAAATTCTGTACCACTACTATACCCAAAGTTATTCATCTTAATAATACATTCTTCAATCTGCTCCCTCTCCTGCGTGCTCTCGGCTTTGATGCTATTGGCAATTTCCAGGCCGGCTATGGCCAGTTTCTGCAGCTCTTCTTTTCCACTTTGGTGCCTTTCCCGATAACTCTTTCCCTTGTTCTTCCTTGTGGAGTTGTCTTCACCAACTGATTCATCAGTACTCTTCCTCTTCGACCCAGAGCTCTGGGATACAGGATGGCTTCTCTGAGAGTATGATCGGCGTGGAGGTGAACTAACCTCCGTGTTGTTAGGAAAATCCCCACCATCATCTGAACTGCCTTGTTCAGATGGTCGGGCGCTCCATTGGCTATCAGGCAGATGCTGAGAGTTCTCTCCTTCACAATCCCAGGAAGGCTTGGTAGCATTCCCCCTGGATGTTTGCCCGCCGATCATTGTGCGCATCTGTTCGTACCATGGAAAAGTACCCTTGGTTGGGTCAGTAGGAGAAGGTAGAAGGAAATTTGCTTTCGGACCTTTGGCCTGTTAATGTACACAAGTGAACATAAATGACAATAGGAAGAAAAATGAAATGAGAAGAAATTCATATTATTGAAATATAAATATCTCACCTTCACCATCTCATAATATTCCGCATCGGAGGGTGCTCCTGGCCGCTGTTTCACATAATCCCAGTGGCCACCAGTCTTGTTATCTACTAGGTCATAGCAAATTACAAATTTATCTCGCATCACTTTCATTCGGTTTTTAAGTTTTCCCTTATCGCGTATGGTATCAGGTATTATGGCCTTGAATTGTTTGTGAAGCTCTGTCCAAGCTGTGCTGCTAAAGGACAACCCAGAAACATCATGTGCAGATTGATATTGCTGTACAACATCAATGAGTACATTCGTTTCATGTACGGTCCAATCTTTTTGCCGTTTGGCATCGAACGGAGCAGGAGGATTGGCATCGCTGGTACCCTTCCCCTTGTTCTTCGATGAACTTGAAACGCAGACTATTTCCATTTCACTAAAGGAGTTGATTGTGTATTAGGGTAACTTTGACAAGGTCAGTACACTACTTGGAATGATAAATTAATCAATTAATCCTATCATGAAATGCAAAAAAAATCACAAAATTTGCTATTGAAATGTAATGTATAAAAGCGCCTACTTTTTTTTTCTTTCTTGTTTGGCCTAGGTAATACTTAATCCTATCAATGTAGCTCTCTTGTGTAACAAGTTTATAAAATATTATTGCCCTAAAATAATCTGGAGTACATAGCAATATACCTAACAAAACAAAAATATCAACTAATACACTAACGTAACATGACAGAAAAGTGTATGCATTACTCTACAGTCCAAGTAGTCTATAGCACACTCATTAATTTCAAAAATGGAACTCTCCGAGTCCACATGGGAAACAAATTAAATAGACGGGCTGTTACTTATCATTATGCCTATTCCATCTTTGCAACAATAGTATTGAAGGTTCCAGGTTCATATCAAGTCATCTCATGTGCATATTGAAAACTCTTGTCACACATCTGAACAAAATCAAATTGGAAAGAAATTGGATTTGATGAAATTACCTTAAGAGCTAGAACTCCTTGTTGTCAAAGTTGGAGATGATGCCACAGATCTGTCACAGAACCAACACAAAAAAATCAGATATATTGAAGGAAACAACACCATTTGCAATTCATTATTAATTTCGTTGAAGGTTAGGGTCTTATTTCTTGTATACACAGAGTAAGTTATCCTATGAATACAATATAATGAACAGATAAATGACCAACAAGGAAATACCATATTAAATTCGATAGCCTAGTGAAATTATATCAAACTTTCCAAGAAAATAACAGGATTGTAAAGGATGTGTAACTTAGTTGCGAATAACTTTTATGTGCTCCTGGGCGATTAGAGCATGAAAAATCAAGTATTGTGTGCGTAAAAATAAAATAGAACAGTACCAAACAAATCAAGAATATTTTGACAGGGCCCGAGCCTTGTCAGAGCTCATCCAAATTGGAAATGTCAAAAAATAACAACTAAGATTTGGAACCGTTTGTAAATCAATCGAAAGGTAATTAGGAACGGAATTTTCAGGGACTCACCAACAATCGGAGCTCTTCTTTCTCAGCTTTCGGTCTAG
Organism: Rhynchospora pubera; assembly: GCA_028095005.1. Taxonomy (NCBI): domain Eukaryota; kingdom Viridiplantae; phylum Streptophyta; class Magnoliopsida; order Poales; family Cyperaceae; genus Rhynchospora; species Rhynchospora pubera. The sequence continues at coordinate 38,095,832 of CM051460.1, read as the reverse complement.
AAGTCGATGGTGTCAACGATATCGTCGATTACAACTCCGATTGAAGTAGATCTGACGGACTTTGCGAAGCTTTTTGGGAAAGTTGAACAGGGAAGAGATAAGAGACGGGGAAGGTGTGGTTGGGAGTATTCAATACTCTCTCTCTTCTGAAGGTAATAAAAAATATATCGCGTTATTAAAATATAATTTTTCCGACCGTTTTTTTATTCATTTCCTTGAGCGACGTATTCTAATTTCGACATTTCGCTCGGATAGGAATTAGGACCTGAATAAGCCTCTATTCCTAATTCCGTTTCTGTTTGGATCCCTTAGAATTAGCTTATTCTGGAATAAGGGCTTATTCTGCCCTATCCAAACATGCCCTAAGAGAGTTAGCCTTACTAGCCATGGTTTTTTCTTTATCATTGGCCATTTGTTTCTTTTTTTTTCTCTCTCTTTCTTCTATTTTATGTTATATATGTTCAATTTTATTTGTTATCTTTGTTCAATTTATTTGTCATATCTGTTCAATTTATTTGTTATCTCTGTTCAATTTATTTGTTATTTTCTATTTTGTATATGTTCACCTTTATTTTTTTTGCATGAGTTCAAATTGTTTGTAATATATGTTCAATTTATTTGTTACATATGTTCTATTTGTTTATCTTCACTTTTTTTTAATGAGTTCACGATTTTTGTTATATATGTTCAATTTATTGTTATATCTGTTCAATTTATTTGTTATTTCTGTTCAATTTATTTGCTATTTCTTTTTTATTTATGTTCACCTTTATTTTTTTGCATGAGTTCAAATTGTTTGTAATATATGTTCAATTTATATTGGTCTATCTGTTCAATTTATTTATCTTCATTTTTTTAATTAGTTTAAGGTGTTTGTTATATCTCTTCAATTCATTGTTATATTTGTTCAATTTATTTGTTATTTCTGCTTTATATATGCTCACCTTTATTTTTTTACATGAGTTCAAATTGTTTGTAATATATGTTCAATTTATTTGATATATCTGTTCATTTTATTTTTGTTACATATTCACTTTGTTATGTATATATGTTAATTTTTATCTTTTGTCTGAGTTCAAGTTGTTTATTATTTCTGTTCAATTAGTTGTTGTATATGTTCAATTTATTTGTTGCATCTGCTCATTTTGTTTCTTTATTTAATCAATTAGTAGTTGAAGGAAAATTGAGAGCGAACAAAAACGAAGGTGGGAGAAGGAAAATGGAGAGAGAGGGGAGAGAGAGAAAGAAGGGAAAAGGTGCAGGGTTAGTGAAGGGTAGGGAGGGGGAAAATGAGAGGGAGGGTGAATGGAGAGAGAGAGGACGCGCAAAAAAAGTCGGAGGCGAAAAAACAGTATGGATGACGCGGATGATTTTTCGCTGGATGACGGTTATCACTCCTGTTTTTGTCATTCCTGCGATCGCTAAATATAAAGTGAACATATATAGCAAACAAAGTGATCATATAAATAATCTAAGTGAACACATACAAACAAATAAGTTCAATGAAAATAAGTTGAATATGTATGTAAATTTCTGAGCAAGTGATGACAACACTTATTTGTTTGTAATTGTTCACTTAGATCGTCTATATGTTCACTTTATTTGCTGTATATGTTCACTTTGTATTTAACGATGGCTGAGATGGTATATTTGCCGATGGCACTTATAATTCCTGCATTATTAACTGGTAATTAGTATCTACCATCCAACCATCCACATGATAGTCACATGACTTATCCAACAGATGTTTCTCTACCCATTTCATTTCTCTCTCCTCCAAAATAGCAAAATCTAGATCTAGATCCATCTCTTTTCTCTCTCTCCTCCCTCTTCCACGCCAACGCCGACCAGAGCATCGCAAGCGTCTTTTCCTCCCTAGACTCGCAAGTATGGCGTACGGATGAGCCGGCAGCCCATCGCTCCGCCTCGGTCGCTGCCACCACCAACGACGTCGCCTGGAGGTTACAACATCGCCAAAATCTATGGCGTGCCTCTCCCTCCTTCGCCTTCTATTGCTACTCCGTTTCTCTCTCCGCCTCTTCTCGGATTCCCTCCCCGACGGTTTCGTCAAGAGGTCCGTCCAACCCGTTTCATCACAGTCATCCGATGCGGTCCTCTCCACCGTTAGTGTTATTAACTATTTCTGCACATTCGTCATGGGTTTCGGGCCGATACCAAATTTCTGTGTGCAGAAATTTTCCCAACCTGAGTCTGTGGCTCAACGTGTTCATTTCTCCCTTGGCTCACTTCCAAATGGCGTGAACCTGGCTGCCCTTGTGATGGTTTTTGACATGAGTGATGTAAGATTTTACCTATATATACCATATACGTAATTCTTTTAATTTAATGGTTGGCTATAATGCTTTTCAAAATTTTTTTAGTACAATATGACCAGAAAAAGATTTTCCCAACCCGGGTCCGTGTTCTGGCTGAACACAGAAACTACGAAGGGAGTATGTGTACAAAATCGTCATTTATACTAGTACAATTCTACTGGTTTAATAGGACTGAACCTGGGATCGTTTTCTTGATTGTGTAAAGCTACCAGTTTATAGTTCATCTAATTGTCCTTGCCAATGTTTTTCAAATTTTAATTTCTACTTCTGTCATATTGCCAATATTCTATAAAATATTTAAATTACCATCAATTTTTCATGAATGATTGATATTGTTAGAAATTGAGACACAGAATTGGGTTTTGTGAATTGAGCTTTCTTATTGATATATTTTATATTTAATTCTTTACAAAGAATACATGGCCTTATATAGGCGTTTTCCTACAACGGTAAAAAGGATCCCATCTACAGTAACGGTCAAAAAGTAACGGTCAAAAAACTTAAAAAGTAACATTCTATATTTTATTCTAATTCTTTATTTCTCAACACTCCCCCTCAAGCTAGGCTTGTAGATATCATACAATCCTAGCTTGCAAGAGATATCCTCGAAAGTCTTGAAGCTTAGTCATTTCGTAAAAATATCCGCCAATTGATCTTTGCTCTTGACATATGGAGTCTCGATCTCTTTGGCTTGAATCTTTTCTCTAATAAAGTGGCAATCCACTTCTATGTGTTTGGTCCGTTCGTGAAAGACGGGATTCGCCGCAATATGTCGAGCGGCTTGATTGTCGCAAAACATCTTCATTGGTTCTTTATGAGTAATCTTTAAGTCGGCCAACAATTGCTTAATCCAAGTCAACTCACTTGCGGTAGATGCCATGGTTCGATATTCCGCTTCCGCGCTAGATCGTGCCACAACATTTTGCTTCTTGCTTTTCCATGTGACTATGTTACCGCCTACAAACGTGCAAAAACCGGTTGTTGATCTCCTATCGAAACTTCCGGCCCAGTCTGCATCGGAATAGCCACATATTGTATTAGTACCATTTTTGCTCATCCAAATTCCCTTTCCGGGACAACCTTTTAGATACCTTAATATTCTATTAATGGCATCTAAATGTGGTGTTCTTGGGGCATGCATGAATTTACTAATTTGACTCACGGCAAATGACAAGTCCGGCCTTGTAACGGTTAAGTAAATTAATTTACCAACAAGTCTTTGAAAAAGGCTTATGTCTTTTAATGGTTCACCTTTTTCATTATCAAGTTTTTCATTTATATCTATTGGGGTTTTGGCCGGTTTACATCCTAATTTACCGGTCTCCTTAAGCAAGTCCAAAACATATTTTCTTTGACATAAAAATAGCCCTTTTGAAGAATGAGCTATTTCTATTCCAAAAAAATATTTTAATTTGCCCAAATCTTTAATGTCAAATTTTTGTTGTAGGTTATTTTTTATGTTGTCAATTTCGATTACGTTATTACCGGTTATGATTATGTCATCGATATAAACTAAAACCGCGGTGATACCATTGGTATTATGTCTAACAAATAATGATGGATCGGCTCCACTTATTTTAAAATCACAAGATAATAAAAATTGAGAAAGTTTTCCATATCATGTCCTTGGAGATTGTTTTAATCCATAAATGGATTTTTTTAACCTACATACAAGGTTAGAAATGTTTTTCTTCTTATGGCCCGGGGGTAAAGTCATATAAACTTCTTCTTCAAGTGTTCCTTGAAGAAAAGCGTTTTTGACATCCATTTGGTGAAGGGTCCAATTGTTATTTACCGCTATGGAAAAAAGTATCCTTACGGTATTCATTTTGGCTACCGGTGCAAAAGTTTCAAGGTAGTCTATACCATAAGTTTGGGTATATCCTTTGGCCACCAATCTAGCTTTATACCTTTCTATGGTGCCGTCACTATGGTATTTAATTTTATATACCCATTTACAACCAACCGATTTTTTCTTTTTTGGTAGTTCACACAATTCCCACGTTTGATTTTTTTCTAAGGCATGGAGTTCTTCTTCCATTGCCATACACCATTTTGGATTCTTTTTTGCTACTTCATAATTAGTTGGTTCCTCAATTTTGGACAATGAATTTAAAAAAGCATAATGTTCACGAGATACATTATCATAAGAAATGTAATCTTGAATTGGATATTGTACCGAATAAGTGACAAAATCCTTTAATCTTGTGGAAGGTCGAGGTTGTCGACTTGATCTTCTCAATGACATCTCTTGCTCTTGAGTTTCCTCATCATCCTCAATGCGTTCTTCTTGTTCGGTTTCTTCAAGTTCTTCATTTCGATTTTCTTCACTTTGTTGGTTTCCTTCACTTTCTTGTTGTGATTCTTCACCTACAATATTTCTTAATTCTCTTCGAAACTCACTCGTTTCGATGTTAGGAACACAAGGATACACAAAATCACTTGGAAGAATTTTTTCAACATTGTTTTCATTGCAATTTTCATAAAAGGCTAATTTTCGAAAAAACTAACATCTCTAGAAATGTAAAGTTTTTTATTTTTAGGATCATAGCATTTATATCCTTTTTTTTCGGACGAGTACCCAACAAAAATAGTTTTGATTGAAGTAAAATCAAGTTTATCACCTTTTTGGTTGTGAACAAAACATTTGCAACCAAAAACTCTTAAATGACTAATATCTAACTTTCTACCATAAAGAATTTCTAATGGACTTTTAAAATCCAAGATGGCACTTGGCAACCTATTTATTAAATAAGTTGCGGTTAAAACGGCATTCGAGCAAAAATTTTTTGGAACATTATTTTGAAATAAAAGAGACCTAGTTACTTCTAAAAGGTGACGATTTTTTCTTTCGGAAACACCGTTTTGTTGAGGAGTGTAAACACAAGTAGTTTGATGTAAAATACCTTTTTGTTTAAGATAATAAGAAAAAGTTTGATTAACATATTCGGTACCGTTATCCGTTCTCAAAATTTTAATTTTCTTCTCAAATTGATTTTCCACAAAATTCACAAAAGTTTGAAAATGCGAAAAAACCTCATTTTTATTTTTCATCAAATATAACTAAGTGATTTTCGAAAAATCATCAATAAAAATAACAAAATATCTAAAACCATTATAAGAGGTTAAAGGGGCCGGACCCCACACATCGGAGTGAATAAGTTCAAAAAAATCATTACTTTTAGAGTTAGAAATAGAAAAACGGGGTCTAGTATGTTTCGCAAGCTTACATGTTTCGCAATTGCTACAATATAAATTAGAGAAATTAAATATTTTGTTTAAAATTCTATCGGATGGATGCCCAACACGCTTGTGCCAAAGTTCACTCAAATCTTTATTTCTACTAGTTTTGAAAACTAATTTATTACTTTTTAAAAAATAAAGACCGTTTTCAAGAAAACCTTCACCAATTTGTTCTTTGGTGACTAAATCTTGAAAAATAACACTTTTTTCTTTGAAAATTATTTCACAATTCAAATCTCTAGAAAGTTTACTAATTGATAACAAATTGACCGAACAATTTTCAACATAAAACACATCTTGTTAAAATTTTTTTGGTAAAATGCTAATCATGCCCCAACCTTTAATTTTTATTTTCTCATTGTTGGCCACGGTAAAATATTGTTCACTACTAATGGTCCGATAATTTCTTAACAAATTCAAATTCCCCGTCATGTGATCGGTTGCACCGGAATCAAGAACCCCAATTGGTACAATCATTTGGGGCATTAACCGTGGTATCCTATTTTCAATAGATGTTAACTTAAACAAATTTGTTTCATTTGAAATTCCTGGACTAGGCATTGGTTTTACACAATATAAATCATTAATTTTTGAATTATTAGATTCAAAACAGATCGGACTGTTGGTTTTAGCTTTTATTTCATCCAATGAATTTATGAAAGGAGGATTTAGCGTGTGGGCTTTACCAGGCCCAAAAGAAAAATAAGAATTTGAACCTTGGCTAAGGAGAGAGAGGAGTTGAGCCTCAATTTTATTCAATCTTTTCTCCGTGACCGTGTGTGTTGGACTTGAGCGACTTCGCTCATTCGGTTCACGCGTCTTCTTCTCCCCCTCGCTCGAATTGCCTCGCTCATGAACTTCGCCTTGCCTTTTTCTGATCGGCCGAAGGTGTGGATGGAGGACCCATCAATTCTCCTTCACATGCCCACCTTTATCGCAGTGGCTGCACCAGTCAGGAACCCTGGATGTTCCTCGCATCTCCCCCTCACTCCAGCCATGGCTAGGGTTTGCGAGTTCGTCAGTTAGAGCTCGATAACAACCGTCAATGTCTTGAGATTTCTCAATCATGGCCGGATTTGAACTCGAATCGAGGTAATTAGTTTTGGATTTTTGCTCAATTTGGGATTTTTTCCGTTGCCGTGACGATTTCTTTGCTAAGCAATTTTCTGTTTCTAATTGAGTTGATTTTTCTTTTTTCTCGTTGGTTTTGGTGTTGAGGAGGACCACCTGTGCCCATGAGCGATTTTCTTTTTCTTTGACTGGGATAGTGGTTGAGTTTGAAGAGGAAGCGACATCAGTCAATGATGTCCGCAACCTTTCTCGATTTTGTGCCATCGTTCTGTTCTTACACAGATTTTCTGGTCTTCTAGTTGCAATTGCGGAAGCTTAATCGATATTCTCTGATACCATGTTAGAAATCGAGACACAGAATTGGGTTTTGTGAATTGAGCTTTCTTATTGATATATTTTATATTTAATTCTTTACAAAGAATACATGGCCTTATATAGGCGTTTTCCTACAACGGTAAAAAGGATCCCATCTACAGTAACGGTCAAAAAACTTAAAAAGTAACATTCTATATTTTATTCTAATTCTTTATTTCTCAACAGATATAAACTCAACAATGAGTTAAATTCTGGTCATATTGTGCTATATGCAAATCTTTTGTATTGATTTTCTTTTGTATTGATTTGCCTATCAAAAGCCAGTTTGCTTCTTAATTTTTTTCCCTCTTAATTATATCCATATAGGCATTGTTGCATAGAATCTAATTATATATTGTTATTTTCGATAGGTGTCAATCTAATTTTTTAGTGATTGTCATTTACTAATTTGTAAGTACTTTTATTATTTATTTAATTCTTCATATATTTTTTTCTATTGTTACTGTTAATTGTGATATTATGATGGAGACATGGAGTTCCTGAATTTTGATACAAGAAAAGCATGCATTGAATCAGTAATCAAGGTTTTGTGTTGTGTATTTTTTATAATTTTTCATAATCAATTATGGGATGATAATTAGTAAATAACTTAATCTTTTCCTATGTGTTTTTTTTCTAGCGGTATTTGTCTTGGATTGGTTGCTGTATTGATTGCTAGCACGCTCGAAAAAGATTGAATGGACTATCACAAACCAACTAAGGTCAGTCCTTCAAACTTTGGCCTACTCCATCTCTAAATCTTGGATCCGCCCCTGGGTATGATATTGATTGGGTGGTTGGTCTCCGATGCACCTGAGAGACATGCTGCCTTGGGAAAGACTACAATGCGAGCATCTCATATTGTGCTTGTGTTCGCGGTCGCATTGCGTAAGTTTGCCCGGACTGGATAGTTGTGTTGCATTACGTCTCTGTGCTTGTTAGATGGTCTATAACTATATTTATTATCTGTTTATGTTTGTATAATAATTCTACCCTCAGGTCATGTATCAAGTGAGGGTGCTTTGTGTGTCTATGTCGTTTCTTGTGTGGATGAGAGAGAGTAGATGTGAGTGAAGGCTTACTTAATTCCTTTTCGGTATGCAAGGTATGGGTACGTACAGATTGGTAAATATCAGTATTTGTTTTTGATATTGCATATTGGTAAATTTCAGTTTTATTTATTTATTTATTTATTTTGGATAGTGGAGCGTGTCTGATTTTTGGTCAAAGGTGCATGGATAAGTGATATCGTAATGAAATGATATTTTTCGGTAAATGGAAATCGGAAGGTACGAAATTTGATATCCCTCTAAAAAGAAAATTGAGAAAAATACATATGTAGGAAGTTATCTGTGAGCAGATGGAAGGAACATAATTTAAAGAAGGCAATTTTCTTGAGAGTAAAAAGATTATTTTATTGATCAGGTCAGGTGCATCCGTGATCCGTGCATGTGCAGAACTAATTAAGTAATTATCTATATTTCAGCCCAAAACATAAGAACACAAAAATATAAGAGAGACGAAGATTAGAGATGAGAAGCCCATGGCCCGTATCTAAATGGTGAGACCGTGAGACTTTTAGGATTTCAAATTAGAGAAAACTTATGTTAATTTAGTTATTCTTAAGTCTTATTTCCATTCTGAAGTCGAATAATAAGACAATATATTTTAATTCTTGGTTATGTTACCTTTAAATTTTTTGCAAATCAGTTTTATATAATTTAAAATTACTTTTCAAGTTCAGCATGCAGATTAATTTTTAGCTAAATGAATTTATCTTTTTATAATTTGAATTAAAAATATAAAGCTCATAAACACTGACCAACTATTCTTATATGTTGCAAAACTGGAGGCGATGCAATACATAAATAGTTAAATACAAAGATCAACCATCGTCAATTGGGTTTATTTTTATTTGCCTTCTTATAAACAGGTCGTAGTCACGCCTCTTCGAAACGTGTGGTACTCTTCGTGTCACTTATATTTATTGATATTTTGACTGTATTTGGTACTCAAATATTATCCAAATTATTAAATTATTTGATGAATGGTTATGTTTTTTAAAATTTGGCTCTCTTGTCGTCTCTTTTTTGTCTTGTTGTCGTCTCCTTTTGTCTCATTATAGGATTTTGATAAAAATTGAAAGCATACACGAGTTATAGAAGAATTTCGACACTTGAAGTACGCTAGACAATTTATTTCTAACACGTTGGAGCATTGTCCAGGTCCGAACAGAAGGTCTGCTTGGACCGAATGCACTACAAGCGACGCAATGCTCTTCGGGTCGTTTGGATCGTTTAGGAATTTGGAGAATTTCATATTCCTAGACATAAATTTATTGGGAAGTGTGTAACTTTGTGAAGAATTTTGATTGTTTATAATAAATTTATGCATATGAATAGAAAATTTCTCAAATTCCTCAAATTCTAACTTCCATCCAAACGGCCCCCTTATGACTTCTATTCGGATTGACTCATTCGGACCAAACAACAAACTGACATGTTGATTTTGGTAATATTTTCAAGTATGAAAACTCAATATTTTAACAAGTTATTGCGATATGATGCCTTAGGCCCTTAGCCTCCTCTTCAAGTAGCCATAGACTTTCTATTTAAGCTCTCATATGCCAAAGAAAAAGCCATCAAGCCTCCATACACGCCTAAGCCTTCTTCCAAGCTATAATTCTCTCCATAATTCACAAAACCCTTGAGCTAAATCTTATTTTGTTTTGACGCGACGACAACAAGGACTTAGAAGACGATGTTAAAACATAAAAGGAGTATTTGATTTTATTCTTTTTATGTTTTTATCTGTATTTTTTATGGGCTTATATTTTACGATTTTTGCACTTGTATTACTTGTTTTGAGAACATGTTAGGCTAGTTTTCTTATGTCTTAAGACTTGGGAAGTAACGTCAGTTTGGATGTGATGATATGACTTGTGGTTTATTTTGTTGATTAGTATATTGATTGCTTGTTTGTTCAAATTAACTTCTAGATATACGGTCGCATTTACTTAAGTCTTAAAATTAGATTAATCAAGTGAATTTAGATAAAGTATTTGAGATAAGTTAAATATTCGAAAGAAAAAGTCAACACCGAAAGGTGTGACTTTTAGGTGGTTGTTTCTCCCTATAAATCAAGTCGTGTAATAAGACATAAAAGAAACAAAAACAGTTGATGATTTTGAATATGTGACATACGACTGTTTTGGCCCATGACCAGACCATGTTTCGGTCATGTAGAGCGTGGGCAGCAGCGATGCTTGTCACGCAATGTTGTTGGTTTGCCATGAACCTGCCTTGCATGTGTTGTGCATCATCTAAGGCAGCATGAAAATATGTTAATTGTGGGTGAAAATGACTTGTAGTGGTGACCCAAAGCAGGGTTGTTGGATAGGCCAAAGTGTATTGTAGTGGCTGCCGGTTGTAAACCGTAAGTTGGAACGGTGTTTAGGCCGCTTCCCCAAGCGTGTGTTGGGTACTTAGCAACCTGGGCAGCAAGTACTGGAGGTGTCCAGTGGTTAGCACCAATGGAGGTGACCAATTGAACAGACCAAATTGCTTTTGACCAGCCCTTAAAATAGGGACACCTAGCAGCTTAGTCACTAGGGAGGAAAAGGGGCTGTTTGACACCTGTTCTCCCATTCCTAAAGGTGTCTCTCCCCAGCCATAAGCCCCTCATTTGGGTAAAATTCGTACTGCTATGTCCAACCCCAAAAACAGACCCAAATAGCAAAGTTTGAGAGTCTCTAGTGCATGAAATAGTTAGCCTGGACCATAACGGTATAGCTGGGGCAGTCGGGAGTGATGTACGGTGCATGATTGACCATGTAAATCACTCAAACCAGGCCAAGGAAGTGGTAGGGGCTGCTGCCAAGTATGATTCATGGCTGCCACACCTGAACCAGACCCGCAGCGGTGTAAAGCGTGGGACTCGTGCGGTGAGACAGCGGCAATGACAGCGCCATAGTGATGGTCGGCTGGGTAAAGGTTAAGGTGCGGGTTTCCGTATGAACTTGTTAAGTTTCAGTTATGATCTTAACTGCATAAGTGCATGTTGAACTTGACTTGGCATGGCATGGTAATTGTAGGTGCTGAATTTATATGCATGGTAACTCTAATTTTTATAGTATGGCAGCTATGTAAATTGTTATGGAAATGCATGGTATGTGACTGTCATGTTGAATGGTTAATCTATTGGTAAGTGATGGAATGGCTTATGGTATGGATTGGAAGTACTAAATGTGCGATGAATGGCATTTGCATCTTTGGTAGTCGGAGTCGCGACCGACTGTCCAAGGGCCGTGAGGTAAGCGCTTATGTTCCGGGACTCAATTATTGAGGGGGTAAATGTCCTCGGCATTTGTACTATTTGACTGGATTGGATTGGAAATGGAATCGCCCGGCGTGGAATTCCAATGGAATTGTTGGATTTGGATTGATGATAAACCAGCCTAGATGGTGCATGGTTAGGTGTCCAAAACATGGCTGGCTTTTGTATGACTTATGTTATTTGATTGCCTAATCTCAATCGGCTGGCCTATGCATTGCATATCGTTTTTTTTAAATGTCTTATGGCTGATGCTTATGTTTATTGAAAATGTTATTTTCTAAAGTTGAACGTGTGTGTTTTTAGTTGCCGCAATGTGAAACTTAGGAGTTCATGTGGCTGGAACTAAAAACCGCACTGAGATAAATTATGTTTATCTCACCGCTCCACTGTTTTGTGGGTTCCAGGTACGGCAAGGATCGGAGTAAGGAATCGTGCGATGGGAAGTAAATCAGCGGCAGTGCTTGGGTTGGAAAATTTGTGTGTAATTGACCACTTGATTATATTGAATTGCAAATGTGATTCCTGGGATTTTTATGCACTGTTTGTATTATGCTGTTGACCTGCATATCATAGTTTGGACTGCCTTGTGTACATGCGTGGCGCGCTGTGCACGGCAGGCTGTGGCACCGACATGGCTGCGGGGTGTCACAGAATATTCCACTTGGCCTTTCAAAATTATTATTTTAAATTTCTGATCATTAATTTTAAGCGGCCTTTAAGTGGTTGAATTAGGTTCCAATGGTTTTAATTTCATTATTTTGGTTGAATCAGCATGGCAATTGTCACACATCAATGGAATATACGCAAATGAGAGAATGGAGATGGAACACATCAATGGAATATACGCAAATGAGAGAATGGAGATGGAGCAGCACATTCAGGTATGTACTTAATTGAAATTTCATCCAATATATGGTTTAATTGGCTTAATTTTGGAGGGGTGGGGGGGGGGGGGGGTAAAAATGGAGTTGCTTTCTGTGGTAAATTAGTGTGTGCTGCATTTGTTTGCTTTTTGGGAAGATACGCTATTAGTTATTTTTTTAGAAGACTAAAAAAAAAAAAAAAACTAATAGCGTATCTTCCCAGAAAGCAGATGCCTATTCATTGAATTTTTTTTAGAAGATACGCTATTAGTTGCAGATGCCTATTCATTGAATTTTTACTCTACTTGCTTTGGTATAAATTTGGCTTAATTTTTTAAAAATTTAATTTGATTTTATATTGATGGAATTAGGACTTTGAATTTAATAATCGGGATTCTTATCATCTCCATCATCCTCAAAATGCGTTTTTCATTTTTAGAAAACGCATATCCATCATCCCCTGGAATCATCCTCTCTTTCCCTCTTTATTTCGCTAATTTCCCCTCATCTTCCAATTCGCTACTATCAAGAGCTCATCTCTCTCCCTCTTCTATTGGCTCCGTCTGGATAGGTGTGGGAAGAAGGGAAGAAGGGAAGAAGGGAAGAAGTGGGAAGAAGTATTGGAAAGTGCGTAACTTTGTGAAGAGTTTGAATTGTTTATAATTTTTTTCTTCCTTCTTCCTTCTTCTTTCTTCCTTCTTCCTATATCCAAACACACCCTTATATATGTAATGATTTATAACCAGAATTGTCATATATATAACCAAAACAGTTATATATTTTATCAAGAACACTTGTATATTTAATCAGAACAATTATAAATATAACCAGAACAGTTATATATTTAACCAGAACTGTTATATATTTAACCAGAACAGTTATTTAACCAGAAGCGTTATATATTTAACCAGAACCGTTATATATTTAAATAGAACAATTGTCATTCCTTTGTGTCGCTCCCTCCCTCCCTCCACTCCGTGTCGTTCGTCCCTCCCTCCTATCTGTTTCGCTCATCCCTCCCCCTTCATCCCCTCATCCAAAAAAGGAAATTCGCTCATCCTCCCTCTCATCCCCTCATCCAAAAAAGGAAAACGCGTTAATAACTGTCAGAGGATGATAGAAAAGGAAAGATGACAGAAAGGAATTCCGTTTAATAATACGCAAATGGCTGGGTGAAAAATGAGATTTCTTTATTTGCGCAATTAATCCAATGATATATAGTATTTTCCTTTTCTTTTGCAGAGTCTGCACAAAAAATTCTATTCGCGGTTGAATTATGTTGTCTTCTTATTGGGTGCGTTTGGATAGGCGTGAGAAGAAGGGAAGAAGGGAAGAAGTGGGAAGAAGTATTGAGAAGTGTGTAACTTTGTGAAGAGTTTGGATTGTTTATAATTTTTTTTTCTTCTTTCTTCCTTCTTTCCCATTTTTCTTCTCTCATCCAAACGCCCCCATTAGGTAAATATCATCATCCCAAAAAAGTTGTTCATGCTTCCATTTATGTTGGCTCATTTTAATTTGTTTTTATTTCCAATGGATTAGTCGCGGCATAGTCAAACTATTTGGATATGCTCAAATTGCTTTGACATTTGCTGCCATAGATTTTGCATGTAGTTGTTATTACCTTATTAATTACATTCGCACCTAACAACAAGGGACTAAGAAGACCCCAACAAGTTTATCCAATAATCTCTTTTCATATCTTTTCTTACAAAATGCTTGCAAATGATCAAATAAATTTGAAGCTAGATATTTTGGACAAGTGAGTTTACTACGAGTCTACTTCTAATTCTAATTCGTATACTTTTCAATGCAAATGAAGAAATAATATTCTTTTGTTCATTTAGTTCCCTAATGATCGTAACAATAAAGGGATGTGTACAATTGCTGTTATTATTATTCTTTAGTATCATTATTTTTTTTCCTCAAGTTGTTAAATGGATGATCCAAAATGCATTTCATTTTGTGATTCATAATATTGTTTAGTCTCTATTGATAGTTTAGTGATGTCATATTAATGTTTTGCTATTTAAACTTTTGCATGATATTTATTGCACAACAACATTGATTTTATGCTTCTCAGACGTTTCATAAATATAGAGTATAATAATATTTTTTTGAACAAAATTTTGTCCACACATTGGGTGGGTGTGACTGCTAGTATAACTTTAACGGATCTTGAATCATTGTGCACCATTTTGTTAACAATAATTTATTCATTAATTCTAAATCTAATATAGAGACTACCTTTGTCCATTCTTCTATACAATATTTTTCATTTAAATCAAATTAATTAAATCCATATTTTTGTGCACAAATTAAAACAAATAATTTGATTTTTTTCAATTAGATCAAAAGTATGAGTTAAACAAATTATAATTATAAATGAAACTATAATTAAAATAAAAAATTATAAATAAAATAAAAATTCAGAAATTTAGCCAGTGAAATAGATATGATATCGTCGCACTAACCTCCTCCATTTCCGCCCTTTTTAAATCCTTATAAAACCGATGCTGCTGGTACGCCCTCCGCAATGCTGTTCCCTCCGCATTGCTCTCACTCGCCGTCTCTTCTTCTCCTCTCTCCCTCCTTTCCTCCTCTCTTCATCAGCCATAAACCCTACTTCAACTTCAAGTCTCTCTTTCTCTCCTCCTTTCTCCGCTTCGGCATCTATGACGACTTCACCAACCCCTCCCGTGGCGAAGAAGGTTCCCCACCGAATGGAGCTCTTCGGCGACGTACGCGTGGACAACTACTATTGGCTGCGCGACGACTCCCGCGCCGATCCTGAAGTTTTGTCGCACCTCAAGGCCGAGAACGAGTACACCTCGCTTGTTATGTCCGGTCAGTGGTGTCTTCTTCGTACTCTCCTTTTTGTGTTTTGTTTTTCCCAAATGTCTCTAATTGTGTAATGTATTACTGATCAATTGAAGAAATGAAAATGTTCTGAATTCGCAGATGTGAAACCTTTGGTTGGTGAGATCTACGCTGAGATGAGAGCACGGATCAAGGAAGATGACATCTCTGCACCGGTGCGAAAGGGATCGTTTTATTACTATGTGAGAACATTGACCGGGAAGGAGTATTCACAGTACTGTAGGCGTTTTGTGCCGACTGATGCTCCGCCTTCTGTGGAGGATGTAATGCCGACCGGCCCTGATGCGCCGGCAGAGCATGTAATTTTAGATAAGAATGTTAAGGCTGAGGGGCATGATTACTACAGCATTGGCGCTTTTGAGGTATTTTTGCTTTTAATATGTCTAGGACGGAGCCATTATTGTACCATTTGTGGCTAATTGCAACTCATTTGCAAAATTGACCTTCATTGTGTTCTTTTGATATAACAAGTATGGTGGGATGGTTTTTAGGTGAGCCCGAATAACAAGATGGTGGCGTATGCAGAGGATACAAAAGGAGATGAGATTTATCTTGTTCATGTGATTGATGCTGAGAGTGGGAAGCCGGTTGAGCAGCCTCTCAAGGGAATTACTTCTAATGTTGAATGGGCCAACGACGAGTACATTGTTTATGTTACCATGGATGAGATTCTTCGTCCTGACAAGGCATGATGTAGCCATATTGTTTTTATATATTTTTTGCATTTCTACTGCAAGAGATGTTCACATTTTTTATTTTCAGGTTTGGCTTCATAAGCTCGGGACCGACCAATCAAGTGATACATGCCTCTACCATGAAAAGAACGATATGTTCTCTGTTGATGTCACCAAGTCTGCAAGCAAGCAGTACTTGTTTGTGGGTTCGGAAAGCAAAAATACAAGGTTTGTTTTCTACCTCGACGTGTCTAAACTGGAAAACGGCCTTCTGCCTCTGACGCCTCGTGTTTATGGCATTGACACGACAGTCGACCATCGTGGGGACCACTTCTTTATAACACGGAGGAGTGAGCAGTGCTATAATTCCGAGCTGGTAATCTGCCCAGTAGATAATGTATCTGACTTTACCTTGCTGCTTCCGCATAGAGAAAGGTACAATCAAAGACTCCTTTTCAGAATGTCCATACTGTTGTTATCTGGTACAGTACCAAACTACCAATATTTAATTGATGAGGATCTACAAGAAAACCAAAAAGGTTTATTTGACAATGTTATTTCTCATATGCATTTTCTTACTTAAAAGTTATTTTAACAATTTTGTGGAAATTTTGATATAATGAGAAAGGTTGAAAGTACTTACCTGACTTGGAAGTTAGAAAAAAACTAATTATGATACATTCATTTCTAGAGAGCCTGGCTTTTTGATAGATAATATTGCTGCTCCCAACTTTGCAAAGGGTAATATGGTATACTTTTTATGTTCTATGTTTTCAGTGTGAAAATTCAAAATTTTCATATCTTCAAAAATCACATAGCTTTATGTGAGCGTGAACATGGTTTACCTGAGATAACAGTTTACTCTCTACCTCCCATTGGAGAGCCAATAAGGAGTCTTGAGAATGGACGACGAATTGAGTTTGTTGATCCAGCGTATGATGTGGGTCTCGAGGATTCAGAATATAATTCAAGAATCCTCCGGTTTAGTTATAGCTCAATGAAGACCCCTTTAACTGTTTATGACTATGATATGGAAACAGGAGCATCTGCTCAGAAAAAGATTCAGGCTGTAAGTTTTCAATTATCCCTGTCTTTCATTTGTATTGTTCGAACCAGATGTCTGGATACCAGCCAAAATTGTAGATCCTTTTTTGTTTGTTTTTTCTTCCTATTTCACAAGTACTGGCTCTCTTATCATGCCTATTAATTAAAATTTGGGGCTTAAAAGATCTATTGTGGAAATTTTGTACATGGCATTTTGGAGTAAGTTGTACTGCTATGCTTTGTTCCTTTGTGAATATTCAGAATTATGTATTGAAAAAAATTTGCTCCCTCATTGGTTTGCCTTCTTTTACAGGTTTTAGGGGGATTTGATGCATCAAATTATGTTACCGAGAGACAATGGGCAGTTGCTTTAGATGGAACACGGATACCAATTTCTATTCTTTACAGAAAGAATCAAGTGAAACTTGATGGATCTGACCCCTTATTACTTTATGGCTATGGTTCATATGAGGTATGCATTGAAGCTGATTTTAGCAGAGACCGACTGACGTTGGTAGACAGAGGGTTCATTTACGCAATAGCACACATTCGCGGTGGAGGTGAAATGGGTCGCAAGTGGTATGAGAATGGGAAGCTGACATCCAAGAAGAACACTTTCACTGATTTCATCACCTGTGCTGAGTACCTATTAGAGAAAAAATACGGATCTCCCCAAAAGCTATGTATCGATGGGAGAAGTGCTGGTGGCCTGTTGATCAGTTCTGTGGTAAACATGCGTCCTGATTTATTCAAGGCTGCAATCTTGGGGGTGCCATTTGTTGATGTTGTTACAACCATGCTTGATCCGACTATTCCTCTAACTACCAGTGAATGGGAGGTAGTTCTTATTCTTTTGAATCACTACATCTTATTCTGATGTTTGGTTTTATGATTTTTGCAAATGGTACTGGATATTAAGATATCAATTCACTGATGTGTTATCTTCTAAGCCTAAATTGAACCGGAAGAAACCAATTTCGTTTAGTTATCGATTCTGTTTTTCATAACCTATTCCTGAAGCTAAGCAATTAAGTTAATATAAAATTTCTGAGGATAATTTTGTAATTGTTTTGTTTGGTTAACCGTCTTATCAAATATTAATGCTTGAGTACTGAAAAGATCTTGAGATAAAATTATAGGTGTTATTTCCAAAATCCAATACATGGTTGGGCAAGAAAACACCTCTCCTGTGAAAATTTTAAATGACTTTCATTTTCCAAATTTTTCAGTAATTGCTATTGTGGACCATAATATAAATGGAGCAAGAGCCACTTTCACCTTCATCCAAAACTCTCTTATATGTTATATATTTTCTAGACCTGAAAACCACGTGGACTGGGACCTCAACCAACAAATGTGTGTTGAGTCATTGGTTTAGAGTTTAGACATATTCCTTATATTATAATAGGTGAATGGCCAATTAATGTCAGTTAAAATGTCACAAAACTTTTGTTTTCAATGGCCAATTAGAAAACATAGTGTGTTTCTCTGATTTTATGTTACTTGAAACCCAACAGTCTGTAACATCTTCTAGAGAAATGTTGCGAGTTCTTGACAGAGAATGAAACTGGAAAACAATTCTGTTTATTACATGGCCCTAAGACTTTTGAGGGGGGCTTAGGCCATTTGAAGATTACAAGTAGTTTTGTTAAATAGTCCAGCTACAAATAACCTTTTTTTCTCAACAGACATGTAGAAAGTAAAACCTCGGATCTTTTTTCCTCTCATTATGATATTATTTATAAATAAATATATTTGTGCTGGTTGTTGTTGTAGGAATGGGGTGATCCACGAAAGGAGGAGTTCTACTATTATATGAAATCATACTCCCCTGTTGACAATGTACGTAGCAATTCATTTTCTTTTCTTACCTTCTTTTTTCCTTCTCATTGGATGGAAGTTCCTTTCCTAGGCTAACTCCTTATTTTCCCTTTTCAAGGTTGAAGCAAAAGATTATCCACACATGCTAGTTACAGCTGGCTTGAATGGTAGTAATTCACATCCACTCTCTCTCTCTCTCTCTCTCTAAGCGCATGTATTCACACGTATGGTTTTAATTAGTTGACTTGGCTTTGTTCCTTCAGATCCACGCGTAATGTACTCGGAGCCAGCAAAATATGTGGCAAAGTTAAGGGAGATGAAGACAAATAACAACCTTCTTCTTTTTAAATGTGAGCTTGGTGCTGGTCATTTCTCCAAATCAGGAAGGTATGCTTGCATCCGCCAATTTCTTCTCCTTTTAAAAATAGTTTAATTTTATTGTTAGATATAGTTGCAGATCACTGCATCCTGAGATTTAATCTGAAGTTTTTGAATTTTCTTGAGAACCTATATAAAACTTTTCGTTAGTTACAATCATACTGAGGTTAAAATTATGGTGTATTTACCTTTCATTTTGTTGAAGAGTCAGGAAGAAAACCTTTTTTAGTTATGATATTTGCTTCTAAGTTCTCAATAATATACATATCTTTTTTTCATCTTAACAATATAATTTCATTTTTGTAGATTTGAGAGGTTACAGGAGGATGCATTCATCTATGCCTTTGTATTGAAGGCGCTCGATTTGATCCCAAAAGCTTCTTTATAGTATTTCCTCTAATGCCCACATCATCAGGCATAGTACACCATTTGTGAGTAGTATATTTTAGCTTTTATGTAGACTGTTGGCTTTTTGGACTACGGCCTTCCCCTTTTTTTCTTCCTTTTTTTTTCTTTTGGTAGTTCATACATTAATTTCTTTCATTTTTTTGACATTTAACTCTGTTGGGTTACAAGCTTTTTCAATAGTTGACATTGGCAATCTAGCAATACTTGACATTTAACTCTGTTGGAAAGGCTTTATCAAAAATTGACATTGCCAATCTAGCAATTTCGAGGAAACTTATTATTCTTTAGATACCAGTACTAGTGTTGTTAATTCGGCGTCTTAAAAACTTAAAACTGGGCCTTGGATGGATCTCATCTCATGGATGTTTTTTCTTCTTTTCAGTTTTTACGTTGTACGAGAACAGAAGGCGTTGGCCCAAATAGTCGTTCAATTTGTTTATTTATTATATACTGAAAAGTGTTAAGTGGGATGATTTATAAGACAAATTACGCTATGAAAATTGAAGTGTCTCTGCGACAAATTATGCTATGAAAATTGAAGTGTCTCCGCTATGAAAATTACGCTAAATAAATGCAAAATGAAGATAAAAACAAGGTAGAGGTGTTTCATTAAGAGCACGAATATCTATTATCTTGCAACTGCTGCGGTGCTGCCTTCTTTTTTATATTGGTATGTTTAGGTGTCCAAAAATAAGAAAGAGGGGAGAGGGAAAAGTGCTCGATCAAATATGAAATAAAGAGGGGAGAGGTTGAAACTAGGAACGTTGAAAAATGAATTCTAAACAATCATGCTGCTTTTAAACAACAGCGAGTTTAGGAATCACAGCTTGTGATTCAGATACTTGCTTATTTTCTCTATTGCATCAGTAATGTATGCTGGCTTCCCATTTGATGTGGGCTTTTTTTCAAAAAAAAAAAAAAAAAGTAAGAACTAAGCCGAACACAATTCTTCTCGGGCAATTTTTTTCTTATGAGATATGAGAAATGTATGAAAAATATGGGTGTGAACTGTGAAAATAGTGAAATCCAGCTTCAGCTGGAGTTTATGAAATAGATATCATTGATGTTCTTTGCAATCAACCTTACTCACCAAGCCTAAGGCTGTGCTCCAGATTGACGAAGACGGAGTAAGGGGAGGGGTGGGGAGATTAGGGGTGACCGGATCTGTGAATCCCTAAAATCGAGGTGAATCGGAGCGGGATTAACTCTTCGTGGATTTAGTCAGTCTCTCACCTCGTCGCCTCCTCCTTCATCCCCTTTCATCTCCGATCTGGAGCGAGTAACAACTCACGGGCAGCTTAAAAGTTTATTCTGGCTTGTCTCCTCATCCCCTCTCCCCTTATAAATCTCGTTCTGGAGCACAGCCTAAAGATCCCAAGCTGTAATCTGCTCTATCAAGCAGGACATGATCAGCTTTCAATTTTAAGTGATAAACAAACAACAGGAGCTCAAATTGGGTTATTTTAGCATAATAACTATTTAAAGTTGCCACAAAAAAAAAAAAAAAACACAAGCTCATTTTCTCATAGACGCCTACCTAGAAGCAGTGATTTTCGTTGGGCATTGCAATTTTTTTTTACAAGCTGAAAAGTGAAAAGTACACAAAGGTCGAATTAATTGCCTTTCACTTGTGGTGACCTCAATTAACAATGCCAATATATATTATTCTTTCAAAAAAGAATAAGGCCGAAAATATAAATTAAATATACAAATATGACAGATTCAAACTGTAACTGAAATTCTCAAAGTGTTGCCTGATTCTTTTGCAAATTTTGAATAATCCTACAAACTCTTTTTGAAATTAGGCCCTTTTTACTAGCATGGGCCCAAAGACACATCAACAAATCAGTCTCATTTTCATATGATGAAGTAACAGAAACATAAATCCTTCTAGAGATCTCCAAATTCTTCACAACCATCTCATTCAGCGTCTCAATTGCAGCACTGGTCTGTCCTTCTCTTAGATATGCAAATGCAAGAACTGTATAAACCAAGCCGTCGCCTGGTAACCCCTTTGCAAGCATTTGACCAAGCAATTTCTGTGCGTGATCCACAAAACCATTTTTGCACAATCTTCTAATGAAGGCTCGGTAAAGAGGCTTACAGTCCACTCGGCCTCCTTTCGCAAGTTCATCAGGGATCATCAGTACTGCACCTGGGTTGTTCTGGGTGCAATAACCATCCACGAGCCAAGACCAAGTGCTATAGTTCGGTTTGAATCCTGTTGTAAAAAAAAGGAAAAATTTTCAGTGTCTGTTTTCATTCATTATTTTTGCAATTACATTGCTGTACAGCAGACATTAATAATATGCACATTCGTGTGGCAAAATTGAGCTGCACTGATTATCCACTCAAGCCTTGAGCAATAACACTATAATTAGAAAGTTAATGATATGAAGAATTAACAGTAACATATATCCTAGTTAGCTTAAATCATAACCTAGCCTAGAGCAACTCATTTCCTGAACCTGACCAACAATGATGCGACCGTTACCAGAAACGATGTCACAGAAGAACTCAACCACAATTTGACAACTCTTGTTGAAGCAAAACACAAAATGACATAAACCCTGGTAGTTGACTGAACTGAAACCAGATACTGAATTGGTACCCGAACTGAACCTAAAGTCCTAAACTCAAGTCGAACACAAAAACAAAATAAAAGGGCACAACAGAAAAACCAAAATTTTACCTGACAAGAATGACCAGCGACCAGAAATTGAGCATAACCCAAACCAATCCTACAGTTTGCCATCTCTAGATAAATGAGTGTTTGTTCCATACCTGCATGTGTCATCTCAAACAATTGTTCTCTAGCCTGGTCCAACTGGCGTGTTTTGCAAAAGCCATTGACGAAGGCCATGTAGGTGAAGGCATCCAACCTCAGACCCGACTCCACCATCCTTTCCCGAACCTTAAATGCCATTCCCATCTCCCCTCTTTTACAATATGCATTAATCAAGGTATTGCATGTCCAAGAATCAGGATTCAACCCTCTCTCGTCCATCTCATTCAACATGTCATTTACACCCTTCATTTTTTGTAATTCACATAGTTTGCGTATTACTGCATTGTAAGTGACCACCCCAGGTTTTATGCCTCCCTTGCTCTCCATTTCTCTCATTAAACGTATTGCAGTGTCCGGGTCATTGGCACGACAATAGCCATCGATTAAAGTTGTGTAGGTCACCTGAGTAGGTTTTAAACCAAACCTCTTAGTTTCCTCAAAGAGCCGCAGTGCCTCTCTAATCCTCCCTTCTTTACAGTAGCCCAGTATTAGAGAGTTATAGGTGACAATATCAGGAGTAATCCCTTCCTTTTTCATTCTCTCTTGGAGGCATAGTGCCTCGTAGTGCAATCCCTTCTTTGAATATAAAGCAATTAAAATATTGTAACTGATTATGGAGAGCGGGACCTGCTTGGCATCCATTTCAGTGACCAATCTCTGAGCTGAATCAGCTTTACCTGACATGAAATAAACATGGAGCATGGAGTTATAAATGTAAGTGTTTGGCACAACCCCTAACTGGCGCATATCATCAAATACCTTCCATGCAGTGTCAGATAGCACCTCCTTAGCCAGTGAACTTAGAAGGGCACTACATGCATGCAGATCTGGCCTTATTTTGGCACTCTTCATCACATAAAACACTTCTAGTGCATCCTTATAAGAAGACCTGGAATAGTACATCACAAGCCAACATAACACTTGTGAATTTGTACTCGGGAATTTGTTCAACAATGGACCCAAAACTAAAGGTGAAGAAAGCAAGGACTTCAATGCAAACTTCTCCAACAACCCGCGAGCCCGCATGAACTGCCCGTCTTTTGTCAAGAGATGAACCATGGTCCAGTTGGGTTCGAGAGAGTGGCGGTAGTGTGGCAGTGAGTGGGCCCAGTTATAGAATGACCATGAGAGTGTCGTGTCAGCAGACAATTTGAGCAAAATTTGCGTTACATTGGTGGTGGTAAAGAGGTTGGTGACGCCAGTGTGCGAGAGTAGAGACCAGTTACCCTTTGAGACATTTCCGCAAACAGCTCGTATGAACCTCGCCTCCTTTCTTCCAGAGAGAAACGAAATGGTGTTACTCATTTCGGAGGCGAAGAGTAAAACCCACAATATAAGAAAAGCCAACAAAAATTGATAAAATTCAAAAGTTGATCCTACTTTTTGTTTGGTTAATTCGCGAAGAAATAGGGAAAAATTCGAACCCTGATCATCGGTGATCTGAGAAAATTAGAAAAACGGTTTAGCACTTTAGCACAGTAGAAGTTCTTTGAACGGTCGGATCAATAACAAAACTAATAAGACAAGAGGCGTCTGAACCATCCGATTTCGAACCAACGGACCAAATACAGATTATTGGAGTCTTAAAAATAAGTGCGCGACTGTGGGAACAAGATTCTCTGGATGGACGTACAGTGGACGTCTTTTATTTCTGGCCATCCGATCACTAACAGATGTCTCGTGATTAATAATTGAGCTGTCGAGATTCATGCGGTCTGTAAAAATTTACCGTTCAAATTAAATCGGACGGCTCAGATTAAATTAAGTGTGTGACTATGGGAACAAGATTCTCTGAATGGACGTACAATGGACGTCTTTTATTTCCGGCCGTTCGATCACTAATAGATGTTCCGTGATTAATAACTGAGCTGTCGAGATTCATGCGGTTTGTAAAAATCTACCGTTCAGATTAAATCAGACGGCTCATATTAAATCTACCGGACGTTTTTTTTTGTAAAACGACGAGGATCCGGATCCGTGACTGTGGAGTTGGTTCTCTTGCCTAGCAAAACTATATTTTAGTGGCGTCTCAGAATATCAATGAAAATAAAGTAACTAGTTCACTTTCTTTTCACTTTAATTTTGTGCCCGAAATTGAAGTGCAAGAGTTTCATTCCTCTCCCAAATTTTTTTTCCCCGTCCGTTTTCTTATTAAAAAGTTTTTTAGCACAGTCTAAATATGAAAAAGAAAAATGCAGTTATAAATAATCCTTATTCCTTACAAATTATCAAATGTCTTATGCTAGATTTGCTGTTGCAGGAAGACATCATCATTGCGCCAAATGAAATTATTGATGAACACAAGTATTGATTTTGTAAAACACTAACTATGAATTAGGAAAACAATAATCAAATTAGTGTGAAGTGTGAATAATGTACTGTGCAATTCTGAAAACTGAAAAAGGTTAATAGATTATAATGATAGTAGTGTTAGAGCGCTCCAACGTCAGCAAAATAGTGAATGATTTATATATTAACTGTCGCAGATACTTAGGCTGTGCTCGGGACTTTTATATTAAAGGAATGGAACGGAGAGTAAAGGTTGAGAGCGTAATGGAAATTCTTAAAACTCTAAATCTGGAGGGGATAAAATTCAATGAAAATAGAGTAAATTATTTTCATTATTTTTGTATCTAATAAAATCTGAAACAGGATAAGGATTCAACTTCACCTCCCTTCCATTCCATCCCCTCTGTCCTCTTATTTTAGATTTTGAAGCAAACCCTTAGTAAATATTATTATTATTTTGTTATCGAACATCTGATTCTGACTGGGGCTGGTGCCTCTTCGGAAAAGAAAAACAAAAGCGAAAAAAAAATTCCAAAACCTAGCGCCACCACCGCCACCACCGGTAGGGAGAGAACTAGATCTCTCCTCCACCACCACGTCTTTAATTTAGATCTTCTCTACAATTTTTTTTTATCGTTTGATTTGTTCCATTAGTATTTATTTTCTTAATTTTCTGTCTTATTTTTGTCTTCTCTTTTTTTTTTCTTTTTCAATGATTTGTTACTTATTAGTCATGTACCATGATGTCTTTCCACTCATCTTCTATTCTCGACATTTTTCTTCTCCTCACTATTTTTTGACTTTTCACCTTTCTACTATTCTTTTTTTTATTTTCTTCTTTTTCTTACATGAGCGGTTTAATAAATATATTGTTCGTAATTATATTATGGTTTTAGTGATTATTTTCCAGGCTTCTGAATAACCAAGAAATGATTATTTTTATTTGACGCTGAAGTGACATTAAAAATAAGAAGCCTATGAAGCAGAAGATATTCTATGTTGGAAGTCTTTTGAATCTTTATTTTTGTTCTTTTTTTCCTTTTAATTTTTAATAATTGTGTGATGTAATTATAGTTTATTTGCTTATGTGTGCTTTTACGTGTGTATTAATAGATTAGATTATTTGAATTGATATTGTATGATGTCATAGATTAAAGAAGTATATATAGGTATGTTATATTGGTTGTAAGATTTTTATTAATAAAGGGGCGTTTAGATCGCTTAGGAATAAGAGGAATAGTTTATTCTTAGACGGAAAATATTAGAAAGTGTGTAATTTTGTGAAGAGTTTGGATAGTTAGAAATAAATTTCCGTCTAGAAAGAGACTATTCCTCTTATTCCTAAACGATCCAAATGGCCCCAAAATATTTAGCCTACGGACCTTTTCCTAAAAAAAATTTTATTTTGTTTGCGGTGACACACGACGTGACCTCATTAGCCAAATCGCGCAAGGTCTATACTCTATTATATGATAAGCATAAAGTACCGATCATTATCGTCGCGAGGATGTAATGCTATTAATTAATTTTCTGAGTGATAAATCTATTGGCATGACTAGTGCGTAATATGCATAGCGCATAATCTTTCTTTTTGTTATTTTTTATAAGTTGAAAAAAATTGTTATTTGACGTTATGACATGATAGAACTTCCTTTGTATATATACTAAAATATATTTGAGTCGTTTCAACTTGAATGCGCTTATTATTGTGATTGATCTATTACTGTATATTGGTTTCTACAAGATTAAAGGACAGTGCCTTCTATTAACTACATGTGTTGATATATGCAATATGCTTACAATTATTCCATACAAAACACTGCAGTCAATATGTGACAAATCGACAACAAGAGCACAAAAATGTTGCCTTCATAAAATGTAAAATAAAGGTAGGACGACAAAAACCAAACTTTCATGTCCATGAAACACTTGAATGTATCCTCTCTACAAAAGTAAGCGTGTGTGGAGTTGATAAAATCTCTCGCAAAGCAGCATGCCTAACTTTGCTGTTATTATTGCAAGAAGAGTAAAAACATGAATCAAGCCATATAATTAAATTACTCCATGAAGAAGCTACGAACATTAAGAAAAAAAGAACAATGAACTAGCCCTTGACAACGCAAATCTTGATGACGGAAGCGATGCCGATACGGTGGAGGACAACAACAGCATCCCCAGGCTTGCACAGATTCCTCTCGACAGCCTTTTTGAGAGCAGCCTCCAAAATGTCCTCTGTTGATTCGGCATCAGTTGCCTTAGCTGATCCCTCAGCTAGAATGGGGACTAGGCCTCTGTAGATGAGACTGTGACGAGCTGGGGTCTCGTCACTTACCTTCCAATCAAATGAGTCAGTTGTAAGTACGGGTACAACCACTGACAGGATTGGCACTCTTGGGCGATATTTAGACACCAACTTTGCTGTGGTGCCGCCACGTGTCAACACAACTATAAGGGTTGCCTTGGCTTTGTTGGCTGTTTGGACAGCTGATGAGGCAAGACTCTCAAGTGGGCTCAGAGGGAGTGGGGTTGATCTCACCTGATAGAGAATTTCAAATATATTAACAATAGAAAGGGCGTATCTTTGTTTAACAGAAAATGTTCTGAGCATTAGATATGACAAATTGAGATCATGATGGTCTCCATTTATTATCTTATTAATTTGTTCAATTCTGCAATTGGTAATTACAAACTTAATAACTATAAATAACTAGGCAAAACATTTATTTAAAACTGGCAAGTTACATCAACAAATGTGACCACCAATTAAATGATTTAATTATCAAATAGAAAAAATTAAAATTTACAGATATGTTTTCATAGTTTAGATAGGTCGCATATCTACACAATTTAAAAATTGATTGATTGTTCAAAGAGCATATTGAGAAACTAATGATCCAATTTTATTAGCACTTGATCATGATCAAATGAATTCCAAATTGCCAAAACTAAATATACAACCTATCGAAACTATAAAGAATATTTACTATTTTATTTTGATAATTATTTTATCGGTTGCCACTGGAATCATGTAAAATTGGTTGTCAATATATCATTATTTCATTTAAACACAATGAAAGTAGAAGAAAATATACCATCTCCTTGAAGATAGCATCATAATCAAGAGAGGACTCAGCCTCCACACAGATACGGGCCATGATTTTGACAGCCAACTCAGGGTAGGCTCCAGCTGCACTCTCTCCACTAAGCATAACACAGTCAGTTCCATCAAGGACGGCATTGGCAACGTCAGTAGCCTCAGCACGGGTAGGGCGGGGAGACTTGATCATTGACTCCAACATCTGTGTTGCCGTCACCACTGGCTTCCCAGCAAGGTTGCACTTGTAAATCATCATCTTTTGTGCTAAGAATATTTTTTCCACTGGAATCTCCATGCCCAAATCTCCACGTGCAACCATGAAAGCATCTGTTTCCTTGAGGATCTCATCGAAGTTTATGACTCCCTCTTGGTTCTCCACCTGAGTTCATAATAATATTCACCAATGAACATTCAAATCCAATGAAGTCATATAAAAAAAAAAGTTAAAAGAAGAAACCTTAGACATAAGCTTGATGCGCTTTGCATGGGGGCCGAGGACCTCCCTAACATTAACAAGATCGGAGCCCTTGCGCACAAAGGAGAGAGCAATCATGTCAATGTTATTGGGAACACCCCACTCAAGAATATCCTCCTTGTCCTTCTCTGTCAGAGTTGGCAAATCCACCACAACCCCTGGAAGATTGACGTTCTTTCTCTCCCCGAGCATAGCTGTGTTTTCACACCGGCACCTGCAATGCAATTCAATGTGATTTCTCTGCAGAAGAGTTTTCTTATTGTTAACATTTTATTCAAAATATATATTCAGGTACTGACCTCACTGTACCGGCTTCAGGGTCACATGACAGCACTGTCAGACTGATGGTCCCGTCAGAGCATAGGATAACGTTGCCAGGCTTCACATCTACAGGCAACTTCTTGTAGCTCATGGAAATTGTATTGGTATCTCCCTTTATGGTATAATCAGTTGTGATTGTTATTTCTTGCCCCTCTGTCAGCTTTATCGGCTTACCATCTTGTAGAAATCCGGTACGGATCTCCGGGCCCTATTGCAAGTTTGACCAGAATAAACTCTTATGAACAAAAAAGTCAACGCCATACTTTTGTCCTTTCATATTACAACTACAAGAGATGCAATTTGATCATTTAGAAATCCTCTTTCCAAGAATGGTAGTTAGCTTATGAAAGAAGTAGGCATCTTAAAGGTAGCCCTGCTAATTAGTAATAGACTAATAGTGCCAAAAAAAATATATAAACACACACACAAAACAAAACATAGACCACATGCATATAAACTTAATTAATCAAAAGAAACAATCAATAATATAAATCCTACTCCAAGAAGATAGCACTGCTTCTACCTAAACGGTGGAATCCTGATCCATTCAGTACCTACTCTGAACTTCACAATTGGGTGAGTAAACAAAACCAACTAGCAATTAACAAATATAGTGATTGGTAAGAGAATAAAACCTTGGTATCAAGCATGACAGCACAAAGAATCTGAGTATTTGCCATGGCCTGGCGCAAATTGTCGAGCGTCTCCTGGTGGTACTCATGCGTGCCGTGCGAGAAGTTGAACCGGGCCACATTCATTCCGGCTCTGAGCAACTTCTCCAGCATCGGCACGGCTCGCGACGCGGGGCCGATCGTGCACACGATCTTCGTCTTCGGCTTCCTGTCATCATGTGGCGCATCCTTGAGCATCCCTTCTATGTCAATGTTTGACATCTCGCACAATTCTGACCACAGAAAATGCAACCTCGAAATTTAAGTTACACAAATCGGATGAGATTTGAGAGAATGAGAGGTCGATCTGAAGAGAATTTGAAATGCTTACTTGGATCGAAGAGAGTTGAGAGTAGATCTGAGCTCTGTTGATTCGTGTATGGCTTGGGAAAGGGGACGAGATGGTTTTTAGTTTTCTCCTTTTTTTCTTTCTGGTGTTCCTTCCCGCTATTAAAAGAAGAAAGTCTTTCGGAGTTCCATGATTCGGAGTTCCATTGGCAATTTGGCGTGCGATGTTATTATTTTATTGCGTAAGTGGTCCCACTTAACAGCGACTGCTTTTGATCGTAACGTCCCTGGACGCGGTCTTTGTGATGTCCTGTGAGGGAAGCTGAAAACAACGGTCAATTATCATTAGATTTATGCTAATCAGCCCCATGATATTGACTGCAAAAATGCCTCCCCATTGAAAAAAAAAGCCACGCTCCTCATAATTAACTTTTGACAACTTTTTGTTTTTGTTTCATGAGTGATACTTTATTCGTGCAAAGAGGATGAATAGTTCAGATTAATCATTTAAAAGTTGATTTTAAGTATGATTACAAATAGAAATATTTTTTTGTTTGAAGAAAAAATAATGGTCATTACAGATAGAAATCTAAACAACTTTCTACTTTCATTTAAGATAATTTTGGATGTTTGGAAATGCATGGTCGAATTTGAAGTTACAAATCGTAAAGTGTTCAAAATTATATTATGCATCATTCATTAAATGGCGGAGCCAAATTTTTTACTGATGGAAATGTTTTAAAAATTATATATAATGAATATAAGAATAAGATATTTATCTTGTATAAAATATTTAGATCTTTTGGATCTGCACTCTGCATTTACAAGTTAGAAGATAAATTCTCCACTATTAAACAGTTTTTGTAGATTTTTCAGATTTCTGGTTACAAGTTACAACAATATAGTCTCTACTTTAAAATTTTATCAAGACATTTCAGAGCTGATTTGAAATAAGAGCCAGAAGAGGAATTTGATAATACAAAAAATATATAATTTAAACATAATTCAAAAGTTCACATATAAGATGTACAAATAAAAAAAGTATTAATTAAGTACAAATAAAATTTGATAAGGTGTGGGAAGAAAAAAAGAAGGGAATAAGTATTGGGAAGTGTGTAACTTTGTGAAGAATTTGAATTGTTTATAATTTTTTTTCTTTCCTTTTTCCTTCTTTATTCTTCCTACTTCTTCTCAACGCATCCAAACGGAGGCAAGATGAAATTTTCTTCAAATATGTAATATTGAATTTCCTAACAAACAAATATAATAGATCTACCCGGTGTACGTGTATCCCATGCGGAAGTAAATTCTCAAACAAAATCCAACAGTGAGGACCACTAGCGACATCCAAAATAAATTCGAAATAAATTCAGAAAGACGCTTGTTGATTGCATCTTGGTGTCCATACAATTTCTTTTGCATAAAATATTAAAATACGCTGGACTACAATAAATGATATTTGCAATGTATGGACCCTTACTCCGTAATCATGTTTTTTTAGATTTGGCGAAGGGTGTTCAAAAAGAGAGAACACAGCGTGGTGCGGGTGGGCAAATGAATTGAAAATATGGCAATGACAATGTTGGTGACGTGGCTAAATTAACGCAATTGATTGTTACGTTTAGTCGAGAATATATACGTTTCACTGTAAAAGTTTATATTGTCCATTGACCCTGAAAAATGGTGACACTGCGTTATTTATCGAATAAAAAAAATATTCAACGATGGATTACGTCTACCTTCTGCAACGCACAGTTTAAAAATATATATATCGTTCATATTACACATATATTGCCAAAGTTCTGTATATTATTACTTCATTATTCCGAACCTTATTAATATGACGCATATAGTTTAAAATTTAGCATTCAACATTTGTCACGCATTTAATAAAATTAAAATTACCTAGTTAGTTTATAAGGCATTTATAATAAGGCAAAATCGAACCCATACCCCTCAAATCTTTCATATTTAGATATTTATCCCTCAAATCATTAAAATTGATCCTATACCCATCCATTCTTGATAAAATTAGAAATATAATCTCCTTGACTATTTTAGTTAATTTTTTATCGGAATTGCTTAGGACCATCCCAAACATTATATCATCCCCGATTTCTAGAAAGAGAAAACGCGTGAACTAATCCCTCCCCTTCCGCGTACGCTGTGCCCCCTCCTCCCGCGTAAACTAATCCCTCCCCCTCCTGCGTACACTGTCCCCCTCATCCCTCCCACGTACGATGTCCCCCCCTCCCCCCTCATCCCTCTCACGTACGTCGTCCCCCCACCCTCCCTCTTCCCCTCCTACACACTTCATAATTGTTGAAGTTAATATAGTTAAATGTTGAAGGTAATATCCTAACTGTTGAAATTAATATCGTAACAGTTATATATATTAACTTCAACAGTTACGATATTACCTTCAACATTTATGTATATTAACTTCAACAGTTACGATATTACCTTCAACATTTATGTATATTAACTTCAACAGTTATGATATTAACTTCAACGATTTTATATATTAATTTCAACAATTATGATATTAACTTCAACGATTTTATATATTAATTTCAACAGTTATGCTCGGAAGGGGAGGGGGAAGGGTGTACACGGGAGTGAGGGAAACAGAGCGACAGGAGGGAGGGGGATAACGTACGCGAGAAGGAGGGAATACGCTTGGGGATGATGAATATCGGGGATCCTTATCACCCCCGATTTTTTATTATAAAAAACTGATTTTATATTTTATGACAAAATTACCCATGTCCAAACTCATCTCCTCAAACAAATCTCTTATTTTCCTGCTTATTTTCTCTCCAAGCAATATATCTTTCCAATTCCATTCTAAATATTTCCTAAACTTTAGCTTCTGAAATAGTTTCGTCTCTTTGTTCTCATGTTTGTTGAGTAGTAATCATGGATGCAAGAGAATCCAACGATAAGTACTTTCCAGAATTCATTATTCAACAATTCATTTTTCAAAATGAAATTTCATCGATCAGTGAAGAACCAAAGAAAAAGTAGAAGGCAGGAAGAAAGGTTAAAAAAAAAATTTCAAGATGTTTAAAATAAAGTTCCATATTGATTTTGTTTTCTACGTGTAAATTGCTTTTCATAGTTAACTATTTCCTTCATTGTAACAACAGTGACGGGGAACGTGATTCATTCTTCATTCTTTTGCTCAAATAATATACTTGTGGTATGTATATTAAATTGATTAAACGAGTTTCGTTGTCGTGCTAAAATATTTAGGCAAAATCATTGTGCCAACAATATTCTTGTGCTGCTATGTTATGGGGCTTAGTTTAGTCCTTCAAAACAAATGGTCAGAGAGAAACACTGTACCAAAAATATCATTACTTTCGAATTAAACTTACAATGTCAATTTTTTTTCCAGCAGTTCATCTCGAATTCTCGATTCAAGTTAAAAGTGAAAGGTATGTTAGAGCTGTTAAGAGGGGAGAAGTTTGGACAGGGCTAATTTTGTCATAAAATATAAAAAGTAGTTTTTTTCTGTTCAGAAATAAATTGAAATAGCTGAGGAGGTTATATTTCTAATTTTATTAAGAATTGACGGGTATGAGATCGATTTCAATGATTTAAAGGATAAATATTTAAATACGAAAGATTTGAGGGATATGAGTCCGATTTTGCCTTATAATTATTTATTTTTTCGAGATACTTGATAGCAGCCATGGAATTTGATATAAGGCATCCATAATTATTGAAATATGGAAACCTTTTTCAAGTAAGGTGGTTCTAAATTCAATTTTCACGTTGAAATAACTCTTACATGCGCTAACAGTAGGAAAATTTGTCATAATTAATTCTTGCGGTTTACTGTTTTTGGTCAGGACAGGAAACTGTCATGTCATTTCAATTTAGTCTATCCGATTTAAACGAACATGTCAAATATACAGCATTGCGTTTTTCTATAAAAATATGACTTCGACCCGGATTATGAGACTTCGTGCTATGTCTACTATTTTAGACGACAAAATAAAGAAAACCAACCATGGTTTAATTACTGATCAGAAATCTGTTTTGAAAATGGTCATTACTATGTACTTAAAACAAATAGCACGTCAGCACCTATATACCTAGAGGCATAAATTTGCCAAAACAGAGTCCAAGGACCAAGATTCATCAATTTGCCTGATTAATGGTATTGCTTCCTAATTACTCCGTGACATTCCGGCTTTTTTTTTTCCTTTATTATTTTGAAAGTCAAAAGCTTCTAGATATGGTCCAGAGTCCGTCCACCGTCTTCTTCAACTTTTCCAGATGGCATTGCCTGAAAAGTGAAAGGGTTTGTTCCTCTTGGAAGTTTCTGCCGCTTTGTCCTTCTCTCTCTTTATTTTGGACGGTCGATTCAATTCGGATTTCGGGACGCCTAACTCGCTATCGCTGCAACAATAATAATTTTATCGATGCGTTATTTAATTTGTTATATATGCGTATATTTTAATATAATCTTGCGGAGGCTAAGGAGGATTCGAATGTTATCCTTTTCTTTTTCCTCCCTCCTCCCTCCAAATTATAGTTTTAAAAAAATATATATTAAAATGTTTTAAAAATTATTTTATTTGTTTCCATCTAGAAAATCCAACACTATGCAAACTCAACCAACACACTCTCTCTCGAATCGCTGACAATCGGTTAAAATGCGTTTAATCGAAATTCATTTGGCAGTATGAAAAGTAAAACATTTTTTAAAGAACATAATTTTAACAGAAGATAAATACTTTCAATTACGTGATTAAATTTTTTAAAGATTACTAGATCAGTCGGTGATAAATTTTCTAAAGATTACCAGAACAGTTGATTCTGAGACGCTTATTATCATTAGATTAAGGCTTTATTACACATTATACATATATTGTATCGAGGAATACTCTCAAATAAAAAGGTCAAACAATTTTCAAAAAAAAAGGAAAAAGCTAGAGAGTCACTATTTTTTTTTCTTGCAAACAATTTTAAAGCTTTACTTTTGCACTTAATGTGGTCAACAATTACCTAAAAGAAATGAAAGAAAAAAAATAATAAGAGGTCACCAAATGGGGAATAAAAACCGGAGTCGCACAAACTTCGACGAGCCGCCGCTGGTTACCTACATCTGTTTCATCAAAAGTTTTATATTTTATTTATTCAGAAAAATCTCCAGATTAATATTCTTCGTACATGAAACGTTTCCCAATTCTCCATCGCCGAATGCAAAAACAAACCCAGTTCGGTGCCTTGAATCTGCACAACGGCCCCCCGTTTGTTAGTAGCCCCTTTATTAATTAATTTATATATTTCAAATTCAAATTATTTAGCTTGTTATTTCTAAGATGCTTAAGAGGACATGTAATGGGCATTTTTTTTTTCGGTTTTTTCCTTCATGGTCTCCACGTAGCGTCGATAAATTTAAATTATTCGAATCTTCCAGTTTTGTCATATATATGCCTTGTTTGGATCTTCCTTTTTGTTAAAAAAAAAAAAACTATTTGGTTCATCAATTTTGTCTTGTCGCGTGCCAATCATATTTTTGTCAAGTGTGAGAATGTATTTTGTCAAATGTGAAATTATCAATTTAATAAAGAGAGTTGGGTTTTTCTATCACCACAACCATAAGACAACCATGATTTCAAGAGGAACGAAAATATTGTCATATTTTGTTTTCATTTAAATTTGTATAGAATCAATGATGATGTGACATATTAAAAAATGACGTGACAAATTTGAAATACTTAGAGAGTTCAAGATTGAATTTGACTTGAACTGATTATTAAACAAGACACTTTTATGCAATTTAATCCTGAATACTAAGGTTTTTCCACCCTAAACCCCACATAAGCAACGAAATAAGAGGCAATGGGGACATAATACGCCAAAAGCAACTTATAGGAAATTGATTATTGCCATCTACAATTTTACCATCTCTGCAATCGCTAAATATAAAGTGAACATATACAACAAACAAAGTAAACATATAGACGATCTAAGTGAACACATACAAACAAATAAGTTCAATGAAAATAAGTTAAATATGCATGTAAACTTTTGAACCAGTGATGACAACACTTATTTGTTTGTAAGTGTTCACTTAGATCGTCTATATGTTAAACTTATTTGTTGTATATGTTCATTTTGTATTTAGCGATATCTGAAATGGTATATTTGCCGATGACACTTATAATTCCTGCAACTTATATAAAGAAAAACCAAATTGCAAATATAACCAAACTGTGCTATCTTTTATGTAAAATTAACGGAAGAGAGAATACAAATTAATTAAAAAAAAATAATCCGTATGTGTGCTGGGGCCTGGGAAGCAACACAGCACCTAGTCTACGAATTGCTCGTAGTCGTCGAAGAATATGGGAAGATTCTGAGATTCTAGCCGCTAATTCCCGCTTGCATTGGAGAAACAATATACTAATATACGTATGTCATCACTCTGGTATTTAAAATGAACTCTTCAATTGATTTCATAGTTTCAATTAGGAAGTCCCTTTCAGCGCTCATATCACTTTCTAGTTTTTAATTAAAACGGAGCAATCATCTTTTCAAAGGATTTAAATTTAAACTAACAAAAAAATTTCGGAAATTACTATCTACCATTTATTCACGCATCATCTCGTGCCATCGCGTTTGTATTTATTCATTTTATTCATTTATATATTTAGTTTGTTTATCTATGTGTTTATTTTATTTAATTATATAGTATGTAAGTATGTTTTATTTTTTTTATTGTTGTTCAGATTTTTATATGCATAATTCAATTTATTTTTATTTAATTTATTTATTTATATGTGTTCATTTTGTTTATTTAAATTTTTTTTGTTGAGTTTATATATTTATTTTGTTCAAGCGATGACAAATGATTGGAAATCTGCAGCTATTATCATTTTAAAATTTTTTCATTCCTCGTTAGGACTAGGGATGAAAACGGATCGGATACGGTGCGGATGTAGGTCTTCCCATATCCGCATCCATATTTTTTTCTCGGATACGGATACGAATACGGATGCGTTCGGATACGGATACAGTTCGGATATTAAACGGATACGGATACGGTTCGGATATTATCGGATACGGAGTCGAATACGAATATATTTTGTCGGATACGGATCATATAACGATCAATTTATTTTATTTCATTTCTTTAGAATTTTTTTTAAATTTCATAGTGCGTATAAAAGTTTGTTATATATGAGAGTAGCTGAAGCATAAGAAAATTTTCATGTCATGCAATAAGTTATATTCAAACAATATAAATTATACGATAATAAGGTAATAAGGTAAGCAGTGTAC
Source organism: Rhynchospora pubera (assembly GCA_028095005.1). NCBI lineage: Eukaryota > Viridiplantae > Streptophyta > Magnoliopsida > Poales > Cyperaceae > Rhynchospora > Rhynchospora pubera. The sequence continues at coordinate 38,059,197 of CM051460.1, read as the reverse complement.
AAAATTTATTCTTTCAACCAATTAAATCCAAAATTTCATCAAAATATTATATATAATATGTATAAATTAAATTATTATTAACATTATTGGTTGGATTCTCAACAAATATATTGGATTCAATAAATCACATATATAACCGTAATTATCAAATTTATGAATTAATCAATAAAATTGCAAGCACCACATAAGTACAAATTTAATAGAATTGATCAATAAATTCAGTCTTTCCACAATTTGAATTCCAACAGTATATTTAACTATTCAATGTCAAATCATATCATGTTACCTTAAATGTCATCATACATTAAAAAAGTATATTAATCATATGTAATCAACATGATTAGAGAAAAAAAATTAATTTTAGTATTATTATCATATATAATCGTCTCAATAATAAAAAAATAAAAATAATTTTATGTTCCAAATAAAAATATTATTATAAGAGAACTTATCTAATAAAAATTAAGCATTATATAATTAAAAGTATTCTCTAATGTAGATAAGTAATTATATTAATTATCTTATGCCGTTAAAAATACGGATAAACGGATTAATATCTATCGGATACGGATAATATCCATGTCGGATACGAATACGGATCGGATATTGTCAAAAAACTCAAAACCATATCCGCATCCATATTTTTTTGGCGGATACGAATACGAATACGGATATGTTCGGATACGGATACGGATCGGATGTTATGCGTATTTTTCGGATTCGGATACGCTCCGATCTCATCCCTAGTTAGGACTGCATAACGTCTAAAACGGTCGATTTCGTTAACTGTTTCGTTTTAAAAATAAAATTGACTATACATTTGTGTTAACCGTTTCGTCCATGAAAGTACACATGGATTAAATATTTTCAAACTTTCGTTAACCGTTTCATTTTTAAAACGAAACCAAACTCTTTTAATCATTTTATTTTGTTTTGGATGAAACGAAACAAAAAGACGTCCAAACGGTGACCGTTTGCACCCCTCTCGTATCGTCGTAGGCTTTAATTAACAAGATAGTAAGCCCATATAATAACTGATAAACGGCGTTAGAGATAAACTGAGCTTATTTATTGGAAGCCTAATAAAGCCCATTTAAAAGGATAAAAAGTGAAAGAACTTGAGCAATCAATGCATCGTCTCCGCTCCACTCTCTTTTCTTCAGAGTAATGCTCACTCAAGCTCAAAGCACCATCGCCTCCTCTCTTCATCTCAGCTCTCTCTCTTTCATTCATGGTGGGTCCTCGCTCTGTCCTCTATCTCTCTCTTTCCGACATGGTAGAAACACCACCACGTCTTGCGCAGCGTCCAGGCGAGCTGAGAAGAAACAAGAGGAGAAAGGTGGAGAAGAGGAGGGGTTGGTGGAGATTCTGACAAGAGTAGCGGAGAAGTCTGGCATGAGTGCTAGAGAGAGAAGGTTGCTTAAGGTCAGAGAAGCCAAGCGTCAGAGGGAGTATGAGCGAACGCACAACTACCCCCAATGGGCAAAGTTTGTTTTTCTTTCTATCCTTTTTCATTTCTCTATAGATAATTACTGTATGCTTTCAACATTCTTCACGCCTTCTGTTTGTGGTTTTATTGGATGTCTCTTGTTACTAAAATTTGCTGAAATGGTCAGAAGACTAACGTTATCTGTCTAGTTCTGCACTTTGTAATGTAATTACAAAGATTTTTATAATTTTTGAATAAAATTTGCTGGTCTGTTTATCACCATTCACCAGACACCAACTAACCTTTAAATAAAAAAAAACCCGTCTAATTGTGAAATTAATATTCAGTGACAACTAAGTTAAATCTTAACTATTTTGAAGGTAATTAGATGCCGTTACTGAGATTTCAAAACTGTTATATAATGAACTTTATAGCAAGGCTAAGGAGGTGATAAAAATGGCAGCAAGTAATCATAAAGATCTTGTCGTAATAAAGTGCACATGCCATAAAGACAATACAAATTAAATATATTGGAGGACTGGAGGAGTCTTGGGTTCAAATTATGTCAGTGGGATATGAGTCAAAAAGTGGATTTTGCATCTCAAGTCCTTTTTATTTAGCAATAGATGTGCAGTGTGTTTGGCATTATATGCTTATTTTGATATTTGAATAATTTAGGTGTTGTGAGCAATATAGTGGGAATTTGATATGAACAAAACTTCTTGTTTTTTCTATGCTTTAGGAAAATAATATTAGGTGAACGTTGATTTTATGCCCAGAATTTAGCGTTGCTGCCGATAATACTAACAGATTTTTGGATTGATCTCATTAGATTTTCATGGCAGCAATGTTACACTTGAGTTATTGGAGAACTATGAAAACACATAATTAGGACTTATTTGGTAAATCATTTTGAGATATTGCACTGGAAAATTTCTGGCATCGAAGGAAATTATCATTTTGGTTCTCGCAATTCTGCAATGTGAATATTACGTGTCAACCTTTTATTTGACATGGATGTGTTCAGAGGGGGAGAGAGCTGGTGCGAATATTGGATATGGTGTTTGATTTGAGGTGGGATGCAGCCTTGTAACCCTGCCTGGGGGATCCCTTGTGGATATTTAAAGTTGGGAGGATGGATCCCATCTTTATCTCAAAATTATGTTTGATTGAAGGTTTTATTTTAATTTTAGCCTTGTTTGTGATCCTTATTCTGCATTTGTTGATGCATTAACTTGGTAAGTTGTTCCAGCCCTTGTCAGATTATCCCACATTTGATTTTGACAAGATGTGCAATTGAGATGTAAGGAGGCAATGTATGTGGCAGGAACTTACAGTTTGCAAAGTGCTTTTCCCAATTTATACCTGTCAGGTAGAGTCTCTTTGCATCTCAATTCCAAGTTACCCTCTAGCAAATGTAAAATAAAATCTTTATATCAAAAAACCAATTCCAGTGCTTAGTCAAGTTGGATACACACATATTCAAATCAATAATCAAACCTGATCAGAAATCACTCCATCCCTCTTTTTTCACTTCATTTCCTCTCATTTTTATTTTGTTCCTTTCTGTTATTCTGTTTCCCATATATAATGTGGAATGTGTGTACTTTTGACTTTTGACATTTGGCTTGTCTTTTCTTTTTCTTTTTCCTATTATTCTACATACACATGTGCAAATGAAATGGAATGGTGTATAAATTATCAGCATGTCCAATGGTGGCAATGGTAGGGTAAAGTTGCTTTGGGCCTGGTGCAAAAAATAAAAATTAAATTAAAAATAAGTGTAACAAAGTGATGTATATATTTTTTTATTAAAACCAGATCATAATCCACTAAATTGATGAACAGCTTTGTTTAAATTTGAAGGTGTTCCATGTGATTGCTGATATTCAGTTAGTGGACTGAGAACATTTTTTTCTAGCTTACCCCAACTTGTTTGGGACAAAAGGCATGTTGTTATTGTTGTGGTTGTTGTTATTGTTATATATTTGGTGCTGCTTCTTAGTGGAACATGATATCCCATTATAGTAATGCCCCTGCATGATTGGCAGTCTTGATCTGCTTTCATAAAAGGTTAACAAGACTGGAGCCTAGAAGCAGGACTCATTTTTTTATTCCCAGTTTTGCCATATCATGGCATATATAACTGACACTCTTTTCTCCTCTTTATTGAAGGATATTAGAGGATGGATGCAAGGAAGATGAGGAGCTTCGGGCAATTCTTGGAGATAGCATTGGAAACCCTGAGCTGATGAGAAAGAGGGTTTGTGTTCTTTCATTTAGCTTCAGTTTCTTTTTCTTTTTGCATTTTTTCAAATTGCCTAGTAAGAGCATGTGGTCTAGTAGCTCAGGTGGTAAGAGCACTTGGCTCTCTTCTAAGAGGTCCAGGGTTCAAGCCTGCATGCTTGCGATAGGCTTTGCGAGCCAGCGTAAAAACTCAGCCATATATACAAGAAATGACCAGGGTCGGGGTGTCATTTCTAGCCTACCCCAACTTGTTTGGGATAAAAGGCTTAGACTTTAGACTTTCAACTTGCCACCTTATTTGGATATTGGATTATGGGAGTCTGTGTCTATATGTTTTTCTTTTTCTAATCTGGATAGATGGAAGAAAGAATACGTAAGAAGGGAAGAGATTTTCGGAAGAAGGAAACAGGATCAGTTCTCGCTTTCAAAGTTAGCTTCCGAGAGTAAGATCTTTTCCTCTTTTAAGTTATCAGTCATGCCTTTTCATTTGATATGCACAACATAGCATTCAAAATGCAATTAAATGGAAAAATAAGGAGAACGCATGAGTGTTCAAACCAATTTAGTACTCAAATGCCAGAAAAATATCTAAGTTGAGTATTCTGCCTTCTTTTAAAGTTGGCCTTAATTGTTAAATTGGTTGTGATATTTTTCTTTTGACTTATTTTCATATAAAAAATGATAAAAGTTTAATAGATTTAATGCAAGTATGGAAATTGGTAGACTGATAATGCCTCACAGTTTAATACAATTTCAAAATTTATTATTCCAAGTTCCAAACATGCTATCACATGTTGTTGTATCTTTTTTGGAACACTCATGGAAGCATGAAATGAGCACATCCTGGTGGTAATTATCTGTAAAACAAAACCAAGGACAGATATACTCATAGGTTCCTTGTGGGGCTATCTCAGGTCAGAGATGAGATTATGGTGCATATCCCTGGTTAACTTTTACTAACTTGACCAACACCGGTTCTAATTCAGTTGATTTTTTGAACCATATATAGCAGTCATTATGTTAAAATGATTGCACAAAAAAACATATGCGGCTAAAAGGTAGTTCTGTTTTAACAATTAAGCATTCTTGTTATTTTTGTGTTTTTCTTTTTTTAGCCAGCAGGAGAAAAGCTAAACATTTTCATCATTTTCTTTGCATTTCTCTGACAATTTTGCTACTTGAACACTTGTGGGATAATGGATTATACTAACCTTTTCATGTATTTGATGCATATTTCAGTTTTAACCCTTTGGATTCACATATATGGATCGAGCTTTATGGTGAACCATCAGATCGTGATGTTGACCTCCTTGGAAGTGTAAGTTAATTGATGATCTTTTCTTAGTTTTTGTCACATCCAGTAAAGATGGTCGACTAAATAGGGGAACAATTCAGGTTTTAGCCCGTACAATTTCTCAAAATATGCAGCTTGATCCCTGAACTTTGGTTTGCACCAAATAGGTCTTTGGGCTATTGGCAAAGAAAACTAAATGAGTGTTGAACTATGGAAGAAAAAAAAATGAGTCCTATCGAATTTCATTTGCACTTTTACTTCCAAGAAATATTTGTCCCTAAGCTTCTCTCACGAGAACCAAGTTAGAGCTGACCAATGGAATGAAAAATTAGCTCTTTTGAAAGAAGTTCAGTACTGGGTTTTGTTTTTTGAAAGCTGAACGACCAAATTTAAGAAAAAAACTATTGAACCAACTATTTTGGGATAGTCCGATGACCAATTTACTGCAGTCTGAACCTTAAGGGATCAATTTGGCTTTTCTGAGATAGTTCAAGGACCAAAACCTGAATTTTTCTTTTAATGTAACCATGGGTCAATAGTCAATACTGAAATATTTTGAAGATTCTGCTAAATATGTCTGGGATCTTAGACAGTATCTTTAGTAGATTATGGAAGCTTATAGAGATTTCCTATCAATTACTTTCCTATTCTAGTCAATTGTATGCTTATATAATGTACTCTACAAAATGGAATAAACCAATTCTCTTTTCTACCTTAATTCTCTATTTTCTTTATACCACAATTCTCTACTGTTGATATAACATAATTTGCTAGCGCACCTAATGTTTTTACTCTTGTTTTGCTTTTTGTGTGGTTGATTGCATAATAATGGGCAATGGAGTGCAAAATTTGGTTTAATGATGATCCATTGAGGGTCAATTAAATTTTTAACACAAAAACAGAACAAGTGAGGCGTAAGTTAAAGACTTAGTTGACTAATAAAAATGTTTAACTGACAATTAAATAAAAACTAATGTGCAGGTTATTCAGTCATGGTATGTCATGGGAAGGTTGGGAGCTTTCAATTCTTCCAATTTGCAGGTTATTCATCTGCTTTCAAAACCATTGAACTTGTCAGAACTATACTAGGAGTGTATGTATAGCTTCATGGAACAAATTTTAACAGTAATTTTCATGGAGAAACATTTTGGAGTCATAAATCTTATAGTGGTTTAGTGATATTGTTATTCAGATGATCATCCTGTTTTGGTCTTGGTGATTCCAATTGTTTTGAACTTCATATCAAATAAAATTGACCTGATCTACATACCTGTCTTTTCATTGGTAATTTGTCATCTGTTGTTTCAGAACAGTTGTCAAAAGCTGTGTGGATGCTAACATCGAGGATGTAGACTGACTGAAAAAATAATAACGTGAAATAAATTTGAATTGAAACCCGCATTTACAGGCTGGAACTCAAATCAAGCACTCATGACAAGCAGCTTTTGAATTTAATGAAGGAAAATATTTTCAGTTGTAGCTCAACACTTTAAAAGCTTGACAACTTAATTTGATTTAATGTTATAATCTGTAGATCATAGAAAAATTGACAATTTTGTATGTGGGTACACATATGTTGACAATGCAGTTAATAAACAAAGCAATGAGTCATAACCCACTTTATGATTCTGAGATGGCTTCAAAAGTAATGCCTTCCTCTTTCCATGACATCAGTGATATCGAGTTTCAAGACAGCTGGGCCAGATTTTGGTAACTCATTCTCTTTTTTGTTTTTGTAATATAAAGAAAAGTCCTGAGGTACACGAAAATCATTTAACTGATCAGTAATCTATGCAAAATGTCCCTAAACTTAAAGTTACAGTCTCTTTCCTGTTTTTGCTCCTTAAGTTGCAAAATTCAATTTTGGTGCTGGGTGAAAAAATGATGGACGGCACCAAAAAAAACTAGGACCAAAATAAGATTTAAGACTGCAGGACAGAAAAAAAAAGAATTGACAATAATTTAAGGTCCATTATGATATTAGCTCTTTAACTTTAAGGTTTTGATGGATTGAGCTTCATGAGGTTTCTTATCCCACTGTGATGCTTCTGCATTATGATATGGTGAATAAATTCAGAATGTTATTGATATCTGCTGCAAGCCTGCAACATATTAACATGAACATTTTCATTTTTTTAGGGTGGACCTTGGCACAGCGGATTTCCTTGCCTTAGATGTCTTGCTTAATTGCCTGACTGTGCTAAGTTCAGAGTATGATTTCCAAAAATCAATAATTAGAAATTATATTACTATTATTTTCTGATCTTGAAGATCTTTTCCTTCTGCTTCTATTTTTTTCTTTTTTAGTTTTTGACACTGAAAATTGTTGTTGAGATATGGCTTCTATCTTCTATGCAGTTATCTGGGGATTAAACAGGTGGTGTTTGGTGGTAGGCGCATTGGTGACTGGGAAGAAGGCATGACGAATCCCCAGTTTGGTTACAAGAACTTTAAAATTTAATTTTAATACTATCTTGCACTCTAGGAATTCTTAGTATAACCTTCTTAACAAGGATAGAAATTTGAAAATGTTGGTAATTGGAAAAAGAAGGGAAAATAAATAAATAGAATTTAGTTAGGGCGTAATTCTGCTGTTGTTAGTTTTACTCAAAAGTTATTTGCATGTGTATAGCATTTCTGATAAGAGTTCTGGAACTTGACGCCTTCAACTAAAATGAATTTTTACTGCTTACTGGTATATTTTTACTTTATGTAGCTGTAAAAAGTTTCTTGTGCTTCTTTTTATTTTGATTTGTAGATCCTCTGTTTTATTACAATTGATTTTATTGGCTATACTTGTGCTAATAGGCTTAATTTTGGGGATTGATTCCTTAATGCCAAAAATATTTAAAGCATCTTGTTTGATAGTTTGGCTTGAAAATATCCAGCATACTCTTATTGTCTAGAAGGTTTCTAGTTTTAACTTTTAAAAGACCTAAAAACCATTAAAAGAAAGGGGTTTTCTAATTAGTTTTAATTAAAAATGAAGTTACATTATTTAATTTAGTGAAAAATTTAAGTTGGGAGGTGTCACTATTCTATATATAAACAACACTTTAGTTGTAGACATCCATGACCACAAGTCCACAACCTACGTTACAATTCCATCCGATAAAACAAACGCCACTAATTAAATCGCAAAAAAAAAAAGAAAGAAAAAAATATTGAGATGGATGCCAAAAAGGGTAACATAAGTGGTAGAAAAGTGGAGATTTTGCTAATGGCAATGTTGCTGTTGTCAGGAGCACAAATAGAGGTAGCGTTCGGAAGACAATTAGGGGATAGGTTATCGGATTTTCTTATTTTTAAGTGTTTTCCGTGCCTAATCAAGTTTTGGAAGAGCACGGCATGCTATAAGAAATGTTTTTTTTCCTTGACATTGCGACCTGATATTGGCGATCCAAATTTATACAAAAAACCGTTACCGGCAAGTTATGTTGGTTGTGGACAGTCGGATGCCAACGATTGCTCAACGTTGCCTGGGAGAAAAGAAAATGGTGGAGGTAGTCCGAGACTGTACAGTGGAGCAGTTCCACCCATCGGATCGCCACTAAACAGCGATTCTACAACATTTAAATTCCTTGTTTAATTAGGTGTGTTTGGGAGGGACATCATGAACAAGGAACAAGCGAACAAGGAGCTGGGATTAATTCCCAGTTCTTGTTCCTTGTTCTTAGTTCCTGTTTGGGGGAACCCCAGTTCCCAGTTCTTGATGTAATCGGCTTTCTCTTGCACTGTTGTAATAAAGTTAATTAATTAACTCATAATTATTTAAAGACATGATTCACAGTTTCATAACTCGTAGCCTAATAATTAATTATCTATTATATATTTTGTAGTTTTCGTAACTCATGATTAATTGACATCTTTCTTGATCTCTCGTACGTCTTTATCATAACTCTCTATATTTGAGGCATGTAGCAGACAATTTTAGAGAATAATTGACCCTCTTTATAAATAATGCAAATATTAGGTTTATAAAAAAGCACCTGAGATTTGATGTAAATTTATGTTATTTAAGTTTTTTTTTGTCATTATGGACTTTATTGGCTACTACATTATTCTAGTAGACACTACTTTGAGATTTGATTACATAATGCCAGAAACAAGGAACAGTCTCTTCTTTCTCAAATTGAACTTATAGCATCTTCTAGACTCCAGAGTAGCCTTAGTGGCTCAGATAGTTTGGACAAAGAATGAATTTTCGCCTTTAGTGGCTCACTGGCTGGAGTAGGTTCTTCTATTTCTTCGTAGCGCTTATATTGTCTGTCTTTTTTTCTTTCTTTTTCTTTTTTTTTCCTAGTCACAGACTCACAGTCATTTACCCCCCCCCCCCCCCCCCCCCAAAAAAAAATAATAATAATAATAATAATAATAAGAGCAGCAAAGAACGGGAAAAAACAACAAAGTTATGCACAATTTATCTCAAACGAAAGCTTCAAACCCGTTTATTTTCTCCAAAACCATTATAAAGAATAAACAAATTATATTGCTAAGGATAAATCTATACAAACAACATATTCATCTTCAAACTATACATATATCCAGGAACGAAAGATACAGCCACCTGACCAATACTCATTGCTGTGTTGATTGCCACCCGACCCTCAAAAAAATAAAAGACAACACTCATTGCACTGTGTTCATGTTCTCTCTAAATTTCTCAACAAAACTCCGGCCCTTCTCTTCAAACCTCCTTCTATTCTCTCCTAATTTATCCCCCATCCGTTTCCCAAAATCCATCATTCTGGCTCTACGGTTTGCCTTCTTAGCCTGTGCATCTTCACCGTTTGTTGCAGATAGGTCGCTCGTTGAGTTCCATCTATTAATAGGAGAACCCACCATGCTCTCACTACTAGTACTACCAGAACCACTACCTTGTTTCTGAAGACTTAACAAGGGTAACCTCAAGTCCCTAGTTGGGGTACCATAAGGACCTGAAGTGGACGGCTCCAACACAGCTCCCTTATGTTCTTGGGCTAGTGCCATGCCCTTTTCAAACTCAACTTTCTCATCTATTGGTGAGATTGCCTCACTTTTAACTGTAGTACTACTGACACTGGTAACTGTCACCAGTGGTGTCACTGGCTTGGGTTCTTCATGCAGTTTTGTTGTTTCAGGAGTCGATTCATGATTCACCCTCATGAAAGGGGCAGTTTTGCGTGGAGCCCAGTCGTCTTTTTCAGATAGCATACCTGGGATGGAGGTGCTTTCACAATTCGGGAGCACCATAGTCCCAAAAAGGGAAGCCTGGCAAGGGAATCAAATATTCAATTGAAATGTGCTTCTCTCAAGAAGTTAAATGTCAGTCAGTACTTATGCCAAGGGGGGAAAAAACAAATTGAAGCAGATTAAGAGTGATCAAGTTACCTTAAATCGGTTCTTCAGGAGCGAAGCAATATTTCTAGAAGCTATTTTGTGTTCTGCGATTGAGGTTTCGATGTTCCAATTTATATCAGGCATCGAAGTAAAGCCATACCAAAGCCGATCTGATGGCGGTGGTTTTATATGAAACCGAAGGGTGCCTCTAATTGAATTAACCCTTATGACAAGCGAAAGTGGTACCTTTATAACAGAGAAACTACATATTAAGGAAAAATCATGAATAACCTTGTTTGATTATTAATAACATAAACAATGAATTGGATTGATATGAAATGGCTAGGGGCAACTTGGTCTTTCGTTTTTTTGTTCGACAAAAATTTATTATTACCCCAAATTATTTTGATGGAAGTTGCAGATACGTATCATTCTCTCCTAGTAAGTTTGTATTGTGGTTTGCACTTTGCATTGTAGCAAGAGATTTTTTTTTTTTTTTTACTTCTTCCTTTCGTTTTTCATTAATTAATTACTTAGTTAAATTTCAATGAACAAAATGAATAAAACTAAGGATGTAAACCTGGTTAACTCGAGTTGCTATAGAATTTAGCATATTTTTCCACCTTGAACTATAAGTTGAGGTCCGAACATTTGTGCTTTTTGAATGTTTGAGGCCATCTAATGACACTGAAAGAAAGGGACAAAACGAGTATATAAATTACAGAATACAAGAAACAACTAATTGTGATTAAAAAAAGGATGAAACAACTAATATAAAAAGTAAAAGATACCAGCTTCCACTTCAGCTTCAGACTGAGTAGGTGCCAGATCATAAGCAGACCTGCATTGCCTCCTGTAATGCTCAAGGTTTTCTAGGAGATCTGAAGCTTCGTCCTCTGAACCAGAAACAGAACCAGAACCTGAATTTGAACCCGAGCACGAACCAGATTCAGGACCCTTTTCAAACAAGTCCTTGTGCAGCTCAGCAGCATGTATGTCGAGCCTGGTCTCAACACTGACCGAAAAATTACCCTTGAAATCAACATCAACTTCAAATGCCAACATTTCAGTAAGGTCTACTGGAACAGCTCTGATTTTGTGAATGTGAGGCGGGAGCTTCCCTAGGCTGAAACCTGTGCACGTTATCTCTCCTATGTATGACGGGGTCCGCAGCCCTGAAAGATTACTCTGCTCAAAATAAACAGATGCTGATATTACTAAATAATAATATACAATTCATTTTTGATAAAATGGGAAGTGGATTTAACATAGTATTTTAGCCCCCCTAGCACCCCCTAAAAAGATTAACAATAAATAAAATAAAAAGCAAAGACTAAAAACTAATAACAAGAAAACAGCATAGCTTTAAAATATTTAGACCTTAAAAATTTTCTCTTCAAAGTTGTATTCATCTCCAACCAATTCTACCCCTCAAACTTACCCTCTATCTAGCATGTTAGAGACCTTAAATCCAAGCACTTTTTGTTCAATGAAAACAAATGCACAGTTCATAGTACTGAGAAAGCAGAAGGGACAACACATATCCAAAATACTCAATAGACAGAGAAAATTCTGATAGTGTTGCTACTTTCTAGTGAAAAATAGTCCTTTTGAAGAAACCAAAATAACAATGCATTCTGCAAAAAGGATCATTGGTAGGCATGATTACATATACACTTGTAAACAGATAATAGCAAAAAGAACATCAACAACAAAAAGAGAACCTGAATTCGTGATTGAATAAGGTTGCTTATCTCAGTGCTATTCTGTGCATCGAAAAAAAGCCGTGAAAGCAACAAATTCAAACAAAGCCTGCCTTCATCCTCAAAAAATATGCCTGCCTCAGGAGAGATGGTTAAACTATCACTAGAGGTTCTTTCAATAGCCATCTTAGAAGTCCTTTTTGAAAATTTCTTGAAAAAGGTACGCACTCGTGACTGGCCTTCAGCTCGGTTGGCACAATCAAGCTGCTCAGGAGATCCAGACACTTGCTTCATAAAAGAAGGGTACTCTGTAACTATTGCTTCGAGGTACTTCTGGTAATTTTGGATGATTTTCAAGTGAGAATGCAATTTATTGGGGTTGGCGGTGGAGGCAAGCCGCAAAGCCTTGCACCAGCTTTCCTTCTCCCAAGAGGTGTCGGCATATATATATACTGTATTGTTACCATTATACAGCTCAGCTGATGCATCCTTGCTTTGGATTTTTATTGGGTACCTCTTTGCCCTGAAAGAACATAATGAATAGAACACCATACTTAATCAGTTACCAAGTACCTCACAAAACTTTTGGGGGTCTGCACAGTCAGTTCATTTCAAACTCGAAACCAAACCAAAAGTACAAAAGACAAACAGCTCTGCAGTTGGCAGAAATATGAAAACCGATTAAAACCACAGTTAACTGTGCTTAATATCAGTATAAGAATTTGTTCATATACAAGCATACCATATCACAAGTATGGTAGAATTTCTCTTTTTTTTTTTGCATTTGACTTTTGGTGATATTTCAACTTGTTAGTTTTACCAACCAAAACTGAATAGATTTATTATAATCACCTTGACTGAACATAAATAACATATAAAACAGCACATTATATCAGAATAAATTCAGTTCAGTTCAGATTTTAGAGCAAATATAACTGAACAGACATAACAGAGCTGATATTGGATACCGCCATACACTGGTTCAACAAAAAAAAAAAAAAAAAAGGTGTTGTAATCGTAGGTAAGTTACCATTTGCGAGAAGGATAATTTGAAGATGAAACTGAAACAACAGTACAGCTTGAAAGGTCTATCGTTGCAGAAGAACCCCCAGCATCTGTAAGTATTAGACTGTGGTAGTTAATTCTGGCATGTCTTTTTACAGCTGAAACCTCCACAATGTTGGTTTTCTCTTTTTTCTCTTTGGGGCCGCTGCCTGTTGTCCCATCAGTGTTTACTTTTGAGTTTTTCTCACGTTCTAGAATCCAGACTAAACCCTGAAAACGAGAGTGAGAGGAATGCCATCTCATTATATATATCAAAAAATAAAATAAAATAATAATGTTTTCCGCATCTCATGTTACCAAATTCTACTCCTTCATGTTTGTTTTGTGAACAAAGTCACAATGAAGGCCAATATAGCAACGAACAGTTCTCAGCTTGATACAATTCAATCACCTCCCTGATGTTTAGACTATTTCAAATTTCGATCAATGTAATTTCCAATAGAGTTTTCTCAATTCGGCATGCGCCATAATTTGTTGAAGATAAAACAGTACCTGCTTCTGACAAGGGAAATCGATCGTAGAATCAACAAAGAGATCGCGATTTTGTCTATTCGCCGTGGAATCCTCCGTGTTCTTGTTCTGCCTCTCAATCCAACCTAGCGCGTAAAGGAAAAGACATACTACGAGAGCTAAGAGGGATACAACTCCGGCGAGGAAACCGAGAAAGAAAGAGAAAAACATGGCGGGAGACCGAGAGGATCGCGCGCGCGCTCTTTCTCTCTTTCTGATCTTTCGCTTTCTCTTTTCTATTTTGATCGCATCTTTGTGGAGTGAATTGAAGCAGAGAAGAGAAGATGAAGAAACCAGGGAATTTGATAGTTTTTTTTTTTCCTATGGCTACTTTTCTTTTTTCTTTAAATTTATTTAATTGTTTACTTGTTCTATTGCATTGCACGGACACGAGTCAACACTTCGGCTAGATTGCATTTTTGGAGTTTTATTCAATCTCAACAGCTGCTTGCGCAATTAAATTTGAACGGTTCGGAGCAGATCAAAATCAAGTGGTTGGGATTAGATCCGAAGTGGGATCAATCGGAGAAATTGGTCTTGGGACGAAGCAAAGATTAAAGTCAGAAAAAGAAAATTACTACTGCTAACGTACTTCCCTATGTATGAAAATGGAAAAATTGTGATGTTTGGCTAAATTTTTTTTTTTTTTTTTGCGTGAATATCAATATCAAACCTTGTTATTAGAAGTTGTTACTTGTCAGCATAATTGAACTAACAAAACTACAATTGTTGGCTTCTGTTGTTATTTGGAAGTTTGCTAAAAATCGTGTTTAGAAATCATTACATAAGTATTTTTCGAATTGGGTTATTTAGATAAAAATATGTATTAATAATTGGAAGTTAAAATGCGGGAAATTTTATAAAACAAATTTTGTATTCCGCTTGACATGATTTTTTTTCTCGTAAATAAAAAACACAACAAAAATGTGCATAATGATAAACTACACAATCAGTCGAGATGTATAATAGTAACAAAAAAAAACTTTTGAAGTTTCATTTTACGTAAGAAAATCAAATTTCTAAATAAAAATTTAAAAGTATGATAATTTTTTGAGAACAATTGGGCCCAAAGTAAGGCTCCGCCACTTTTTTTTTAATACAAAAAGTAAAAGATAAAGTATGATAATCGAGAAGAGTAAAAAATTGGGGAGAGCATAAATAATAAAGAAATTATGCCATGAACTAATCATTTTATACGTGCTAAAGAATAGACCCTTTATATAAAATTATGAACAATTGTAATTGATCATGGCTCATTTAAAATTAGTCCACCGTGAAATATCCTTACATAATAATGTATCATGGTTAAAAAGAAACATAGAGACTATAATAATTTTTTTTATGTCGTATAGAAATTGATTGACTTGAATTACTAATGAATTATCAGGTCCAATAAAAGTATAATTGAAGTGCCGATCTACAAGGTAATCAGTAATGTTATTTATGTGTAATTTATTCAATTTTTTAGTAGTCACTCTCGTATTTTACCTATCATTGACATTGTTTAATTGTTAATAATTTGAATATATAGCGAACTTTCATTTTGTAAAACTAGTATATCTCGAGAGGTGCTAGTGTGAGAATGCAAATGACATCTTGTTTATATATAGAAGCATTTCTATTGACAGAACTTCTTAATTAATTTGTTAACATAATGCCCTGCCACAAATGATAATTGGTCAAACAATAATGTAAAGTATGCCAGTATATAAATGTATAATGTGTCAACAATTAGTATATTACACGTAGAATGCGCGACATCTCATGCCTTTCCAAATTTTGTATAGAACACTTGATATTTCATAATTAAAATATTTAAAAAAAAAACAACAGGGAGTAGGGGACGGTGTAACAGCTGTTAGATGATGACAGGCCAAATTAATATGGCAAATACAATTGCACAAACGTAGTAGCAGTTAATCGTCCCCAACTTTTCAATGTTTCTTGAAATTCTATTTTACTATTGCCATTTTAGGAAATATTTTCCAACGTCAACATTGTGATTTGGGAGGTTTTATTCCTCTTTATTTATGGGGCCAAGGATTGGATTGAAGGTGTATCCTAGTTTAATGCAGAGAAATGTGGAAAGGATTTTGATTCAGGCCAAATTCAGATTGCAAAAAAAGCAGACCGAAGAAGTATAAATAGAATAAAATATATAATAGAATAAGACAAAGAAAGCGACTATAGGAGGAATCAGATACCACCGAATAACTTCAAAAATAATTACCTTTTCTTCGAGGAAAAGATGGAGGATGGCCAATCAAAAAAATTTCACGAATGAGTCTTTAATAATCTATAAAGAATTAAATATAATGGAATTAAACAAAGAAAGCGACTATCCATGAAGGTTGCTGTTTTGGTATATTATTTATATTTTGAATAAAATTAAGAAATTAGGTATAAATAAATATACATTAATAACTTGATATTGAAGATTCGATTGCTTAGTTTAAACATTCAATAATGAATATAATTAAAAATACACACACTAATAGAAAAATATAATGCAGTAATTTTTATTTAAAAAATAATTAAGAAAAAAATGATAGAAAAGGAGGCCGAAACGGCTTAGACAAGTGTCCGCATCTTAGTTGGGCCGTGGGCTCGTTTTGTTTTGTGTTTGTTTTTTTCCTCTTGCAAACAAGCTTAGCTAATTTTCCTCTTGAAACAACAAAAATAACTGAAGATAAGCAATACATATTATTGCTATTTTAATTGGAGTTATGGCTACGTTCAAAGCGATTTGATGGAGTGCAAAACGATTTGATAGATCACTTCGTCAAAATCTTATTACATCTCAAGTTTTAATGTTTAGATAATCGATTCAAATCGTTCAATGCGTTTTCATATTGAAATCTTCTTGCAGATCAAATTTAACAATTTTTTATTTTTTTGTATTTTGTAAAAATTATTTTTTATTGAAGGATAATCGAGAAAATTCTAAAATTCAAAAAAAAGAATAAAAAAAATGTAAAATTTAGCCATCGAGAAGATTTCGATATGAAGATCATATTGAATAGTTTAAATTGGTCACTTAAAACTTTTGAATTGAAGATAAGGTCGAGTTTGACAGAACTCTCCATCCATAAGTTTTCATTATAACATTTTTCATTTATTCGAACCGCTTGTCACGTGATATCATGATATCGTACATGTTCAGATTTCAGTTCCTCCAAACTAATATTTTGCATTTGATTATCTTTAAATTTTTCATTATTATTTGTACAACGACTTCTTAGAGAATTTTCTGGTTTATTCGTAAAATGGTTGGTGACCAACAAGCTGCAACGAATTTGAAAAGCAGCTGAGTTTTCATACGGCAAAGGAAAAATCTAGTTTGAGCTCATGCTTTGTGTCGACCTTAATCATTGATAAGAGGACCACGGTAGTTTCCACCGTTACACCGTAAGATCAAAATCATGTCTTTTGAAAAGGAAAGGAGGGTGGTCCATTCTAGACGATAGTACAATAACAAGAAATCAATTGTAATTGCAAAGAGAGTAATACCTAAATATATAAAAAAAAACGGCACTTATCGTAATTTAAATGTAAGTTAATGTATGAACTTCAATAAAATTCAGATACTTAATTTTGTTTTCAATAAACAATCCGTGCACATAAAGAAGTATATATTTTTTAGATCCATTACATAAAATTTTAATGGGACAAAAAAGGTGATTTGTAGTAGATACAGTTTGGTTCTTTTATTTATTTATTTATTTTTTATCTTATGATCTTGCATCACATGAACTACAAAATTAATAAGCACTTTCAAAGAAAAATAAGGTCATGATAAGTAGTTTTTTTTCAAAAAAAAAAAAATTGTTATGCAAAACAGAAGAAGTGAAAGAAAAATTAAGGCACTGAGATGCATGCGCCACCCACATAACTAAATACAGTTGAGGAATTTTACATTAGGAATAATTCGTTATAATGCAAAAAATGTTCCTATTCGAATGAAGCATTCGGAAAGAGAGATGCCAATTTTAGTGAACGAAAATAATAACCTTATATTGCCCATTGACCGACTCGAAAGGCATCTAGTTTTTAGCCCATCACACCACAAAAAAATCTCACTTATTATCTAGTAATATTATGATAATGCTAATTCGATATGATGTTTTTATTCCCTTTGCCACCGGGAATGATATTATTATGACAGGGTTGCACACAAGTGTAATTGCGCATTGATATATTTGATAATGACCTGAGCAGCGACTTGCCAACAAGCCTTCGAAAAAAATAAATAAATAATGACCTGAGCAACGAGTCCTGGTAAATATTTATCGCCCAAAAATACAGAATCTTTTTTTCCTTGTTATCTATTTTGTATATTTTTTTCAAGTACCCTTCTTATTTAGCTTTTGTTATTTATTATTACGGTAATTCTAACATGGATACATAAGCTCGAATCTAGATCCTTCATTCAAACCATAGTCAAATCACAATCATTCATTACTTGAAAGCAATGAATGCTTAGATTTAAACCCATGTAAAAAAATATTCAATGCCAGAATATGATTATTATTTTTATTATATAAATTTTACTATTTGTGTGCGTCTGTGTGTGTTGGGGGGGGGGGGATTCTAACTAATAAAGATAGAAAAAGGTTTCAAGGAATATTTTTTTTATTTTAAAAATTGAACACGCAAACAAACCTATACCTCACGCTCATGTTTATTATTCCACCATTAGCATCCTAACTCAGGAGTAGAAAAATTACATAACGATTACTCAAAAAAAAAAAAAAACATAACGTCCCTAGAAAAGAAAAGAAGGGGAAAAAAAACTAGTGACATATTTATTTATCCCTCCAAATTAACATCCTTCACCACCAAGAAAAAAATGGTAACATGCTTAGCACAACAGCGCTAAAAAATGTAAAATATACAACATGTTCCATATGTTCCTCAAATTGATATTTCTCATCTTGCATTGAGGAGGTGACGTTTCCAGGTTTCTCAAGATCTTGCATAATATGTCCCTTATCTTATCAAAACAGAAGAAACTGATCAGCAAGTCTACCAAAAACATCAGATTAACCATCGATAGACCATCCTAAAATACATGAGATCACTCGACTAATACATTAAAACTCTACCGGATCAGATGCGCAAACTAATGGCGATAGGATTCGCCGTCTTCTACCTATTTACATGAGTGGTTTGTGAAGAAGTTGAAGTCATGGTGGTGTACCCCAAGCTGCCTCAACCAAGAGTCAGCTGCACTATATAGTGTACCTATTGTTCTAGAGGCTTCAGGATCTCTCCATACATTCCCTTGCATTTTGTAAGTCACTAGACCAAAAGGAGACAGGGTTGTGTGCTTCTTCCGTTTTGCTTTTGTTGGGGCAGCTGTCAGGGCCCCATCATTCAGAACATCTTTCTCATCTGAGGGGCAGTCTGTAAAAATGCCAAAATGGAAGTTTAAGTTAAAATAGGCATTAGCGTTACCGTATTATGTTCTAATATTTTCCTTAAGCCCATGTTAACAAGGGAGTAAAATACATTACAACAGTAAAATATCAGAACCACTTTGATCAGGCTGAATTGTATAGAGTGGAAGGGATTTGATCAAATTAGATTTAGGAACATTTTGAAACCTTACCGAATAAGTCCCATTGTTAAGTGAAGCCCCGAATTGGTGAATTTTTATTAATTTAACCCTCAATTTTTCAAGTATCCACCAAATTGGTGAAATTTATTAAATTAACCTCAATGATTCAACTATCTGTCAATACTCTGCTTTAGCCTGATGTCACTCATTAGGTGAGCTTAACCCTTAACTAAGCAATTTACACAATAAATTAAAATAAATGATGAGATTAATGTAAACTATCTTAAACGAAAAACAGAAGACAGAAGTAACTGTATAGCAATCAAGCCATTTGATTTGAGTGAACAGAAACTTTTTAATAATCAAAATTTCCTGTAAATAAAGGTTAATGCGGTTAATTGTCAAAGAATTGCCTCCTGTTGAAAAGTAGACATACCTTGAAACAAGGATGAGATGGTATGATATGTCAGAAAGCATGTTGCCATCTCCTTTGAATTTCCTCTAGCAGGGATATGATATATCGGGTACCTTTATGTATAAAAGTTCTTTAATCAGACAAATATATGCAGATTCATAAAACATTTGAAACTTTTACTACGGATTGAAGCTCAAATCGCAGTAAATATACAATTAGGCCTAATAAGCACTTACATCCTCTTCCTAGTGAAATTGTCTCATTATGATGGAGAATTAGTTAAAAAAAAAAAAGATAATTAAAAAATTTACCATGCAATAGACATCCAACTAGCAGGAGAAACCTCAGCACTCTTAAAGGACGTCAGCCCTGGATGATCTCGCGACAGCTCATTGATCTAAATTTCAAGTAAAGATAAGATGCAACTCAATAAAATATAGCATTATTAAGCTTAGTTGATAGTGATCCGAATGAAAAATAAGACTTGTTTTCAAAAAGGGAATTATAATTTTGCTGTATCCAAATAGAAAATAAAATAACCTTGTCAAAAAGGGGTATGCGTTGATAAGGAGAGTTCCACTCGACAAAATGGAAGTACAAGTTCCCAAACCTATCCTTTGGAGAAGTTTCAGGTTCGTATGTCGTGTCGTCAGAGACAGATACATCATCCCAGGACTTTGACAGCTTCTCACTTGCTGCACTGTCGTCGCTCCACCAGTCGCTCTCACTCTCCTCAGTAGCCCCGTTGCTCCTATTTTATATATACATGTAAATTAATCAAGTTACATCACCTGTTTCTCATTTTGGTCCCAGAACAGTTTTGCCATTTACTTATACATTTCAATTTACCATTCTGGTCTGTACTGTTATTTCTTATCAAAAAAACAACAAAAAATAATTCTAGCCTCCGCTGATGTAAAGTGGTTAAAAATAGTTCACCAAAACAAAACCAGGGTTGGTACAACTCAGGGACTGTTAGAACTTCTCTTTGCAATCTTTTAGATCAAAAGGTAATAGTACCGATAGAGACGGAAAGGTCTAAATCAGAAAGTTTCAAGACCATTCTAGTAATTTAATAACTCTATTATCTGATATGAAAAGGCAAAAAAGAATACTCCATGTCTTTGTAAAATATAAATATTAACATTTCAAATATTTAAAATTGTACCTGGAAATGATAGGGGATTTGTTTGTATAGATCTGAAGAGCCGAGAGGTAAGGGACATAGTACTGAACCACGCAATCGCCGGTGTTTAAGCCAACTGGTACACCTAGTCCATATGCACTGCACTCTGCATACCAGTCCCATAAATCCTCTAGTGCAAAGCACTCCACAATTTCTCCTCCATCACGTTGAAACAAGCAATTTGGATCTTTGAAACTATCCTGTTTTCAACCCCATCATAAATTAAATTAATGTTCAAGTATCATCTCCACCAGACAAAATAGAACAAAAAAAGAAGCAAAAAAAAAAAAAAAAAAAATCATTGTCCTGAAGCTAAGCAGGGGAGACCTAGAGAAAAGTATCACGCTATCAGTTATTCTATTAATCCGTTTCAAAGAAGCATGAATTATTCTATTAATCCATTTATAAATAACACAACAGTTGTGAATTTAATTAAATAAATTAATAAAACAAAATCAACAATAGTTAATTAATTTAACATTTTTCAATTGAAAGTAGTAAAAATAAAAACATGACTGACTGATGCCCACTTATCAGAGCATTTTTTTAATTAAAAGTGGCTTACGCAAATTAATTATACTTACTTCTTTTACCAAATCAAACCAACAAAAACAAACACAACTGAATGAAAGATAATTTATCAAATCAGACTACTTGGTCTGTTGGTCAGTAGTTACTTAAGCTGACTTTTGAATCGCAATAAAAATAAGACCCCCATCTTTTACCAAAAGAAATGACATTAGAAATAGTCCAAAAAACAGAGAAATCAAACAAAAATCACAAGACCAAGTTAGGAAAAGGGGCAGAACCTTTGAAAGAGAATACAGGGGAACAGATGGCGTGACGCAACTAAGAAACCTCTCCAAATTTGAGCTGGATTTGCGTCGCGAATCCGTCTCCATCTCTTTCAAGGTCACTAAAACTAACAACACTTTGCCTCTCTCAATACGCCAAAGGTCAATTCCAGAGCTCAAAAAAGGTCGCTTCTCTACGTTCGATCAGCACTAAAAGGGGAAAAGAGATGGATAAACACGCGATAATAAGATCAGGATAAAAGGGTCCCCAATTAATTGCGCAAAAAAAATCTCAGAAAATTAGCAAATATATTGCACAGTATCCTTTCAGCGAATCATATCAGGCTCTGGCCAAGGCTTGAAAGGAAAGAAAGATTTTCAGAGAATAGCAATTGGAATGGAAAGGTTTCGTTGTACCCTTTTTCGGAAGTAATTGGGATTGAATCCTGGGATGGGAAGAATTCAAAAGTTGGGGCAATTTTTGTTAAGGCGTTAGGCGTTAAGGAAGGAGTGAGGGGAAAATGTGTGCTTGGTTCTTTCTCTTTTGGGTTTTTTTGCTTTAAAAGAAAAATAACTTTTTTGCTTGATTGAAATTGTTGGTGGGGAAATTTTGTGACTTCTGGCTGTGATGAAGAGAATCGTAATAGTGGAGGGGAGAAAACCAACACGAGGAAGAGAGAGAGAGAGAGAGAGAGGAACGAGTAGCCGCGTGTTTTATGAGGAGAATACTTTCTTCGGATCTTCTGTACCTCTACATTTTTGTTAGCAAGACAGCACATAGTGTGAGCTAGTCTTCTATCTCTTCCGTCAGTTATTAAAAAAAAAAAAAAATCTTCGGTCTGATTTAGGGATATCATTTTCATTTGACCAAAAAAAATAATTTTGTATATTCTTTTCTAGATGATTTTTTTAAAAAAAAATTGATGCGAATTATAGTTTCTAAATTTCAAAAATTTTAATGTAAATTTATCTGCATTGAATAACAAGAAAGGATGATTAATATGTTGTTGTTATTTAGAAAAATGTGCAAGAATTCAATACCAATAGTTAGGGACAAAAATTAATAGGATAGATTCAAATCTATTTTGATGCCATTGAAATGATTTGACATGACATCATTCTGTTAAATATGCATATAGTGCCTTGTAAACACTTCGACATTATATCATTATTATTGCCTATATACTTCGTCTCCTTCTTTTTATATACTTTATTAAAATAAATTAATCAAGTGTATTAATTCATCGTCTTACTATCTCATATATGTTCCGCCCCACGTTTTCATGGAATAGTTCTTCTTATTTTGAAAACTATATTTATTACTAGATTATTATATTATGAAGAATGGTATTTCCATTTTTATAAGGTTTTACAATAGTAAGTCTTTCAATTAGAAGTTGATTAATATATACACAAGCGAACAAGAGTTGAATTTACAAAAGAATCCTCAGCGCACTTTAATAACATATATCCCTACTGTTTATAAAAATTAAAAAGCATCAATCCAAAAAAAAAAAAACATTCAGATTGTCTTAACAAAAATAACTTTGTTAGTTTTTTTACCATGTAAATTTGGAACGTGTGTTTATTTCATAAACTAGAAAAAGATGTGCTCATACGTGGGAAAATAAAAATAAAATAATGCCAGACAATAAAAATATGTTATTTAATCTACCATAGATATGTTGCTCAATCTATTTTCTTACGAGCTATACTTATATATGTTTGATTCAAATTGCACTGTTACTTTATTTAATTTCTACAACTTTACTTTATGCACAGATAAAGAATTTATTAATGAAATTTTAAAATAAAGCGTGACACTTCAAATTAAAATTTAGCTATACTCATAAGTAAATTCTAAATCTAGTTCTTTATATATACAATGTGTATTAAATATTTGCAAACTAACCAAACAAGAATAGTTATGTCTAATATGATGACATTGTAAGTTCAGCTGGTCAGTCTCGGATTTTTTTTTCTGACGGGGGGGCGTCAGGATTCAGGCGAATCGTCAGGACGAAGACAGTGCATCTGGACAGAACGTATGTGATCTCAGCCCTTGATTTGCATATGATGTTTTCACTTTTTGAAGTGATCCAGACCCATTAAATATGACTATTTTGATGGAAAACATAAGTCAGTACAAAAATTACTCCTCTATATCTCATCAAGGCAGTAGAGAGAGGAATATAGAGAGAGAAGGGAGACAAGGTCTAGTCTGACATCCTGGAAGAAAGTCATCACTGTAAGGGAGACCGATCAGACTAGTAGTGCCCTCTTTCCTGCAGGAACCATTGATGGCGTTGGTGTGTGAACCGCTGGTCTCTCTCTATGGAGAAGATACTCATCCACAACACCTCACGGGAGCAAACAATGGCTGGAGGTATTCCACGATCCTTGTTATTTTCGTGTTAAGATCCTAGAAACACTTACAATTGGTATTAGAGCCCTATAAACCTTTGTCTTGTTTGTTAGAATTGAATTTCATTAAAGTTTAATGAGAAATTCTTATTAGTAAGTGTTATGGATGAGTACTGGTTGTTAATTAGGGACCAATTGGGCTTAATTTCGTGTTTTGATGAAGAATTAGGGGAAACCCTAAATTTTGTTTTTGATTGTCTGATTTCGTGAAGCGATGTCTCAATATCCGTATATCCGATTTGAGTGAGATTTTTGGAGTTGGAAAGATTTTTTATTCTACTTTCCATATAGTCCAAAATCGTGAAAATCAAATAGGTATACAGTGAGGTAATCAAGCCACAAGTAGAAGAGGTCAGACTGTTTGGTTTCTGAAATTTCTGACCTTTTGGCAGTACCGGCCAGTTTTCTCTCACAAGATAATTCGGTTTTGCATGAAAATTTACATGGATATAGGTTTTTCACAGACCGTTCCATAGAGTATAAAGTTTCAAAATTATGATAAAATATGAGAGAGTTATGCTATCCACAATAAAGATCATTCTGACAGTTTGTCAGAATTAGTCTGTGATGGCCTATCTTTCCAGGAGCATAACTTTTTGATCTATGAACTTTTTTATATTGAAATTTACGTTGTTGGATAGATCATTGAGTTTAGTTTCTAGAATGACCAAGAACGCAGAAAACGAACAAGTATAGAAAAATTTAATGGTATTTTACCAGATGGTGCGCAGTCTGTCAGGAAATTCTGGTTGCTCTCGGTCAGATTTCTGACAACCTGCCAGAAATGAATTTTAACACGAAAATCAAGGTATAAGAATAATGGTATTAGTTCTCTAATGTTAGATAAGACTTAAGGATAGATTAATTATAAAGAAAGTTTATAGAATAGTCACAGTTTGCTAAAATACTATAAATTTGTGTAAAATATGGTTGGCATCTTTTGTAGAAAAATTAATTTGTCTCAACAGTGCTATGATTGTTTGATGCTATAGTAGTAAAGTAATGATGCAGTCCACAAACCATCATACTATAAAAAATACTCTAATACTCTATAAGTATTAATATTGCTAGCATTCATTTGACAAATTTAGATAATTGTACATGTGGTGTAGTAGTATAACAAAAATTGTATTTGTAAAGGATATGACATGAATTGTGCATATGGAAATTATTCAAATAAAGACAATTATAATTATATAATCTATGTTAAACTTGAGTCTTATAAAGTAGGCGGATACAAACCGTATGTGTCTCTAATAGACAGTTTAGTTCATGTCTGCATAAAGATAAATACACCTCTCGGGCTGGTTTCAAGAGTATCCGCTTGAAAGTATTCCAAGAAGGTATACTTTCGGAACAGTTCCTGGCGAACCGTCTGAATTCAGATGGGTCCGCTTGAAAACTGCCAGAGATAAGTGTGCTCTCGGGAGAATTCCTGGCGACCCGCTAGAATCCTGAAATGTACCCAAGGAGAGGTTTATGTCCAAGTGATTAATATATATATTAATTAATTGTAGAGTAGTCACAGCATCTCAATTACATTCATGTATATATATTATATAGTGTATCTATGAATCAAATTAGGATAAATGGACATAATTTGTGTCTAGTGACAAATATATTTTAATTAATTAAGGTTTAGCCACAGCACCCTTAATTACATTAAGGTTATGTATATATAAAGTTTATAAAGTGACATTTTGATTAAAAGGACACAAAATGGTAATACATTGGAATGGTGAAGTCAATATCGTCCCATAGGACTATCGATGGAACCAAACTAATGTATTAGGATATAATGGTTAATTATGAATGCTTAATTTGCTCACAAGAATTAAGTATAGGAATATAATTAACTAGTTATATCATAAAGAGTCACGTATAATATTTAGCCCACGGGTAATATTATGCAGGAATTAACTCATAAGGCTAACACTTAGTTTGCATTGGTAAACTAAAGTATAAAGTTATGTCTCAATATAAAGTATAAGTACGTATCGATTTTACTTTCATAAGGGAATAGCAGATTCTCTTTAGATATGATAAGTTTAAATATTCCTGAGTTGAGGATAATAGTTATAAGGCCTGTAAGGACGCTATTCTCCTTCATTAAGGTTATAAGGATATTGAATTTGTCATCTACAAAGATCAACCGATGGATCTACTTTTGAGGATGAACTTATAAACATGGGTCATTAAGAACAGTCGGAGCAGTTTAACTGCTTATTTATCATGTTTATGTCAAAAAAGTTCTTTCGATATTTTGTAGTTTCGGTTGATGTGCATTTCAATGAATATCCTTACTTGATGCATTATATGAGTAGTTTACCTATTAAATTAAGGCAAATATAGAAATATTAGTCATGTAATTATCACTTAAGCTTACTACCATTATAGTTGCTCGATAGCACATAATGCAAATGAGGGGTTATTCAACTAAAGAGTCTATATGATATTTCTCAGTCATTACTTGTGTATTTTATATTGAACACTTGTCCAGTTTAGTATAATCATGTCAAAATCTCCTATAAGGTTAATAACACACATAAGGATCAATAGTCAATCAAAATTTTTCTGACCATGTGTGTTCAGCAGGAGAAGAGACATGTTATGGACTGATTAAATCGTGAGTGTTCATAGGATTAAAATATCATTAACAAGTAGGAAAATGACTAGCATGCATCAAGATAAAGTCTGCTTGTATCTCTTAACTGATGGTTACTCACAATAAATGTATCTCTACGTATCTTCAAGGTTTTCTGGGTGGAAGTAGAGAAACAACGCGGTATGCAAATAAAGATTGTGAGGTCAGATACTTGTAAAAGAGATAAGAAATATGACTAGGATTTTAAAATGTAGAAATTTTCTAGAGAATGTTTATATTAGTGGGAGTGATTAGTTTTTTATCGTAAGGAAACTCCCTCTAACACATAATTAGATGATATTCATAAAGAATTAACGAATATTGAAAATTCAATTATCGACATTCAATAACCGACGTATAATACAAGAATTTAGATCAAGTTGAGCATTAAGATTTAACATTAAGGTGATCTAATAAAGTAATAAAGGTCGGTTAATCTTAGTAGTGATAATGTAGTTTATCTACAAGACTCTTATGAAGATATCTATATTGAGTATAATCCTATTGCATTTTCAGAAGTGATGATTTGCAATTAATCCATGTAAACGTTTAATGCCATGTAAGATGAATGGAATCAATGATGTAGTAAAGTATGGAATCTAGTTACCTTATGGTTTATACCTATTGATTGTAGTGGATTTGCTAAACCAATAAAGATTCATAGGTAACATTGTGTGATACAAGATCAAACTTGTCATCAAATGATTCATTCAAGAGAAGGAATTGACTACGTGAAAGCTTCTTTAATGTATTAAGAAACATTCACTTCGTGTAATTTGGCATTAGTAACTCATCAGGTTTTGAGTTACATCAAATGGATGCAAGGGGTTGCACTTTCATTAGAGGTAGCGAGCATTTAGTTAGCAAGCTAAGAAAATCCATATAAGGATAAAAACAAATATCTTACAAATATTATTTGAAGTTCTATGAGGTATTTCTTCATATGGTTTTGAAAAAAATTATCATGAACTAGTACGTATACCAGGATCAGTGGGAGCATAATTTATTTTCTTGTTTTATATGGATGGTGTTCTACTTGCAATTAGTGATAAATGATTATTTCACGAGGTCATACACTTACTTTCTAATATATTGATATCAAGGATATGGATAAAACCTTGTTTGTTATAGGCATAAAGATCCATAGAGATAGGAGTTAAGATATTCTTGATCTATCTCAATAAGCATATATCAATAAGGTTTTAAAAAGATTCCGGATGAAAAGTATTCACCAAGTCCATCACCTGTTCAACGTGATAGATTCAGTTTGAATTGATATTCTCGGAACAACTCGGAAAAGGAACAAGTAGTGAACATTCCAAGATTTTGGCAATTTGAAAGTATAAAATATGTTCAGGTTTGTGCACAATAACTAACATAGCTTTTGCCATTTGGAATACTTGAACTGATATCATAATAATAAGGAAAATATTTTCCTTTTTCTTGGACTTATCTTGCTTGCTTTCCCACTCCGGACTAAATAGACCACAATTAAATGCTAAGAAAGTAATGATATATCTTTAAGGTATTAAAGATAATGTGCTTATGTCTCAACAAACTTATAAGTTGAAGGTGTTTGGGTACACAAACTGGCTGTGTCGATTTTGTAAATCGAATTAAGGTTACATGTAAGCCAGTGGGATTGTGTCATCCAGAAGCGTATGTCTGACATTGTTTATTACTTCAACATAAGGTGTAGTTTGTTGAGTATTTTGAGACTGCCTCCCGTGGTGGTTGAAGAGTTTTGTTTTGAGGTTTAGAATCATGGATTTTATATCTAAGCCGTTAAGGATTCTGTGCGATGATTCTATTGCGGTCTTTCAAGTCCAAAAAGATAAAGGTAAAAGTCGAGATTAATATATCGACATTAAGCATCTAGTTTTGAAAGAGCATTAAGGAGAATCAAGTGGCCATTTATTTGTATTCACACAGAATAAACACTGATCGACCTTTGAATATATACTGCAGCTAAAGGACTTCAAAGATCATGTAGCAAATTGCAAGAATTGGTCCTATGAATTAAATTGATCGTACGATTGTAACAAACTCTTCATAAAGGTATAGAACTATACATGCATTTCTCATGTTGATTGTGTGCACGTATATGATATATATATATATATATATATATATATATATATATATATATATATATTTGATCATGTGATGAGAATTACATCATAAAGATAAACCTAGAATAAACATTGAGTTTATTCATAAAGAAATTACAGATAATCACATAAAAGGTTGAATTGAGAGTTTCAAAGTGCATTTGTAATACATGAAAAAAAATATTCGCATTTACTAATTGCCACGGGCCACGGCATTAGTAACGATGACTCTGTTTGGATAAGGTGTGGGAAGAAGGAAAGAAGGGAAGAAATGGAAAGAAGTATTGGGAAGTGTGTAACTTTGTGAAGAGTTTGGATTGTTTATAATAAATTTATTCCCTTATTCTTTCTTCCCTTCTTCCCAAATGGAATCCAAACGGAGCCGATAAGAAGACTTACTGCCATGATTCGTGTATTTTGTCACTATCATTCAGCATAAGGTAAACAAGAAGGATTTTGTTGAATATGGTGGAGGTCGAGATCAAGTGGGAGAATGTAAGTTCAGCCAGTCAGTCTCGGGTCCTTTTATGGAGGGTCCGTCAGGATTCAGGCAGGTCTCCAGGACGAAGATAGTTCATCTGGACAGAACGTATGTGATCTCATCCCTTGATTTACATCTGATGTTTGCACCTTTTGAAGTGATCCAGACACCATTAAATATGGCTGTTTTGATAGAAAACATAAGCCATTACAGAAATTACTTCTGTTTCTCTCATCAAGGCAGTAGAGAGAGGAATATATAGAGAGAGAAGGAAGACAAGATCTAGTCTGACATTCCGGAAGAAAGCCATCACTGGTAGGAAGGCTGATCGGACTAGTAGTGCCCTCTTTCCTGTATGAACAATTGATGGCGTTGGTGTGCAAACCGCTGGTCTCTCTCTCTGGAGAAGATACTCATCCACAACACCTCGCAGGAGCAAACAATGACTGGAGGTATTCCACTATCCTTATTATTTTCGCATTAAGATCCTATAAACACTTATAGACATATATTAGATAGGCTATTTCTTTTTAATGATTATTTCTTTTTATTTTGAAATAAAAGCAACCCAATAGTCCTGCTTCATTTTGGCGGGCAAGAGTTTGTGCAAAAAGAAAAGAAAAGGAAGCTAAGAGGCACTTATACGCCTGCAAAAAGAAAAGAAAACCATCTCTTACAAAGTTATAACCAGTCCAACTGCTATCAGATTATAATCAGCTGCAAATAAACTTATTCGCGAATATTCGTGCGAAATCAAACTACCAATGAATAAGCGTTTATTTGAATAAGTGTCAATTTGATCCCTTATTTTAGTTCCACCATTTTTTTAGAATAAAAAAAATAAGAACTTGTTCGAATAAAACTTATTCCTTATTTAAATAAGGCATCCAAACACGCAAAACTTAACCATTTCAACAATAACTATCCAACACAAAAGCTATCCAAAACATTACAAATTAAAGTATACTAGCATAACAAAGAGAAACAGCAAACTGAGATCGGTTCTTAACAACAACGATAATAAAACTATTATCCATGAAGAACAAAACAACGATAAATAACAGCAATAATTCCCTTGCATCGCAAGAATCTAGCTTCTAGCCACAATAACTTTGCTAGCTACTTTTTGACTAAACCTCTTCCAACGGCCAATGATGTCAAGATTTACACACTGTTCTTTGTGTGGAGTATGACTGTATGAGGTGGAATTAGACTTAGACCTTTTCTACAAATTTGGTTCGATATGGGATTTTTTTAGTGAAAATATTAGAGATTCGACAAGATTTAATAATTTAATCTCGAATTTCTTTTAACACTTACGGCTCCTCTCAAATTGGGTGAGGAGATAACATAGGTTTAATGATTGTGACATGAAGAACAACCTAATTAATTTTGAGATAATTAGACTTAAATAAAAATTAGCAATTTGACATACCATAATACCTTCTTAATATTGTCTAAAGCTTTAACGAGTCATAGTCCCTAGCATCAACGTCAATGTTAAATTAAGGCCCTGATCAGAATGTCATTTTTTAACATGAGATTTCATTTTATTAGAAAATTTTGGTCAAAATGGATAAATTTTATGTCATTTATACGGAATTCATGTGTTATTAGATTCAATAAAATCTCGAGAAATTAATTCCAATAAAATGAAATGACATGAACTGCTGCCTAAAAATGATTTTGATCAAAGCCTAAGTCTCATTAAACTCTACCGTTTCGATCGCTTAGGAATAGGAGAAATTTTCTATTCCTAAGCATAAAGTATTGGAAAGTGTGTAATTTTGTGAAGAGTTTGGATTGTTTGTAATAAATTTATGCCTAGGAATAGAAAATTCCTCCTATTCCCATATGATCCAAACAGCCCTTTTTTTTTTTTTTTTTGACACATGCATAGAATACCATCCAAAGAGAGAACACGCATTTCACGTCTTGAAATATCATTTTTGTTCTAAAAAAATAACATAATAATTCGGGCATACCATTTCAGCACAGGATTTGAATATAATTATACATACCAATCCTAGCATATTATTTTGTAGCTATTTAATTGACATTTGTTGTTACTTTTTAGATTACTTGTTTAATTAAATAATAAGTGTTACCAACTTACCACAATTTTTTATGAATATAAACTTAAATTAATTGGATGAATGAGCATTATATTCTAAGATATAAAAATTAACTGTTTGTTATCGTAATTAGATCTATCTAATCATTTAAATAAATCGACTGAGTTGCATAATCTTTGAAATTTATTTATGTCTTTGTATTTTTAATTTCCGCCTCGATGCAAATTATAGAGCTTAATACATCTTCAATATTCTTTGTGTATCTTGATAAGCACTTTTGCTATGTGCAAGATAATAACAAGATACTAACTAATTTATTCTCCAATCATTTATTTTAAAATTTTATTATAAAAAGTATCATTTTTCATTCGAGTTACTAAAAGGAATGATAACATATAACATAATTGTTTCTAGGACTACAGAGTTTCAGATTTATGTAACTAATTAATCATCATCATAAAAACTTTTTGCTGAAAAAAAAAGTAGTTATTGTACCTCCAGCCGAATGTCCATATCTATTATAATTGTCTAAAAATTAAGACTTCAAATTTATAAACTTTTAATTGCGTCGCCCAATATATGGATAAACTTGTATTTGAATCATCATCATCATCATTAGTTATTTCATGAGTCGATGATCAATAAGGAATAACAATGTTAAAAATAAAGTGAAATAAAAAATGATATGCTTCAATATAAAAAAAATTGTTAAACAAAATACATCTTAGTTTGGTCTCAAATAGAGAAAATATATTGATTATTATATTAATAAATATCTTTTGTGACCATATTTGTATTTTATCTCTCTCTTATATTATTTCACTTGCTATCTATATTTAATAATTTATTGTGGAAAAGATACTGAAGTCCAACAATAAAATTGTTTCCATTTAAAATGAAGAGTTCGTAAACTTATATAATAATTCACATCTTGTCATTAATAAAATTAGATTTAAACAATCAATGATCCGAAATATATATAACAAACTAAATATTTACACTCTTGATTTGATTATTTATCCGAAACATTTTTGTCGTCATTTTATTAAAGCAATAAAACAACAGAAACATTCTATGGATAGGACACGGCTAAGACCACAATGGCTTGAAATCGCTGAAACGAATTCAGTCCATCCGATTTAATCTCAACGAATACATTTTTATGAACCGCAAGAATTTCGACGGACCTAGTATTAATCACGGAAATCCATCATAGATTGGATGGTTGTGATGAAGTGTTGCTCTCTGAGCCGTCGCAGAGGATGCGAGTCCAATTGAATACACCCTCAACTCAAACCACGTGCTGAGAAGACCGATATGCTACACGCAAACGCATATCAATTGAATATAATGCATATTATGAGTATCACATGAGCATTTCAACTGTTTCTGATTTCATTCTTAGTAATTTCATCGTAATAATATAAACTCTCTATAAGGTCTATAATATAATTTAGATCTTACATATTCAAAAAAGATTAGATTATAATAAATAATTACGCATATAAAAAGCAAATAAAGCATATTATGTGTATCATTTGAGCATTTCAACCGTTTCAGCATTCATTCTAAGTCATTTCATCACAATAATCGTCATTTAACCTCTCTATATGGTCTTGAATATGATTCATATCTTATTTATCCAAAAAGATTGGTAATTACGCATATAAAATGCAAATAACGTTCATTCTGAGTATCATTTGAGCATTTCATCTGTTTCTGAATTCATTCTAAGTTATTTCATTACAACAATTAACGTTTAAACTCTTTATATTGTCCAGACTACAATTCACATCTCTTTTATTGAAAAAGATTGGATTATACATGGTAATTACGTATATAAAGCGCAAATAATGCAATTATGAGTATCATTTGAGCATTTCGATGCAATTCTGAGCATCATTTGAACATTTCAATCGTTTCTAAAATCATTCTAAGTTATTTCATCACAATAATCTACATTTAAACTCTTTTTACTGTCGAAAATATGATTCACACAATATTTATTCAAAAATAATGGATTATACATGGTAATTACGCATAAAAGGTGCAAATATAGGAATTCTAAGCATCATTTTTGTATTTCAATCTTTTCTGGATTCATTCTAAGTCATTACATCACAATAATCGACATTTAAACTCTATATGGTGGCTAGAATATGATTCATATGTTGTTTGTTCAAAAGGATTGGATTATACATGGTAATTACGCATATATCCAAATTATACAATTCTGAGCATCATTTGAACATTTCAATCTTTTCTGAATTCATTCTAAATCATTTCATCGCAATAATCAACATTTAAACTATTTATACTGTCAAAAATATGTTTTATATGTTATTTGTTCATAAAGATTGGATTCTACTTGGTAATTATGCATATAAAGTGCAAATAATGCAATTCTGAGCATCATTTGTGCATTTCAATCGTTTCTGGATTCATTCTAAGTCATTTTATCACAATAATCTACATTTAAACTCTTTATACTGTCACGAATATGATTCATATGTTTATTTATTCAAAAAGATTGGATTATACATGGCAATTACGCATAAAAAGTGCAAACAATGCGATTCTGAGTATCATTTAAGCATTTCAATCATTTCTGGATTCTGGATTCATTCTAAATCATTTCATCACAATAATCAACATTCAAATTCTTTATTCTAGAATATGATTCATATGTTATTTATTCAAAAAAATTGGATTATACATGGTAATTACGCATATAAAGTGCAAATAATGCAATTCTGAGCATCATTTGAGAATTTCAATCATTTCTGGATTCATTCTAAGTTATTTCATCACAATAATCTACGTATAAAATCTTTTTACTGTCTAGAATATGATTCATATGATATTTATTAAAAAAATAATGGATTATACTTGGTAATTATGCATAAAAAGTGCAAATAGTGCAATTCTAAACATCATTTTACCATTTCAATTGTTTCTTGATTAATTCGAAGTCATTTCTTCATAATAACCTACATTTAAACTCTTTTAAACTGTCTAGAATATGATTAATATGTTATTTATTCAAAAAGATTTGATTATACACGGTCATTACGCATATAAATTGCAAATAATGCAATTCTGGGCATCATTTGAGCATTTTTTCAATCATTTCTGGATTCATTCTAAATCATTTCATCCCAGTAACCGATATTTAAACTCTACATACTGTCTAGAATATGATTCAAATGATTATTTATTCAAAAATATTGGATTATGCATTATAATGAAGCATATAAGGTGCAAATAATACAATTTTACGCATTATTTGAGCATTTCAATCGTTTCTGTATTTATTCTATGTCATTTTATCACAGTAATGTACATTTAAACTTTTATACTGTCAAGAATATGATTCAGATGTTATTGATTCAAAAATATTAGATTGTACATGGTAATTACGCATACTAAATACACATAATGTAATCATGAGCATCATTTGAGTATATGAATCATTTTTGCATTCATTTTGAGTCATTTATTAACAATAATCTACATTTAAACTCTTTATACTGTCTAGAATATGATTCATATATTATTTATTCAAAATGATTTGATTATAAATAGTAATTACGCATATAAATTGCAAATATAGGAATTCTGAGCATCATATGTGCATTTCAATCATTTCTAGATTCATTCTAAGTCATTTCATCTCGATAAGATATATTTAAACTCTTTATATTGTTTAGAATATGATTCACATCATAATTATTCATAAATATTGAATTATACATAGTAATTACACATAAAAATGCAAATAATGCAATTTGAGCATCATTTGAGCATTTCAATCGTTTCTGGATTCATTCTAAGTTATAAAGAGTTTAAATCTATATTGTTATAAAGAGTTTAAATCGTTTCTGGATTCATTCTATATTGTTATGCTCTTTGTAACAATATAGAATTAAACTATTTAAACTCTTTATACTATCTAGAATATTATTCATATGTTATTTATTCATATGTATTGGATTATACATGGTAATTAAGCATATAAAGTGTAAATAACGCAATTCTGAGCATCATTTGAGCATTTCAATCGTTTTTTTGATTCATTCTATGTCATTTCATCACAACAATCTATATTTAAACTCTTTATACTATCTAAGAATATGATTCATATGTTATTTATTAAAAAATTATTGGTTTCTACTTTATAATTTTGCATATAAAGTGCAAATAATTCAATTATGGGTATCATTTGAGCATTTCAATAGTTTCTAGATTTATTCAAAGTCATTTCATCACTATAATCTACGTTTAAAATCTTTATACTGAATAGAATATTATTCATATGTTATTTATTTAAAAAGATTAGCTTATACATGGTAATGTACAGATAATACAATTCTGAGCATCATTTGAGCATTTCAATCATTTCTGTATTTATCCTAAGTCATTTCATCACAAATCTACATTTAAACTCTTCCTACTGTCTAGAATATGATTCATATGATATTTATTAAAAAAAGAATGGATTATATATGGTAATTACGCATATAAAATGCAAATAATGCAATTGTGAGCATCATTTGAACATTTCAATCGTTTCTGGATTCATTCTAAGTCATTTCATCACAATAATCTAATCTACATTTAAACTTTTTATACTGTATAGAATATGATTCATATGTTATTTTTTTAAGAAAAATTGGATTGTACATAGTAATTATGCATATAAATTGCAAATAATGCAATTCTGAGCATCATTTGAGCATTTCAATAATCTCTTGTGACATTTCATTACAATAATCTACATTTCAACTCTTTATACTGTCTAGATTTTAATTCATAAGTTAAATTTTAAAAAAGATTTGATT
Source organism: Rhynchospora pubera (assembly GCA_028095005.1). Classification (NCBI taxonomy): domain Eukaryota; kingdom Viridiplantae; phylum Streptophyta; class Magnoliopsida; order Poales; family Cyperaceae; genus Rhynchospora; species Rhynchospora pubera. The sequence continues at coordinate 38,023,099 of CM051460.1, read as the reverse complement.
GTACATGGTAATTACGCATATAAAGTGTAAATAATGCAATTATGAGCATCATTTGAGCATTTCAATCGTTTTTGGATTCATTCAAAGTCATTTCAGCACTATAACCTAAATTTAAACTTTTTATACAGTCTAGAATATGATTCATATGTTATTTATTAAAAAATATTCGATATACATGGTAATATGATTCATATAAAGTGCATATAGTGCAATTCTGAGCATCATTTGATCATTTCAATCTTTTTTTCGTTCATTCTAAGTCATTTCATCACAATAACCTACATTTAAACTCTATATACTGTTTATAATATGATCATATGGTTATTTATTCAAAAATATTTGATTATACATGGTAATTACTCATATAAAAGTGCAAATAGTTCAATTATATGTATCATTTGAGCATTTCAATCGTTTCTGGATTCATTATACGCCATTTCTTCACAGTAATCTAAAACTCTTTATACGTTCTAGAATACGATTCATATGTTATTTATTCAAAAATATTAGATTAGACATGGTATGTTGCGCATATAAAAAGTAAATAATGCAATTCTGGTGATCATTTGAGTATTTCAGTCATTTTTGGATTCATTCTAAGTCATTTCATCACAATAATGTACAATTCAACTCTTTACAATGTTTAGAATATGATTCATATATTATTTGATCAAAGAGATTGGATTGTGCTAGGTAATTATTCATATAAAGTGCAAATATTACAATTCTGAGCATCATTTCAGCATTTCAATCATTTCTGAATTCAAAAGAATTGAATTATACATGGTAATTACGCATATAAAGTTTAAATAATGTAATTCTGAGTATCATTTAAGCATTTTAATCAATTCTGGATTCATTCTAAGTCATTTCATCATAATAATCTATATTTAAACTCTTTAAACTGTCTAGAATATGATAAATATATGTTATCTTTTCAGAAAGATTGGATTATACATGGTAATTACGCATATAAAGTGCATATAATGCAATTTTGAGCATCATTTGAGCATTTCAATCGTTTCTGGATTAATTCTAAGCAATTTCATCACAATAATCTACATTTAAACTCTTTGAACTGTCTAGAATATGATTAATATGTTAATTATTCAGAAAGATTGAATTATATATGGTAATTACTCATATAAAGTGCATATAATGCAATTTTGAGCATCATTTGAGCATTTCAATCGTTTCTGGATTCATTCTAATTCATTTCATTATAATAATCTAAATTTAAACTTTTTATACAGTCTAGAATTTGATTCATATGTAGTTTATTAAAAAAGATTGGATTGTACATGGTATTTATGCATATAAAGTGCAAATAATGTGATTCTGAGAATCATTTGAGCATTTCAATCGTTTGTGAATTCATTCTAAGTCATTTCATCACAATATTCTAAATTTAAACTCTTTATACTGTTTAGAATGTGATTCATTTGTTATTCATTATAGACAGTATAAATAGTTTAAATATAGAATATGATTCATATGTTATTCATTCTAGACATCATTTGAGAATTTTAATCATTTGTGAATTCATTCTAAGCCATTTCATCACAATATTCTAAATTTAAACTCTTTATACTGCCTAGAATATGATTCATATGTTATTTATTCAACGATATTGGATTGTACTTGGTAATTATGCTTATAAAGTGCAAATAATGCAATTCTGAGCTTTTGAGAATTTCAATCGTTTCTGAATTATTTCTAAGTCTTTTCATTACAATAATCTATATTTGAACTCTTTAACTGTCTAGAATATGATTCATATGTTATTTATTATAAAAGATTAGATTATACATGGTAATCACATATATAAAGTGCAAATAGTGCAATTCTGAGCATCACTTTCGCATTTCAATCATTTCTTAATTCATTCTTGGTCACTCATCACAATAATCTACATATAAACTCTTTATACTGTCTATAATATGATTCATATGTTATGTATTCAAAATGATTGGATTATATATGGTTACTATGCATATAAAGTGCAAATAATGCAATTCTGAGCATTATTTGAGTATTTCAATCATTTCTAGATTCATTCGAAGTAAATTCATCACAATAGTCTAAATTTAAAGTCTTTATATAATGTCTTGAATATGATTCATGTATTTATTATTTAAAAGATTGGATTATACATTGTAATTATGCATATAAAGTGCAAGTAATGCAATTATGAGCATCATTTGATCATTTCAATGGTTTCTGAATTCATTCTAAGTCACTCATCACAATAACCTATATTTAAACTCTTTATACTGTCTAGAATATGATTCATATGTTATATATTAAAAAAGATTGGATTATACATGGTAATTACGCATATAAAATGCAAATATAGGAATTATGAGCATCATTTTTGCATTTCAATCATTTCAGAATATATTCTAAGTCACTCATCACAATAACCTATATTTAAACTCTTATACTGTCTAGAATATGATTCATATGTTATATAATAAATGAAATTGGATTATGCATGGTAATTATGTATATAAAATGCAAATAATGCAATTATGAGCATCATTTGAGCATTTCAATCAATTCTGTATTCATTCTAAATCATTTAATTACAATAATCTGTATTTAAGCTCTTTATACTGCCTAGAATAAGATTAATATGTGATTTATTCAACGAGATTGGATTGTATTTGGTAATTATGCATATAAAGTGTAAATAATGCAATTCTGAGCATCATTTGAGCATTTCAATTGTTTCTGGATTCATTCTAAGTCATTTCGTGGCAATAATCGACATTTAAACTAGTTAAACTGTTTAGAATATGATCCATATGTTATTTATTCAAGAAGATTGGATTATAAATGGTAATTATGCATATAAATTGAAAATATAGGAATTCTGAGCATCACTTCTGCATTTCAATCATTTCTGGATTTATTCTAAGTCATTACTTTACAATAATCTACATTTAAACTCTTTAAGCATTCTAGAATATGATCCATATGTTATTTATTCAAAAAGATTGGATTATACATGGTAATCACGTATATAAAGTGAAAATAGTGCAATTCTGGGCATTACTTTTGTATTTCAATCATTTCTAGATTCATTCTTAGTCACTCGTCACAATAATCTACTTTTAAATTCTTTATACTGTCTATATTGTGATTCATTTTTTATATATTAAAAAAGACTGGATTATACATGGTTACTACGCATATAAAGTGCAAATAATGCAATTCTGAGCATCATTTGAGTATTTCAATCCTTTCTGTATTCATTCTAAGTCATTCATCACATAATCTAAATTTAAACTCTTTATACTGTCTAAAATATGATTCATATGTTATTTATACTAAAATATTGGATTATAAATGGTAATTATGAATATAATGTGCAATTATAGGAATTCAGAGTATCATTTTTTGCATTTCAATCGTTCTTTGATTCATTCTAAGTCATTTCAACATAATAATTAACATTTAAACTCTTTATACTCTTTTGAATATGATTCATGTGTTTATTTATTAAAAAAGATTGGATAATACATGGTAATTATGCATATAAAGTGCAAGTATTGCAATTCTGGGCATCATTTGAGCATTTCAATAGTTTTATGTATTCATTCTAAGTCCATCACAATAATCTACATTTAAAATATTTATATTGTCTAGAATATGATGAAAATGTTATTTAGTCAAAAAGATTGGATTATACATGGTAATTACGCATATAAATTGCAAATAATACAATTCTGAGCATCATTTGGGCATTTCAATCGTTTTTTTATTCATTTTAAGTAATTTCATGTCTATAATCTACATTTAAACTCTTTATACTGTCTAGAATATGATTCATATGTTATTATGAAAATATATTGGATTATAAATAGTAATTAGTAGTGACGCATATATAGTGCAAACAAAAGGAATTCTGAGCATTATTTTTGAATTTCAATCATTTCTGGATTTATTCTATTTCACTCATCATACTAATCTACATTTAAACTCCTTATACTGTCTAGAATATTATTCATATGTTATATATTAAAAAATATCAGATTATACATGGTAATTACGCATATAAAATGTAAATAATGCAATTCTGAGCATCACTTGAGCATTTCAATCATTTCTGGATTCATTCTAATTTATTTCATCAAAATAATCCACATTTAAACTCTTTATACTGTCTTGACTATGATTCATATGTTTATTTATTAAAATAGATTGGATTATATATTATAATTATGCATGTAAAGTGCAAATAATGCAATTCTGAGCATCATATGTTATTTATTATACTGTCGAGAATTCTTTATAACAATATTTATTATACTCTCATTTCATCACAGTAATATAGATTTAAACTCTTTATACTGTCTATAATATGATGCATATGTTATTTATTCAAAAAGAATGGATTATACATGGTATTATGCATATAAAGTGCAAATAGTACAATTCTGAGCATCATTTGAGCATTTCAATCGTTTCTGGATTCATTGTAAGTTATTTCATCACAATAATCTTCATTTAAACTCTTTATACTGTCTAGAATATGATTCATATGTTATTTATTCAAAAATATTAGATTCTACTTGGTAATTTTGTGTATAAAGTGCAAATAATTAAATTCTGGGCATCATTTGAGTATTTCAATCATTTTTTGATTCATTATAAGTCAGCTCATGACAATAATCCACATTTAAACTCTTTATACTGTCTTGAATATGATTCATATGTTTATTTATTGAAAAGATTGGATTATACATGGTAATTACGTATATAAAGTACAAATTATACAATTCTGAGCATCATTTGAGTATTTCAATTTTTCTAGATTCATTCTAAGTCATTTCATAACAATAATCTACATTTAAACTGTCTGGAATATGATTCGTATGTTATTTATTAAAAAAAATTGATTATACATTATAATTACGTATATAAAGTGCAAAAATGCAATTTTGAGCATCATGTGAGCATTTCAATTATTTCTGATTTCATTCTTAGTCATTTAATCACAATTATATACATTTAAACTCTTTTAATTTCAATAATATGATTCGTATATTATTTCTTTAAAAAGATTGGATTATACATGGTAATAATGCATATAAAGTGTAAATAATGCAATTCTAGACATCATTTGAGCATTTCAATCATTTTTGGATTAATTTTAAGTCATTTCATAACAATAATATACATTTAATCTCTTTATATTTTGTATAATACTATTCAGATGTTATTTGTTCAAAAAGATTGGATTATACATGGTATTACGCATATAAATGTCTAGTAATGCAATTCTGAGCATTATTTGAGTATTTCAATCATTTCTTGATTCATTTTAAGTCATTTCATCGCAATAATCTATATTTAAACTATTTACACTGTCTTGAATATGATTCATATGTTTATTTATTCAAAAAAATTGGATTATACATGGTAATTACGCATATAAAGTGCAAATAATACAATTCTGAGCATCATTTACTCATTTCAATCGTTTCTGCATCCATACTAAGTCATTCCGTCACAATAATCTACATTTAAACTCTTTATACTGTCTATAATATTATTCATATATTATTTGTTAAAAAATAATATGATTATACATGGTAATTACGCATATAAATTACAAATAATGCAATTTAGAGCATCATTTGAGCATTTCAATCGTTTCTGGATTCGTTCTAAATTATTTCATCATAATAATCTATATTTATACTCTTTATACTGTCTAGAATATGATTCATATGTTATTTATTCAAAAAGATTGAAATTTACTTGACAATTATGCATATAAAATGCAAATAATGAAATTTTGAGAATCATTTGAGCATTTCTTTCATTTATGAATTTATTCTAAGTCATTTCATCACAATAATCTACATTTGAACTCTTTATACTGTCTAGAATATGATTCGTATGTTATTTATTTAAAAATATTGGATTATACATGATAATTACGCATATAAATTGCAAATAGCATCATTCTTAGCATTTTAAATTGCATCGTTAACTCATGAAGCCCACTTACCCATCACAAACGGACAACTTATGGGGAGCGCTAGTACTAGAGCCTTCAAGCCAAACACCTGGTAAAACAATTACTCTCTACATTCTTCACCATTAAATTAACAATTATGAGATGCTCATGCTTTCATACATTCTATGTGATGTATATAAACGATGCAATTTCATGCTCACTAAACTTTATCCCATAAAGTAGATTTCAACAATTAAAAAAGAAATATTAATCACTATCCAAAAAATCTGATCTAACATGTCATCGATAACAATATATGAAAACAACACGCACAATAAGATAGGTACAAACTTTACAAATAAGTCAAGGAACCCATACTTGAATCAACAAACACGTTCCCACGAACCTTCTAATCCTCGACATACTTGGTGCCTCGAATCTAATAAAAACAATTACTAATTATGATAAAAGAGGTAGACTAAAATCAGCCACGACTGTCGGATGAACTTGTCAATCGCGATTATATCTCAACTTTTGAGGTTCTAACAGCTAATTTGAACTTTTCAATGTATTATCCATATTGAAATTTCATTAGAGACCAAATTTTACATTTTTCTGAATTTTTTTACTATTTTTTTTTTGAGATTTTTATAAACCATTATTATTGAAGGGTCCATTATTTGTTTAGATTAAGAATTTTGTAAAATAACAAAAAATTACTAAAAAAATTTAGAAAAATATAAAATTTGGTCTCCAACGAGTTTTCAATATGGAGAACACATTTAACGGTTCGGATCGATTATTAGATTCTCGAAAATTGAGATTTCATCGTAACTGATGATCTCATCCGTTAGTCGTGACTGATTTTAGTCTACCTCATAGTAAAAATCAAATACTAATAAACATTACTCATCTACCACTCTGACTTTAATTACAAAAATTAAGGTTTCTGGTGAAGCTTGTGACACATTAATTTAACATTCACCTTGTAACACATTAATTTAATACTAAAGGGCTTATCGAGCTTCGCTGGATACATGAATTTTTATTTTATTTTTGTAACAAATTTACTGGTAATTTAATTTTTATATTTTAATTGTGCCATTTAATTTTATTTTTTGCAACGGACTTGTAAAAATTTTATCTAAATTTGTAGATGGTTGTTAAACAATTATCAAAGACATGATACTTTTAAAAATGATAAGATATTTTGTTGAAAAATAATCTTGTACATTAGGTAGAATATTATTTATCTTATTTTGATTTGTTTAAAATAATATTAACTGTTAACCTTTAATAGTGAGCTTGATTTAGAAAATAGACATCATGCTCTAGTCTGTTTTAATTCTCGTATTTCAATAGAAGGACAACTAGGCGTGAATCATCATACATATTAGGTTCCAAAATACATTTACTTATGAAAAAAAAAAATAACATCTATACTGAAGACAATTGTCCTTAAATAATGAGAACTTCGATGCTTCTTCAGTCTTTGGCATGGACACATACAATTGAAACATATTATTCCTTAATAAAATTGAAATGGAAAAAGAAAAAAAAATGAATAGATACCTCTTCGAGGAATCTCTAATATATCACAACCAGATATATTAAAACCAAAAAAATCATCACGGTTTTAAAATATATTAATAAAATAAGATAATTATTTATAAATTAAATTGAAAGTCTTTGATTCTAAGAATTGGACTAATAAAAAATATTAAAATAATTGAAACATCAAATGCTAATTTATTTCCATCTCAGAAAATATATTAAAGTACCTCTTGATAGTTATTTTTGAATAATTTAAGAATAAACACTAAAAGGAGCTGAGTAGGATACAAAACATGGATGAAAATATATCGGATGCCAAAATTTGATGCGCCTTATTAAAAAATATATATATGTTTTTCTTTTACGTAGTATATAATAATACTTCGTACTCTTTTGTCTTTATCTTTTTCGACAATTTGTCAATTTACGAGAAATGCATATGTATGATTTGTTCGAGAGCATGGTGCTTCATGAAAAAAAAGGTAATGGGGGGTATATCTACCAAATGCGCCTAATTATGCACCTGTTTCTTGATATGAAAAATGATAATAAATTAATTCACTAATTGTTGCATTCAAAATCCAAAATTTTGGAGGGGATGAGAACATGATCCAATTTAAAAAATTTAGGATTTATTTGTCAAATTAAGGTGACTGTTGATAAAATTGTTGGTGGCTTGTAGTTTGCTTGAGATCGATTTGGTTTTAGTTCGAATATAACTGATTTGATTTTGAATTTTGCTGAGGAGTTTTAATTTGAATTTTTTTTAGAAAAGCTAAATAGTGGGAATTAATCCGCACACTCCTTAATTTGGTCCGGTCACTTTTATAATTTGTATTTGACCAAAATGACCTCATTAAAATTTGTGCACGTTTGATTCTGGTTCCTTCTTTCCGTACTTGCTAATCTATTATTCTCTCGACCTCTTCGCATAATACGTCTCTCTCTCTCCATTATTTTTCTTTTTGATTAATCGACACTAAACCCATTCATTGAAATAAAAGCAGAATAACAATTAGGATGTTGAAACAAAGAAAAAATCTAGAAAATAAAAAATTACCACTGTCAACTAAGGATAAAGACCAATCCCTCACAGCCAACCCATTAAGGGTACGTTTGGTTGGAGGTGAAGTTAGAGAAGTTAGAGGTTGAAGTTTGCAATTTTGAAGTTAGAGATTGACATTAGTGAAATTAGAGATTGTGAAAAGTTTGTGCTAACTTGAAGTTAGAAAATATTGTTTGGTGTGATATGTTGGAGTTAGAGATAGAAGAAAATAATAAAATATTAATTTAGTTATTTTTTCTTTTATAACTAATTACATCTACCATAATAATGTTATATTAATATCATACTATTATTATAATTATTTTTACCAATAATACTATGATTACTATATTATAATATTAATTATTATGTAATTTTTATAACTATAATAGTCATTAATTATATTATTATATTTACTAAATAATAAACATTATGGTAATTTTAATCAGAATTAATGTTATAATTATTATTAAATAATAATAATAATAGTTATTAATATTAAAATAATTTTATTGAAATATAACAACGGCGTCAGTAATTATTATTCATATTTAATATTATAATTATAATTAGTAAGTATAATAAATATGAATTAGTACACTAATAACAATAATAATAATAATAATATTATTATATTAATTTTTAATAATTTATAATTGTAATTATAATTAGTGTTATGTTGCTAAATAATAATAATAATTATTCTTATTTTAATATTATAATAATTACTACACATAGATGATAATAATAATTATATTGATTTTTAAATTTGACATGAGAACAAACTTTTCTAACTCAACATTTTGTCAAGTTAGAGAAGTAGAGTGAAGTTAGCACAAACTTCGCTAACTTGAGTGTGTTTGGTTGATGAAGGTTGGAAAGTTAGAGCTCTAACTTCAAATTTGCTAACTTTTCATGCAACCAAACATAGCCTAAATAAACACAAGTGTAAGGATAATTTTTTTTGCACAATGAGAACGACAATTAGAAGAAGTTGGATATCGAGCGACGAGCGAGGGAGGAGACTGCTCAATGTGTAAAGAATATTTTGGTCATATTAAAAATTTTGGAGTGATCCGACCATATTTTGGGGTGTGCGGATCAATTCCCCTAAATAGTGGCTATCTACTATCTTATTTTGAAAACTTTTATTTAGATAATTTTTGGGGGAAATTCCGAGCTGGAATACGGACATGAAACTCTTAGCCGACCACTTGAAATCAAGCGAATGGTATCTTTGATACTCAAATTTCGGACTGTACTTTTTTCCGTTATCGTCTCCTTTTTTGTTTTCTTCCCATTTTTTCTTTCTATACTTATACAGTTATACCCAGTTATCTTTGTTCTTCCATCATTTTTTGCGCGAGTCACTGATAACTAGTGGCAAGAGCCGGAGATTGCGGACGACTCTTGTTCTTCTATGCCTCGCACTATTGAAGCCATTTATACAAGAGAGCTTGGCACTTTGCACTTTTTTAAGATAAATAATAACTTTTTGGCAGATTTAGCAATCACAGGTGAGCATAGGATTAGGAATTGCATTAACATTAATTATATTTTCACAAAAGGCTATTAACAAACATTTAATAAAATTATAAGAATTATTAAGTTTGATATATTCTTACTATTAAAAATATAAGATATTCAGCCTAATGTTGTAATGCTTGCTTTGATAGCGCTTCTTCTTAAATTTTATAATTTTTTTATTATTCTCGATACAATATGCATTTTCCATAAGATCATGCAAGAAGCCATACAATATATTACTAAATACCTTACAATTTTTTTTCTTATTCTATAAGAAGGTATAGTTAAACGCATTTATTTATGTCCCAAATATATTTGTTACAGTAAAAATTCTAATATAAATAAACATTGTACTACTAAGTACTTCTTGTAAAATTTTGTAATATTCAAAACTTTCTACTTTATATTTTGTAACTTTTTACAATCGAAAAGAGATGTATGATAAGTGATAACAAAAATAAAAGGCAAAGGGCAAATATTAAGATTCCTCGACGAACAATTTTTATTCTTTGATTCATGACTTGGCTATATAATTTATGTGTCCTATTAAAAATGCTAAGTATTATGAAGTATGGTTATCTTTCGTTAAGACTAAGAGTTATGTCAATCATGCGATATCAGACTTGTGAAAAAATGCACATTGTCATAAGAAAGCATATTTTTACTATCATACTACAAGGAGAAGAATGGATTCAATCAAAGCGCTTTGACCGGAGTTTCAATTAAACTCCGTCGGTTCTCAATTTTGAAAGTTCAAACGACCGATCCGAACCGTCAAATATGATCTCCATATTGAAATCTTCTTGCCGACCAAAATTTTCATTTTTTTGAATTTTTTAAGTATTTTTTTCAGACTTTCAAAAATCGTTAATCTAATTTGTTCTGAACCCTACAAAAATTGCTGTTTTTGAAAATCCGAAAAAAAAATACTTAAAAAATTCAAAAAAATGAAAATTTTGGTCGGCAAGGAGATTTCAATATGGAGATCATATTTGACGGTTCGGATCGGTCGTTTGAACTTTCAAAATTGAGATCTGACGGGGTTTAATTGGGACTCCGGTCAAAGCGCTTTGATTGAAGGCTTTCTCCTACAAAGAGTAATATTTTGACTAATTTATTAACCATTTGTACTAGAAAGTAATTTTAGATGTTATAGATGAACTATTTTACCATGAATTTTATCACGAACAATGACTGCAGTAGTTTTAAGATATACGACACATTTAGGGTGTGTTTGGAATGTGTCATGAACAGCTAGTTCATGAACTAGTGCTGTTCGCACGAACCAAACAACCCACGAACAACCGTAGTTCGTGAACTTCTCCCTAGTTCTTAGTTTCCCGATTTTCACGAACTAGTTTTGTTCATGGGCCTATTCGTGGGCCTTTGTTCTTCCCCTTGTTCATCCCTTGTTCGTGAAGCATCCAAACACACCCTTAGTAATAAATTTACCCAAACCCATGAGAGGCCCACGAGGCCATGACCCATATTGTAACAAAATATCTGCCACGGCATATGCCTAGACATTTTTTACACAAAATATCTGACCCTTGGGGGCCGTTTGGATCCCACGGGGATTTTAAGGAATTTTATCTTCCTATCATAAATTTATTATAAACAATCCAAACTCTTCATAAAATTACACATTTCTCAAGAAATTTATTCCTAAGAATTGTAATTTCTTCAAATTCCCCAACTTCCTAAGCGATCCAAACGGCCCCAAAATATGTCGTTAGTGATAACTGATATGTTGCGCTGTTTCACCCTCACGTGCTTTGGGACACGCTTAGGGTTATGATAGGATAGGATTTTGGTGACGTCAGATGCTTGGGAGTGCCCCAATAAATGGCGGTTAGAGCAGTCAAAAATAAAGAATTTTTTTTTCCAAAGAATAACAAACTTTTTCCATTTTTGAAAAGATTAACCAATTATTATGTCCAGATGTCTAGTACTCTAGTTGCCGAATGTGGACAGTTTTATTCAAGAACTATAACTCGTTTTAAAAATATTACAGCCATAAAATCTGTATTTGTAGATTTAAATATAGGCTCCGTTTGAATAGTGTGGGAATAAGAAGAATAAGAGAAGAAATATTGGGAAGTGTGTAACATTATGAAAAACTTAGATTGTTTATAATAAATTTGGAAGTAGAAAAAAATCATTCTCTTATTCCTAGACTCATTCAAACGGACCATAGACTTTTTCTTTTTTATAAAAATTGAAGTTAATTATTTAAAAAACAGTCAAGTTTATATAGTTTTATTACTCTTTCACGTCTAGAAAAAAAAAATAAATCTACTATTTTAAGATAAAGGACGGACTCACTGGCTAATTTACATTGTTCTCTCATTCATAGGGGTGAACGGAGGAGGATGAGGAAAGAGGTGTACTGTCTTTTTTCTGTTTAAAATTTTTATCTTACTTCAGAAATTTAATTTGAAAAAACAAATTTCTATAAAAATATAAAGAGAGGTACATTTATGATTACACTCAAATTTAGAATGTACTTCTCTTCTTTTCTCGATCCTTCTTTTTCTTTTTTCACTTGATTATGGAGCAGACCCTAAAAGAGTTGTCGGGTACAAATTGACATGTTTGACATTTTCAATCGGAAATTGATTACTGCCATCGCGCTATGTGCCATCGCGGTTAGCGTTCGCTGAGCAACGCTCTATCCCCTCAACTCACCTAGCGCGCACTTTTTGTTCATTTCGTTATTATAAGTGTTCACTTTGTTAGATACGAATGTTCACTTTGTAGTAGAATTGTTCACTGTTTTATAAGTGTTCGCTATGTTCACTATATGTTCATTTTGTTTTTTTTTATTTTTGCCAAAAAGTTCAGTTAGTTAAGTACAAATGTTCTGTTAATTGAGTATAAATGTTCAGTTAGTTGCAACAAAAAATATAAATGTTTTGAGCAAACATGTTTATTTTATTAAGTATAAATGTTTAGTTTAGTAACTACCAAGCTTCTAAATTTCTCCGAAATAACGGCCAAATAACAGAAATAGCGGTATTCTGTGTCAAACTGCATGAACGTTACAGTCTTAATTGAGAAAATGACGTAACACGTTAATTCTGTTATTTCGGCGATATAACGCGTTATTTCAGTTATTTCAGTGAAATAACAAGCTGTTATTGCTACTATTGTTAAATTGTGTATTCAATATTGAACTATTGTTAAATTGGTACAAGCTGCTACTGCTACTCAATATTGGTACACTGCAGTATATTGAATTTGGTATGGCTGTATGCTATTTGTATGGAGTATTGGAGATGCATAAATATATGAGTTGATAGTTATAGAATTGATGTGTGTCAAACTTTGAAAAAAACACTACACCGTTATATCACCGTTATAACATCGAAATAACACCGAAATAACATGGGGACCTGGACCGTCAGACCGAAAAACCGAAATTTAAAAGCTTGGTAAGTACGAATGTTCAATTTAATAAGTACAAATGTTCAGTTATTTAAATATAAATGTTCAGTTAGTTGCAACATAAAATATAACTGTTACAAAAAAAAACCAAGCGAAGGGATCACGAACCGGACAAAAAACACATGAAAAAATTAGAAGGGACCATGAACCGATCCGGTTTAAATTAATTTTTTTCGACTCTATCCCTGCCTCCTAGCGCACCACTTGACCTACGCGCGATTCTGAATCTGACACAGTTCTAACGCATTTAACTAAAAACTTATTATTATTAAATTAAACACTTATTATTGTTAAACTCAACATTTGTAACGACAGCGAGGGCTAATAGCTGTTTTCAATCCGATCCTGTCGTTTTAACATTCTTTTATCATTGCAGTTTTTACAGCTATTAGAGAGACGAACCGGACACGTAAATAGTAACAACTGGCGTAATAAATTACTAAAATACGATGCACAGAAAGAGGCTATCCTTTATCCTTTCTGGTTTCCTCTTTACCATACAAGCAGGTACAAGACAATAAAAATATGAAAATGTAAGATAAAACTTTTTGCTGAGCTTATTTTATGAAGCGAGATCGGCTCATCTAAGCAAAAAAAAAAAAAAATATGATGGAGACGACACATTTAGAATCGGAAGATAAAATTGCTAGAAATGCGGTTTTATTTTGACCAATTTTTTTTCAAATTATACTGATTAAAACATTTAACACAGGTGGTCAGTGATTTTGCTATTTTTCTAGGTAGTGGATTCAATTCCCGCTAGTGCAGAAGAGTGAGCTATGTGGCTAACTATGCCTCTATAAATAAATAATTTTATTTAAAAAATAATAAAAAAATATACTTATCTGATCTCCATTGGTGGAGGGAGGTCGATCCCCCACCCCCCCCAAATAATAATAATAATAATAATAATAATAATAATAATAATAATAATAATAATAATAATAATAATAATAATAAGTGTTCATAAAATAAAGTAGAGAACTAAAAATATAACTATAAGCTAACAATGCAGTATGAGAATATGAAAGGTATATTTAATTTGGTTGATATCTGGTGATTTGTCACTATTATAAGAAAATCAATATAAATAAATGAATAATTAAAGAGGTAACACCTTGTTTAAAATAATACACATTGACTGATTGACGAGTTCCAATCTGCTTTAACATTAACCCGTGATTAATTCCAACACATCAATTTCACGCGTTAGATTTGTTCCGAGTTTTTGTTAATTTTTGGTGTGTCAGAATATATATTGAGCTTGTAGAATTTTCTGTTATCTGAATTCAACGTGACAAAGTGTTATCATGTCCGTTTAATAGGCCTTGAACTAAATAAGGAAAGGTAAGCCATCATTTTTTTTGGCTAAAAAAAGTATATATTTTTTAATTTTATCTTCTATGTTAGTTTTAATTTATCATTTTTTCTCGTCATTTCATGAAGTATTTTAAATTGATTAATACTAGAATCTAATATTTTGACGGATTAGCTTATCAAATAAGTTAGTTCTCGATTCTCGAGTTGTAGATTACCAAATTATGAACATGGTTACAGAGTAAATATCAAGAGCTTGGAGATATTTTTGCGTTGACCCATCGTGCTCCTTTCAAGTCGTGCCAATATCCTAAAAGGCTAAAACCAATAATAAAAAAACAGCTTTCCAGATTCTATTCTCAGCTCTTATTTCTTTATTGAGTTTTATTTTAAATTAATCCCATCTAACTCTTGTCAAAAGTGACACGTTTTTCACTCGTGTCCCATTTAACATACGCATTTGCATTTGAATAATGCAGGGCTGAGGGCTTCCTAATTCACAATCTACCCGTTTTTCTCCATATATAAGAGTTTAATTTTATTATTTCCACATATTTATAAAGAAACTAACTTGTCACTTTTCATTACACCGCTTGCATTGGTTGGGTAGATGTTAGTTTACAGTAGGGGTGGTTTCGAGTCGAGTAATGATCGAGTTATAGTCAACTCGAAGTCACGTCATTTCATTTCGAGTTAACTCGCGACTTATTCATAAAGCACTTTCGAGTTCCCATAAGTAACTCGAAATCAACTCATGAATACTCGAGTTAACTCGTAACTCGAAAATTCTACTCGAAATTCTGATTTTACTATTGTGCAAGGTCAATAAAGTATACATTATTTAGCTAATGAATGCATTATAAAAGGCAGTAAGGCACTAATATAAGCAACTGAAACAAAAGTTATCTATTAAAGGGAACACTCATGATACATACATCCATTAATCCATAATTCTATATTCCATATGAGTAACTCGACTAATCCTCTGTATTAACCGTATCATCTTTTTCTTCTTCTTGTAAATGAACACTTTTATCTCCTCAGTTGCAATTGAAGCATTGACATCTTCATCTTCAACTTCAGTTGGTGTGGACATCCTACAACAGCATAATGAAAGACAAAAAATAAGTCAAACTAATTTAGGAGAATGTACATAATTTGAGTATAGAAAAGCAAGAAACTCGTAATATTGACTAAATGACATCTAAATAGAATTAGGCTACTAGTAGAGGCAAGCATGTACATAATTTTACAGTGAGTTATTTTCATTTGTGTGTGATAATTAAACCAGTCATTATACTTAAAAATCTAGACGAATTTAAGAAAGGAATTAATCGCATGCAAGATCCACTAGTGAAAACTTCAAAATTTTAGTAATTTCTTCTGTCCTAAAAAAAAAATCCAAAATCAAAGAGAAATTAATTAAAAAACCTGATTCAGTCTCTTTGGGTTGTTCTTCAAGACTTTAACAACCAATCTCCTCAATTGATTTCTCCGTCTTCCCTACATGAATTTGCAACAAATCTTCCAATACAAAGCTGAGACGGGTAAAGAGAGAGTGAAAAGTGGGATAAAGAAAGAGACCCACCATTGTTATATGGTGATTCAGTCTCTTTGAGTCTTTGAGAGAGAGAGAGAGAGAACTGAGTGGCGGTGAGAAGTGAGAACTGAGCGACAACGGTTAGAACTTAGACTGAGAGGTGGTGAGTGGCGATGAGCGGCTGAGCGAGTGAGGGGAGAAACTGAGAGAGAAGAACAAGTCTGAGAGGAACTGAGAGAGATCGAGCGAAGAGTGAGTAGAGCGGCGGAGTTCTTTAGTGTTAGGTTAGGTCGGCGATAAAAACTATGACCAGTATAGTCAATTTGGGCTAGAGTCGACAATATTCGAAATTAATGGGCTGTGCGCGAATAACTCGAGTTATGGGCCGATCGAGTTGGGCCCTACTCGAAATCACGTCATTGAATTTCGAGTTAAGCCTAACTCGAATTGTATTAACTCGATTTTTTCTAACTCGAGCCATATTCGAATTTTTTTCGAGGCGAGTTCGATTAATTCACGAGTTACAATTTTTTTGCCCACCCCTAGTTTACAGCAAACCAATTAAAGCGCGGCAATTTCCTTCCAGAAAAAAACGGCTTACATGGGTTGTTTCATGGTTCCCGAAATTTGACTAGTAAATGATGTGGCCGTTTATATAAAATAAAATATTGGAAATTGCACACTGATTTATTGGTTGGAGACTATGGTCAAAGAAGAGGTTGCTAGATAATATCCACCAGATTACTAACTAATCTAAAATAAAATATTGGAAATTGCAATTAAAGAGCTTGCTCTTTTTCTTTTTCTTTTTCTTTCTTTGCTTGCGTTTGGATGAGAGAAGAAGAAGAGGAAGAAGGAAGATGAGAAGAAAAAAATTATAAACAATCCAAACTCTTCACAAAATTACACACTTTCCAATACTTCTTTCCACTTCTTCCCTTCTTCCCTTCTTCCCACACCTATCCATTTCTTTGTGTTTCTTTTTTCCTAGTAGCCTCTGCCTAGTCTCTCCAAAAAAAAAATCTATCCAAATGGGATAATTGCTCTTAGCTGAAACTCTGAAGGCACTAAGGTAGATGAAGTTTTGCTTAATTTCTCCGTGTTTTTTTTGGTCTGGTTCATTTGGAACACAAGTGTGATCAGTCCGTTCGACAACAACAAAATTTCTGGCGTAGTTTGTAAATGATCTAAAATTCGAGTGTTTCAAGTTATTACATCGTTTATGATGTTATAGATCTAAACCGCAATAACAGAATTTCAGTATCTTAAACAGAGTTAAAAAAAAAAAAAAAAAAGGCAGGAGAAGCATAGTAGAAAATCGTAAAGAACCTTCACCTCTCATTTTTTAAACCCCTTTCATTTTTAAAAGATATACTGAAACAAGATAGGCAACCACTCTTTTCTGATTAAATTTTGAGTTTTGTTTTGCTTGAAGAAATGACGAAAGCTTAGAAGAGGAGGTTGTCCACTTAAATGATACTTGAAGTAAATATGAGAACTACTACAGTGATGTTATTGTTATTTTGTTTTTACTTTGCCTTGAAGAATAAGAGGTAAGTTTCTAACTTGATTTACTTTCAAAATAGAACTTGTGTTACTTTACTTAACTTTGAAGTAATATAATGTTTACTTTAACATAGTTATGTCATTAATATTGATCTAACTATAAAGTTCATGGGAGGCGTACGAAAAATTTTAGAGTTGATATTGTAAGGTGACTTTGCAGTTCAGCAGTTGAGATACTTTTTATTTAATTTACCTCAATTTGAAGTAATATACAATTTAATTTATCACAGTTATATTTTACTAATATTGAATTAACTATAAAGTTCGTAGGGAGGTGTAGGAAAATTGTTAAGATTTAATATTATAATTTGACTTTACAGTTGAGATAGTTTTATTGAATATGAGTATATGACATATGCATGCTTGAAAACTACAAAAAAATTGTTGAGAATTCATATATACTATGATGAAACAATGTTTCATCTTAACTTCATCGATTCACACAATTCACAGAGTTGGGCCGATTTGTCTACAATCTCTGGGGGGAAAAAAAGATTCTGAAGTTGTACAATACCACATTAATTAATGCCAGAGTATTAATTTCTCCATGTTGTATTGAATAGTGAGCATTAAATTGCATACGAAATGGTGGCCATGGTGTAACACCTCTGACCCACCTAGCATGAGATGAAATCATGCAACCAATAAATTTTGCGGGAAGCTAACGGTTTCTTTGATGTATATCCATTAATCCATGTACAAGTAAGACTGATCCTGCACTGGTGGACACCAAAAGTTAGGTTCAGTAGTAAAATCATAAGCTTATCACAATGTTGAATGTTATATGTTTAGAATTTTCGAGTGGGTCCTTGAACTAATTCGTAAAGGGCCCATCATATTTTATTAATAGCCCAAAATGTGGGCCTATTATTATCACTATTTATAGGCCGAAATTGGGGCTGGCGTGTATAAATTAAGATATTGAATTTTGTACGAGAAGTTGGAGAAGGCGCAGTGATTCAGTGAATGAGAAAATGGGCCACCAAGTCTACACTTTATAATGATATAGACATATAGTACTGTGTACTGATATTTTTCTTTTGAAGGAAATATCAAATAGTGACATGAAATCTAACAATATTTACGCTTAAATTCAATAAGAACTAAATTATAAGTACTGATGAATTGGAGAGTGGTGGATGGGTCAGGGTAGAAATAGTGTAGTGTAGCCTATGAAATTGCTAAAACAAAAAGTAGAAATAAAAATGGGGTTAGTCTCCTATCCTATTATCCGACTGACAGGATCTGGTTTTGGAGATTCAGGTCCATAAACATCCTGCATATAACATTTCACACGATTCAGTCCGGTAAACCCCTTCAAGTTCTATCCCGAAATGGTCATGAACCTGAGCCAAATTGTGCTAAAGTACACTAATCCCACATGTGGACTTCGATCCAATATATCTTAAATTGTTTGCTCGAATTCTCCGATCCTGCGAGGAACTATGTCAGCATAATGGTGGAGGCCTGCCACTACAAATAGACGCTCCTACCGCCTGATAACAACACATGTTCACTCATAAGCACACTATGATGATCTTAATTAGCTCATTACAGTAATTCCAATCTCAAGTATGTGCATCACTAGATGCACATAAGAGACACTAGAGGTCTCAAACAAATTCAAATCTGCTATGTAAAATCTATCACAGAGTTGCATGTGAGATTCGATTGAATAACTACATAATAGAAAGTTTATTGCTAACACGTGATTTAAATAAAACCAAGTCAGATTTGATCTAGATTCTCTGATGAAAGAACCATCCAATTAATTCTTATACCATAAGGAGCCTGACCTAAGGAATAAACCTGTTTTAGGCCAAGGAAATTCCCAGCATGAAGAATAAATTAATATGAAAATCATGCCTTTTCTATGCATATTCCTGGGGAGAATGATTATGGTCTTTTCACTAATGAACAAACCATCAACCAAATGGATCTTATAGACCCCTTCTTTTCTGAATATAGATTGATATCTGGCATTATTTTCTTTTTTTCAAAATACAATTAAAGTCCCTTAATTAGTTTGGTATACTGGAACAGAAATTTACTAACATTGATATTACTTGCAGAGCTGCTGTATCAAGTACCAGCAAGCAAATGGCTGCATACCTGAATATAGAAGTAGAACCAAAAGGATCTATATCCAGGATAAGAACAAAGAATAATCATGTAAAGACTGACCGAGTACTAACAGCAGCTCCAGGCTGGTGCAACATACACAAATACACATGTAGATAGCTGGCTATACTTGTACTTGTCTTGTATTAAACCATGACAATGACTTGTTGGCACTTTATCACAGAAAATTAATTGAGCCTCAATATAGACTTCAGACAGAAGTAATTGAACAAATTAAGCATATTAAAAAATCCTTCCCTCAACAAGTTGTTTCTCCATATATTCAGTTTCTAGACCTGTGAAATGACATCTATGCATTGTTTTATTTGACCATGGAAGGGACTGCCTTAATTAGTTTATTGTATTTTCTTTTATAATCAGCAAACAGCATATCCGATCTAGATTCTGCCCTACAATAAAAATAGGCATATATACGCATATCAATCTTGTGCAGAATTTGGGGGGGGGGGGGGGGGGGGCGCAAACCATAACTTAATAGACCCTAGTTGCCTCATTCTATATCCGACCCACGTGAAATTCTTTAATATTTTATTATTATTTGTTCTTTTTTTTTTACTAAAAATGAGGGTCAAGCCATCTTTGGAAAATCAATCTTTGGTTTAACAGTAAAAAGTAAGTGTCTATAGGAGACGAGTTCAATATCCGACTGAAGTTTCTTTTCTCAATATTTAAATTTCGAAAAGTTATACAAATCTTTATCTAAGGAAAGACTTTGGCTCCGTTTGGATAGGTGTGGGAAGAAGAAAAGTATTGGAAAATGTGTAACTTTGTGAAGAATTTAGATTGTTTATAATTTTTTTTCTTCTTCTTTCTTCTTCTTTTTCTTTCTTCCAACATCCAAACGCACCCTTTAATATCTTGTATCATTTTGCGAAGAATGGACATGTTATTCATGGGTAATTAATGCTAGGTATTAATTTCGAAAGGTTATACACATCCGTCTCAGGAACTACCGGCCTAGGGATAATTGAACTTTCTCTGAAAAAATAAATAAATAAATAAATATTCCGACTTTCAAAAATAAAATCAAACATTAAGAATTCCAAACAACTTTTGTCATGTCTAAAACTGAACACGACAGATCAAGTATGTCGTCACTTTTGTTTCAATCATACGGAAATGCGGTACTAGGAAACTTTTTCCACGCTCTGCGCTGTCACAATAAATGGACGCATAAAATAAGATTAATCTTGTCAAAAACTGGGAAAGCGAGATATCACTGTTGTTCTTTGAAAAACTCAGGACAGGAAAAAGTTTATTGATAAACGCACCATTCAGAAAGATCAAACAGAATAAAAGCTCAAAGTTGGAACATTTTGAATAAAAAATTCATAACATTCTTGAGTGGCACGGGAGCCCCGGAAGCAAACAGAGTCTACATCTGGTTTACCCTATATACTGTTCCTAACGAAAAACATCTCCCTTTCAAAAAACATTTATATTACAAAAAAGAAGGAAAGAACAGAGAGGAAGAACTATATACTTGCTACACTATATAAATATTTCAATCTAACCCAAAAAAAAAAAAAAACTATAAATGAATCAGAGAAAAATGAATTAGCATGGAAAATTGAATAGCTTGTAGTTATTATAGGAGACTCATTCAACCAAATCCATGGAAACCAGCAGAGCTATATGAGTTCGACAACTTTGGCAACTTTAATATTGCTAATATACCGGCAGCTAAGGCAAAAATTGCTGCCAATGCAAACGCTGGCATATTTCCCCCACCAAAAAGTGCATCCCATGGACCAGCACCAATAGAAACTACCATCTACAATTAGCATATAAGCGTACAGGCACTTTAGTAGGTCAATAAAATTAAGAAAGATAGTTTATAGGTAATCATACTAGATTGTATGTCAATATATGCAGTTAACACAAAGAAAATGGATAGAACAAGACAAAGTCTTACCTGAGGAACAACTATAGCCAGGTTTAGAACTCCTGTTGCTAACCCTGCATATGTGAAATACTCAGAATCAGGAAAAAGGAGCTGGCGGATGTAGGATATAACAGGAAAACAATTGTTAAAATACCTTGCCCGCCGCCTGTTCCAGCTGTCAACTCAGCAGTAACAGAGAATGGGACACTATAGGTTATCTGTACAACAAAAAATAAGCACCAACTGAGAACAGTTAAAAATATCAATTTTTGCACCTTTACCTCATACAAAACTTACACCATTATGAGTATTAACATAATAGTACACAGAAGATGACATTTCTAAGGTATTGAGACTTACAGAGAGCGGAAGACCGAGAAGAGAGAACACAATCAAGGCGGCATTACGAATAGACTTGTTCTCTCTAATGACATGCTGAATTCCAATAGAGGAGGCGTACTTCATAGATAAAATACTAAGCACTGTTGTAGCAGCCATGCATAAAAAAACTGCAAAGTTGCTTATTGCCCATACTATTCTTGTCCCAACTGCACGACACATTGGGTCAATCAGGAAAGACCCAATACCAAGTACAACCTAGCAACATGAAAATTGATACATTAACACTTTCATTGAAATATGCTGTTGAAAAATGAAATTTATGTTGCCCTTTTTGTAATCTTGTTATTACAAACTAATTATTTACAGAACAAGAAAGAATGATTCCCAAAAATTACAGACAAGTATACTGTGAAAATGTTATTGCAGTTAGTTAACCAAATAATATAGTAGTAGTAGTACAGAAAAAGATGGAATATTCGAGCTGAGCATGGGTTCTTACTGAGTTCAAAAGCAAGCCAAATGCACCTTCTCTCACACCATTGTCATAATTTTTCATTTGATTGGCATCGCCATTTGGGTCCCCATGGTAGACTTCTCGCCCCATCCAGTCCGTATCGAAAAGGAAAAATGGAAACCATGATAGCTGCACATCAAAACCACGTTTTACCATTTGCATGATCAAATTTGTCAAGAAGTTACAAAATTGAGATTTACTATTACTCACCCATGTAAGAGCCATGACTAAAAGCACTGAATGCATTCCTGGAGGCAAATGCCTCAAGCTTGTCAAAATGTTGACCAAAACTGCTCCAGGGCCATCATTAAACATCTCATCCTTATCATTGCTCAAGTTTGAATTTTGATCAATATTAGAGCTTCTCGCCGCAGCATCACTTTCGCAATTGTCTTCGTTAGCTGGTGTCTCATCATCCACATCATACAATTCATAGACTGCTTGTTTGGAGTTCTGAAGCAGAGGTGAGGAATCAGATGTTGACCTCTTTGTGCAATCAGGGGCTTGCAATGGGAGTTCTTTAGCAAAATACAAAGTTACCAGCATGCAGAATAGGAGAAACACCTGAACATAGAGAAGACTTTTAAATTCTAAAATTTCGAGAATATAGCGCACATTTAATGTATAGCACAGTGACCTCACCACAGCAACTAAGAAAGCCGCCTTCAAATTTCCGCAGGCTTCACAACATGCTCTTGTTGTTAGAAAAGGAAACCACCTACATGAAGTAAATTAGATAATGAGCATGAAGTACAATTAGATAGTAATGACACTATCAAAGAGAAACATCAAACATAAGTTGTTAGATAAGTGATTAATTTAATGAAAATCTAACGATTAAATCAATTAATGTACCTGTGCCAATTACCGCTAGCACCAGCTGAGAAACCCAAAATATTACCAACTGCCATCCAAGAGCAAAATATAGCATTTGCTGAGTTGCACTGGTCAGGACCTGCCACATCGCCAATTATATTCTTAACAAAAATTTGTGGCGCAAAAATATATTCTCTTCAAGAGAAAAACTAAGCTCCACATCTAGAAATAGTTTGAAGGAAAATAAATATTTCACCTGAAAGATCAGCTAGAAGAGCACGTGCTGGGCCCTACATTTGTTGCAAAGAACAAAAGTCAATTTTCACTAATTCTAAGTGAACCATATTACAAGGTTTGATGAAAGATTGGAGGGTAAATTAGAAAACACTTACTTGGACTGTATTATTAGCGAGATCTAACATCCAAAACCCCAGAATGAAAATAGCAGCTGCTCTATAACGAGGACCTTTATACACACTGCATAAACAAAACAGGAGAAATTAGGTGCAAAGCAATGGTTTCATGTTATATGAAACTGGTAATATAAATAACACCTTGCTCCAAATAATGTAAGGTACCAATGCACTAATATGATATGAACATATCAATCAAATAATATTTACCTACAGTTCTCGGAAGTATCACCTAAAATATACCCAATATCTGCAGAAAAACCAACAAGAGTTACCTGCATTAAACAAATCAGTACATATAATCAAAGAAAAATAAGAATTCTCTCTTGTTTTTCTTTGTTTTTGGGCTATAATCGTTCTAGCGGAAGCTTTATAAAAAATACATAGTAATCATAGGAAATTGTACATTGCATATACCAGAAGAACTAATTATAGTCAACAACACCTGAAGAAACATAATGGAGATGTGATGATGGATATACAATTTGGTATGGACATGATTACACCAATTGCATATTAGTGGAGGAATTGGTGCTCTACATTTGACTGAAACAAGGCAACACATTGAGTACTATACTGGCGAAGGCATAAAGAAAGTAGCCATAGTGTTCATGGCTGATTAGCTGTTCATAAAGTCAGGTAAGAACTGGTGCATTTTAAGCAGGACTATATGCATTCAGATCTGGCATCCAAGTTAATTGTCCACTTAAATTTATTTAAGTTACTATCTTCTTTTTCTTAAAGATCAAGTTAAAGTATCCACCAGTTATAAAGTAAACAAATTACTTCATTTTCTTCATCTCATAAAATAGATGCAATAAAATACTCACAGCAAAACAAATCATGAGGCACCCAACTAGAATAAATGGTCTTCTCCTTCCATACTTTGAATAGCATTTGTCACTCCAAATGCCAACGCATGGTTGAACCTGACAAAAATTGAAAAATGGTTGGTTAGCCAAATTAGTGCGATCTCTGAAAAAATAAAAAGGAAAATGAAGATGCAGTTCATCAGTATGGGAAAGATTAACCGAAAGTAACAAAATTGTGTTTTTACAGATAGTATAACATTTTCTAGTACATTTTTCTAAGAGAAAAGTAAGAACAGAGAACAGTGCAGTCTAATGCTACCATTTCAGGCAAGAAAAAGAGTACTTACTACAAAGCCAGTAATGGGGCCGCAAAGCCAAATAAAGGAAGAGAATGCATGTTGTATACCAAGTGTCTGCGTCAATAACAACACCAATTTAGTACAACTAGAACCTCAAATACTGAAAGAGAGAATGTTTAACTGAACCACACAATAAAGTTGAACTCATCATTCCTAAGAAAGTTTGCACCATCAAATGGCAGTACCAGATAACACTTTACTAAACAGCCATAGGATAGCCAAGAAAAGAACATACCTCCATTTCTGACTATAATTGCCTCAAAGAGAATGATAGTTGTCCCTCAAACTTCTTAATACCAACATTGCTTTACAAAGACCTCTTATATTAAAATCCACCAAAATTTTTATTGATAATTAATCCTTGTTTAAGGAAGCACATCAGATGCATTTAAGGTTACAACCCTGACCAGTACAGTCCCATCCAAACTGTAATTGAAACAAGCACTGACCACCCTTTGCAATATGTTTGTGCTTATTGTGTAATTCATTCATAAGAGAAATAAATTAGGTCAAATAAACTGTTACTGGTAACTAAATTGCCTGAATTGCGCATCGAAACTGATGTGCCTGAATTGAACAACTGAGAAGAGAAACCTCACCTGAATATATGGAGTCAAGAGGGAGAGTTGCAACGCCCATCCAAACTGTACACCAGCGGCGACCGTACAACTGAGAACCAACCTCGTGGTGCTAATCCTAGGTTTCGCGTCTCGATTCGGATCCTGAGACTCGCCGCTCCGCTTGGAATTCAGATCCGGATCTCCGTTGAGACCGACGAGCTCCAGCTCAGCATTGCTTAGGTGCTTGTACGGTACTCGGATGGAGATGGCGCCCGATCCGCCACCGCTGCCCCCGTCCATATCGGGTTGGATCCGAGAGGAGAGGCAAAAGGAGGTGCGAGATCTGAAGAGAAGGCAGTTGCTTCACACACATCCACAGAGGAAGAGAGAGAGAGTGTGACACGAGCGGGAGAGAGTCTGGTCGGTCGGTCTAAGTTTTGTAGTGGAAATCTTCACACGGCTTCCATTGCTGACTGATTGACTGTTGTTACGCAAAGAAAATTATTAAAATTGCGAATTTGCGATAGGAGTTCAGACAACAATTAGAAAAAAAATTAAAAAAAATCAACGAACCAACAGCAGGCCAAGTGGCGGACTGGCTACATTTGACGACTTTACCCTTCTTGTTTCATAATTTGCAGCACTAGTCCCCGTCCCTTTGCGCTCTTCAGCTCTGTGCAACCAATTGTCACTTGTTTATAATTTTTTTCTTTTTGAATTTGCGCCTTTGCGGTTACTGATTAGAGTCTGTATTAGGAGTTTGGTGTACCATGGGCATATTCACTACTTTTTTCCTTATATCTTTATATGGAAATAATATATATCACAAGAAGGAGAGGAAGAGTTTGTATATTTATATGAAAAAGAGGAAAAAAGTTTGTATTAGGTGATAAGTTTCCTAAACTGATTAACTGATAATGATATATTGTCCCTGCATTCCACATAGATGTTACTAATAAAAGATGGTAATAAACAAAAAAAGGAAGCAGTTCATTGATAAGTTTTTGTATATTATATATCCGTAAAGCATCCAATAGAAGATGTTGACGTATTACTATATAATAACATAAAAGATCACAAAACTAGCCTTGCTGTTCCAAACAAAAAATCTTGTTTCTGAAAGAACCTTCCATTCGAATTGTATATTACAATCTCTTGACTTTTTGCTCGTCTATGACTATCGGTTGAACTCAAATTCTACCATTAATTGTTTTTGTCTAAAACTAGTCAAGCCTCACCGCCTTCAATCATTCTACTTGATTTTGTATTACTACTAGTTAAGTTATTATTAAATTTGTTTGAACAACCCCACAACAAATGTTAATATTTGAAAATCAAAACGATTGTTAGCTAAGTTATTAACTCGGCAATGTTATTTTATAATAAATTTGAAGTTAATGTGTTGCTGTCTCTTAAAATAAATAACATATTATAATTTGGAACCGTGAAACTCTAAAAAAAAGATGTTAGATCTCTTTTCGCAACTCACATTTTTTTTCCCTTTTCTTTTCAAATACATATTTTTCATCAAACTTTTAGCGTTGTTGTTTAATTTCCTTTAAAAAAAAAATCTTATATAGTGTCGTTTGTTCCAACAACAAGCAATTTCTGGCAAAAGACCAACAGAATTTAATTGTAAAAAAAATTGTAGTTATCATAATTAAAATTCACGTAAATATGAATAATTTCATAAAAATTTGGTTTTCATTTGAACACTTCAAGTACATAATCAATTTTGGTTTGTAATTTGAAGATAAAAGAACAGGAAAATAGAGAAAAAGGAGAACTTACTGATGAGTTTTTATTCGTCGAGTTGATCCCCTTTTTAAGCTTTTCTTTGCGGAGGACGATACGAACATATCTTCGACGAAGACAAAGTGAAAGTCAAAGAAGATTATCTCTAAATATAGTAACTCATTCTTGTCTAATAGTGATGATGGAGAATTGGAGATCTGATATTTGATTTTGAGTCATGTCTCAGAATTGGAGATCCTCTTTTTTTTAAGAAAACTTGACCATGCTGTCAAAGAATTTTGGGCGGTTGCAGCCGAAGATTTGAGAGCATCACAGATGATAATGCGTATCTGATAGCATCCACATTTATACCTTGTAAACCTGATGTATATATATGGTTTTTTCCAGCAAACAAAGAAGAGTCAAGGGAGAGTAACGGGAATAATGTGACATAAATTAGCAAATCCAGATGTTCAAATTCCAAAATTGTCCCTCGCATCCATTTTCATCTCTAGTCACTTGTGAGAAAGGCTGAAAGGGACTTCGAAAGGTTTGGAAATCCTTTAGCAAATCCTTGTATTAATTACGTCATATAATACAAATAATTTCGAGTCCTGGAATATTGAGTATGTGCTGGGATTTTGGAAAGGTTTCTCTCTAGTCAATTTTGAGAAAGGGTAATCGGGTCACAAAATCATACTGTGACGAGCAAATAAAATAAGAAGATTATCTTATTATATTATATTCACTGGAAAACTAGAAATGAGAAACCCTATAGGTTGCTAGGGTTGAAAACGGTAGCCGTTTCAACCGTTCTTTCGTTTCGTTTCGTCCGGAACTGAACGATAACGGATAAGGATTTCAGTTTCGTTTAAGGAACGGAACAACCAACGCAAATAGAAATATTGTTTCGTCTCAGAACGGAACGATTAGTGAAACTGGTACGTTTCGTGGTCGTTTATTTCGCGCATTTCGTCTAAAATTTTTTTTTATGGTTTTATTATTAGATTGCAGAGGACCTCAGCAGAGAGATCAAGGGAGAAATGAGTAAAATTAGATTTCTGCAGCATCGCTCCGTCATTTCTCCGCCGAACACAGTCACATCTATCTCTCTCGCCTCTGCACCACCGAGTACAATCGCCATCGAGAGCAAGAGGTGATTATAGTGCCTCCTCCCCCTTTCCCGCGTGACCTAACCTGTCATTTCTCTATCTCTGTTTCATACAAAATGCAGAATAGTTTATTTTCTTACATCTTAATAAAATGCAAAACAGTTAGGTAGTCAAAGACGGTTATAACCGTTTTGATCGTTTCCATCAACGGAACAATCAACGCAACATGTATTAAACGGATGCAACAATCAACGCAATAAGTATAAAAATTTCGTACATCAATACAACGGTTAACGAAAATGACCACTTTCGTGGTCGTTTTCCACGTTATGCACCCCTATAGGTTGCTGTTAAAAATGCATGAAGCCCATACTGTGGATTTCTATATATAACAAATTCCCTTTGGTTAGTTTGGGCTTAAATAAAATATTTTGGGCTGTCCAAAGCAAACCCAATGTTCCTTTTTGAGAGAGCACAAATCGGGATTTGGTCCATTTGGAAGCTGTAAAGGCACACAAGTTTTTGTTAATTGTTTGAGTAGTATGTATATTATATTATATGGACGCTGATTTAAGTTAATGGTAAAGCTTGAGGATAAAATCAGAAGAAGTTTTTGCTATTTGGCATCTAGTACGAGCCACTTTTCTAACACCACTGTCCCATTTTCTTTGCTGAGTCTTTTATGTCTTTAACACATCCTAAAGATTACGTTTGTCTGATCCTTGAAATTTTTTCCCATCTCTAAATGTAGTCATAGTGCTTAGAAAGGAGATGGGTAAATGGATTAAAGATAAAGTGGTTCTCAAAGCACATATGTGACAGCAAAGCTCTCCTGTTTCCTCTTCCTCCTGAAGACTTCAAAAGCCCCTTGAATCCACGATGAAATATCACTTTACCTCATGAAATCGACGATGCTATTTGGTTTCTTTTTGGTTGGTTGTGCACTTCACATTTAATCCACATCTAATCGGAAAGCAAGTTGATATATGGCTGATAATGTATTGGTCATCATTGTCCAATTTAAAACACGGTTATAATGGTGAAGTATGGCGTTGAAAGTTTCCTTACAAAAATGCATCAGCAAATTTGAGGACTAGGAAAGCTGTATATAGGGGTGGGTAACGTTGATAACGGAAATGGAATGGAGCGTTTCGTTTTTCGTTCTGTTTCAGTAGCAGTATGTACCATATACTGATTCGTTATTCGTTATGTTTTGATGGAACAGTTATATTTGCACTGTATTTCACACAGATGAATCACGAAATGCATTCCATTTTCAGTTCTGTTTGCGAAACGAAATGAAATTTCGTTCCGTTCTATGTTCCACATGGACGGAACGGAACGGTTTCGTGACTTTGCGGTATTCCACGCCCACCCTAGCTGTATATAACTATATAGCTTAAGAAAATTTGGGAGGGAAGCTTTTCTTTGAGATAATTAAACATTGCTAGCCCACTATCAGAATGGTTGTGAAGCTTCAAATTTTTTTATACAAATATGATATTATTCTTCTTTCTCAGCTTTTCCTGGTTGAAAAATAAATAATCATATTAGGATATAGAATACGGGAACTAAACTCAATTCAGTTTTTTCTATTATACCCTTAAATCTATATAATTAATGTTTTTGATGTTGGTCTTGTAAAATTGGAGATCATGATGATCAGAAACACCAAATGAACTGGCAAAGGATAACCATAACAAAATTCAATTTAATCTATTGCATTTAATCAAATATTATTTTTATATATAAAAAAGGAAAGAATATTGGCTCACTACAATGTCAGAAAAACTGTGCTCCATTGGTATTGAAATATTTATACACGAGAAAAAAAGCATTAATTATGTCTAGAAAAAGTTGTCAACTTATTCCGGAAAAATGTCAGCACAACGAAATTTATTATTTTTTTATAGAATGAACTAATTAAAATAAATTGGAAGTATATATATATAATCTAATGTTTTAAAGACCACGTTATGATAGTAGTCTCAACTTGTGTAAATCTCTTCAGAGGTCACTAGCTAAAGTTCATAATCATTCTTAAGCTAGTAAAATATAACTAACAACCTAACCACCAAACCGAGCAAACAAACGAATAAGAAGTATATATGATCCATGCATGGTGCCCAATAAGGTCCATTTTATAATGTTTCTCATATATATCCATAAAAATTCCTAAAATGTTAATCCTATATAAAGAAAACAGCCAAAATTTTTAATCGATTAAGCACAAGGAAAGCATTAAAATGGTCTTTTGTACTTCGATAATTGGGTAATACCCCTCAATCTTTCAAATCTAGAACGGCTATCCTCTATTATTTTTTTTTCTGACAATCACCCCTCTACTCTTTCAAACTTCTTGTTTTTGACAAGTTCAATCGTTAAAATTCAATTAACATTATTTAGTATTTAACTATTTATTGATGTTGTTATATTAATTTGAATATTCTAATTTAAAAGTAAAATAATAAATATTTATATATAAGTATCTCTGTAGATTTATATTATAATACAATATAGTACAATAAAATCTATTAACTATATTTAGAAAATAATTCTTTGTTCGATATAAAATATAATATAAGCTCAAATTAGTCACTTATCTATACTTATTACTCTAATTTTTTTTATTCTTAATAGTAATTTAATTAAAAAAAAGGAAATTAATAATAAGTGCATTTCTTTAATTGTATTTTGGGCATTTCATTTTAAAGTTCATGTAGTAAGTGAATTTTAGGGACCGATTTCACAAGATGAAAATTCTGAGGGGGTACGGTGATATTATCCTTTCGATTAATCTGAGTTGTATAGAAATGGAATAGCTAAGCCGAAGGTAACACTACAGATTCTTAACCAAAAAAAAAAAAAACTACAACAGATCTTTAGAAAGTAACGTGGAGTGATGAAGTATAATTTTGTCCTTTAGTGCGAAAAAGATTATTTTAAGTGACTAGATGTAACAAATGAACTAATTATTTTATTAGGGATGGCATGAAGAGCTTGTGAAAAAGTTGAAACTTGTGACGATGGAATCTGAAAAAAAGATAAAGCTAAAACTTCTTAGAAGGGCAGACTTTGAACTTATTTATAGCGTGCCTAAAGCAATTACCAGAAGCAAGGTTTCTTTGGAGGACAAAGTGAAGATCTAGAGAGAGAGAGAGAGAGAGAGATGGCACCGGTGGGTCTACCACCGGGCTTTAGGTTTCACCCAACTGATGAAGAGCTCGTCAACTATTACCTTAAGAGGAAGATCCATGGTTTGAAGATAGAGCTTGATATCATACCAGAAATTGATCTCTATAAATGTGAGCCATGGGAACTCGCAGGTATATATTATACAAAGCTTATATACTAGTAAAGAGATGATATCCTCTCTCTGTATCCTTTCGCTAATCATGCATACGTTTATCCCATACTTTATTGAGATAATATATATCTAGGGATGATTTTGCTTCGTTCAATCATATATATTCATATATTAGTTCGTTAAAATTAGAGATTGATCATTCAAAACTTGATAGACATTTATATGAATATGAAAAGTTGAAAACATTGACCATGAGTACCTACCTACTAGAACCTAAATTTCATGTGTACCTACTATAACCCTCTGTATTATTTGCAGAGAAATCATTTTTGCCTAGTAGGGATCCAGAGTGGTACTTCTTTGGCCCAAGAGATCGGAAGTATCCCAATGGCTTTCGTACAAATCGGGCAACACGAGCTGGATATTGGAAGTCGACAGGAAAGGATCGCAAAGTTATTTGTCAAAACCGAGCAATCGGAATGAAGAAGACACTAGTCTACTACAAAGGTCGAGCACCGCAAGGAATCAGGACTGATTGGGTAATGCACGAGTATCGCCTCGATGACAAGGAATGTGAAGATACTATGGGAATTCAGGTAGTTTCAAAACTTGGTTGCAACTCAGTGCTATTATTGAGGCAGCCAATTTGTTCTTTTTTTTTTTATCATTTCATGAAAATGCATATATATAGTCCTATCCTACGTCAATGATGATGCATCTATTCATTGCATGCCTTTGTTTTTTTTGTTCTTTTTCTTTAGCAATTAAAAAGTAATGATACTATAGTACATGAAATCTCGAACGAATATCAGAATTGACCTAAGCTCTGAACAGACATTAATTTCAGTCTTTATATATTGGATTTACTAGAGGTAACATGTACATTTTGGCCGCATTATATTTTTAAAGAAAATGCAACGAAAGACTTGTTAACAATCATCGGAATTATATAAGATTCACATCTAGTATGGCGTTTGCATGCTAAAATGAATTTTACACGTACTGTGTGATGTGGGTGATGAATGATGAGTCTAGAACAAAATGTTTCAACAGTATTATAGTAGAATTAATATTGCAGAGCAGTGATGTGATGCGGGGACCTGCTAGTTAGGTGGATATAGTCACCAAAGCAGTTAGGAATTGCTCAAATATACCAGTATGTATTTATATGCAAAATTTACGAGATATTAGTTTTGTATGTACCATATATATATTTCAGGTACACATGAACAATCCATCATGGACAAAGGCAAGTGTATGGGGTGCATGCAAAGTTAGGGTTTTCAGGCTTTCAGTTATTCACTTTTCTTTTTATCCATTAATATCATATAAAATATTCCTTTCTTGTGTACCCGCTGATTCATTTGCAGATCAACTTATTCTTTTTCTTTTATTTTTGTGAAAAAGTAGATCGACTTATTCTAATAAGACAATACATATCATGTTATTCTGAAAGGTAAGTCATTCATATTTACTTCCGACTAATATATAACGTACGGAACAAAGTTAACTATACCTAAGTTCCAAAATCACGATATAATCAACATCGGGATTCGTGCTTAGTTTCTGGGCCCAACATAATCTTCTAATTATGTCATAATCTGTCGGTGGCTTTCCTCATTATTCCTCACATCATATCACCTCTCTCTCTCTATCTCCAAAGACAATTAAATTAAGAAAGATCATTTCTGAGCTTGCAGCCCTTGTTTAGGCCTTGTTCTAGAAACAAGAGAGAAGAGGAAGAGTGAGGAAAGGATGAGTAAGGAAGAAAAGAGTGTTCACCCCCAAATTTGAGTAATAAGATTGATCAAACAGTTTACCTCTTTTTTTAATGAATCGGTACTATTATATAGAGGTGCTAAAAATAGTTAAAAACCGGTACTAAAAAGTCGGTATTAATAACGCTTTGAAATTCGCGGGAAAAAAAGACGGCGATCTTTAGTACGGAGCAAACTCTTTTTTTTTTTTTGAAGAAAGAGAGAGGTCTTTGCCATCCAACTTTTTTTTTAAAATTAAAGATGCATGCGGGGCTTGAACCCTTGACCTCATGGAGACCAGCCTAGTACGGAGCAAACTCTTAGCGATGGCATACTAAGTTTAATGGACAGTTTTTGCAATTTTGTTTAAGTTTAATGGACAGTTTTTGCAATTTTGTTTTGTGAGTACTCCATCTAGCATATGTGCTGACACAGGCATAAGCAGACGTGTTTACATATCACATCAATCTGTATCAATGTACTTTTTGCATCAATCATATATTCATATTATATACTTTTTTGTGCCAACGCATACAAATATTTCAACTTTATCA
The DNA here is from genome assembly GCA_028095005.1 of Rhynchospora pubera. Taxonomy (NCBI): domain Eukaryota; kingdom Viridiplantae; phylum Streptophyta; class Magnoliopsida; order Poales; family Cyperaceae; genus Rhynchospora; species Rhynchospora pubera. The sequence goes on along the minus strand of CM051460.1, from coordinate 37,988,825 downwards.
AGGTTTTTATATATATATACGTATTTATTTTTATGTTAACATTACTATATATGCATCCTTAATTAATGAAAAAGGCCATCCATCATGTCGGATTCCAATAGGCTGCATTTTATATCATATATAGGCTCGCTATCCTATTTATTTGCTTCCAAATTAACTGTGTTTACTATTATTCTCAGGATTCCTATGCTCTATGCCGTGTATTCAAGAAGAATGTTGTCGTCTGCACTGAAATCGAGGACCAGGGCCAATGCAGTATCACAATGGTAGAGACTCCACCGAAGATAGCGAGCATGTCAAATGACTGTGACACTGAATCTCCTGCAGACATGACCGTTGCATCTTCTTCATGCGCCGATGAAGACGACAAGGATGATTCATGGATGCAGTTCATATCGGACGATGCCTGGTGCTCAACACTGTCTAGTAACAACGATGGTACCGATGAGACGTCTTGTGTGGTTTGAGGATATCCTATATATATATATTCCTCAATTTTTGTTTGGGACTACATTGGTGCCAACTTATATATATAAGGTTCTCGTTTAATAAAGAGCTATATGGGGAGCTTCCCAACGTTTGTTAATTGGGAAACTCACTTTGCTCGTGGGTGTAATATTTTGGTGGGGTTTGGATGGAGAAGAACATGCGTGCTTAATTATGTCTTTGTTTTTCCTTTGTTTTGTTTTGTTTATAATTTTTTGTTTAAATGCGCCCAGTAGTTTTTTTCCTTATTAATTAATTAATTAATCAGTTTCTTTTTTTTTCTATTACCCTGTAATATGTTGTCTTGGTTTTGTAATTGTTGTTTAGGCTCGTGTTTTTGTTTCCCTTCTCATGATATATATAGTATACATCAATACATGAGTGCTTATTTTGTTAAATGATACTGCGTAATAAGATCTAACCATTTTATTTTCTCTACTTTGCAGTACTAATTTAATTAGTTGGTATTTCCAGTTATGGATTATTTATTTCTGTGAAATATATTTTTTTCATTACTTACCAAAAATGTTACTTTTCTAGCTTCAAAAACGCTTGAAAGAAAGCACCTTCGCACCCTCACCCCCCCCCCCCTCTAATTGCCCATATATTACTTCACCAATATTGTTCTTTTTTACACTCAAAATATCGTCTGCAAATTGAAATATATGTGCATTTTCCTTAATTTGATCCTTATTATATTTGAAATAAAAAATGTTTCTTTTTTTTCCTAATCAACTGATTTCATATAAACACAAAGAATTGATTTGAAGATATATATAAAAATATGGAAATAAAGTCGAATAAAGAGCTTTCTGGCTTCCTTTTGCTAACGATTCATGTTATAAAAAAAAGGTTATTTAGATTTATGCATCGTAAAAATTAGAAATTAGAAAAATACCATCACTGAATGACAAATTATTTTATGCCATCAATAAATGGCAAAATTAGATTTATGGCAGGAATGATAACTGCCATCTGCAGTTTTGTCGTCCCTGCCATCGCTAAATATAAAGTGAACATATATAGCAAACAAGGTGAACATATATACTATCTAAGTAAACATTTACAAATAAATAAGTATTGTCATCATTTGTTCAGAATTTTACATGTATATTCAACTTATTTTCATTGAACTTATTTGTCTGTATGTGTTTACTTAGATCGTCTGTATGTTCACTTTGTTTGTTGTATATGTTCACTTTATATTTAGCGATGACAGGGATGGCAAAACTGCAGATGGCGGTAATTAATTTTCCATTAAAATATTAAAATTATAAATATACCACTGTAAAATATTAAAATTAAAACATGCCATCGTAAAAGAAAATATGGTTTTATGCCACTATAATTTTTACAGAAATTTGTTTTGTGCCATTAGAATCTTCAATTTTCTCAAAATCCATTATATTTGTTGTTAATGGCACAAAAGCGATCATCTGTTGATTCGATGACATTATATTAATACTGGTCTTCTATGTGGTCCACAAAATGAAGCATTTGAAAGTTTTCATGAATAAGATTAACAGCAAAAGGTATAAGATTTAATATTCGTCTTTTGAACAAATTTTATTATTAATATATTGACTCCAAAATAAGCAGAAAATGAATTGAAAATTGATAAATACGTAAAGTAAAGAAAATAAACATTAAGAAGCATAGTCTATGAAGAAAGAAAAACAATACAAAAAAACTCTACACCACGCAAATGAAAAAAACGAGTTAAAGGCCTGAACTCAGTGCCACCATCAGTACGCAAAATTTTAATTGTTCTATCAAACAAGTTTTCAACCTGAAGCTTGAAAATAGAAAAAATTCTTACAACCTCATCCTTAGAAGAAAGAAAAAAAATCTAAGAGAACTTGAAGAAATCATCAATGAAAACTACAAAATACTTAAAATCATTAGTAGTGACAACAGGAGCTGGACCCCATACATCAGCATGTATAAGCTCCAGAGGAGCAGAAGAAACACTAAAACTATCTAAGAAAGGCAGTTTATGACTTTTTACTACAGCACAGTGCTCACACATAGACAAAACAGTATTACTACAAGGTAAACTATAAGAACATAAAAGTCTTCTAGTAGTAGTCACAGCTGGGTGACCAAGTCTATAATGCCAAACAGTTGCAGCAAACCTCTATCCTAACAAGGCTAGAGGTGTACAGATGAGCGGAGCAGAAACCAAGTAGAGGCCATTAGCAACTTGTGCTTGAAGAAGAATGGTTGAGGTGAGGCAGTCCTTAACAATACAAAAAGAGGAGTGAAATTCAACCTTCAAATTATTGTCAGTTAGCAATTTAGATAAACTAAGTAAATTTTAGTAAATGCTGGTACATGTAACACCTCTTTTAACACAATAGCACAAGAGCCAAACTGAATATTAGTAGAGCCTATGTGAACAATATTCATACCATTGCCATCACCAATTTGAAGCTTGTCCATGCCTTCATATGGGATGAAACTTGACAAGTTGTTGATGTCACTGGTAACATGGTGAGTGGCTCCAGGGTCTAGTACCACTCAGGAGCAGCAGCAGAAGTAGAGGCAGTGGTGTGAGCCACATGAGTTTGAGGAGGAGGTGGTAGATGAGATGAAGTAGCTGGAGATGGTGCTACTTCATCAGTGTAGCGCATGTCACAACGCCACCAAAAGGCCCTTGCAGTGTGACCTCTTTTGTAACAAATCTGACAAGTCCCAGTAGAGGACTGAGTACTGTTGTCAGATGAACCTCTTGTGCCAGTAGTGAAGGAGGAGGTTGGCAGTAGTGGTTGGGAATTAGGAACTCTGGGACGAAAGGAGTATTGAGGTGGTCGATTGGCACCCTCTCTGGTCTTGAAAGACCTGCCTCTTTGTGACTGATTGCCAGGTGGCCGATAGGTGTTTGGATGATTATGAGCATAGAAGGCAGTAGGATTGGAAGAAGAGGGAAAAGCTGCAGTTTGTGGTTGCTGAGATTGCAAGAGTGCTTCATGACTGAGAAGAAGAGATTGTACCTCAAGAAAAGAAACTGGAGTCTGTCGAGAGTTGACAGCAACAACAAAGGAGTTATATTCAGTCCCCAACCCACCAAGAACAGCCAATTCATCGGCCATGGGTGATCCTATGAATGTCAATTCATCGACAATAGCATGAATTTGTTGAATAAAATCGAAACAAGAACTACCTCCTTTGACAATCAGCTGCAACTTTTTCTTCAATTCGGTGAGGCGTGCTCTGGAAGAAGCAGAGAATGTCTGAAAAAGATGTCGCCAGAGATCAGCAGAGGTAGAACAAGAGACAACTTGCGCCAAGAGAGACTCTGATAAAGAAGCTCGAATTCAAGCAAGAATCATCTGATCTTGCTTGTACCAAGAGAGATAGGCTAGGTTGAGCTGTACTTGGCCAGTGATAGAATCAAGAATCGAAGACGATTGAGGAGAAGAGTACAGGAAGGTACCGAGTCCATAAGCATTAAGAAGGGGTTTGATCTGGGATTTTCATTCCAAGAAGTTACTTCTTGTGAGTTTAGTGTGCACATGAAGGGTCAGAAACACCATCGAAGGATTGGTGGAGGAATTGTGAAGCTCCGCTGTCGGAGGAGAAGACACACCATTAGGGTTTGGTGGTGAAAGAATTGAGGTGTTAAGAGGTAGAATCGACGATGTTGACGACGATTGGGGGTTGATAGGAGGTGGAATCGGTGGATTAGAGGAGGAGCTGAAAGTCGCCATGGCGAATTAGGTGAAGAAAAAGAAGAGAAAGAACGAATGGATCGAAGAGATGTGTTTAGCCAGATAATTGTTCTGATACCATGACAGAGTTTGAGAAATGAAATGTATTTACATTACTCAATTGTACAATACACTCTAGGGTATAATACCCATAAACCAATACATTGCGCATACTAGTCTAAGACCTCCAGTAGCCCTAGAATTGGAAGCCTCCAGTTGTATTACTTAACAGGCTGTTAATTAAGAGATGCGGAAACTAATATTGACACGTGCTGTTTTAATTGATGTAATTATGTAAAGATGAATGTTAACATGTAGCATGCTAGCACGTGGTTGGTTGCTTAAAACAACAATTAATATTCTTTTCATGAAAGCATGAATTCGGAGCAAGATTATACATGGGTTGCACTCTTTTTTCGACGTCACGATGAATGTATAAATGCGACGAGAATTATGGCTCCGTTTGAAATAAGATGAATAATATTGGAAAGTGTGTAATTTTGTGAAGAATTTGAATGGTTAGGAATAAATTTACGCCTAGAAAGAGACTATTCCCTTATTCCTAGACGTATCCAAACAGAGCCTATGTAAAGACAACAGAATACTCATCCGAGTGCAGGAAGACTCGTATATACTATACCCACACACGTGTGCCTGCAGGCCCTGCACTATCTGAAATGAGATTATAAATTAAATTTTAAGCTACAGTCATCATAATTAAAACGTAGCACGTTTGGTATTCTCCAAATGGGAACAATGGATCTTTCTAACCATTCAATTGTCGGATCTAATTTTTTGATGAACAGATGTTGAAAAGTTAAGTTGTTAATTTAAAGTCACAGAATGATCATCATTCTATACTTCTTTGTTTCTCTAAATCCAAATTATTTTTTTAGCAAATTAAAAGTAAAAATTCACGCTTTGAAAAAGTTTCTTTGGAAAGGCCCAGATTAATACATTTAATTTAGTCTCTCGTAGTCACTTTTTCCTTACAACAATTAACAATACCTCACTTACTGCAAAGCTCTTACCAAAAAAACCGATTTGTTTGCTTCACAAAACATTCATGAAATTTTTTAAAATCTGGGGTTCTAGAACAAAAATGGATCTGTAATGTGGGTCATCTTGTCTGAATCGGCACACAGATTGGTGTTTTTCTACCCGCCGCATGAGATCTGAGTCCGACCTTCTAAAGTTACAAAGTTTCTTCTGAATTCTGATTATGATATCAAACATCACAAGGTTGCACCGAATTGAGAGCCTAGTGACAATAACCAGCGACATGAACCTTTTCCTTTTTCCCTTTTCCCTTTTCTTTTCTTTTCTTTTTTCTTTTCTAAATGCCGATCCCTAGGCAAGATATAATCATATAAAAAGAACAGATATTGACTGCTTCTCTTTTCAGACTTTCTCATCTCATCTGACTGCACCAAAAACACGCGAAAAATGAACTGTCAGCTCTTTCGGTAAAAGGTTATTGTGAGATGGAAAATCAGAGGCTCAACTCAAAATGTGCCTCGATTTATCTTTTATTGTTGCGTAAGAACTCTTTGATTTATATGTGATACGTTATACGTTTATAATCATCGGCCCGTGGATTGCCAATGTGCACACCAAGTGTTCGAGTGATTGTTTGTGAGAGAATACTGTGCAAGTGAGATGATCGTCACAAAAAGATAATTTATGTTATGTATCATTGTATATATTAGTACACTGTGCACCACATTTGATTATGTAATGATACAACATAATTGTTCGGTAGCAAGATGACCAGTACAAGTTATAATTCAGTAACAGTAATTCGTGGTTCCTGTATTGTTCTTTGGCCTAAAGGCTAATGAGCCAGTCAGTTGTCACATATTTATAGTTTCACTTTCGCGTATATCTTCTCTTATTTTATAAGCCGGCTACAGAAAAGTGCACGTGACTCTACGCCTACATTATACCCGGGACAGTACAAGGCCGGGAGCTTCGTATGCGATACAAGAGAATCTGGAAAAGAAAAAGGGATGGCTACTTGTAATGAAGGCTTTGAATCCTTTTGTGTGCTGTACTAAAGCCTAAAGGAGAAGAAAAGAAAGAGAGGAAGAAAGAAAGAAAGAAAGAAAGAAAGAAAGGGAGAAAGAAGAGAAATAATGGCACCGGTGGGTCTCCCTCCAGGTTTTAGGTTCCACCCAACAGATGAAGAGCTTGTAAATTACTACCTTAAGAGAAAGATTCATGGCCAGAAAATTGAGCTCGATATAATCCCTGAGATAGATCTTTACAAGTCTGAGCCATGGGAATTATCAGGTACCCTTCATTAAACACTATATATATCCACACTCTTATTGGTCATATATTGATTTAATCTCTTGTTCCTACTGGAATGTCCAAAAAAGAATACTTGTTTAAGTACCTATAATTTTCATGTGCATGAATAGGTTGTTTTAATCATGTTAAACAGGAGAGATTGAAAGAACAATATATCGTTCTGGTCCAATACATGTATTAGATATGTTTACTGAACATTTATTCTTCCAGTTATGTATTTTTGAATCATATTAATTACTAGGTTTTCTCCTGTACTAATTAATTTCCAAGCAGACAAAGAAGCTTTTTCCTATTGACCGTAAAAGATTTTTGTTACCTCATTTTGGTTTTTGGTTCATGTAGAGAAATCATTTTTGCCAAGCAGGGATCCAGAGTGGTACTTCTTTGGTTTGAGGGACCGGAAATACCCTAATGGATTTCGGACAAACAGGGCAACTCGATCGGGGTACTGGAAATCCACGGGGAAAGATCGGAAGGTGTACTCTCAGAACCGACCAATTGGGATGAAGAAGACACTTGTATACTACCGAGGCCGAGCTCCACAAGGAATAAGAACCAACTGGGTCATGCATGAGTACAGACTTGATGAGGCCGAATGTGAGAATACCATGGGAATTCAGGTACTTGTTTACATTTTTTATTAATTTTTTTGTGAACTTTATGGGTCCTTTCCTTAAGGAACTCTCTCTGATGGCCAAAAATTTTAGTCGTCAAACGTAGCCAACTTCAAATGAGTTCATTTGTTTTTCTATTTTTTCTGTTCTTGGCAACAAAGAACTTAAAAGTCCGACTGTTTTTCTCAGTGAGAAATATCAAACTACGTATTAGGCATTTAAATCTTCTCTTCGAGTGCAATGGCAGTTTTGTTCTGTACTAGGCACCAGTTCTGATCGATATTGGTTACCAATTTTTAAGTGATTGTTCTTTTAATTTTTAGTGTTTCAAAATGAGAAATACTTGGAAGTGTTTCCATTAATGCTTGACTTTTACCATTTCAAGAAATTAGGACTACGATGTGCAATGGTTGGCAATTCTGATTATTTTATCTAAACTGAATTAGGATAAAATCATAACAGAACAAAAATAATTAAGCAAAATCCCTATATTTGGCTTATTTTTGCATATTTTTGGTGATTATGATATCATTCCTGATTATGAATTGGAAAAGATTAGCATTGTAAAATGATTGAGCAACTTAAAAGCACATTCTAGTTAATGTAATTCTGTTGCGGTGCATATTTTGTGTTGATATACTAGATAAATTACTATTTGCTGGACATGCTAATACCATTATTACTCCTGTCTCGATATCAATTTTTTTTAAAATAATGGTATTTAACCTTGTTTTCTTTTTAGCTGCGGCATCGCAGCACAGACGTTCAATACAGCCTTCGGTTCTTAAAGTTAAACCATCAAAGTGAAATCCTCAAGAAGGCTTAGTTTGAAAATGAAAGAATTCATACATTGTTGATGCATGGCATGCATGAAACCCTAGCGTTTCCTCTTTCTTTTTCTCTTATCTATCCAAAAAAGCAAAAGAAATCATAAAGTATTCCTTGCTTCCTCTGGTCCCTTGGGTACTTGTAAAAGTGACATGTGTGTAAGTGTGTTACTTTCACTGTTCAAGTAAGACATATTTAAACTACTCTGAGACAAATTTATTATTGTACTCGGATCACAATCCCCACATTGTAGATTGCTTTAAAAGTTGTGACTACAGCAGACAATCTAGTAGGCCTAACATGGTGATGCTTCCTTAAAGTTGAGATGGTGGCAAATTATGTCGGTTGCTTTCCACTTTATTTCTCTGTTTTTTTTATTTAAATTTCTCTTTTTTTCATACTAGCCATCCATATTCATGAAGACCTAGCTGTATCTGTCTTCCCACACACACAGTCCATCTCTCTGTCAGTCCTGTGTTCTTGATTGCTGCTCTGACATAAAAATTAGCAAGCAAGGTTTCTTTGTCCTTGATTCTCTATGGAAGTACTTAGCTTTTTCCTGCAGAAGTTCTGAAGACTAAGCTTCAGCCATTGAAAGTGATGAAGTACCCAGTGGCGGAACTAGGGGGTGGCGGGCGTGTGCCATGCACACGTCAAATTAGCAAAATTTATTGGAGAGGTTATAGTTGGGCCTACGCCAAAGGTCCGAAGCTGAAGTAAATGAGCCCATCTGGCCTAGTTAGTTGTTTAAGTAGAGGCTTCATCTCTCTCAATGTAAACACTCAAAGACCAATTCTCATTCTCCTACGCAAATTCATCTCCCAATTCCTGTAAGAGACAAAAAAATATCTAATTTTTAAATCGGTCCTTCTAATTTCCAAATCCATCTCCCAATTCGGTAATTCTCGTTCTCTGTTACGCAAATCCATCTCTCTTACTCTCTCTCTCGGGAGTAAGGAGTCAGGATGTTGCAGGCGACACCGCGACAGACTCCACGGCCACGACAGGCAGAGCTATTTTTTACTCCACAGTCGGCTGGTCGGCCCACCCTATGTCGAAATTCTGGTTCCGCCCCTGGAAGTACCCTTTTGTAAAATTTTAACCTATGGCATAAAATGTTCAAGCAGCTCATCATAGAATGGTGTCCTGCTGATTTAGACTAGATGTTTACTGATATCTCTGTTGTCAAATTGCAAAGGTAAAATTATTTCTATTTACATCCGCAATTTCATAAATCTTCTCTCTCTGACAGGATTCCTATGCATTATGCCGAGTTTTTAAGAAAAATGTTGTTATATCGGAATCCAAAAAGCAAGGAGAATGCAGCTTTACACCGACAGAGGCAACTCTAGAAATGCCAGCCACTTCTGAGCCCAATCCACTTGGTCTTCACGTTGGATCTTCATCTTGTGCCGAAGAGGATGAGAAAGACGACACAACATGGATGCAGTATATAATTGACGGTGGAGGTGAGGCACCTTTGTGTGGCTCTGGCTGACTAGGGTTAAAAGGGTTTTGCTTGTAGCCTTGTACTTTTTCTTGTAGGGTGAATTGTATGTACAAGATGTATGATTATATCATGTTAATTGTACTAATAGTTGAATGCTTTGATGTTATACATTATACAGTTACTGACTTGGTGTTGATATGAAGTTGTCGTACTATGACAATTCTGGTTCCTTTCTGAAGCCTTACTGACTATTGTATTCCTTCATCACGTTCTTACAATTGTCAGAGTTTAGTTTAAAGAAAGTTGAATTTTTTCTTGTGGAAAGAATTGGAATCAAGCTCCACCACTTTCTGTTCAACAAAAAATAGTACATCAGAGTTATCATCCCAGGCAAACACTACAATGATAAGAATCCTCGTACTGTGAAAATAAAAGCCTGACCTGTTAATGTGCTGGTATTCCCCAAGATACAAATGTTACTATTGCACCTTAATCTTCAGTTTAAAGTTATATCGGTTCAACAAACAGCAGTGTACTAGAACAAATATTGACACATCTAGATTGCAGTTACGACACTAGACACCATATTGATCAGATGTTACTCTTCTCCTCTGGTTGGTTGTAGCAGCAGCTCTGTATGTTCCTAGATCTACTCATTCCATAAGTGATAAGTCTGATCAATACATAATTAAAAAAAATTATCAGTCGCTCAATAGCTTGAGAATTGCTCTAAAAACCATTGCTATATATGAGATGTTGAGAGCACTGAAAAAATATATGATCCATGGTTTCAAAATCAGAGCAGAATGCATTGTCAGTAATTCAGTATCTCCTTGCCAGCCACTGACAAGCAAAGCCTCCTATTCCTAAGCATAAAATATTGGGAAGCGTGTAATTTTGTGAAGAGTTTGGATTGTTTATAATAAATTTATGCCTAAGAATAGAAAATTTTCTAAATTTTCACTTGATCCAAACGGCCCCTTAGACAATTCTTTTGTACTGACTAAACCTTAGGCCATTTTTTGGTTCGCCCCAAGTTAGACTAACTTCAAGGTAGAACTTAACCAGACATACCAAGGTTAGTTCAAGTTAGTGCTAACTTTCTAACTTAGTAACTCACCAAGAAGCCAAGTTAGTAAACTTCCTTCAAAGTTTGTAATTTCATTTTTATTAATAATAATAAAATATTACAATTTAATATTGTAATAAAAAAGTAATTATAATTATTAATGCAAATATTACAATTTAATTATTATTTTTGTAATTATATTATTAATGCAAATAATAATTACAATAACATATTTTTCATATTAATTTTAATAATTTATTTTTATAATATAGTAATAATTATTATAATTAGTATTAATTTAGCAATTATAATTCAATGATAAGAAAATTTATAAATAATATAATTACATAATAGTAATAGTTTTATTGTTATTATTATAATTATAATTAATGCAAATATTACAATTTAATTATTATTTTTGTAATTATATTATTAATGCAAATAATAATTACAATAATATATTTTTCATATTAATTTTAATAATTTATTTTTATAATATAGTAATAATTATTATAATTAGTATTAATTTAGCAATTATAATTCAATGATAAGAAAATTTATAAATAATATAATTACATAATAGTAACAGTTTTATTGTTATTATTATAATTATTATTATATGAACTTTAATTATATTTGTTTTTTATTATAGTTATAATTACTATAATCAAATTTAATCTTGTTACAAAAGAAATATATTTGTCTTTTATTATATGAACTTTAATTATATATTTTTTTATTCATTCTCCTCATCTCTAACTTTAATATATGACACCAAATAATATTCTCTAATTTCAAATTAGTATTAATTTTTCACAATCTCTAACTTCGCTAAATTCAACCAGTAACTTCAAAAAAATACTAACTTCGGCCTCTAATTTCACCTCCAATCAAACTTACCCTAATTTTTAGAGGAATTTTAATGTGTCAAATCTGTTTATATGAATAATTTTGAACTCCATGAAACCAATACGGTCCAATCTATAAGGACTTAGTCATAAATGCACCATTTTTGTTCGGTATCTTTTTATAAACATTTTCTGATACAGAAATGCATGTATATCTTGAGCAATTGTTGTTTGTTGATGGTAAAGACATTAATTTGATATTTCTGTGGTGCTAATAAGAATGGGATTTGGATGTGGGGGTACACCAAGTGCGCTCTCAAGTACCAAAAGGAAAAAATGAGATTCGGTCTGTACTCTGGCACCAAGTAACAGAATTCGATACTAGGAATCTAAACAATTTAGCAAAATCATTTATACTTGATTACTACATGAATCAAAAATCAAATTCGATCAAATCCCTTTTTCCTCCTTTGTAAGGTAGAATCTAAAGTTCTAATAAGCCATAGCTGAACCATACAATGATATAACAATTGAATTTCGACATTGGAGTAGCTCATGTTTGAACCCCCGTTTTTTTTTTAAATAAAAATTAGTACTCAAAACTTTCATCTGCATCTAAACGTTCTGAATATTTACGATTTGTTTCTTCAAAATTAAATAAATAATAGAGTTAATGCCTAAACATCTTGAGCAGCATTGGCAATGCCATGGAAGAAAAACCAATGAGATTGTTGGTAGGCATGGATTGAAGACATTCCGTAGTTTGTGTCAAATTTTAGGATTTTTATATATGCTTTACTACTACTTGAATGCTTCAATTTCTAATTGTAATACAAGTGCTGTTTTTGCTTTTGTGGACCCATTGGTACATGTACTGGTACCAGTTTAGGGGTTTTGGCACCCCCTGGTATCAGGCTTCCTTTTTATGTACATGATTCAGGAAGGTTAGAGACTAGTACCACTCAGGTTGAGTTTCCGGTTTCCTTTTAATTTGTTCTCTTTTTACGTTTTAATACAAAATTTGGCAGCTGAATTTTGGTTGCTAATTTTCAGAAACCTCAATCAATTTGAAATAACTTGAAATGTAGTACTTTCAATTTCTCTCAAAAATGATATATTGAATTTTTACAAGAACTAACTTGAGATGACCAAAGATTAAGAAAGTTTTTCCTAAAATATAAAAGATCTTACTTAAATGTAAATAAAATCCTTAAAAACAATCTGATAAATCCGATATCTAAATTTTCAAACAGCAAGAAATACTGATAATAACAAGTTTCCATTAACAACCTCAAAAGCCCAGGCATGACAATCACAAATTTTCAAACGATGAGACTCCAAACTTTTTACAATGGTGTTTGCATCTCAACAAAGAGTCCCATCTAATCCTAAATTAACCCAAACCTTACCATTAAAACCCCATTACTACCTACCTGGAGATCGCCACAAACAATCCAAAACAGAAAACCTATCCTAAAACATAAATCTCAAACCCTAAATCTAACCACCGAACCCGTACAAGGTCCTTCCCTGGCGCTTGAGCGCATACACCACATCCATGGCAGTCACAGTCTTCCTCCTGGCGTGCTCAGTGTAGGTCACGGCATCTCTAATCACATTCTCAAGGAAGATCTTGAGCACGCCACGTGTCTCCTCGTAGATCAACCCACTGATACGCTTCACACCGCCACGCCTCGCCAATCGTCGGATGGCTGGCTTGGTGATGCCCTGGATGTTATCTCTGAGCACCTTCCTGTGACGCTTGGCGCCTCCCTTTCCAAGCCCCTTGCCTCCCTTTCCACGACCCGACATTGTTTGAGTTACAGAAGCGCTAAAGAGATGTTTTGATTTTGGTTGAATACTTGAATTTGGGATGGAGAGGAGGAGTGGAGATGTGAGTATTTATTTGTTGGGAGGGAGATTTAGGTTTGGGGGTTTGAGCTCCGAGAGGGAAAATTTTTCGGAGGAGCGATCCGGGGTGTGTGAATTAACAGCGGTTGGATTCGGAATTGACGGAGTAGATGGAGTTTGCTATTTGGTGCGGATCGATGACGTGGAATGTTGCGGTTCGTTAGTTGTTTTGTGTTTGTTTTGTGAGAGCTGGGCGGGATTGAATCAGAAGATACGAATTTGTTCGTCCGTGGGCAAGGTCTGAGACCGTACAATTTGTTTAAGTGTATGACATCTGGGGACACTAGGCAGTCTATTAAATATTTTAACTTGAAAGTTGAAACCCATCTCCGTTCATAAGGACCTGATCCATGAACGTGAGTGATCTTTGCGACCCTGCTCGGCCCAATAGAACTAGGACAGAAACCTCGGGCCAGTAAAAGATTGGCAGAATACCTAATTTTTTATCCGAATCGTTTATTCTAGTTTAAAAAAAATAAATTTAGCCTATCAATCTGATACTATACGGAGCATTTATTAGCCGTTGAAATTAGATCTAACGATTTAAATAAAAAGTTAGCAGAAAATATGATTCCCATAAACCTTAGACCTATTATTTGTCGAAGATAATTGAAGTATTAAGTATTTGTTCTCAATATATATATATATATATATATATATATATATATATATATATAGAGTTTTGCTATGGTGAGTCGCGACTCACAGACTCTCTGGTGAGTCACAATCCGGACCATCTGATCTACTTCAAAATTCGTGCAAATGGCTGAGATAGATCGGCGCTGAATCGAGTTGAATTTCTCCGTTCCGTCTCTATTTTCCTCCGTTACCTTCTTTCTCTTTATTTTTCGCCTCTCTTTCTCTTTGAAATCGGAACAAATCTGCCTCCTCAAACCCTAGAGAGTGCAACGGAGCAGAATTGCCTCAGGTTCTCAGCGCGCCTCTTCTGCTCAATTCCGTCTCTCTCTCTCTTCTGCACGCCTTATTGGGTAGTTTCGTCCTCACAATCTGAGATCGCCTCCTCACAGTGCCTAAACGCGCCTTGCCTCATCTCTCTTCTAAGTGTCTGTCAGCTTCTTCGATTTTTATGCGTTTTGAATAATTTCTCTATTTCTCTCTTTGTGTTGGAGAAATCTAAGAAGCTTGATTCTGACCTCTGACGAGTCCTCAAATCGTCTCTCCAAGAGTGACTTCCCACGGATGATTCTGACTAGGTGTGACTCAAGCCCTTGAATTTGTTTCTTTCTCATGTGTTGTAACATCCTGTTATGTTTAAGTAATTTCTTCTAAAAATATTATACAAGTATCATACTTTGGTTTTTTTTTTGTATTTTCATTTTTTTCTTTTGGTTATTAGAAAATTTGATTGCATTTGCATTAATGCAAGCTTATTTATTTACTGTTTACCTTATAGGATCATATAGGTCAGATGAAATTATTTCGTAGTTATTATTATTTGCATATTACTTCTCCCGAATTTTGTTTCCTCTTCGTTTATATATTTCCGATATATTTAAAAAAGAGCCAACTAACAAAGTCGGTTATTATACAAAAGTCAGTTATACATTTCCTCTTCGGTTATTTAAACCGAGCCACTTTCCTCTATTCCGAAATAAATATTTGATAAATTAACCTTGCTCCTTTATTTTGTTTGGTCCATAGCAATTAAGTCGTTAGTTCTCCAAAGAGGTGCTAATACACCCTTTCATTTTGGGCGCCAATTCGGCCATTTCATTCTTAAAATTTCTTGATTTACACCATTCCTCTCTCTCCCTCCTAACCACTGACTTTTATTTATCTACAATTAAGATACATCACTTCATTTTACATTGAAATTCTTCTGCCGAGATTGACCACAATTTATTTTGGGTAATTTTCTTTTATGCTATTTTCATTATAAAAATATTTCCCTTTGTTCTCCTATTATTTGTTCTGTTACTTTTCTCATTTATTCTTTAAAGTAAGTTTTCCATTAAATTCAGAAACATTTATATTGCAACGACACATCTAATCAAAAGTCTGATTTTCATTTCCATTCCAAGTTGATACGGTGTACTATTAATTTTACCAATTTATATTTAATAACAAGTTTATCTTACTGTCTCTTCAAATTTATTGTAATATTGGTTCTTGAGAATTTTTATAAGGTTTAATCTGACCTTTATTTGTTTTGGTCGGGAAATTGGGTTAGTAAATTAAGTTGGAGGATTAATTATTTACTAAATTAAATATTTCTTAATTATCGATGTTAGAAGTAAAGGATCATGCGTTTAAGAACCGTGGCGGCTTCGAAGTTGGTTTGGACGATTGTTCTCGAATTCATCTTCTTGTCAGGTGCGGATCCTGGTTATGTTGTGAAATTGATTTATTTATATATTAGATAGTCAAACTAGAATCATATGTTTCGTGTTACTTGATACTCTATTCGTATTTATTTTACATGGTGCATAAATGCATTATTAGTATTAGTAGTTACATTTATTTATAAATGCATGATTAGTATTAGTGGCTATATTTATTTATAAATGCATTATTAGTATTAGTGGTTACATTATTTTATAAATGCATTATCTGTTGCACGATAAATAAAGTTAAGGGAACATGAAGTTACATGGTCATTTTTGCATGGTCATTATATTAGATTGCATGTGCATAGTGTTAGTGTTAACAGAGAAGATAATATATATTAATTCTGTAAATGATAAGTGAAGTGGAAAATAATCGTGGTACCAAAAGTTGGCTTGAGGGCCCTAGTACTAGCGCGCTCCCCAGAAGAAGTCCGTTCGCGACGGACAAATGTGCTTCCTGGGTTCATGATCATGTAGCCAATCTCGTGGACTTGAAAATCGTGACGTGTTATCATGTGAAAGGAAATTAATGATAAACATTAGGGAATTGTGGAAATATTAAACTGATAGGTTGCATTGTATTTTTGTTGAGGTTGTCTTTATCATGGCATGTATATATATATATATATATATATATATATATATATATATATATATATATATATATATATATATATATATATATATATATATATATATATATATATATATATATATTAATGTGAAAACATGTTGCAAATAAAGCATTATTGTGTTGATTGTCATTGCATGTTTCATTAAATTTCACAACTCTCCGGGCTGGAACTGAATACCGCACGGAGAGATTATTTCAGTCTCTCATCCGTTGTTTCTCCATGTTATATGGGTTCCAGGTATTGAAGATGGTGTATTAGAGCTTTTGTAAGAAAAGAGAGGAAAACAAGCGGGTCAAATAAATGCCATTAATTATATTATTAGCTTTTAAGTAGTTACTTTCGATACAATGAACTAGCATGGGAGTCTCGTTTTCAACTCGCCATGTTAGTCCTTGTCGTTTGTCAAACTCTTTTATTTTTTGAATAAAAACAAAGTTTTGTGGCATTTTATGAGTAGATTACTGGTATGTATGTGATGTGTGTTTCGCCTTGCGTAGAAATACGCGGCGGGTTGTCAAGATTCACTCGCGAGTCGTCTAAAAGTGACTCGGGGTGTGACAACTTTAGTGACCCGTTGATCTCTGTAAAATACATTTACTTTGTTGTTATTGATGTATGGATTAATCCGATCGTTTGATTTTGGTTATATAAATTAGTTATAGAGAAGCTGCGTCGTTAAATAACTGGTTACTCGGCTTTGTAGCTGACTCCGTTTTGCTTTTATCTATGTTGTGACGTAGGTTGGCGGGCCGTCGGATGGATGATCAGATACTGTCTCACCTCACGCCTCGTATCTCGGATACGGGGTGTGACATTTGGTATCAGAGCATTCGTTCCTCGGACTGTGTTTGGGTCCATTATCGTTTCGTTTGAAATTTCTTTTAGGTTACCGATATTGCTCTAGTTAATTTGGAATTGTCCGACTTGAATTATGTTTGCTCAATTAACTTGTCATCATCAAATTTGTTTTTGCTCAATTGATTTTGGTTCGTGTCAATTAACTGGTTATCTTGGTTCATTTTTTCTAATTACCGGTAGTTTGAATTTCGAAGACGAAATTCTTTTTAAGGGTGGGTGAATGTAACACCCCAAAAATTTTATACCTTGTTGCTAACATATCAAATCCTTTAGTTTATAAAAATAATCGTTTTGATTTTGTTCTTAATATTGTTATCTGTTATCTATTTAAACTAGTTTATGAAATTAAAATTTCAGATTTTAATTTGGAAATGCCGTATTTTACTAGTTTGTATAAGCGTATTATATGATATGTCTAACTCAATTTATTTTCTTGACCGAAATTATATATTTGAATTTGTATTTGACTTTTTTTTAGTGTCTCTTACCATAGATGTTTTAATATTTTATTTGCCAATAAAAAGATTTGTCCGTATCCAATTTTGTACATATGCTCATTTGATCATCTTTATAAATTTATTTTTTTCTCCAAATTTCTTATCCAGAACGTGACTTATTCCTTTCAGTTATTACTATTTAACTCCTTCTAACTTTACCAATTAAACTTTCCATTCATTAAACCCCAAGCCTATTATGCTGGTTCGGTTATTACAAAAATTATTTTTTTCTTGGAGCCCACGCACCCTTTGGTCTATTAATAAAATTCATTAACCGTCCTTTTTCCTCATCCAAGAAATGAAATTAAACAAATCCCTTTCCAAGCAAATATACTAATTTTCTTATCGGTTGTTGTGCCGAACCCCAAATTGAAGATCCAAAGTTTACTAAAAAGAAATTCGATTGATATCAGTTTCGCAATTCGATTGGAATTCAAGTTCTACATCATGGTTGTTTTGAACTATCTGTGCAATTCTTCGTAATTATTCGTCAGGTAACTAGACTTCTCTATAATTTAATTTTCGTATTGATTGATTTAAATATCGTTTGTTTATTTGATTGAATTGATATATGCGAATTGTGACTAATGTATTTTATGAGTCAACGGTGTCGCGGCTTTTTCGTCATTATTCTCCTCGAAGGAATTTCTCGAAGAACAATGGGAACATAGCCTTAGATTCACCTCCCTTAAGGTTTCGATCTCCATGGCGGGTATCTCTCGAAACAAGAGAACCCTATACAGAGTCGCTACTTAAAGAAGTTTCTTGATTTAGCGGGTCCTTTCTTTCCAGTAGGCGCAAGCCCCTACTGTTAATTACCCCGTAGTTGCCTACGAGAACCTCTGATTAAGGGACGTAAAGGGTGTTGACGTAATGGGCTAAGAAAAGAGGCTTATGGAGTGCTATTAAGGAGGACTTAATTGATGGTACCAAATCTAATAGACGGGACCCAATTAAGGATCGACAAAAGGTTTCTAACTGGACTAACGGAGAAATAGATTTTTGGTTTAGAAGAGGTTTTTGGTTGACAAAAGGGAAGGCTTCACTTGAGGTTATTTCTGGTAAACTCTCGGGGCTATGACTGGCCTTCTTGTGAGAGTGAAAAGAGTTTTGCAACCTTTGGGGCCTCTTGGGCGGCCACGACAAAAGTTGGTTCTTTTACAACCCTAGGGACCATCTTAATCGGTCTTCTTAATAAGAGTTGGTTCTTTAACGACCCTAGGGACCATCTTCATCGGTCTTCTTAATAAGAGTCGGTTCTCGGGACCATCTTAGTCGGTCTTCTTGTGAGAACAAAAGAGGAGTTTTACAACCTTAGGGGCATGCGGCGCCTTTGAGCTAAAGTTGGTTCTTTTACAACCCTAGGGACCATCTTCATCGGTCTTCTTAATAAGAGTTGGTTCTTTAACGACCCTAGGGACCATCTTCATCGGTCTTCTTAATAAGAGTCGGTTCTCGGGACCATCTTGGTCGGTCTTCTTATGAGAACAAAAGAGAAGTTTTACAACCTTCGGGTCCTCTTTGATGGCTACTCGACGAAAGTTGGTTCTTTTACAACCCTAGGGACCATCTTCATCGGTCTTCTTAATAAGAGTTGGTTCTTTAACGACCCTAGGGACCATCTTAGTCGGTCTTCTTAATAAGAGTCGGTTCTCGGGACCATCTTCATCGGTCTTCTTATGAGAACAAAAGTAGAATTCTTTGGACGAGGGGGCCCGTAAGAATTCAGTTTCTAAGTCATCTAAGGTTGATCTCAACCCTAGCGAGGGACTTTTCCTCAAACGAAGAGGTTTCGGTTTTGACTTTGGGTTTCGTGTTTTGGACTTTTAATTTCTGAAGTTTCACTTGGGATACTTGATGATTTTATTCACTTTGGCCTTTTGCACTTTTCACCTTTGAAAATACTTTTTCTATTTCAAAATACTTGACTTGGAAGATATTTGATTTTAGAAGATATCATTTTTGAAACCGTTTAAACTTTTGAAAACATCCATAATCGAGTATACTAGATACTTGAAATCTTTTAGACTTTTGAAAATATATTTTTTATACTTGAGCATATTATATTTAGCTTTTGAAAGTAATATATTTGAAATCTTTAGTTTTGGAAATGCCTAGCATTTTATAAAAGGGTTTATTTCATTTTCTAAAATTCATTTTTAAAGTGAAAATACTTCAAAAATACAAAAGGCCGCTACCTTGACATATTTTCATATCAAAATATCAGTGAAGTCGGCTTATTTTGATTTTTAGAATTTTATAGATATGTCGTTTTGTATTTTTCTATGTTTTCTATTATTTTTAAATGGATTTCCAAAGTTTCTGGCTGATGTGGCGTTCTCTGATTGGTTCATGGGTTGCTGAGGTGGCAAAAGGGGTAAATTCGTATGGGCTTGATGCATTCCGTTGATGGGCTTCTGCACATTCTTTGGGCTCATGCCATTTATTCTTCTTCTCTGTTTATCATCCTCGCAGGTCATCAGATGGGGCAAACATGGGTTTCACTCCCGTTTCGTCACAGAAAATCGTATAGGTCTCGGCGCTGAACTTCGAACAAAGGAGACGGGCTTCGTTTCGGCTAATGGGTTCGACAGATTAGCGGGTACAAACCCGCTACGGATTCCGACCACCGCTTCTCGTCGGACTAGGCTTCAATGCATCGTCAGACAAAGGAGAATGAGGTGGTGGGCTTGATTTCAAATGCATCGGACCAATTTAGTGGGAATACCGCTAGCTGGTACGGTGATAAAGGGGCTGGGTACCAATTGCTTACTGTAAAAGACTTGATTAGGAATAGGTTAGACTTAAAAGTGTCATACGTGAGGTGTTTTACAAGTGACTAACATTAATTTTACCATCCATCATCACATACGGCCTACACATGCAAGTAAGACTGGGCAACCATGAAGTAAAGGCCAATGATACTCAATATTATACGGGTAAAAGTCATTGGTACTCCAGGTCAATTATACAAACAAGATACGACATTAAAAGATCAAAGGCTCTCAATTTTGTAAGACAATCATTTATACATAGTTTCCTGCCGCTTGACTAATTCATGTCTAAAATTCAACAAAGGCACATTATTCCGCTTATTATATCTATACTGCTCAGTAAGCACAAGAAACACAATTCTTCAGCAATTGCTAGTTTTACACACAAGTCCCCTTTAAAATTCACATAATAGCAAACTTTAAATTACGAGTGGTGCTAATTGAGTCACATTAGTACCAGAGGCCCAGAGTCATTGCTGACTATAGAGATGACACTATAACACGTTTATTGCATTATAACCTTTCTGACAAAAACACCCCTAAGTTATACATTTCTTTACAAAATATGATCAAGCAAGTTACTTTGCAAATGCACAGTCAGGCTGGCTTAACAGTCATACAAAGGACAAGTTACTGTCAATCCTGCACAAAGAAAACATATATTTATACCTGGTTTTCACAATTTCACCTGGACTGGTAAAGTCAGAGAAAGCGTTTGACAAATGTCCACGCTTTATTTACCAAGAAATCCCTCAGTTTAGAACTAATTATATTACCTGTTGCCAGATTTTCATGCTACAGTTCCTATGTAAATTATATACAAAGGGGAAGTTATAATTTAATCTCTTGGTCAAAATAGCTTTAATAAGTAGCAACAACAGTCCTGAAAGCAACAACAGTAAAATTCATTGTCAATCAATAATGGCCAGGAATCTCACTTAAGTACTTCACTTCTGATATTTACAAACAGGTCCTTTATTTTGCTATTATCACCTATACATGTCTCACATTCTGATCTGAAGGGA
The DNA here is from genome assembly GCA_028095005.1 of Rhynchospora pubera. Taxonomy (NCBI): domain Eukaryota; kingdom Viridiplantae; phylum Streptophyta; class Magnoliopsida; order Poales; family Cyperaceae; genus Rhynchospora; species Rhynchospora pubera. Next base: position 37,967,459 of record CM051460.1, on the reverse strand, counting down.
GTATGAAGCAATTTAGTGTATACCAGACCAAGTACATCACAAGCATGACTGACAATGCTCATCATGTGCTCAATCAAAGCAACACCACTTGCATAAGGGTTCCAAAGCCAGTGCTAAGGAACGATCTTAGACAAGTTCATCCACATTACGCTCTTCATGCGCTGTGCGCAATCAGATTGTAACTGGGGTACAACTCAGTGTAAATTCATTTGTTAACTTCTTCTTGCGCTGTGCGCAGTCAGAAATCAACAAAGAAGCCAACTTCACACTTCAGATTTCATCTAGCCAACCTTCTCATGCGCTGGGCGCAATCGAAGTTTAACCAAGATCTTAGCATTGAGCAACACAAGGCCATAACGTCTCAGGTGTCAAAATGCAAGCAGTTCATGTCGTAAAAATAAAGTAGCTTTTAAACCTAACAGACACTGTTCCAAGATCATTTCTCTTTAGCATTTACCTTGTATAAGAACATAACGTAATCAGATCAATTTTAAACAAGGTCAAACCTTCAGAGGCATAATTGTGCTTCTCATGCGCTAGGCGCAATCGAAGTCACAATCCAGCGATTTTCAGAAAGGGGAAACCATGATATCTAATCTCTCTTGCGCCATGCGCAGTCGAGAATTACCTACAAATTAACCTATTTGATCTATCTCCTCATGCGCTGTGCGCAGTCGGATCTGACCAAAGGATCGGGGAGGAAAAGATCAATTATAAGCAATTCAATCAAGAGTTCCATACTTAAATCTTCTAGCCAAGAACTTAAGGATACAGATCAAGAATTAAAAGTATCAAACAAGAAATACAATGCCTTAACTACTTTCGATACAGATCAGAGAAAAGAAATGAGAAGAAACAAGCAATTCAAGGCATTACCAGATCAAGGGCATGAAAGCACAAATTCAATCAAATTTCACCAAGAACACTTCAATTCCAATCAAAACATCAAATATCAAGCTGCAATTCGTCTCTTACACTTACCTTTCTTACTTACCTCAATTACAATGGCTTCAACAAGCTTCAATTGCTCCTAATTCTCTATTTCTGGCTATGCCTATTAACTATTCGATAAAATGCCTCCCTCTTCTCTCTATTCTAACCTAATCTATATGTGTTGGAATGGGGATTTTTCTTCACTACCTGCTCTCCTCTTGGAACCTCCAAAGAGTAGCTAGGCACTCTAAGGGAATGTTTGTGTATGGGGAGGGCCCCTTTCTTCTTCGTCTGGTGGTGTATTTATAGGCAGCTGTAGTTGGGTTGCTTCTTCAAGTGGCTTGTGTTTCTGCTCAATCTCGATCGTCCGTTGGCGAGCACACGGATCGCCATCTGATCCAACGGCTGCGGTTGTGTCACGCTGTGCTTCTTCAGGTGGTCAAACGAGACCGAGAGAGAGGGTTGACCAAGCGGTTACGAGGCCGTTGCAACGCCTTCACATTTCTCTCCTTCTCTTCTTCTTTTCTGTTGGAGGAGATGAACCCCTCGTCGGATTAAGTGAGACACAGACTAGCGTCTCCACTCTTCTTAGTTTTGCGTGAGTTTGGTTCACGGCAGACCAATTGCCTTCTAACTTCCCTTCGTGCGTGGCTTTCAGAGAAACAGGTACACAGAACTTCTTTTCTGTGGGAGAAGACTCAATTTTCGTCCCTTTTCCTTCTCTCCATTTCCAACACAATGATCCTCTCCATTTATCCATTTTATTGAATTTACAAGGCTGCCGAAACCAAATAAATTATTCGGACCCCTTCCCTATTGAGTTTCCCCATGAGCTTTTATACACAGCTTCACAAAAATGTGTAGAATCTGATGGAATCGAGAATTTTGTGAAAAGACCCCTCCTACTATTTTATTTAATTTCTCCAAAATTATGGGCTTCTTTGCATAAAATAGCAATTCTGTAGTTTCTTTGATCAATCTGGGGGCACCATAATTTTCTTCATCCTCTCCTGGATTTTTGGGTATTTTTTTATGATTTTTGGGGTCTGTTTTCTATTTTCCATGATTTTCTCAAATTTCATGTAAATCGGTCTCTGTCTCCAATCGTGAAATTTTAGGGTCAAACAAATGCCCCCCACCAGAGTAGGTTGTGAGGATCCTGGGCTGAACAGCGTACTCTGGTGGCCCCTTCTTGACCCCTTGCATGTAGTTGAATTGGTTGCATGATGAGTTTGTCGAGTTTTCGCAAGAATTTGGATTTGGTTGAGCTGAGCTACACTCGCCTTCATTTTCTAGCCTACTTTCTCCATTTTTACATGCTCATCTCCTTCAGTAGATTTTCATTGCTTCATAGTTTGATCCACTTCCCTTGGTCGTGATTGGTTGTCTCACTGTGGGTCTCCTTCATGGTCTTGTTTCTTCTTACTCTTTTTGTGGGATACATGGGGTCTTGTATCTTTTAGTTGTCGGTGGGATTATGAGGTCTTGTATTTCTTGCTTTGGCAGGGACTCGTGAGAGGAGCATCGTGACACAGGATCAGGCTGCGGTTCATGGCGCTACTGCAGCTTAGCAGGTTTGTTTTTTCCTTGTTTCTCCTTTTGATCTTGATGGATTTTGATACTTGTTGGTGTGGTATGGATGCTCGGATGGTTGAACTTGGTTGCTTCGGCATGGTTGAATCAACTTCTTCCTTCATTGATGGGCGTTGGCAGTATTTGATACCTTCGACGACCTTAACATGGTGAAGGTAGGAAGCCCCATCTTGGGTCCTAGGATTTCGACATTTTGGGTCGATATTTAAGAATTAGAACATCAAGAGTTGTTTTGTGTCCTTTTGACACTTGGGGTCGATATTTAAGGACTAGAACATTGAGAGTTCTTCTGTCATTTAGAGTCAACATTTAAGGACTAGAACATTGAGAGTTCTTTTGACATTTAGAGTCAACATTTAAGGACTAGAACATTGAGAGTTCTTTTGACATTTAGAGTCAACATTTAAGGACTAGAACATTGAGAGTTCTTTTGTGTCCTTTTGACATTTAGTGTCAATGTTTAAGGACTAGAACATTGAGAGTTCTTTTGTGCACTTTGATTACTTTCTACGTTGGAACCATGATGATGCATGATGTAATACAGATTGTCGCATTGTAATCGCGGCCGGTCGCGTTGGAATCGCGGTTATGCATGTCGAGGCACGACTTGTCGTGTTGGAATCGCGGCTTGTGCATGTTGAGGCACGGATTGTCTTGCTCTATATGATGCTTGGATGCTTGGCTATTGGTAAACCTGGATCTTTTGTTGAAGTATTGTGCTTCTTTGCCTTGTGATGTTTGATTGATCGTGTGTCTGACTGAGTCCTTGCGCTCGGGGCTTCTCCACATACTTGCTTGCAAAGCAACAAGTAGTCTTGCTCTTATCTTACTCTTTTTCTCTTTTTCTCTTCATAGCAACCTGATTGAGCTTTTGAGCTCAAGGCTTTCTTTCTTCTTCTTCTTTTAGGATATGACGGGTATTTCGTCATTCTTGCGCCTGATTGGGCTTCAGCGCTCAAGGCTTTCTTCTTGCTTAACTTGCGGGGTTCGAATAATCTTACTCTTACCGCCGTTTCTTCTTTCATACAACATGGGAATTTGGCCCATGCTCACTTTTCTTCTTTCTTTCTTCTTTTGGAATCTCGAACGCACATAGATCCACTCCACAATTTAGGTTAGGGTATTTGGCCCGCTCCTGTCTTTCCTTGGGCTTGAACCTACATGGACCTTGACCCGATTTTGGTTACTTTCTTCCGACATCGGCCTTGAACGCTTCTACTTCTTCTACGCCTTCTTGACTTCATACCATTTCTTTAAAGAATCAGTTTGAACAGTTTATTTCACTTCTTGCCACTACGGCCTTAACTTTCTTCACATGTTCACACGTTCGCCATTAACTCCAATTGCAACATTTCTCTTGTCATGTCTATATAAGCGCGCCTTTGCTTTTCCTTTTCTTCACACAAATTCACCGTAGCCTTTCATCTTTCTCTATACTTCTCCAATTTTATCACCATGTCTTCTACTCCTTCATCCAAACGTACCAGGGAAGCTTCTGGTTCTTCCATCTTGCGCCTGGATTCCACTTTTCCAGACTGGTCTCTTACTCCCGATAACCGTTATCTTTTCCGCGACGAAACTGCCTTCCTTTCTTATTACAACGACATGGGTAATGAAGAGAGACCCGTGGCTGATTGTTACTTCTTTCGCCCTATGAGGAGGATTCCAGTAGAGCAAGTGAATCTTATTAGGGGTTGGTTGGATTCGTGGAGTTTGGCCGGCTTAGCCGATTGCGATCAGCCATACCATCCTAGAATCACCCGTCTCTTCTATGCCAATCTTAGGATCTCTTTCAACCACTTTGGAACTCCTTCGGCTTCTTCCTATCTGTTTGGCTGTTTCTTTCATATCACCACTGGGGATTTGGCCAATTACTTGCAAGCTGCTAACACCGCCAATGGTTCCACCATTTATGCCTATCAGAGATGGCCTCAAGGTTTTGGCAGTTATCAGGAATGTCGCCAATGGTTTAGGGCGGCGGCTCCTGATGTGGAGGGTGTATCTACTTTTCATTTGCCCGCTCTTCATAGGTATTCTTTCTCTTTCTTCTTTCGCTCCACTTTAATTGCTTCTTTTCTCCTTTCTTATTCTTTCATGATTTTCAGGTTTCTCTTCTTGGTGATTAATGACATTATCTTTCCCCAAGGAGTAATGACTCATCTCGCCAAACCAGGAAGTCTCTTCTATCTCCGCAACCTGATCCAAAAGCAATGGCCTATCAACCTGGCCCACTTGATTCTCTTTCACATGCACCAAGTGGCCATCTCCGATCGGGAGTCACTTCCTTATGGTCATCTGATTGAAGCTCTTATGCTTAGAGCTCGTGTCCGTGTGCCTGACATGCTATGGGGCAATCGTATTTCTGATGCTGATGTGGCACATCCCTTCAACCTTCTTCTTTCATTGCCACTTATCGGGTGGGTTGAATCTTCAATGGACATGTTGGTTCCCGACCCCAATCAACCAGTGAATGACTATATCTTGCTTCCCAATGCGGCCCCCAATCAGTATGGTCCTATGGGTATTGATTCTCCGCCGGATGATAACTCAGCCATGATGGCCCTTGATGACCCTGCCCCCGTCTCGATTCGGGGTTTAATTGATCAGCGCTTCGGAGAATTGAATGCCCGCTTGAATACTTTGGAAGGAATGATTCAAGCTATCTCTGCCACCCTTAACAACTTGGCCGGTGGTGGAGCTGCGGTTGTTGATGAAGTTGTGGCTGCCCCAGAGTAAACGGCCATCTCAACTTGCCTTGCCCCAGTGTCAGCTATATGGCATCTTTATGTCTTCTATTTTGCATCCCTTTAGTCGCCATCGGCGGTTGTTTAGGATTCTCTTGTATGAGGCTTCCTCCTGTAATGGTTGTAGTGGTGTATCTTCTTTTAATGAATGAAATTCTATCTTCTTCTTTCCATGGCATTGTATTCTCTTTACTCTTCTTCTCTACTTGATTAGTGTGCTTTACGGCTGCCCCAGTGTGGTCGTCCACCGTCTTGCGCTTCAACATGGTTGATTGCTTGTCTCTGCCCCAGTGTGATCCTTCTTTCTTATAACTATCTCCACAATGCGAACAATATTAGTAGCATAACGTTGCACCCTCGAGAATCATAAGAATCCGTCATCGGTTGCAAAAGGGACTCTTGTGTGATTTATTGTAAGAATAATGTAGGCCTTTGTATTGGAAATGCCCTATGAACGTCCAAAAGGACAAGGACACTCCTTTACACCTAGGCCCGGCGGGACAAATTCTTATCTAACATGTTCTAAAGGTTGAGGACTTTTATCGAACTTTATTTATCTACAATTGCCTTGTTTATTTTGGGCCTTGCAAAGGAATGTTCCATGATGCTCAAAAGAACGAAACACCCTTACAAGCATTAGCCCGACATGACATAATACCTTGTTCTTCGGGTTTTAGGTTAAAAGGTTAAGTTAAGGTTTTGGATTTTGGGTTTATTGGATCCTAACGTTTTTCGTTGGGGTTTATTCTAAGGTTTTATTGGGTTATGTACATGATTTTTGTGGTTTTGGGACCTTAATAGGTTTTTGTTGTCATGGACTTTTATGGAGTTTTGGATTTTAGTGGACTAGACCTTATTGTAGATAAAATGTAGGTTTTGATTGTTTTTTGGTAAATTGGGTTTTGGGCTTGAATGATAGATCTCATGGGACGAGTCTTCGAGGTGGTTTGTGATCGCAGTGCCTCTTTACACATGAGGTGCCGGCTCCTGTAGATCACGCGTGCAATAATACCAACTCAAATGTTACCGTTAGGAGTGTTCATTAAAATTTCCTTAGCCCTTACGTCACCCTTTAAGCCTCAAAGATGAGAGGAGAAAGAGGTCCCACCGGGCGTGCCAGAGAATCTGTATGGCACGCGGTGGGCTTTTGATACCAATATACTTCACAATTTTTATTTATTTACTTATTTATATATTTTTTTTTATATATTTTTTTTTACTTTCCCTAACCTTTTACGTTACCCTCTAAATCCAAAAGATGAGAGGAAAAAGATGTCCCACCGGGCGTGCCAGAGAATCTGTCGCGGCTTTTTCGTCATTATTCTCCTCGAAGGAATTTCTCGAAGAACAATGGGAACATAGCCTTAGATTCACCTCCCTTAAGGTTTCGATCTCCATGGCGGGTATCTCTCGAAACAAGAGAACCCTATACAGAGTCGCTACTTAAAGAAGTTTCTTGATTTAGCGGGTCCTTTCTTTCCAGTAGGCGCAAGCCCCTACTGTTAATTACCCCGTAGTTGCCTACGAGAACCTCTGATTAAGGGACGTAAAGGGTGTTGACGTAATGGGCTAAGAAAAGAGGCTTATGGAGTGCTATTAAGGAGGACTTAATTGATGGTACCAAATCTAATAGACGGGACCCAATTAAGGATCGACAAAAGGTTTCTAACTGGACTAACGGAGAAATAGATTTTTGGTTTAGAAGAGGTTTTTGGTTGACAAAAGGGAAGGCTTCACTTGAGGTTATTTCTGGTAAACTCTCGGGGCTATGACTGGCCTTCTTGTGAGAGTGAAAAGAGTTTTGCAACCTTTGGGGCCTCTTGGGCGGCCACGACAAAAGTTGGTTCTTTTACAACCCTAGGGACCATCTTAATCGGTCTTCTTAATAAGAGTTGGTTCTTTAACGACCCTAGGGACCATCTTCATCGGTCTTCTTAATAAGAGTCGGTTCTCGGGACCATCTTAGTCGGTCTTCTTGTGAGAACAAAAGAGGAGTTTTACAACCTTAGGGGCATGCGGCGCCTTTGAGCTAAAGTTGGTTCTTTTACAACCCTAGGGACCATCTTCATCGGTCTTCTTAATAAGAGTTGGTTCTTTAACGACCCTAGGGACCATCTTCATCGGTCTTCTTAATAAGAGTCGGTTCTCGGGACCATCTTGGTCGGTCTTCTTATGAGAACAAAAGAGAAGTTTTACAACCTTCGGGTCCTCTTTGATGGCTACTCGACGAAAGTTGGTTCTTTTACAACCCTAGGGACCATCTTCATCGGTCTTCTTAATAAGAGTTGGTTCTTTAACGACCCTAGGGACCATCTTAGTCGGTCTTCTTAATAAGAGTCGGTTCTCGGGACCATCTTCATCGGTCTTCTTATGAGAACAAAAGTAGAATTCTTTGGACGAGGGGGCCCGTAAGAATTCAGTTTCTAAGTCATCTAAGGTTGATCTCAACCCTAGCGAGGGACTTTTCCTCAAACGAAGAGGTTTCGGTTTTGACTTTGGGTTTCGTGTTTTGGACTTTTAATTTCTGAAGTTTCACTTGGGATACTTGATGATTTTATTCACTTTGGCCTTTTGCACTTTTCACCTTTGAAAATACTTTTTCTATTTCAAAATACTTGACTTGGAAGATATTTGATTTTAGAAGATATCATTTTTGAAACCGTTTAAACTTTTGAAAACATCCATAATCGAGTATACTAGATACTTGAAATCTTTTAGACTTTTGAAAATATATTTTTTATACTTGAGCATATTATATTTAGCTTTTGAAAGTAATATATTTGAAATCTTTAGTTTTGGAAATGCCTAGCATTTTATAAAAGGGTTTATTTCATTTTCTAAAATTCATTTTTAAAGTGAAAATACTTCAAAAATACAAAAGGCCGCTACCTTGACATATTTTCATATCAAAATATCAGTGAAGTCGGCTTATTTTGATTTTTAGAATTTTATAGATATGTCGTTTTGTATTTTTCTATGTTTTCTATTATTTTTAAATGGATTTCCAAAGTTTCTGGCTGATGTGGCGTTCTCTGATTGGTTCATGGGTTGCTGAGGTGGCAAAAGGGGTAAATTCGTATGGGCTTGATGCATTCCGTTGATGGGCTTCTGCACATTCTTTGGGCTCATGCCATTTATTCTTCTTCTCTGTTTATCATCCTCGCAGGTCATCAGATGGGGCAAACATGGGTTTCACTCCCGTTTCGTCACAGAAAATCGTATAGGTCTCGGCGCTGAACTTCGAACAAAGGAGACGGGCTTCGTTTCGGCTAATGGGTTCGACAGATTAGCGGGTACAAACCCGCTACGGATTCCGACCACCGCTTCTCGTCGGACTAGGCTTCAATGCATCGTCAGACAAAGGAGAATGAGGTGGTGGGCTTGATTTCAAATGCATCGGACCAATTTAGTGGGAATACCGCTAGCTGGTACGGTGATAAAGGGGCTGGGTACCAATTGCTTACTGTAAAAGACTTGATTAGGAATAGGTTAGACTTAAAAGTGTCATACGTGAGGTGTTTTACAAGTGACTAACATTAATTTTACCATCCATCATCACATACGGCCTACACATGCAAGTAAGACTGGGCAACCATGAAGTAAAGGCCAATGATACTCAATATTATACGGGTAAAAGTCATTGGTACTCCAGGTCAATTATACAAACAAGATACGACATTAAAAGATCAAAGGCTCTCAATTTTGTAAGACAATCATTTATACATAGTTTCCTGCCGCTTGACTAATTCATGTCTAAAATTCAACAAAGGCACATTATTCCGCTTATTATATCTATACTGCTCAGTAAGCACAAGAAACACAATTCTTCAGCAATTGCTAGTTTTACACACAAGTCCCCTTTAAAATTCACATAATAGCAAACTTTAAATTACGAGTGGTGCTAATTGAGTCACATTAGTACCAGAGGCCCAGAGTCATTGCTGACTATAGAGATGACACTATAACACGTTTATTGCATTATAACCTTTCTGACAAAAACACCCCTAAGTTATACATTTCTTTACAAAATATGATCAAGCAAGTTACTTTGCAAATGCACAGTCAGGCTGGCTTAACAGTCATACAAAGGACAAGTTACTGTCAATCCTGCACAAAGAAAACATATATTTATACCTGGTTTTCACAATTTCACCTGGACTGGTAAAGTCAGAGAAAGCGTTTGACAAATGTCCACGCTTTATTTACCAAGAAATCCCTCAGTTTAGAACTAATTATATTACCTGTTGCCAGATTTTCATGCTACAGTTCCTATGTAAATTATATACAAAGGGGAAGTTATAATTTAATCTCTTGGTCAAAATAGCTTTAATAAGTAGCAACAACAGTCCTGAAAGCAACAACAGTAAAATTCATTGTCAATCAATAATGGCCAGGAATCTCACTTAAGTACTTCACTTCTGATATTTACAAACAGGTCCTTTATTTTGCTATTATCACCTATACATGTCTCACATTCTGATCTGAAGGGAGTATGAAGCAATTTAGTGTATACCAGACCAAGTACATCACAAGCATGACTGACAATGCTCATCATGTGCTCAATCAAAGCAACACCACTTGCATAAGGGTTCCAAAGCCAGTGCTAAGGAACGATCTTAGACAAGTTCATCCACATTACGCTCTTCATGCGCTGTGCGCAATCAGATTGTAACTGGGGTACAACTCAGTGTAAATTCATTTGTTAACTTCTTCTTGCGCTGTGCGCAGTCAGAAATCAACAAAGAAGCCAACTTCACACTTCAGATTTCATCTAGCCAACCTTCTCATGCGCTGGGCGCAATCGAAGTTTAACCAAGATCTTAGCATTGAGCAACACAAGGCCATAACGTCTCAGGTGTCAAAATGCAAGCAGTTCATGTCGTAAAAATAAAGTAGCTTTTAAACCTAACAGACACTGTTCCAAGATCATTTCTCTTTAGCATTTACCTTGTATAAGAACATAACGTAATCAGATCAATTTTAAACAAGGTCAAACCTTCAGAGGCATAATTGTGCTTCTCATGCGCTAGGCGCAATCGAAGTCACAATCCAGCGATTTTCAGAAAGGGGAAACCATGATATCTAATCTCTCTTGCGCCATGCGCAGTCGAGAATTACCTACAAATTAACCTATTTGATCTATCTCCTCATGCGCTGTGCGCAGTCGGATCTGACCAAAGGATCGGGGAGGAAAAGATCAATTATAAGCAATTCAATCAAGAGTTCCATACTTAAATCTTCTAGCCAAGAACTTAAGGATACAGATCAAGAATTAAAAGTATCAAACAAGAAATACAATGCCTTAACTACTTTCGATACAGATCAGAGAAAAGAAATGAGAAGAAACAAGCAATTCAAGGCATTACCAGATCAAGGGCATGAAAGCACAAATTCAATCAAATTTCACCAAGAACACTTCAATTCCAATCAAAACATCAAATATCAAGCTGCAATTCGTCTCTTACACTTACCTTTCTTACTTACCTCAATTACAATGGCTTCAACAAGCTTCAATTGCTCCTAATTCTCTATTTCTGGCTATGCCTATTAACTATTCGATAAAATGCCTCCCTCTTCTCTCTATTCTAACCTAATCTATATGTGTTGGAATGGGGATTTTTCTTCACTACCTGCTCTCCTCTTGGAACCTCCAAAGAGTAGCTAGGCACTCTAAGGGAATGTTTGTGTATGGGGAGGGCCCCTTTCTTCTTCGTCTGGTGGTGTATTTATAGGCAGCTGTAGTTGGGTTGCTTCTTCAAGTGGCTTGTGTTTCTGCTCAATCTCGATCGTCCGTTGGCGAGCACACGGATCGCCATCTGATCCAACGGCTGCGGTTGTGTCACGCTGTGCTTCTTCAGGTGGTCAAACGAGACCGAGAGAGAGGGTTGACCAAGCGGTTACGAGGCCGTTGCAACGCCTTCACATTTCTCTCCTTCTCTTCTTCTTTTCTGTTGGAGGAGATGAACCCCTCGTCGGATTAAGTGAGACACAGACTAGCGTCTCCACTCTTCTTAGTTTTGCGTGAGTTTGGTTCACGGCAGACCAATTGCCTTCTAACTTCCCTTCGTGCGTGGCTTTCAGAGAAACAGGTACACAGAACTTCTTTTCTGTGGGAGAAGACTCAATTTTCGTCCCTTTTCCTTCTCTCCATTTCCAACACAATGATCCTCTCCATTTATCCATTTTATTGAATTTACAAGGCTGCCGAAACCAAATAAATTATTCGGACCCCTTCCCTATTGAGTTTCCCCATGAGCTTTTATACACAGCTTCACAAAAATGTGTAGAATCTGATGGAATCGAGAATTTTGTGAAAAGACCCCTCCTACTATTTTATTTAATTTCTCCAAAATTATGGGCTTCTTTGCATAAAATAGCAATTCTGTAGTTTCTTTGATCAATCTGGGGGCACCATAATTTTCTTCATCCTCTCCTGGATTTTTGGGTATTTTTTTATGATTTTTGGGGTCTGTTTTCTATTTTCCATGATTTTCTCAAATTTCATGTAAATCGGTCTCTGTCTCCAATCGTGAAATTTTAGGGTCAAACAAACGGGTCCCTGACCTGATTTGAAATTGAGATGTGATATGGAATGTGAAGCGGAATCGCCTAGAGAGGGATTCACGCTAGTGTGAAAGTGATATGAGAAATGGATTTGAGAAAACCTAGACCCGTTGATCTCTGTGAAATACATTTAATTTTATTGTTATTGATGTGTGGATTAATCCGATCGTTTGATTTTGGTTATACAAATTAGTTATAGAGAAGCCGCGTCGTTAAATAACTGGTTACTCGGCTTTGTAGCTGACTCCGTTTTGCTTTTATTTATGTTGTGACGTAGGTTGACGGGCCGTCGGATGGATGATCAGATACTGTCTCACCTCACGCCTCGTGTCTCGGATACGGGGTGTGACATGTGTCAGCTTCTGGAATTGCTTGAACCGATTTTTCTTTAATTTGTAATTTCACTTAATTTCTGTAATTTCTGACTAGGTGTGACTCAAACCATCGTGATTCCTCCTCTTCGATTTTACCCTTCTTTTAAATCAAGTTTTTTTCTCTCTCTTAAACTGTTAGCAATTTCTTAATTTTACATGATTAATTTTTCTTACTTTTTAGCAATTGCTAAAAATTCATTTTTCTTATTTTTCTTAAACTATTAGCAATTCTCTTCCCGATCTATTTGAAGTTCAAACTTGCTTTATCAGCAATTGCTGATTAATTTCTCTTAAACTGTTGCCTTTCTCTTTTAGCAGCAACGAAGGTCAAATCTCTGTGTTCGGATCAGTGCATACTTTTAATTGCAACAAAAGTTATTTTGTTTGTACCAAGATGAACTAATTTATGTTTAGTTGCTTTTAATGGATCTGTACCATGTTAACTAATTTCCATTTAGTTAGCTTTTAATGGATCTGTACCCTGTTGAACTAATTTTTGAATTCTTTGTTTGGAATTGTGATGTCTGTACCATGCTTTTAAGAGATTGATAATTTGAATTCTTTTAATGGATCTGTACAAGTTGCTTATGCGCTAAATTTGATGTAGAACTTATGTTTGTTCTATGTACAGCTTCTGTTTGTTTATAACACAATGTCTGTACCATGCTTATTTATAACACAAAATGTATGTACAACTTATGACTTGTAAAAGAACGTGACTTATAATTTTGCTTAAGTACACAATGTATGTACCAACTTTCAAAAAAACGCAGCTTATAACTTCGTTACAGGTTGCTTTTTTTTTGACAGAGAAAAGATATACTGTACCATCTTGTAAAAAATTTGCGTTTGTTTTTGACACAACGTCTGTACAGCTTAAAACATGCGTCTATTTTGGAAGCAATGAATAAATATCATAAATAATCAGCTTCACTAACAAAGTACCAACTTTACTCTTTTATAGAAGTATAGAAGTGTACATATTGTAATAAATCCTACCAAAACCGTTAACGTACATAACATAACCCTCCCACAAATCAACAGATTGAATGACAAACAACAAGTACATTCATCCTAATCTATGGTAGCTAACATCAAATAACTAATGCATTAGAAGCTAACAATAGGTATTGAAATATCCAAGACATCAAATATCTAACAACAACTATTGAAATAACTAATACATGGTACTTCAATCTATTAGAAGCTAACATCAATTACAATAAACTAGCAGCAAGGTACCAACTTTATTAATTGATAAAACATTATTGAGTTATACCTCACAGTAATAGGGTAAAACATTATCGAGTTAAACACAATCATCACCATGCTGGCAAACAATTCTAAAATGACAAAAGACACTTATGATAAACAACAATATCATTTTCAATAACAAAACAAAATGGAACTCAGATGCACCATGATACAATAAAGACGAATCAAAAGAAAAATTTATAAGTCTCATTCATCTCATTTCTCCGCTAAAGAATATGAAAAGCATACTACCATACTCTTTTTTTTTTTTTTGAAGGCTCATACTACCGTACTCTAAAAAAGAAATATATCTAAGCTTCAGCCTGTAATGGTTCCTCTGGCCTTGGATGTCCATGTATTCAGCAAGCAGCCACTAAGTTCAGTGTTGGACATCAATAAGTAAGAAAACAAAGAAATAATTAATCGTTTCAGACAATTTATAAAGAGTAACATACTACTTCACTCCATACAATTACCTAACTTCACAGGTGCAAGTCACTTGCTGAGTTCTTTACAAAGATAGAAACTAATGAAATTATGAAAAAATATAAAAGGCCAATATGAAACTAGCAGATCTAAAACCAACATGACTTAGAGCCATAAAAGGGTTCAATTTGTACCTTGACAATTTCCAAGGGTCTTGGTAGATCCACGAGAAGAGGTGAACAGATCCTCAATACCGGCAAACTGCAGCACCTTCTAATCAGAACCCTTGTTTACAAGTCAATGATAATTAGTCTCCACAACTGAAATTGCCAACTAGTGTTTTTAAAAAGCGAAAATAAATAGGCTAAATTGAGTTTTGGTTTGATTAAAAAATATAATAATAACAACATAAGTAGAATGGGTGGATTAAAGCTCTAAATTGTTTTGTTATTGCGGAAATAAAAACCAATTGCAAGTTGAAACCCAATGTCAGAGAAGAGAAAGAAGTCAAGCCATAGATTCAAACTGAAACCTAGGCCACAAAGGGAAAGATGCAAGAAAGCAAAACCTCGTAAGTAGAGAGGAAGCAGGGCGGAACTCGGAACGCTGGGTTTTGCTTGAGACGCAACCCCACGACGGAACCCTAGGTTCCCATAGGGGAAGCAAGGCGCTTATGCTCCGATCCAGTCTCAAACTGAGGTTCACACGGAGGACCTCAGGCGCTCAGTCTGATCAATAGGCATATTGCTCCGATGCACCCTCTAGGGTTTGAGGAGGCAAATCTGTTCCGATTTCAAAGAGAAGGAGAGGCGAAAAATAAAGAGAGAGAAGGTAACGGAGGAAAATAGAGACGGAACGTAGAAATTCAACTCGATTCAGCGCCGATCTATCTCAGCCATCTGCACGAATTTTGAAATGGATCAGACGGTCCGGATTGTGACTCACCAGAGAGTCCGTGAGTCGCGACTCACCATAGCAAAACTCTCTCTCTCTCTCTCTCTATATATATAGATCAAAGCGCTTTGACCAGAGTCTCAGTTAAACCCCGTCGGTTCTCAATTTTGAAAGTTCAAATGACCGATCCGAACGTCAAATATGATCTCCATATTGAAATCTCCTTGCCGACCAAAATTTTCATTTTTTGAACTTTTTAAGTATTTTTTTCGGATTTTCAAAAACAGCAATTTTTGTAGGGTTCAAAACAAATTGGATTAACGATTTTTGAAAATCCGAAAAAAATACTTAAAAATTTCAAAAAAAATCAAAATTTTGGTTGGTAAGGAGATTTCATTATGGAAATCATATTTGACGGTTTGGATCGATCATTTGAATTTTCAACATTGAAATCTGACGGGGTTTAACCGGGACTCCGGTCAAAGCGCTTTGATTGAAGGCTTTCTATATATATATATATATATATATATATATATTGGTTTCCAAATGTTCAATTCAATCTCTTAAAAAAAATAATAATGAATGTTCAATTCAATGGCCGGACACGTGCCAAACCGGAAAAATGAGAATCTTCATTTAATTGTGTGCAGAGGAATTTTAACTACGTTCAATAAAATAGAAGGAAAAATTAGTTTTTTGCCACTAAAGTTAGAAAATTATAAAATTGCTACTTCAAAGTTGAGTTTTTAAAATTGTCACTCTAAATTCAAATAAATTATAAAATTGTTACATTTACCATATAAAATCATCCCTCTACATATCTAATTTTTCGCATTGACCAAAATATCCTCTCCCGTCCCTCAATCTCTAATGGTAAAATACTGTTTTTATTCTTTCTTCAAAATTAACAAATTGTGGTAGATAGGAAATTAACGGGAAATATGATATCAAAATTTCATAGCCATTTATATATATTTTTTTCCGATCACCTGATGAGAACGGAAAAAAGAAAAAGAAAAAGAATATTTTTTTTAAGATAAATTGGAGGTCTAAGCCACCTAACTTATTTTTAAATTAAAAAGATATATTTGCTTTTTGCCACTAGATCAAGAGCTGATTCTCAAGAAAAAGAACATTTATATATAAAAAATTCCATAGCCATTTAAATATCAAAATTACATTCCGTTGGTGTGACATTTTGCCATCCAACCACAAAAAAAGAAAAAGAATACGGATATGACTTGAAGAGAAATTAGAAAAGTAACATGGATAGATACGGCGGTTAATGTTGGGTACCGTGGTGTTAATGTTGCCACGTTTTTTTTCCCCTTTTGCTTTTGTAGTTTTGCTTTTGAATTGCTACAGTGCTGTTAGGTTCGAATAGTATACACAACATACACAGGCGGATGTGAAGGAAATTATAAGTAAAATTATTTATATATATTACTTAGTTAGAAATCTTTCTAGAAAAAAAAAATATATATACATAGAATTGAAAAATTAGCAGCTCGATGACCGCTAGCTATGGGTTACTGCCTTACTGGGTTGCAACTTGCAAATAAGGCTTTGACCGAAGTATATACATTTGTCGGTTCATCGTCTTCTCCAATAATAGCTCACTCCACGTTACCACGTTAGTCTGTTTGCAAACAAACTTTGGTTTAATGATCCGCGCATCTCTCGTACAGGAAAAATTTAAAAGAAAATTCGTCAAACTAATACTAGAATAATGGAGCTTACAGATAGGTGCATGAGCAGCATAAGTGCATGACCCATTTCTTTTTAATCTTAAAATCCCTGGAAAGTCGCTAATAAGACGACATTGAAATTCAGAAAAAGGACACAGAAAAATCCCGAAATACAATTGGCAGGGAGCTAGGAGGATAGTTTTTTCATAAATGATTTTTTTCTCATTAAAAAGTAAAAACTAATTCAAATCAATTATGACGTTATTGATAGAGAAAAGAGAATTTGTATTGAATTGTGATGAAAATGATTACAATTACATTGTATTTATAGGCTACTCTAAATTTACCACTAACCATCTTCTACCAACCCTCTACCATCTCTATTGTTATCAATCTCCAACAATCATACAATCTTTATATCTCCTACCTAATACAACCATACTCTAACAGTTATATCTCTAATAAACATGATTAGAAGGGTTATTTTTTATTTTTAAAAATTTAGGGCTTGTTTCTAAATGGGAATGATTATATTGGTCATTTGTCCACCAGTCCACCGCTATTGTAATAAAAAAAACAAACTCTTTAATTCTTAGGATAAAAAAAAATGAATATTGTTCATTTGGGTTAGCTATATTATATGAGAGGTCATGAATTCAGTTGTATTAAATTTCAGCTTTTTGTATTACACAAATAAGTGACGTGATCATTGTGGTTTTTCACATGGGTGAAAAATTAAAGAGAAAGAGATCGAGGAGAAATTTTAAACTAGAAATAAAATGATAACACAACAAAAATATTCAATAATTATCATTAATAGTAGCCGTTGTTGTCACTATCCATCCAACTAAAAAGAATTCGTAAATGATACGAAACTATCCTTTTTGGCGACCGCACACGAGTAATTTAATCCACGAATTTGCTCACTCAAAAAAGAATTTGACAGATTGAAATTCCTATATTAGGACTATTTTCAATTTTTTTTTTTTTGAATTTTTGAAATAAAATAGCCGAAAAATCTCTGCTTTATGACGGGTGTCATGCAGATCTTCATGAGTCGTATAATCCAGGGTACATTCTGTTTACAACAAACGGCGATTGTCCTTCTTATGATAACTTGAGTGCGCCTGGAATATGATTAGATGATAACCGTGACGCATTTAATTCACGGGTTAAAGCAATTTGTAAAGCAATTACTCGTGGACCAAATCCATTGAATATTTTTACCGTCGCTCTCTCCGTCCCCTTCAGCAAGTCAAATCACTTCGTATATTATTCCTTAAACGTGGCTCACATTAAATGTATAAACCTATTTGATTTCCTTTCTGACAGCTCTCGTAACCCACATCAATATCTTCCAATTTGCCCATGCATTAAGTGAGAACGAAGTTCATGCAATAATATATAAGGTGACTCACAGTGTTAGCTTATAAAATGTCCGGTGCATTGATTCCTGCCAATACATTACCTCACTTCTCGAATCCCGTTCGTTTTATCTTATCTCGCTCGTTCGAAGCCTCTCGATCTCTTTCTTCTCTGATCTTCTGCCTCTCCATCTCACTCTCCCATGGCTGCTGCCGTTGCTTCCGACGCAAAGCTCGAGAAGCTCCGCCCCGCTGTCGCTTCTCTCGATCAGATCAGGTGCGTTCGTCTCATCTCATCTAGCCATTTCCTCTTCTCTCTTTTTACAGATCCTCTTGGCATATATTCTTATGCCTTAGCTCGAAGATCAGATCTGATGTAATCTTAATTTATTCTTGTGTTTTGCGTTAATGTTTATCAGCGAGAATGAGAAGACCGGATTCATCAATCTCGTGAGTCGCTACTTGAGGTAAATCAGTCGATTCTGAGTTTAAACTTTTTTCTGTTATTATTATGTTTTTTCTCCTCTATTTCCTTAATTGGAGTACATATATTGTCTCCAGTGGCGAGGCTGACCAGATTGAATGGAGCAAGATCCAGACTCCCACTGATGAGGTGGTTGTGCCGTACGACACCCTTGCTCCTGCTCCCGAAGGTTCGATTTGAGAATTCATTTCGATATTGTTTTGGTTTTTTTAGTTGATGAAATAGACATTTAAAATTTAAAAGTGCTTTATAAAATCAATCTATTTATAGCTTAAGTTAATGCCCTGGCTTGGATTTTTATTTGAATCGCTTTCCTGGAATTTTACTTTATTTTTTTTAATCAGAGGTAGCTTATTCTTGATCTCAGTTCCAGTGTCATATCTATGGATCTCGGATCTGATCTTCACTTTTGATTATTTACATTTTTTTTTCTTTTGGAGTGTAGATCTCGAGGCCACTAAGAAGCTTCTGGACAAACTTGTGGTTCTTAAGCTCAATGGAGGTCTTGGGACCACTATGGGATGTACTGGCCCCAAGTAAGTGAAGCATTAATCTCTATTACTGACTTACTATCCAGGGAACGTCGATAGTCCTTTTGAATAGTTGCACAAAAAGATTGCATGTCCAAGTGACGAAATTTGCATTTAGATCTTAGAATTTATAGTTGACTATTTTTTTTTAATCTGTACATTAGGATGCTTGAACTAGAACTTACATTTCCGGGAAATTGGAATACATAACTCTGAAGCAACTCGAGCATTAAGCCTATGTCATATCATTAATAGTTTATAAGCTATATGGCTACATTTTAAACAGTACATGCAAATCAAGAGTTGTAGTTTCTCATTATTCTAAATAACACTATTATAGATATACACTCTGAATTTTGCCAACTTTTTTAATCCATACTTATCTGTGCAGGTCTGTGATTGAAGTTCGTAATGGCTTCACATTTCTTGATTTGATTGTTATTCAAATCGAGGTGATTTCTATAGTTTTAGTTGGCATTGTATCTATAACTTACAATTATCTGGGAACTAACTTCATAAAATATCTTTCTTTCCAGTCCCTCAACAAGAAGTATGGATGCAATGTCCCACTACTGCTGATGAACTCTTTCAATACTCATGAAGATACTCAGAAGGTAAAGTTACTGCCATTAATCAATTTTATGGCAACTCTTTATAACTGATATATTGCTCTTCTGTTTCTAATTTATGTTTCTTTTTGTTAGATTGTGGAGAAATACTCAAACTCTAACATTGAAATCCATACATTTAACCAGGTGTGTACTCCATATACTTAGATGTTTGTCATGTCATTTTTTTTTGGGCAGTCTATCTTCTGGATCTCTCGCTATATTGCAGAATAAGAGATGTCGAACCTTTCAATAGTCCTAACAGAGCTTGTCTTTCCTTTTGCAGAGTCAGTATCCTCGTATAGTTGTTGAGGATTTCTCTCCATTGCCATCCAAGGGTGTTGCTGGAAAGGATGGCTGGTTAGTGTTTTGATTTATTCATTTTTCTTACATAAAGTACTCATCTTACAAGATGCTGTGTGTTTAAATTGTATTTTCAGTCTTCTGACTTGAAAACGGAGTTTCAATTTCTTTCCTTTGTAGTTTTCTGCCTACCAAAATAAAAATTAATCTACTAAATGTCATCATGAAGAGGAACTGGGAGATACATATGATGGCATTTGG
Source organism: Rhynchospora pubera (assembly GCA_028095005.1). Taxonomy (NCBI): domain Eukaryota; kingdom Viridiplantae; phylum Streptophyta; class Magnoliopsida; order Poales; family Cyperaceae; genus Rhynchospora; species Rhynchospora pubera. The sequence goes on along the minus strand of CM051460.1, from coordinate 37,947,439 downwards.
ACATATATAAACTCATTATGTAGTTCTTGGTTTGGACCTTTTTTCACTCTTAGCAAAACCAAGGAAAAAGGAATTTATACAAGCTCATTATAGGTTCTGATCAGTCTTCTGCACTTTCTTCAATGTATAGGTACCCTCCTGGCCATGGAGATGTGTTCCCAGCGCTGACAAACAGTGGCAAGCTTGATGCTATGCTCTCAAAGGTATGGCGGTTTTGGCAACTGGATTTTTCTTAAATACATGGAAAAGTAATGCAGCTTGACATAATAAGTTTGATCTTTTGTCAGGGCAAGGAATATGTTTTTGTTGCTAACTCTGATAACTTGGGAGCAGTAGTTGACCTAAGTATGTTTCTTCAGAGCTTTAATTCATACATTCATTCAGTTTCAATTAAAATGGAGTACTTTTGGCTAATTATTTACTGTATTCTTTACTAAATATTGCAGAAATCCTTAATCATCTGATCAACAACCAGAATGAGTACTGCATGGAGGTACAAATAATTTTAGCTTTTATATTGGCTTGAAGGTTTAAGAAAATTGAATTAGTTATTAATTATATCTATATGTTCCTTAGGTTACTCCCAAAACTTTGGCTGATGTGAAAGGTGGAACACTAATCTCATATGAAGGAAGAGTTCAGGTACAAATTGCTGTTGTTTGCAATATTCATACCAATTTCAACTTTAGCATAATACAATTAGGTATAATTACAATTATGCGGTTCTCTCTAAAGTTCTTTATGTGCAAACTGTTGCAGCTTTTGGAGATTGCACAAGTTCCTGATGAACATGTGAGTTTATAATATTAATAATTAACTATCAAGTTGCGTTATCTTCATATACTAAATACTGACTGATATCTACTCTTGGAAAATAGGTTAGCGAGTTCAAGTCGATTGAGAAGTTTAAGATTTTCAACACCAACAACTTGTATGGCCCTCTAATTCAGTCCTGAACCTTTTTAAAGCTGTCAATTCAAATTTACCTTCATTTCTAACTGTACATGATTATAACAGGTGGGTGAACTTGAAGGCTATTAAGAGGCTTGTTGAAGCTGATGCTCTCAAGATGGAGATCATTCCTAACCCTAAGGTACTTGTCCAATTTGAAGCATGGTATGCTTTTCAATTGGTTTATTAGATATGTTGTTCTAATTAAGTGAGAAACATAATTTCGTAGGAAGTTGAGGGTATCAAGGTCCTTCAATTGGAAACTGCAGCTGGTGCTGCAATTAGGGTATGTTTTAGACCTTGTCTTGTCATTTTCCTAGTGATACTGTTGCTTATACTATTTTCTTATAATTATGTACTTTTTTTTTACATTGAACCAGTTCTTTGACAATGCTATTGGTAGCAATGTGCCCCGTTCCCGCTTCCTTCCGGTAAAAGCTACATCAGATTTGCTGCTTGTGCAGGTTAACTATAGACAATAATTCTTCAAATTTTCTGTTTCCCAGAATGATTGATTATATTGTTTTTGTTTGCAAGGATTTGCTATAACAACAACTAATTCTTCAAATTTGCTATTAATATGAAAATTTTTCTCTTGTGCAGTCTGATCTGTACACCTTGGTTGATGGCTTTGTTATTCGCAATCCAGCAAGAACAAACCCTGCAAACCCCTCAGTTGAGTTGGGTCCAGAGTTCAAGAAGGTAGGTGTCTGATTTATTGGTCTTGTATTAGTGTAGAGAAATATGTAATACACTTCTCATACAGTCATACGGTCATACCTACAATATATTTCTATTTTAGTATTTTCTGATAATTCATTTGTTCTTGTGCAGGTTGGCAACTTCCTTAGCCGGTTCAAGTCTATTCCCAGCATAGTTGAGCTTGACAGCTTGAAGGTCTCTGGTGATGTCTGGTTTGGTGCTGGCATCATTCTCAAGGTAATTTAATAATTTATGTGAGACTGACAGTAATTTAACTAGCCGAACGTGCTAAGCAGATGTACACTGTAAATATATTATGATATTATCCTTCTATTTTACAAATTTGAAATCTCAGTTTCAGTTTCTCAGCATTTTCACACAACTGGTAACAAGTTCTTTAATATTTTTATTATATAAAGGGCAAGGTGACCATCACAGCCAAGGCTGGTAAGCTGGAGATCCCAGATGGTGCTGTTATTGAGAACAAGGTAGACAAATTCCAAACTTAAATTTAGTTTATCCATTTTTTCTCTGGGTAGCAAAACTTGCATTAATGAATATTTTTTGTTAACATTTAGGATATCAACGGCCCTGAGGATCTTTGAGTGTGTGTTCTCTCCAATTTTGTTTCAACTGGAGTCTAACGAGATAATAGCCTTTTGATTTGTATTTTGCCTTTCGTTTTTAGCATTTTGGTGATCGCTTTAAACATATGCTTGTTGCAGCTTGTGTGCTGATCACAACCCAGTTGTATTTGGTTGTAGTGTCTCTATATGTGCCTATATTTTCTTCTTTTATGTGAATTTTGTGGGTTCTATTTATTAAGTTACAGATCAAAGGCAAATTGAGCAAAATTTTTGTTTGTGCAAAGTTGTGCAAATTCTCTGTTTTATTCTGCAAATAGATGTATGAATTATCAAATAGGCTATACGAAGAAAAACTAGAAGTCAGTTGTAATGCTGAAAGCTTTTCTAGTTATTGTTATCGACATATAAGACAAAGCAATATAATACGACTCTCAAGTATATGAGAAAAAAAGGCGATAGCTATGTATTGTGTACATATAATGACTAATGAGCCCAACAGAGGAATAAAGTTGAAGTCCGATTTGCTTTTGTAAGTGAATTTATATTTGTTACTAGGAGTAGCAAGAAAAGAACTATTTAGCGTTTTGCACTTTCATTTCAAGTAGACAACTTTGTTTGTGAAATTGTACACAGTATAATAATTTAGGAGCATTTCAAAGAAGCGAGGGCCCCCCCCCCCCCTCCCCCCCCCCCCAAAAAAAAAAAAAAAAAAAAAATCCCCATGCTAGTGAGAAATGTGAAGTTTGCAATTTAAAACTTTCTCCATCAGCTTCGATGCCTCTTTCAATTGATTCGCTAGCTGCGTAAGCTTATTTTTCTTCGTCTTTAAAAAGCATACCACATCTCTCTCCAGTGCCCAAAGTCTCAATGCTTATGTTTTGTTGGCTTTGCTCAGACTCCCGGATACAGCTATATTCTGTTTCAGTCAGAACCTGTATTTCTGATATTAGCTTGCTGTAGTATGTGCAGCTGTTGCATATGCGCTCCCGGCTCCACTGATTCTCATTGCCTGCCAAATGCCAAAGCACATTTCCTTAAAAAAAAATAATTATACCTCGTTATCATTGGTCATTGCATAACACACGTCTATTTACCATTACCCATCTCTTCTTTTAGATTTATCGTTTTCAAGTGTTTTATCCTGTCATCCAACTCAGTACAATATTTAATTTCTTGGCAATTTTACCTTTCACAATTTTTTTTAATCTTGCCTTACGCACTCTGACACCTAGCAGAAATTATATGCCAATTTGACAGTGAAATTGGATTTGAATTCTAATTCCACAATAAAGAAGAATTAGCTCTCTGGATACGTAGTTACGAAAGCGACTCCTTAAATCTTTTGAAGAAGTTAGCCATCAAAGTTGCATAATCTTTCTACTGACGTTTTCAGAACAAATTTGTACTCTATTAATCTATTAGATGCCACCCTCGGTAAATTACTTTAGATAAAATAAAAACGACCACCACCATTGTCATCACTGTCGTGGGTGGCGTTGGCGGGTAGCTATCAAAAAAAATGAAAGTTGACGGATTTCAAGAACAAATGTATGAACTTTATGCAATTCTAAAGCTTGTTTGACCATCATTTGTCAAAGAATTGCTAAATTTAAACCTCTAAACATTGGCATCATTTCGATAAAAACAATTATTGCAGCACTGAGTATCTACTAGTTATAAAAAATAGTAAAATTATTAGTATTTTTATAATTTAGGTTATTATGTATGTAACAAACTTTTATAATTTATAAAATATTGATCATTAATCAACAAATTCGAAAAACCAACTGTTTTAACGACACTTGATTAATGACCACAATTGTCACATCGAATATTATACAAAAACCTATCAAAACTATGCATAACATACCTACATTGTTTGGCCAGTTGCTATGATTATTGTCCAATAAGATGATTATTACTTTGTCCGTTCCTTTAAGTAATGCATAATCAAATGAGGAATGTTAGTGTCAGATATATTGGATGGATGGATCTATCCAATACGATCATTTTCTCGTTTCAAAATTCAAATGACCGATCCAAGCCATTCAATATATTCTCCATATTCAAAACTTGTAAGAAATCAATATTTACAATTTTTTTAAAATTTTTTACTATTTTTTGATGTTCTAGAAAATTCATGATATAAAAATTATGGATCATCCAATAACAACGATTTTCTAAAATACAAAAAAATAAAAAATAATATCTTATAATTTTTCAATATGGAGAACATATTGAACAGTTTGAATCGATCATTTAAAATTTAAAAATGTAAAAAAATTATATTAGACGGATCCCATCCGTCCAATATATCAGACTCTACCATTTCTCTAATCAATTGCACCAGATACTATATATATATTTTTTATAATACAAGTGTGCTATTTGGTATTGATCTTTAACGAATTTTATTTTATGTTGTCCCGGTTGTGATAGTAGTGAAGTAATATATATACATGTAATTTGTAAACTACGAATATAAACACCAAAAGAATTTATTTTTTTAACACTAAAAATATTTGATTGATATCAACCTCGATCTGATAAATTGCATACTCCCTACCATTCAGTCATATATGAACAAAACAAATGCAAACAACTGCGAACTTATCTTCTCCCCAAACAATTAAAAGTCCGACACACGAAAATGCACCATTTAGTGCTGATGGCAACCATATCAATTGAATTTACATCTGTAAATGAGAATCTAAATCGAACCCCTTTAGATCTGATGGACTTGCACCTGGCCTGAAAATAAGAGAAAATTCATATAATTAAAGAACTTAAACTTTCTTAAAATAATCAAATCGAAGCAAAGAAAAATAAAAAAAGAATTGAATGGGCTGCTTTAGGGTTTAACAAATGGATGGACTGATGTAGGGTTTACGGTCATCCATCTCTAGAGTACAACTACTACTGCCAGTCATGAAAGCAACTATACTAAGTTTTACAACTGTCAAGAAAACGTTTTCATGCAGATAATAACCACATTGAAAATGAGCCTTTTGATCATTCTTAAACCTTTCGTGTATGTCAACATGATATTAGAAAGGAGAGAAAAATAATACCTCTTCTTTATAGTGCAATAGTGAAATTTAACCTTCCCAGATTTGACATCTTCTACATACTACATAGAAAGAACCAAGTAGAAGGAGACCAAAAAGTTTACTTATCAACTCTTTTGTTTGCAAATTTGAGGCAAAATCAATAGTTAGTTCTACATCATCACAAACTGATATATGAAAATGCATAATACATGTTTCAACACATATCAATAGAAAAAAGACTAATTAAATGGTGGGTGTCTAATACAAGTAGAAAACTTAGCTAGCAGTTATTAATTTCAACTTGTTTGGGACAAAAGGATTTGTTATTATTGCTGTTGAAAACTTTCTACATGTACTGTGCAGGTGAACAAATTAGAAAGAGAGAAAATGGAGGGCTTTGTAGAAGCTGATTTTACATTTATCACAAACTGGTAACATCAAACAGCATTATACATGGTTTAACAGACATTGGCAGAGGCAAGACTCATAAAAATGTGTGCATGGCATATTAGAATTAAACCTTGCTGCAGTTATTGTTTTCAATTTATTTTGGTAACTTTTTGCATGTTCTGTGATTGTGGTGTGTTTAAATCTTAGAGAGAGAGAGAGAGAGAGAGAGAGACCATCTTCAACGTGACGATTATAGAAGAAAATGCTAAAGAATCGAATGGTATATCCTCCAGAGAAAACAAAGCACACTCCAGTGACTCAGGACCTGGTGAGAAGTCTGGTGTTTTTAGCCTTGCACGGAAAATGATGTAGCTCTACTGCATTTCATTTCCAGACACAAAACCAAAAACAACTGTTACTCTGGAACAATAAGGGAGAAAGATCAATTTTTACTTTTATCTAAGCTTCTTGCATGCTCTTAGAAGTTAATTCATAGACCCACCCGCACCCCTCAAATGTTACCCTTGACCGACAACATATAAATGCAGTATTGAATATAATAAATGAGTGAGATAGCTAAATAAATGATGGATTAGAATCAGGATACCAGAGATAATCTCCCAACTTCACATTCATTCAAGCATACCCACTGTTAGTTATAAATTGAAAAAAGATATATTTGACACCGTGACAACTAACCAAATGGAAACCAAAACTTACAAAGTAAAATTACAGATATTCTTTATATTTTAGATAGATTATGGATCAAACTTGATCCAATTTTGAATATTGATTGATCATTTTAGTTTTATTGGCTCCGGTCAGAGAGCTAATAAATTAAAAAATGCATTATATTTAATACATAATAATCTATGTAAACTATAGAGAACATTTTTTACGATTTAACTTTTTAATTATACTAATTATGCTGTCAGTTGTCATGCAACAATATATTCCTACAGGACGAATAATGCATATATGAAGTTCCTGAAACTTTAGAGGTAGCAAGAAGATGTGCATTGTTCGTATTGTGGAAAGATTTATTTTTCTCACTTGGCCGATCAAGGGGATATCCAGGTGTGCAAAAGGTGAAACTATTTCCACTTGGGCACATGCCTCTTCGAGGGTTTCTCTAGCTGCTCCTTCTACAACAGACTCACCAATCTCAAGGTAACCAGCAGGCAGCGTCCTGTGATAATTGAGGTTTAGTGAAATTGTGAGGGTATAAGTTAGCAACCTTTTTCCCGTCTGTTTCAAGTCCATGTTGCTTTGAACCTAAGACTTAATTCCAATGTTTAACTGTAGTTCAAGTTCTTGATTCAGTAAGCCATCATGCTAAGCTGATGTTCAGATACTTCTTTTGGAATATTAAAAAAAGGTAGGGAACACTTGGCATGCCTGTTAATTGTCAAAATAAAATTGAACTTGTAAAACAACATTATAGGCATGATCTATATTATACAATACCATGTTTGTATAAAATGATGTGATTTGGTGCATGTTTTACCATCCATCAAGTAATATGCATTTCCCACCAACTGTAATTAAGGGGTCACTAATACATTTAGTTTTTTAAATATCCAGGGGTCGCTAATGCATACCAAAAGATACTCATAATGCATGGAACTTTTTTTGCTAGGCTATTTATATGTCCAACAATAACCTATAAAACTGTTTTGCTTAATTTTAAAATCTTGTTTGAAATGATTTGACAAGTACTCTGAAGTCTGAAGGTAAACCACTGTCAAATGATCCCTCCCCATATAAAAGTATCTAATGTTGCTTGCCAGCTTCCAGAAAACCATATCTCAATTTACTACTGCATTATTAGAAAAAGAAAATTATAATTTATGAATTAAATGAAGAGATGATCACCAAAGGCCATAAGAAGGTTCAATCTTTCTCCGGCACAACAAAACCTTGTTATCATGCTCCACCAGGCAACCTACCACCTGCAAATTGTAGATAGAAAAAATGAAACAAGGAAATGTACTGGACCATTTTAACATAAACCCTGAACTTTATGCATCAAAAAACAAAAAAGCTTCTTGGTATGAGAGATTTTTGCAGCAGCAAGTTGCATTAACTAAAGTAACCTGTTAGAATTAGGAATTTAAATCCAACAAATGAGCAATGCTAACTAGATAAATTGATTCATATATTGTTAAAATCAATTGGAGGATTCCACTTCACCCTCAACAGGAGATAATATGAATTAGTATTTACTGGAGCTATGCATCAGTATTAGGATCCGAGCAGAGTTCCGGTGCCCACATTTTGGATGCCCCCAAATGCCCCAAAACACACTTTTTTACTACTTTTACAAAATATAAAATTCAAAATTCGAATCCAAACCGTTGATCTTATTCGATATAACGAGCGATGCATTTTCATATAAGTTATATAATTTTTGAAGTTTATTTGATACTTGATCAAGAGGCTAAAATATGAACAGATTAGAATTAATCTATCATATTTAACTACATTCGTTCAATTTTCAATCTCTTGATCAAGTATCAAATAAACTTCAAAAATTATAAAACTTATATGAAAATGCATCGCTCGTTATATTGAATAAGATCAACGATTTGGATTCGAAGTTTGAATTTTATATTTTGTAAAAGTAGTAAAAAAGTGTGTTTTGGGGCATTTGGGGGCATCCAAAATGTGGGCACTGGAAACCTCCTCTTAGGATCCATTGGTTAATTTAGCGCATCAAATCTGTATTGAGATAGCCTAGGTACAGTCTATCTGGGTAGAAGCTGATGTCTTGCATCACCTATGTACATTTCAGATCTCTTAAAAAATTAATACTTTCCTTTCAATAATTCTCTTCTATCTCTCTGTTCCATTAATCATTATACTGGTATACTCTGAGATATATGAAGAGGAACTCTATTTGTTGGGTTTGTACCATTTTTGGATTTTCATAGTGAATTCTCCCACAAGATGTGCAAATAGCTCTAATTTTCTCCTCTCCATTTGGTACCATGTGCTTGGTCGGACTACCACAAGCTTGACAGTAGTGAATTTTCGATTTATGCACCTAAAAAGGATACAAATTAACATTAGATAACAGGGTTAATAGCTTACATAACAAATCAATCATCTCAAAAAATTTAAAAATAAACAATGAGATGACATTAATTTGATTTCTGTTAAAGCACAAGAGACATCATGGAAACTGGAAAGGCAAAAACTCACAGGAGGCGGTGGCAAGGGAGCCTCAGTCTCAGTGCCCTTCTCTGATCCAGTGGAAGACATCCGGAAACCTCTCAAGTGGTGGTTCGAACTGGAGATAGCGGAGCACGAAGAGAGCTTGCTAGGGAAGGAAAGGAAGCTACGGGACCTGAAGTGATGCAAAGGAGAGAAGGCGAGGCGAGAGAGGGAAAGAGAGGATCTGAGCATGGCGAGAGATTGGGGTTGGTTCGTCTCAATTTATTGGAGGAATTGGAGGTAGGTAGGAAGGAGAGTTGGCGTCAGGTTGAGGCTGAGGAGACGACACATCGCTGGTGGCTTGATAGTTCTCCGATTGGTTGCTGGAGTTTCGACTGGACGGATTTTGACTTGAGATTAGAAGTTATCCACTAATGATTTTGGTGAATGTTACGAGTTGGTCCCTGTACTTAGGGTAATTAAATTCAATTCTACTTGGAACTCGAATTTTGTGGTTCTGATCTACCCAATAATTAAATGACGGCAAACACGACCATTTCAAGCATCTTTTTTTTTTTTTTTTGGTAGTAACAGCCCTTAGGCAAATTCATTTCAAGCATCTTTCGCCACCAAAACATTTCACCATAGTATTGGATTTAGTGTTGCTTATCTATTTGTAGTGTACAAAATTTGTAGCTAATCAAGTAATATGTTGCATTGAAATGAAACAGTCTTTATATGAAGCTATGTAGGGTTGTAGACAGGAACGGAGCCAAGTAGAGGCAAGCCCAGGCACTTGCCTGGGCTTGTTCTATGAAAATTAAGACCCAGTTATGTATTTTTAGTATTGTGTCCGGGTTAATTTTTTTATTGTGCCTGGGTTGGACTTCTAATTTCCCTTATGTTTCTTCTTGATCCAGTTTTGTGCCAATGCTTAATTTTTTTCTGGCTCCGTCCCTGGTTGTAGATTAAGTTATAAGCACAAGATGGAAATGTTTAAACTTAAAATGTAATTTACAATGAATGATAAAATTTATAAAATTAGACTATATTTGAATCCAGATGTTATTTGGACTTGCCGCTGGATACCACATTTTAAAGCTTTTTAATTTTTGTTTTTAATTTTGAACTAAGGTTAAAAATGGTTGCATATGCAACGTATATCTTCTTATGCATATTCAAAATCGCATTTTATTATTTTGAGTTGTAGTATACTGTATACATATGCTTGCATTGTATGGAATGCTTTTGCAATAAGATGAACAATGTTCCCTGCATTTTGCCATATCCTTAACCCCTGTGGTGCGCTTAAAAAAAAATTACATTTTACAATTTTTTTTGTCAATTCATTTTAGGTTGCGACAAAAAGTTCATTTTGAAAAAAAAAAAGGTTCTTGTTCTTATTCCACAAAAAAATTGTAGTTTGTAGCAGTAGCAGCCCACATCCCACAACATCGCCGCCACCTATCCACTGATCCGTGTGGGTCCGTATCCTCTGCCAACCTTTTGAGATTGGTAGAGGGCCAACTTTTGATCCGAGCCGTTCGATCTAATCTCTGCCAACCTTTTGAGGTTAATATTTTTCGGACTATCAATCTAAGTTACATGCACGGAGCTTCCTTAACCGTTGAGATTAGATCTAACGGTTTAAAAGAAGTTGTCACTCTGCTTAAAAATCGGCAGAGGATGTGATTCCGATCCACACTCCCGCCTTTCCAACTTCGAGACCCCACCTCCCAATCCAAGTCCCAAGGCCCCAACCCACTCCACCCATCAATCACAAACCTTCTCTCTCTCTCTCTCATGTCTGCGGCTCCGACCTCATCCTCCTCTCCACGTGTCCTTTCCCTCCGCGGCGCCAAAACCCTCCCTCTCGTCAAATCCTCTTCTCTGCACTTTCCTCTCAAGTAACTTTCATCTCTTTTCTATTCGCACCTTTAACTCTCTTAATTTCCATTTAATGTCCATCTAAAAATTTCAGGTGTAAATTTGTCGCGAAAGCCATGTCAGCAACGGGGATTGCGAGTGAATTGGCCGAGTTAACGGCGGTCAAACCACCGTCCCATCCCACTTACGACCTTAAGGCTGTTATTGCTCTTGCACTTTCAGAGGATGCAGGGGATCAAGGTGATTTGTATAACTTTTCATGATGTGTGGCACACAATGTATTACTGAATTTACATGTAGTGTTGTATGATCCTAGAAGAAATCACTGAAATCATGTTAAGTGAAAGAAAATTCACTACATTGCGTTGATTTTCGGTACCAACTGTTGAATCATGTATCAGTTTAAAACGAGTTAGGGCAGCCTAACGATTGAATTTCAAATCACCTTAGCTTGTTTCCGGTTTAAAATTGGGTTTTGAGGTCAACACTTGACCCAACTGTATTTGGGAATGCATGTTTTAAGTTGAAAATTCATTCTGAGAAACGCACTAATGACATTACTCCCTTTTGTGACACAGCATTATTTGTGCAAATATTAAATTTGAAATGACGAACCCAAACTATTATGCTGTTCTGTATCATGATTAATGCTTGCTTACCAAATATTATAAAGCTCATGGTTCTTTTGGTTACAAGACGAAGAGATGGCAAAACAAAAAAAAATCTGCGAACAGGACGAATTTCAATCAACTCTTGATTTTCCGACTTGTTGCTCTTGTACTAAAAAAAAGTCTAAATATCATAATATTTTGTGCATATGCCTTGCTCATGACTTGAAAACAAGATCAATGGTTTGGTTTTGTCATTAAAAATTTCAAAATTTAAATTAATGCCACAGATGATGTTTTTATGATGTATCACCAGAAAGTTGTAATTGGATCCCTTATGTTCATATATTGGGTGCCGAGGACCCCCATCCTTCATGCTACCATGATAATGCAAATTTTCCATCTGCCTAGATATTACATGGTCTTCCAAACTTTCTATTTAAGTGTAGTCAGTAGTGTTGTGCCTTGTTTTTGAATTAACTTTTGTAACAGGAGATATAACTTGTTTGGCTACCATACCAAAAGAAATGGATGCCGAAGCAACCTTCATAGCCAAAGAAAATGGGGTTATCGCTGGTATTTCCCTAGCTGAGATGATTTTTAATCAAGTTGATTCCTCATTGCAGGTACATTATTGCTCGCCTTTTGTTACTAATTTGTTTCACCAGTGTAAATTCAAGACTTATCTCTCAAACTATCTTGTAGGTTGAGTGGTCTCAGAAGGATGGAGATCTTATTAGTAAAGGCATGCAATTTGGGAAAGTGTATGGTATGACCATCACTAGCTTTCTTGGTGTTGGACATTTGTCATAATCAATATATTATCCTCACTTGGTGTAGTTCTATTGTCCTAATTAACCTTCACTTTTGAAGGGTGTGCAAGGAGCATTATTGTTGCTGAGAGGGTTGTTCTCAATTTTATGCAGAGAATGAGTGGAATAGCAACACTCACTAAGGTACACCGTACTATAAGGCGTACTTTTAAGACTTACAAATGTTCTTGGTTTGTCTGCTACCCTGCTGTACTTTCAACAGAAGGAGATGAAGAAAAATAAAGCCTCGCCTTCTATTTTTTCATAAAACCTCTGAAGCCTTTATTTAAATTTCTGATTTTCTGTGTGTGTGAAATTAGCTTCATAAGTTCCTGATTCACCAAAATTAATTTTCTTGTGTAGACCATGGCAGAGGCAGCACATCCTGCTTGCATTTTAGAAACCAGGAAAACAGCACCAGGACTACGTTTGGTTGATAAGTGGGCTGTTCGTAAATTCTATTCTCTTATCTCTGTGCTCCTCACCAAATAAAAAATTAAACTAAGGAGAGTCATTTCACTGATCTTTTATTTATCTTTCTGTTTTGTCTGAATAGGTACTTATTGGTGGGGGAAAGAACCATCGATTGGGTTTGTTTGATATGGTGATGATAAAAGATAACCATATTTCAGTTGCTGGTGGAGTTTCCAATGCTCTTAAATCTGTAGATGAATTCTTGTCAAAAAATAATTTGTCAGTTCCTGTGGAGGTACCAAAACCCTAGAACTTCTATTTATATTTTTTCCTTATTACTAGATAATGGTTATCAAATATGGCACCAATCATTTTTTATAAAATCAATCATATTTTATTTGGTATAGTAACTCATGGCTCTGAATATTACTGAGGTACATTTTCAGGGAATTAAACCTGCTTTGTTGTCTTCTTTGTTCGCTAGTTATTTAATATGATCTCTATCTTGTGTCATTATATCCTTAAGAATCGTCAAAATGTCATGTTTTGGTTTCTTTATTTTTCTTTTTTCTCAGAATAACCAGCTGCATATATACTAATTCAGGTCGAAACAAGAACTTTAGAGGAGGTGAAAGAAGTTTTGAAATATGCATCTGAAAATGGGACTTCTTTAACCCGAATAATGTTAGATAATATGGTTGTACCTCTTTCAAATGGAGATTTAGATGTCTCAATGCTAAAAGATGCAGTTCAACTTATAAACGGCAGATTTGAGACTGAGGTAGTTTACTTTCTGAATGACCAAATGTTATTACTTCTATTCTGAGTAGTTTTTTAGAACTGGTTATATTGAGTTCTCTGTTGTAGGCATCTGGAAATGTCACACTAGAAACTGTAAAGAAAATCGGCGAAACTGGAGTAACCTATATTTCAAGGTAATTTCTATCGTCCTTTTCTTATTTGCATGATATTTTAAGGTGATTTCCATCTTTCAACTGATATCCTCTCTTTCTTTGTGTAGTGGAGCATTGACACACTCTGTTAAAGCACTGGATATCTCACTCAAAATAGACACCGAGCTCGCTCTTCAAGTTGGAAGGCGGACCAACCGGGCTTGACTTGAAGATAAATGTTAGCGAGTACAGTGTTCTGTTAAAGCTCACTGTATGAGTCCAACCACTGAAGGGTGTGGGTTGGCAGCAAAATAATTGGGAAAGCAAATGTCCGCTACAAATGAAATATAATGAAGACCTAATCCCGTACCCACATTATGAGGTATATAAAATAATAATTGCTCCTGAAACCAAATAGGTTTTGTGAAAACAATGTTGATGTATAACTCATTTCTCTTTCTTTGAAAGGGTGACAATAAATTAGACGGTGGTTAGTTTTGTACAAATAAAAACTGGTTCTTACAACAGATGAACGAAACTGGTTAGAGAATCCATTGATTGATCTGTGGACGTGTTAAATATATTTGACATATATCGACTTTGAGGACCAAATCAATTTTGATCTATTTTATTTCGTCGGTGAAACCAATTTTAAAGAAAAGAACTCGGTTTAAGTTTATAGCTTATTTATAAAAAAAGAAAAACTTGATACAACAATATTCACGGGATGAGATTTTTTTTTTTTTTTTAAAAAAAGGATTCATGATTGGAATGTAAATTCACTAGTTTTCCTCTCTGAATCTTTTGTTCTGTCAGTTAAAATAAACTTTGTAGTCTTCAATCATCAAATTAAGATTTGCAGTCTAAATCCAATATTAAAACGATTTATATCTATTTTTTAAAATAGTATCTATATTACATCTGTATCATTTCTCACATCATGCATTGAATCGTCAATAGGCTTATGACTTCGGCACTATGAATCAGTGGTTTCGTATCCACAGTATAGAAAGGTGAGGGTTTCACAACTATTTATTTTGATAATGCTGACAATCATTAAAAAAATTAATTTTAAAATTTAACTACACGGGCATGATCTGTATATTGCGAATATCATGTCTATGAAAATAATGATCATATAAGACGCAGAATATCATATTACCAAATAATTTATACATTGCCAAAATGTCTAAAAATTTTTATTTTTATTTTTATTAATTATTTGATTTGATTTAGAAAGAAAAATTTTTGTGATTATAATAAATTGGTCTTAAAACTTTGATAATATTACCAGATTCGAGTATATTCAAATTTATTGGTGAATATTTCATAGTTGTCGGCGGTAATAAACCGAGTGCGCAGATATAGGCGTTATCATGTAACATGTGTTATTAAAGTGACCAAAAAAGAAATAAATAAATAAACATGTGTTATTGGCTTATTGCAAGAAATAATATATGAAGGAACAAGGTTTGTAATGGGTTTGGCGCAGAATATCGTGGCCCATAAAATCGGTGGTAGTTAATTCTGATAATATTTGAAAGCAGCCATGGAGTTTCCTAAAAATACAGGCGTTCCTACTTTTGAGCTAGTCAAAGGTTCGTTGTATCTTTGGACGGACCTTCTTTGAGAGAATTAAATCGGATTCCCTGTTTCCTTTCATTCTACATTTGTGACGGAGATCTCAAATCTTCAGCAATTCAGGTTCCAAAACAGAAGTATTTTAATGAGCGGTCCTAGCGGTGTTTTAGTTGGATTATGCAACATGAATGAAATTTAGTGAAGGAATATTTATATGGCCTTTTAATTGCCCTAGTCAAATCAAGAGGGCTATATAAAATGTATATAACTCGAGGAAACCAAATTCAATTAGCTTCTAAAGTTCTAATTGTCTGGAGATCGCTAGCCAGGTCGAATAAATCTATATAGTATTAATTAAATCCCGTGGTGTCCGATTCCGCTATTTTTTTTCGATTTCGACACGGCAATCGGACCGTTCTTTTTTTCCGCTAAAATCTAATCGTCGTTCTCTCTCTCTACGCGGGAGAGTATCCTCTGGATGGTTGTATTCAACCATCCAGTGGACGTCTTTCGATCTGAGCCGTCCGATTTAATCTCAACGGCTAGATCTTTTCGGGCCTATCAATCCAGGTATCATGCACGGGGCATCTATAGCCATTGAGATTAAATCAGACGGCTGAGATCGAAAACCATCCATGGATGGCCATCCAGAGGATGCAGTTCCCTCTCTACGCCCCTACCCTACTCACACCTCGCGAGCTCTCCGCCTCCATCTCCTTCGCTGATCCCGTCAATTCGGTCTCCGCCTCCTCCTGCGGTATATGTTATATTTTATTGTGTTGTCTTTTTCTCTCTCTGCCGACCGAATACCAAAATAGGCCCTTTGTATCCCTTCTTTCAATCTCCGTTCATACAGAGAATTCGAGAAATCATCATCGTAGGTTTTTTCATTGTATTCTACTCCGTACAAGCAGTTGAAAGAGATCTCTTTTGAGCGTCTTTCCCGACTATTTTGCGCTTTACAATTTTTCTTCAATTTGGTTAATTTTTTGAACGATACTAATTAATGAAGGTGATTTTCAAGTGGATGAGCAAAAGGGGATTATTTGGCACCGTTTGTAAGTTCTTCCTATTTATTATTTTTCAATTTATTCCTATCATGTTTGATTCTTGCTATTCGGTATTCCACCCAAGGTGAAAATGCGATTGGAAGCTTTTCTTCATTAGTAAATTCAAATTGCTTATGCACAAGAACAAAGTATCATCGTCATGTCAATATTTCAATATATGGGCTGCATGTGTTTATGTTAATTTTTTTTTTGGTTTTTTATTGTAATAGTATATAACCTTTGAAATTGACGGCAGAAAGGTTGCTGCCATGGCTATTCAGTTTTTTTTTCCCACTTGCATATTGTCCTTTTATTTATTTTTAGGAACCCAAGAGTACAAGTAGGTATTCACATGAAAATAAAAGGAACATGAGCAAGGAGAGGTAATTTTTTTAAGTAAACAACTAAGGTAGCAGACATGGTGTGACTTTTACTTGCCCTGAAAAAATTACTTGAACATCAATTTGATGCACCACCAATTCTGCTCTTTCGATAGGATCCAACACTCGTAAGAACAAAAGGTATTGCTCAAATATTTTTTTATTTTTAGAATCGGAATTTGTTTCTTCTCATTATATGAAATAATAGGGTTCATTTATATGAAGGTTCTTCTCTCTGACATATATAATATATTGCAACTGATTGGCATGTACCGGGTTGGTACATGAGATATCTTTGAATGAGAGCTGTTCTTTGTCTGAAAGCGGCACCACAACAAAATCATCGGTCCATTGCAACATGTTTGATGAAATAACTCTTTGTTTTTTATAAGTATCCGGTAGGTTTAATTTTAGGATTTTAAGTTCTGCTATTTTTTTCTTTTTTGGAAATGTCCGTATATATATGTGTTGTAGGTTTGTGCTGCTCAATAGAGATGGCATGAAAAGGAATAGAGAAATCTGAGTGAAGAAGGTTGACTTTGCATGAAAGGATTTTGAACTGCCCTTGATGCTTTCGGAGCTGGTCAGGAGCTACATTTTTTTTTACAAATTTGCTAAAATTATACTACTGAAATTTTGTTGCCTTTTAGAAGCTTTAATAATGTCATATTTTACAATTTGTAGTATGATTATGTTCATGTCTATATTATGGATTTCTCAAATATTTCAGTGTCTCAATTTTTTCTCTTTTTTTTTCCTTTAATTAGGTTGTGGCTTCCACCAATTAGTGATTCGAAATTCTGAATAGTTGACGCCCCACTATTAACCAGCCATGAATGTCCTAGTGAAGGTACAAATTTTATAATTAATTAATGGTTATTGAACTACTGCTGGTGAGAGAAGAAAATTATTGTTACTTATTATATTTGATCTTAACACTGTGTTTGGTTTTCAGTAAAAAAATAGGAAGTAAGGAAAAATACAAGAGGGAAGGGGATGGAATGGAATGGAATGGAAAAATATTTACATCCATTTGTTTGGATAATTATTGGAAGGAAAGAAAAAAATTCGTCCTTCTCTTGTTTTTTCTTGTTTGGGTGATCAAACTAACAGGAGATAAAATATGACTAATTAAAAATAAATTACCATTATGACCTTAATTTCATTTTATACTCAAAAATCATATTGCATAAAATGATCTAGCGTGTTTCTTTCCAACTCAAAAGAAGAATTGCAATCTTATGAAGTTAAAAGTTAAAAGTACATATAATCTTACTCAAAATAATCAGACTTAGTATAAAGTCTTGATCGAAAATTAAAGGAAGCAGATTTAGATTTTTTTTAATAAATTCTACGTCTACATTGCTAGCAGTACCACCTCATTATACATAGTTAAAGGCCTGTCGAACTATTTTAACTTTTGCTATGGAACTCCATTATTTTTTTTTTCGAACATGGTTAAAGAATCAGCAGAATACGAACACATATGATTAAATTTATAAATCAACTTCTGAAGACCCAAACATAGAAATAGCAACTCACGAAAGGAAGAAGCTCGAGAGAAGCAAATACTTTGATGTTCGGTTTGAAGAGAAGAACATGAAGAGCAATATCAACCAGAGGAAGGTGTGACTTGTAATAGGACAAAATCAATGGAGAAATTTGGCAATGACAAAAACTCCGCCAAAAAAGAGGAAATCTCAATTTTAGGGGCATCGTTGTCCACAGGAAAGATTGCCTGTTTCTTTCCGTCTTTTACACCCCAAATCGGGGGGAATATTTTTTGTATAGAAAGTGAACTCGCGAAGGAAAATAATTTCCATCGGTAAAAAATTTACTTCCTAAAAACTCGCAATCCAAACGAGGTGATTTTGCTATTTCCCTTCCCCCTTGTTATTTTCCTTTCTTTTTCCGAAAACCAAACAGACTGTAATTGACAGTATGTATCAAAGTGCTCACTTCTCAATATGTCTCATATAACAAATCAATAGTGTTTCTGATTATGAGGAATTGATTAGGATGTATAACCAGGATGAAATCAAAATTCATTGATTCCTAATTATCCCTAAACTCATATGATTTGGTATTGGCTAAGAAGACCTCTAAACATGTTAATCGGTTTGATATTAAAGATGGAAAATGTTTGCTCTTGCTTGGAATAAACCCAGGATAAACAAGCTTTCTAACAGTATTTAGTTCCTTATGTTGGGTGATTTGGAATATCAGAAAAAGTACAATTTTCAATAATACTCATGTTGAATCTAGATAGTAATTATGTTAGAGTAGGTGAAGAATAAGATAGCAGCTTGGATCCTAGGGAAAGGAACTTAATGCCCCAGATGAGATTTCCTGCTGTGACATTAGAAGACCCAAATAAAACATGGTACTGATTTTTTCCGCCAATATGACTAGAACAATGCATACTCCAAAAGAAATTTTATGACAAAAGTTTTGAAACTTTCATTGCATATGATTCATTTTGACAGTGTTGAAAGTTTGTTATATTGTTTGTTTGCATTAGTTTGTTCTGCGATATTTAGAGATATTTTTTAAATCTGGTATAAAGACATTACCAGTATGAGACTGGCCATTTGAGATGAGGTGAGCTATATCTGGTTGTCTTTAGGTTTATAAACTTTGTTTCATGAATGAGACAAGGTGACTATGTAACCTTTCTGTAAAAATGTAACTTTATCTTCTTTTTCTTTCTTTATCTATTTCTTAATTCCAAGCTAATTGTAAGTAGGTAATTGTCCTTTTACAAATTTGATTTCAATTCATTCTGACTAAGATTTACAATTCATTCCTTCTGTATTTTGTACAGGGAAAGGGAACATCTCAAAAGAATATGATTTTTCTTATGTTTCTTTTTATTCACAAGTTGTATGTTTTCCTCTTTTGAACTAAATTAAATCCCATATGTACAGCATTGTTTGAATCATGAAATTTGAAAATTTTATCAGTGGTCTTTTAGTAAATAAAGAAGGTTCTTTTATTTTATTATTATTATTTTTTTTGCTGCACTCCAATTCTCCAATGTCTACTTTATGCACCCCATAGCTTATTATATTTGTAACTCTAAAGAGCAGCTGATTTAACTACAAGTATACTCTAAAGGGGGCTGTATGAAAAATGAATCAATAGAAATATATCAATGAGCAGGTATAAGATTGATAGAAAAGGTCAAATCTGCGTAATATAAAACATTAGTAAAAAAAAACAAGAATTTAAGTTCATCATTTTCGTCTAAAAACCTAAAATAAAAGACGTAGGTTTTGCAAAGCAATAATATATATCGGCGAAGCCGCTACTATACACCTATACATATTTATGTATATAAAAGATGTACTTTTTTTGAAAACCAATAACAACCCATTCCCACATATACAAATGAAATATATTTAGCCATCAAATGGCGGCGAAGCCGCCTCCCTCCACCTAGTTTATAATCAAATGCCGAACAATTAGGAAGATAACACGTCTTATTTGTCAACTTCAAAACTAAATAAGCTCAATCTGTATGCTGTATTGTATAAATAGAGTAGTAAGAGATGTGGCAACATGGTTTGCTTTGAAGTTTCCACAACTTCTATCGGACGATGATATTTTCCTCAACTCTGCTTCACATAAATGGGAAAAAAAAATGAAATATCGCACTATATTATTGACACATTATGTCTCAAAACCATGAACAATAAGATTACAGTAGCTGGAGAACCAGTTCTTGATCTAGTGACAAAAAGCAATGCTCCTTGACTCCTTGAGTGAAAGGTCGCAGATTCGAAACTCGATTGGGGGGTCTTTCATAGACATTTAATTTAAAAATAAGTTGGGTGGTGATATTGTCATTATTTGTTGGTATTTGGACCGTACTGGCACTCAAATAATACTCAAACCATTGAATTATTTAATAAATTGCTATGATTTCTAAGGAATTGGCTCTACTGTCGTTTCTTCTCTCATTTTACAGGACTTTGATAATTTATCGTGATATTTGAGCTATTTGAAGATTTCCGGCACTTGGCATACGCTAGACGACTCATTCCTAGCACTTGGAGGCACTTTTCAAACCACCGTTCGGACCAAATGAATCATGCTCAGACCTAAAGGGGATTTAAGAGAAGCAATTGGTCAAATAGAATCATTAGCATTGTAGATCTCATCCTAAACTTTCCAACGGTTTTTAAATCGCCTCAATCGGAGTCCGGATGGAGGAATTATGGCTGAAATACTATCTCAATGCAGAAATTTCTAGCTCTCTGGTCAGGTCGAACAGACCCCTGTTCAGACCGAACAGCTGTATATGCTTGAAAAATATCAATCGATGCACGAAAGTGATAAGTTTTGTGTTCTAGAGTCCAAACCAAGGTGAAACCTGAACCCTAAGACGCTTTTTATATTTTTTTGAAAATCCAAAAACTTTACTTTGCTTATTTAGATTATTTTAATTGAAAAAATAACCAAAAACATCTACTTCTTGCATTTAGATTTATTTTAACTATTTCTCCACCAAAATAGTTTTGTTTAGCTTTTGAAAAAGGATAAGTCCGGTAATCAATTGTACCGTCCCTTTGGTTCGACCCTAAAGCTGTACTTCAAAAGACTAGTGAAGTTAGCTCTAGGTTTATAAATTTATTTGATATCCTAGGTTTTAAGCCTTCATCAGGTGGCTTAGACCTCCGATTTATCTTCAAAAAAAAAAAGATTACAGTAGCTGAAGGAAGACCAATTATTGAAAATAAAAATCAAAGGACCTAGTTGAACAAACTGCAACATTTTTTGAGAGATGAGCAAAGCTGACTTTCTTTCTTTAAGATAAAGAACCTTGCTTTCACCGTCAACATTTTCAGGTACTAGTTTTTAGAACTGAAAACTGACTTTTTTTTAATATAAGAATATAAGACACTTATATAAGTGATAAAAAGTCAACAAAAACAAAATATGTCCAATAAATGGCCAGTAGAAATTTAGTCATTTTATTGGTTTTACATTCCAAAGATGATTTGTTCTTCTAAGAAGAGTGCATGAATTTGGAAAATGATTCTAGATGTGCCCACATCACATGCCATCCCCTCTCTTATAATAAGTTAATAAAGCGTGATTTTACAAGCTGTGCGTTGTCGGTCTAATATATAATTTGAGCCTTCCATTTACGATCGCCTTAGGAAACAGAGAATCATTGTCCAACATGCCAAAAATATTTTCTATTTTTTATAGTGAAATAACCAAACAACAATTCATCGTTTACTAAACACGGGAATTGCCACAATAACTACAACAAATGGTAATTATCGCAAACACAGTTCGAGTCTTAAATTTCGTTAACAACTTCCCTCATTTGCTTATTTATAAGCATAAGCAAAGTAGAACAAAAACAGTGAAAAATTTAAAGTTTCGCAGAACGTCATGAGTTGCTCCGCATTTCCACATTTCTCAGGAATATTCCTAACTACTTTTGTTTCGTACGGTTATCATTATTACTATTCATTGTACATACTACTTTCTTTTAAATTTCTTCAACAAAAAAGAATAAAGAATCTGTGCTGAGCTTATGCTCCTTGACTGCGAAAGCCCAGCTCAATCTTTCTTCGTCGGAGAAGAACCAGAAAATCATCAATAGCACAAACGCCAAAATAACTGGTTACAAAAACAAAATGAACACTAGCATAAGCGTAAGAATCAGATCTTACTAAAAACTACATAATATTTTTTCCATGTCCCTAACCAAACTACCTTCTTCCTACCAATCAGCCCATCCAGCTCATGCCAACGACCTAACTAACCAAAACATACAAGAGAAAAAAGAAAACCAGACAATAAAATAAACTAAAGTCTTGAGTCATGCCATGAGATTTCAACATATATTTACACAAAACAACCCCTATATTCATTTTTCCTGTTCAGTTTAATTCCCTTGTGGAGCTAACCTAGGTATAAATCGCTTGCTAATTGGCAACCAGGTTAGGC
Source organism: Rhynchospora pubera (assembly GCA_028095005.1). Taxonomy (NCBI): domain Eukaryota; kingdom Viridiplantae; phylum Streptophyta; class Magnoliopsida; order Poales; family Cyperaceae; genus Rhynchospora; species Rhynchospora pubera. The sequence goes on along the minus strand of CM051460.1, from coordinate 37,925,012 downwards.
CTCTATACAAGTTTTAACAGATGTAAATCTCATGCCAACGACAAAACAAAGCACAAGATTGTGCAACCTGTACAGTCCTAACTAAAACCAATTAGCCTAATTATGCAATTATTATATCCTAAACTATTAGTTATACTAGAAAATTTTTCCTAGTAAAACTAATAATTTCTAGTGATATTGGGTCAACAGCCACCACAAAAGAACTAAACTCCCAGCAGTATCTACTCCTCAGGCCCGAACTGGTGTTGCGTAATCTCCTGCGCTCTTCTCTGAACAGACAATCCCACCACCATTTTCTTCTGACATAGCCTCAGCCTCAACCTCAACATTGCCATTAATGCTATTCTCCTCCTGGTTAATCTCACCATCCCCAAAGTTCTGATCCACATCTCCAAACTGTTCAACCCTATGTGTCGCCTCAAGTGCCTGAAGACGCCGCCTCAGTTCTCCCACCTCCCTCTCCATATAATACAACCTATCTCTAAGCACTATATTTTCCTCCTCTAGCCGTGCCACACGCCCCTCCTCTCTCTCCTCGCCCTCCTCGCCCATACCCGGTAACCCATCACCAGGATAGACCATCTCAAACCTGCTCAGATCATGATCTAACCGTCTCTCTACTTCTACATGCTCTTCTACATCACTCCCACTAGACCCGTCTTCATCAATTTCTTCATTTTCATTCTCTGGATTTGAGCGTAGCCGTATCAGCCCGCTCATGGACCCATACCCATCAACCCCCCACTCTTCCTTGGCCATGTCAACCAAGACCTCGCGGCTCGGCGAAAACTTGGGAGTCGGTAAAACTGCAGGAGTAACAGGGCACGGTGAAACAAGCGACGTAATACCACCTGATTTCTTTGAACGGATTATAAAAGAGGTGGTGTTGCGTGGGGCAAAAGGTGCAAACCTAGCCTGTGGATGCTGATAGGGATTCTGGTAGGGGTTCTGGTAAGGATTCTTCTTTTTGGGATAAAAACGGCGAGCCTTCTGTCGGTTTTGGTACGGGAGGTCGGGAAATGCCGGAGTCTTGAAGCCTCCCGGCTTATCAGATCCAGGTTTCTTCCCTTTCCAGTTGATCTTTCTCTTGTCAGCGAAGACTGGTCGGGCAGCTTGGAAGGTTATCGGGTTCGGATCCTCCAAAACAAGCGGGGCCACAACTGGCGGCACCACCACCACCGGCGGCGGAGGAGGCCACATGCCAAAGCCCCGGTTCACCATCTGTGAAGGATCGTTCATCGTTACCACTAATCGATTAGCAAAAGCAGAAACCCTAACCCTAGGTTTCAAATTGGGGAAATTTGAACTCGGAGCAAGAACTGGTGTCAAGAAATAGAGGACGGAGAGTCTAAGAGGATGTGAGATCCGTTAGCCTTATTTTCCCCTTTTGTTTCTTGATTTTTGTTATAATTTTTTCGATTTGTTAAGACAAAGAGACGAATTAGTGCTGAGGTTTGTTTGATAAGAAAGAAGAGAAATTGAAGAGGAGAAAAATTTAGATCTGAAATTTGGGGTTGGAGGGTATTTATAGATGCTTGGAAGGAGCGGACGGTCAGATCTTGACTTTGGTAGATGGACGCTCGTGATCGCAAGAAGGGCTTGCGTTTTGATCTTGCGCTGTACGATTTGAGCAATTGCGTCAGATGCGAGTCGGTTTCAAAAAAGCATCGTCTATATAAGGAAAACCATTTTACCAACCGAAAATAGTATACTACGTTTCACGACTTTATACGTGGGCGCTTTTTATAGTTCCGTAACGGTCTCTCTTTTGCATAGACCAATAATAGCATTCGACGTGGGTGGTCTCGTAAATAAGCGTAAAAAATTTAGCGTGGAGATAAAGTGAGGGGGTGCGAAGATAAAATGCTTTTCTTTAGCGGGGTTACCGTTTACCGGATGGTACACGCACCGTCTAGATTGGGGACTTGGGGTTTGGGGGCTCTCGCTCGCTCGCTCTCTTCTCCCTTCACGTCAGGTCAGATAAGAATTTTGGGACCACTCAAAAATACTATGGTCTATGTTTATGCCCGCGTGCAACTGTGCAAGTGCAGCCAATTCTAAAACAGAAAAATGGAACAAAACAGAACCAGTACAAAAACTGTGTTCATTTCACAAAAATGGAGCAGACGCAATTGGGGATGTGTATATTTACTAAGTCTAGCAGTGTTTTTAGAATATGACCTCATTGGCCATATATATCGTGCGTATAATAAGAACTAGCTATAGTATCGCGCTTCGCGCGATATAAGCTCAACTTTAAGTTCTACCCAATGTTCTTTTAACTTGGATAAATTTGATAAAAATAAATTTGAATACAAAATACAAAATATAACACAATCCAATCTATACCAAAAGGAAAAAAAAAAAGTCTCTAATCACATATAACATGGAAGAACTAAATAGAAAGCCAATTATAATCTTCATCAATAAAGAATAAAAAAAAATCAGTGAGAATCAATAAAGTACCAAGTACTCATAGACGAAAAGATGTAAATGTTATTATTGAGACTGTTTGGACGATCTAGCTATATTGCGAACAAAGTTTCTTAAGGGGCCGTTTGGATCGCTTAGGAATTTGGGAAATTTGGAGAAGTTGCAATTCCTAGGAATAAATTTATTGGGAAGTGTGTAAATTTGTGAAGAGTTTGGATTGTTTATAATAAATTTATGATAGGAAGATGAAATTCCCCAAAATCCCTCATCAATCCAAACAGCCCCTTAAGACTTAGCTCGACTATTTTGACCCTTTTTTGGGAGCTATTTATAGGCAAGAATATGTATATTATTACAAAAGTTTTATTACTTATGCACATGATTATATCAATAAAACCACAAATAGTTATCCTTGAATACAAGAAACTTTATATAGTACTGGTACCAACATAGTACCAGTTCCTATCCTCGTTATTGCAATTATATGTTCTGCAACCAACCAACGCACGTGTACTACGGAGTTTAATTGCAGGAATATATGTAACAGATAAAATGAAGGGAAAAAAATAGAAAAAAAAAGCAATTGGTCATCAAAATGCATGAATCCTCAGTTGTTGAGTCTCAATAACTGACTGCAAATAATAACAGTACTGAATTTATTATGGCATCAACATGTTTTTTTTGTGCAATAGAAAAGTAATTTATTTACAAACAAAAACATTGAAGCCAAAACTTAAATTGGTACGTAACAGCACAATTAAAGATCTGGATCTTTAAAATGCATAGCAAAATTGTCTATCCTCTCTTTTTAAACTTTAAATTTACTTTTTTCTTATGCAATATTGCATTTTCTTTAATCATTTAAATATTATCAAGATTAAATCTGCAAATATGGGACGCCATTTCTAGCTTACCCTAACTTGTTTGGGATAAAAGGCTTTGAATTTTTTTTTAATTAGATCTGAAAATATATTGGATGAACTAAAAAAAAGGACTCAATAATATCCATTCTGAAATCGGTTAGAATGGCATAACTATATTATTTAGGTTCCACCATATTTCTACTAAGTTTATTGTGTTTTTCAAAAAGATAAATCACAGTAGTCAAACTAATTGACCTATTAAATTTGTGATCAGACGATTCATACCTGAATACATTGGCCTTTGCATCTCTATTTATTATCTACAATACAAAAAAGTAGAAGCATGCAAAATTACACATAATATCAGTATAATGAGCTCATCGAGTAGCGAAAGCATTTAGTTTATTTAATTTATTACTATTTAATCTTAATATGCTTTGACGCATACATGTAATAGATAGATTGATGTGAAGGGCTGATTTAAAAGAAACATCATAAGTTAAGCACATTTCATAATTATACCAAAAGCCATATGAATTTACTGGAAGCTGCCTACAAATGATCTGAGAATCTATTTCAGATTACCCTATTTCACTCAGCTTAGTATGAAAAGTTCCATCAAATAAAAATCAGGAACTTAATAAAAGTATGAAACACGAAAGTCAAATGAAGATCTTACTTGTCAAAGTTTGAAGGCAAGAATTTTGACTTTCCTCAATGCCCATAGTCTGTGATTTACAAAACCTAATCACAATTAAATAGAGAGGATAAGAATACACATGGCCCGATTAAGGCCCTTATTAACACTAAATAGCTGAAAATAACAATAAAGTATGACCAAAGATATTTTGAAATCTAGTAATCAATATAAATAGTGATCTATTTATCAGCAAGGACAAAGGCATAACTGATTGCCTCAGATAAATGTGTGCCGTTGAAATTCTTGTTCCAAAATAGGTTGTTTATGTCCATTAAGCTAGCTCCCTAAGGAAGATTGGTAAAATTAAGACAACTATATTATCGATCATTACATCCCTCTGTGTTAAAAGTGATCATTCTATTAATTACCTGGATTAGGTTTTTTCAGGATTCATGTTGTGCCGGACACCTGAAAGTTTTTATTTTTTGCCTTTGTCTATGACATCTGCCGTTGAAAAAGTTTCTTCACAATCTACCTAGTGGCAACCTCAGTAAAAATGATGGTAATGTTGTCAGTGAATTGTTTTGACTGTGCTGGTTTGTTTGATGATTAGTAATAGAAGAAAACTAAGGCTAGCCAATATTACTGACCTTTTGATACTGAGTGGTTTCGTATCTACAAAGAGTCTTTTTCTGGCAGCGCAGGGTGCCATCTGAGCTTCTTCTTGCTGGACAGGTTGTTTTCTAGATTGAAGATAATGAATTTGGAGATCAGTAATTACAATGTTGCACTGATTAGGTAAACACCGCTAGTATAATTAAGTATAACTATTTTTACAGACTGATCTATTTTTTTTATATTTTTGCAATGAAAGTACTATATTTGTATGAAGTTGGAAAAAATCAAATAATAGCAGTATGAGAACATTGTAGAAAAAAGGAACCTTTTTTGGTCTGGTAAGGTTGCTTGCTTGTTCGAACTCACGGTGCTCTCTATTATTGGTGGCGGTGTGGATGGATCAGATCCTGTCGGATGGTTTTTTTATTCATCTTATGCATGTGATATGAGCTCACCAGGTGGCTCTTTACTGTTATAATAGAACAATATCAGTCAAGGAAGAAAGTGGCCAGAGGCATGAAAGAAAAGGCTCTTACATGAATGAACTTAGTACATGTAGAACATTATGTTCAGAGCATGATTGACGATAAACCTAATGGCAAACTACAAAAAGGTACTTTGTGATAAGCAATTTTTTTGCAATTTCTACATATAAGATGCATTCTATACGTGTAGTAAACCTAATGGCAAACTACAAAAAGGTACTCTGTGATAAGCAATTTATATGTGTAGGCATTCTATACGTTGTAGTAAACTCTGCGATTTCTATAATGGTCCTCTCAAAATAGAGCTTTGTAGCACTGATTGCATTTACATTTTATACATCTACAATAGCAACGAAAGATAAATTTTCAAATGAGCAAAGAGATCAACAGATGCATGTTCGAACAAACTATATTTTCTTTTTTTCATGTCGCAGATTATAGAAATTCAACTGTATAAGAAATACTCGTGGCGAAGAAGGACTGACTCTGCCATTCATTGACTTGGATGCAGCACAAATAACAACCACCGACTCGTTCTTTGATTGTTCATGCAGGGTATCAACATTGAATATGTTCAGGAACTATCTCCATAATGTGACTTCAAGCATCTAATCTCTGATTATTGGAAAACAACAATGTGATATTATATAGATAATCATGCTACGGCAGATAGTTATAAGGAAAATAATGTAGGGGCAGTATGGGCAAAGGAGAAACTGTTGTGATTAATAGGACCTTTCATTTGCCAGATAAATGATCTGTGTAGGCTTTCGCTGGTCTGTCTCGCTGCTAGGTCCAACAGCGCTAAATCCAACAATTCTTCCAATTACATCTGCGAAGTTACAGGAGTAGTAAATAGGTTGCCATAGTTAAATAGGAAGAATCACTAACTATGTCCAATCTCTCTATAAAAGAGAGAACAAAAGAACACATATTGAGTAAACAACGGATTAGACCCAAAAATGCTAAGAAGAGGTATGAAGATAAACACAACTCACCCAATAGAACACACCAGTAAACAAAAACAAAAAAATGCAACAACATTAGCCGTACAATAGACAGACAACGAATTAGTCTCCAAATTACAACCCTTTAAATTAGAAACAAAGAGCATCAACTAAATATAATAAATGTAAATTCCAATTTACCTAAAATGATTTTTGAAGACAAATAAGAGGGGAGAGAGAACATCACCTTCTTTATTGCATACATTAGCCTCTGCAGGATTTTCAATAGCTGATCTGATTTTTTTTCCATCGTCAAGCAAGAGAAGAGCAATAGTAGGGTTTCCTTGCCAACAAATGCTCTAAAATAAATAAAATAACCACATCAGAAATGTAAAGATCTAAAACAAAGAAAAATAATAGAAACTCCTCTTGATTCGTACAGATGAAACCTAGTTTTGGAAAGATGGACAATCTGAGGAGCAGTCGAATCCATGGAGCAAGGTAACGAAGAGGTCAATCGAGGCGTTGCTACAGTGGAGAGAGGAGGGAGGCATAGCAGGAGCGCAACAGAGGTAGGGTTTTACCATCGGGATCGATGAAAAGAAGAGGAAGAGAGGAGAAGTTCCGCCAGGCGATACTACAGCAAAGTTCGACGATCGATGAAAAGTAACCAATAACCAAGATCACCACGCACAGCCTCTTCGCTCTGCTCCTTCCCTTGCTCCGCCGGTTTCTCTCTCTCCCTTGTTTTTTTTTTTTTGGAGATGGTCTCTTCACTGTCGTCCCTTGTTAAGCACTTGGTAAAGTACAGAATTGGGAACAATACAGTGGGAGAAGAAGCTAGAAGGTCATGTTGATAGACTATCAGATGAACCTGGAGCATGCAGACCACATCCTATATCCCTCCTGATGTTTTTTTGGTCTATGTGATAGATGTCCATTCAGAATCACCAGGAACCATCACGTGCATCTTCTCCATCATGCGCTTATCTCATACGAACAGTCTGGTGCAGCGGTTCCTGGTGCGCCTGCATCAAAACTTATTGAAAACAAAAAAAATTGTGCGGCAGGAAAGAGCAGCATGAAAACTACCAAGGCACGCACGCAGAAAAGCAGAAGCTAAAGGAGTGTGGATTTCTCAGTGGAGGCGAACGGTCAGGATTCAATTCATCACTCAGATGAAAAAATTGGACGGTCTGGATAATTGAACAGTAATTCCCTGACTTGAAATTGAAGTATTTTAGATTACAAAATATTTTTAATTGTGAAATTTGTTATATTAATTTCAAATTTGGCAATATGTGATTGATAAAAAAAAAGATTATAAATCAGTAAAATAAATTACAAACTATGTTTTTTGATAGTTTAGATGTGTTGTTTATTAAAATTAATATACTTAAAAATGAATCGGGCATCATTTGAACGGTCTGACAAAATTAACACTTCAATTTTATCAGTATTTAATCAGCAATAAACAATTCATAATGTAAAAGGTGCGATGCATGATATATCTAAACAATAGAGAACAATTTCACAAACTTTTTTTTTTCTATTTTGATATTTATTTTATCAATTGTTGCGGTTGTCATGTAAAATTAGTTGTTAAAATATCCCGTTCTTTAATAATAGATTTTAGTGTTTCATCATTTTCATCTAATTAAAATATAATATTAAAGACACGAATATAAATGGATTAATAAATTTGAGATTATACATATATACTAATATTTCCAGCATTATTATTATTATTATTATTATTATTATTATTATTATTTTCTTGCATCACAAAAGACTATTTTAGATCGCAAGTTTTGAAAGATTTTTTTCATTATACATTTATATCTTACTGTATACATGTGTATCTGCCTTCCGCTGACGCTATGCGGTTAACTGAATGCGTGTTGAAAAACTATATTTTATACTTTTAAGACATGCACAACTTTAATAAACCTTAGCTTCTTCTGCAAAACTAAAATAGCATAACATCTTTTTTCACACAAAGAAATTAACTATTATGTGCTAATTTTCTCTCGCATTCCTAATCCATTTCCTTTTTATTTTTCTAATTACTTAATTTTCATAATTCAAAAACTCAACACTCTCAGTACTCTGTCCTAATTTAAGATTAAAAAAAAATCTCTATTTTGAAATTTGACTTTTGGAATCTAGTATTTCTTCAGCTCGAAGTATCCAAACAACATTATATTGAAAATGTGAAACATCGTTTGCTTGATATCTTCGTATTATAAATTTTGTTTTTATAATTTCACTTTTAATTATTTATTTTCTGAAAACTCCAAAGATAAATTATTCGACAATTCGAAAATTGAAATAACAAAAATATTGTTCTATGCTTTTAGGTTTTCTTTCTCCGACGTTGCTGAACTTTTAAATTGCATTTTTCCAAAACTCGATTTCTCAACAAATAGTTCCAAAAGTAAATTCTAAAATAACTATTTTCGAAAATGGGAACAGATCGTGTGTTTTGAGATGAAATTAGTTTTTTTAAGGTATTAATCTACATAACATCGTACTTTTAAATATTCGATTTTATATATCTTGAAATTTGACTATTTGATTTCGTACTTTCTACACTTCATCGTGCGAAGTTGTAAACAATGTAACACGTTCACTCCTAAAATAATGCATGTATGTGTCTTACATAACGTTATCATTTTGTAATAATACAAATCAAATAAAAGAATAACATTTCATGTCGATTCATATCGTGTTATGTTGGACACTTGTGTAACTTGTAAACAATATAATCTCCCGACTTTGAATTTTGAATTATTATTTGTAAAGTTTTAAGGTTCTACTATCATTTTCGAAGTTCCAATTTTTTTCCCCAGAATGAGCAATTCTGAAAGTTCGGATGTCAAGATCATCAAAGGACTTCATATAATCAATCAACTTACAAAAAAAAAAAAAAAAAAAATCTCCAATTCAAATAATGAATTCCAACAATTTATTGTAATTTGTAACCCACTTAAAAAAACTATGATATGAGACAACAAACTTATAAATTTGGAGAAGCTAATACATGCCACCTCAAAATTAAAAAAAATTAAAAAAATATCACTCTAAAGTTCACTAAAAAATACCACTCTAAACTCATATTATTCAGATATTTGCCACATTTATAAATTTTTTATACGGTTTCAAATTAAAAATACTGCATTTTGATTTGTATTTTTTATTTTTCCAAAATGCCCTCTTCCAATTTTATGTCCCTTTCTTCTCCAACGGAGGAGAAGAACTCTGGTGACCCTCTATACCTTCTTCTCCGTCCAATTCTCCGACACTCCATGCTTCTCTCTTCTCTATACGATCATCTAACCCTTCATTTCCGCTCTACACCTCTCCACCTAGGTTTTCCAGCGCAATAGCCACCGGAGCGTCTCTCCTCTTTGCCTATTGTCTTGGATTTTTATGCTCCTTAAATAGATTCTCTCTCTCTCCCCATCCTTCCCCTCCCTTCCATCCTCTCATTGTTAGAGCTATATCAATTTCTGGCACCGAGAGGTGCTACGAAGAAGTTAGGGTTTTTGAAAGGTCATATTATCGGTTTATTTATGCTATCACTCAGTAGTCACTACCTACGTGTTTCTTGATTCTCAAGTCTCAATGTCATTGCTAATCTCCTCAAAGGTCATATCATCGATTAATTTGAGCTGCCATTCCAAGGCATTCAAAACCATAGAATCTAATATGATGCTTTTGACTTTTATATCGTTGCTATTATCATTCTTTGTTGGATATCTTGACTATTTGACTTTAATGAATCTAAAGTAATTAGACTTTTCTTCATGTCTTTTGCTTTAATTATTAAAACATTCTGTTGAAGAGCGATGGAAGGGAAGGGAAGGAGGGGGAGAGAGAGAAAATCTATTTAAGGAGCATAAAAATTCAAGACAGCAGGCAAAGATGAGAGAGTGGCTATTGCGTTGGAAAACCTAGGTGGAGAGGTGTAGCGCGGAGAGGAAGGGTTAGATGACCGTACAGAGAAAAGAGAAGCATGTTAGGAAATTGCTCAATTTTAATTTTGTGACTAATTACACTTAATTAATCCAATTAAAACCACAAGCAAACGGATCTAGCACTTAAGTTTAAATCGACACAAGAGAAAAAAGGGGAAATCGATACCTCATCCAATATAGCAATTGAATGGCTCGATCCACGGCATAGGTGTCGATGGCGTGCTCTCCTTGCGCCTCCACCATGGTTGATGGCCGCCTCGAGTCCACCTAGAGATTAACCAAGGTCTAAATCGATTCGTGCTAGCGATTCGATTAGAACAAAGCTAATCCAAGGTATTCTCTCTTCTTCCTTAATTAACATTTTAATAGGTGGAGAGAATATGCTCAACACATGAGCCAATGGAGAGAGGAGGGAGGAGGTGGCGCATGGCCAAGAGAGGGAGAAGGAAATGGTGGCGGCTAGGTTAGGGAAGAGAGAAGCCTCAAATTTGCATCTATACATCTCTATATATAGTGCATGATCCCTACCTACCACCAATCATCTATTTACAAGATTGCCATTCTCACCTACCACTAGGGCCGGCCACTTAATGGGCTCATATGGGCCTCTCAACTCATTTAATTAGGCCTCTAATTTACATAATTAGAAGCTTCTCCAAATGCTCTTCAATTGGGTTATACATTTAATACATAAATATTAGCCCAATTAATCAATATAACTATTTATATTAAATCGTGTTGAGCTAAAATAATTATTAACTAATAATAATTATTCTAGGATTAGCTAATACATTAATTTATTTCTATATGATCAATTTGACTTAATTAATTATAACGATATATAATTAATTAATCAACTTATAATATTTCCGCAATACGCACTATTGCGAATAAATAAATAATGTACTGTATTGGTCAAAACTCTATTTTGTGTGACCCTTTGAGGATTTATGCTATGTTGGACATGGAATTAAATCGTTATTTAATTCCAATAATCATAAGCGGTATCTAGCAACACGTTATGATTCCCAATTCGCATAAATAGTGTACTGCTACAGTATTTAAATCCTGCATAAGAGAATAAATATGTTTCTCTATTTTGATTCTTATGTCTCACGATATCATCGTATAATCCAAGATAGGAATGTGTCATTCTTGCAGGTTATACGTTTCTTGATCTAGAGTTGATCGCTTAGTTGCGCGCATACGATCCAACTCCATCAAGGGGCCCAAACAGATATCGTCACTCACTAAGTGAATTAATGAGGGACATACGGTTTTCTTGATGATTAGCTTTTCCCCGCACAATTCAAGAGAACATAAATAAAGTCCGTATAGCAGCCCTTATCGGGAATCAGCGGTAGACAGTATTTATTGAACCTATCCTCATGTGGAAAAGATAAACATCTCAAACTTAGAACCAAAATCATAACGAAATAAACAATGACACATAACACAATCCATATGTTTATTTCATTGGGTCAAGTCCTGTACTATGCTCCATAACATATACATATGCAGTTAAGTTGGTAACTCTTTACCTATGATTTGTAGAACTTAATCATCACTTAACTTGCATACTAATCTTATATGATAATTAATGTTCCTTGTTAATTATCAAGATTATGGACCGTTTAGATTTATTATTGTCATTCTAAAGAATGATCCACAGAGATCTACAATTCAGATCCTCAACCTGAATAATCTGTCAATAATAAACCTAGGAACAGATGATAAAATATCATCCAAAACATAAACTAATATTTAAGTCATTAAATTATTGACTTCTAGGACATAACTCTAACAAAGCACGAAGTGTCGGGAGATTGAACAGAGAAGAAGGTATAGAGGATCACCAGAGTTCTTCTCCTTTGTTGGAGAAGAAAGAGACACAAAATTGAATGAGGTCATTTTTGAAAAAATAGAAAATACAAATCAAAATGCAGTATTTTAATTTGAAATTGTATAAAAATTATATAAATGTGATAAATATCTGAATAATATGAGTTCAGAGTAATATTTTTCTAAGTGTAAACTTTGAAGTGTTATTTTTCTAATTTTTTTTTTTTTTTTGAGATGGTATGTATCTAATTTTTCTAAGTTTTCATCGATTAACTACGATGTATTACTCATGTTAGGAAGAGTGGAAAAGATGTCGGAGATAAAAACTTTGTTCTACAACTTCGACAAAGGAAAGAGACTGAGGCTGTTCTTGTGAAAGAAAGGACGAGATTGGAAAATGTGTCGCTTTATTAACGGAAAAGAAAGGATGTCTGAGTTTGTTAACCTCAAAAATCGGAGGATAGAAATCTGATGTGAGCACGTCTTTCTCTCGCTTCCTCAAACCTCGTCAAAACTCAAAACCTCTTTGTAACTTCCTGGACGATAGTGAAATTAGCACAGTCCATTTGAGAGTAGTCAATCAAACGCGCAGAGGATAAATTCAAAAGAAACAATAAAGAATAAGAAGCAACTTAATTAGCTTGTTGCAAACTAGAGGAAGAAAGATTAGTGCAAGATCCTTCTTCTCCGATGGAATTCATCTGGGCCGCTCACAAAGCCAGCCTGGAAGATAACGGAGGGGACAAGCTGGAGACGCAAGTTGATAGAGGAAACCGTCTCAGAGAGTGGGTGCGTCGTTTCGGGGATAACCCTCCAGTCCTAAAGCTACTGGAAGATTCACAACAGAGGGAAAATGGGTCTCCAGTTATGCGTGAACAGGCGGAGGACCGGAAAAGCCACGACCAACGGTTACGAGTAGGGTCGATTCTGTTGGATACGGGCTTGCACGCGATCCAGCCCAGTAACAAGAACCAAGGCGGCGTCTTATTCAAGAATCAAGATCACCGTCTGATGGAGATCCCACGCTGTGAGTTCAGACAGGTGGAGGAAAGAGAGGAAAAAGCCACTCAATCTGCAAAAGGCGTTCCTGGCAACCTTTCACATCCAAACTACAGTGCCATAACCCCCTCAGTTGTCTCTCAAACGTCCTCTCCAACCTCAGAGGAACAAAGACTAGAGCTTTTTTCCCCCAATCTTGCTAATCTTCTCCATCTTTCTCAAAATTCTGTAGCAATGGACAATCTTGATCCGATAAGAATCGATGAAGATGATGTTACTACGCCTGCGAGCGCTGAGATCACAAGGTGTGTAGTGGTGCAAACAATAGAAGGTGTGAACTTGGTAGATGTAATGGTGGAGATGAGAAGGAGGCTTCCTCCAGAACAGCACAAGGTTATTCAACTAATGGATAACAGATTTCTCATCATAGGACCAAGTGTGCAATGGAAAGAGGAGATGTTCAGAAACGGGTCTTTAGAGATCACGTATGGCACAAGCATCAGGAGGCCATTCCCAATTCTCGTAGAACCACCACCAGAACTAGATCCAAGAGCAAATAGAGTGAGAATGTGGGTTAGGATAGTAAACTTGCCTTTCGGTTGGAGATCTTGGCATGGAGCGAATGTCTTCTTCCGCTTTGGTAGGGTTCTCCATGCAGATGCTCCGACTTACATGGGCATCGATGGCAGGTTTGTCAGAGTAGAAGTGATGGTAGAGCATAGAGACAGAATTCCTGCGTCGAGACTGTTTGAAATCCACAGGAGAGCAGGAGGAGTAGACCTGGTGAGGGTACACTTTGTGGTGGAGGACAATCAGAGAGGCTCTGAACTCCATGAATACATCAAAGAGTTACCTAGAATTGAGTGGACAACAGAGGATGAAGCTAGAGTGCAAAACACTAGAATTACAGCAAATATCAAACAAGAGGCAGCAAGTGATGCTAGTGGCACTAGATTGCTTGGGGCTCCTGACAAAAGGAAGAAAAGGAAACCTAAGAAGAAGAGGTACAGGAGTGCCAAAACTCCTCCTCAAAGCCATGCCAAGAAAAGAAAGGTAAATGAAGTTACCCCTACCAGAATCACCAGGTCTCAAACAAGGTCAGGAAACAGGAATAGAGAGACTGGTATCTTAATTGGGGATACTAGAGTGATCAGGGCTCCCACTGATACTGTTACTGGAAAAGGCAAAGGCAAGGAAATTGAGGAGGACTTGGAAGGAGACTTTAGAAAAGAATTAAAGCAAGCTAGGAAGGAAAGTCTAAGGAGAGAGTTAGAAGGGCCAGGACAGCCCAGCTTCCCACCAGGGTTTGGTTCAAGGGGAGACCCCATTCTCAGGGGCAATGTTACTGGACATGGTCAAACTCCTCAGGTGGACCCCACTCTCAGGGGTAATGATACATGCTATGGAAAGACTCCACAAGTGGACCCCACCCTCAGGGGTAAAGCTGCTGGCAAAGGTAAAATCACACCTACTGATACCTCCCCTAAGGTTCAGAAAGGTAAAAACCCCAAAGTTCCAATAGCAGGGCAGGGGGTCACAACAGAAGTAGAGAAACCCCTCACTGTTGGAGACATTCCAATGATCCTCTGGGACCTTATGAAACAAGGGAAGTTGGAGAAAGAGGGTTTCAAGGTGGTACTGCAGGACAATAGGCCACCTGAGAGAGCTACCATGGAGCACACTAGGGAAGAGAATAAAAAGGAGAAAGACCTGGAGAGAATGCAAGCTAAGAACAAAGCTCTGCTGGCTCAGATAGAGAAGCTCAAGGAGGGGATAAAAATGAAGCAAGCAGGCCTGACAGACGTGATCAATCTTAGCTCCCAGGAAACACACACAGAGGAGGAAACAGTAGACTCTGATGGCTCATCTGAAGATGGTCTGGAGACTGAGACCACTAGCTCTGAGAAGGCAAGAGATGACTCACTGTTGAAAACCCCTTCAGAAGAGCCTAGCAGGCAGAATACTTCAGGTACAGATTTCTCTCATAATTCTAATTTCCATAGGCAGGTTAGGATGAGATGTAGCTCTCAAAAAGACAATGGGAGTAAGGCTTGCTTCTCTAAGGAGCAAACCACAAACCATATACTTTTAAAGAGTAACACTCATAAGTCTGTAGGGGTAAACTTGGCAAAGGTGAACAACAACAATAGTGAATTAGGAGTTGAGCTAGGTTTGGATATTAATCCCCTTGTAGCTGAGATCAATTCCTTAACTAATTGCAATAGAAACAAGGCTAGCTCCCCTAAGGAGCAGGCCAAAAACATTGTTTTAGTAGGCAATGATCCTCTTAAAGATGTAGGGGTATTTTGGGCACAAGATAACAATAGGGCTCAAAGGAATAATGGGAGTAAGGTTAGCTCTCCTAAAGAGCAGACCACAAACCATAACCTTCCAGATACTAAAGGTGGAAGTGCAATAGGGGTAGAACTAGATGTAGATACTAGGCCCTTTGATGTTGAAATAAATCCCAATTTTACTGGCAATGGCAATAGAGGAATTGCTAGTCAGGACTTGCAAATTGGAAATTCCAAATTAAATAATAATTTCTTAAAAGACTTAGGACTCAATCTAGACAGCAAGCAGCTGTATAATAATTTCAAGGTGAGCAAGACTCCCACTATCCCTGAGGTTTTGCCTACTATACTAGCTACTCCTCCAACAGTTCCTGTTAGAGACTGCCCCAGTATCAAATTTCTCTCTTGGAACTGCAGAGGTCTAAGAGGGGCAAACAAAAAAGGATACTTGCTAGACCTAATTAGAAATGAACACTTAGACATAATTGGAATCCAAGAGACTAAAAGAGAGAAGCTACAGAAAAGTTTCCTCAAGTCCTTAGGTTCTAAGTTTAAGTGGAATTTGATTCCAGCTGTTGGCACAGCTGGAGGTCTACTGGTAGGGATAAGTGAGGATATTTTTTCTATCAAAAGTTGGAGTCTTTTGAACCATACCATCACTGTGAAACTTACTCATAAAAGCTCAGGATATCCTCTCACTTTCACTAATGTGTATGGCCCCTCCACTGGCTGTAGGAAAAGTCTCTGGACTGAACTAAACTCAATAGGAAGTTCAGTAGATGAAGCTTGGGTCATTGGTGGGGACTTCAATATCATTAGAAGGAGAGTAGAGAGGAGAGGGGTTTCCTTTGATGTTAAGAATATGGGACTTTTTAATAGATGGATTGAAAGATTTGACTTGTTAGATATGAAATGCAGAGATAGAAAGTTCACTTGGGCTAGGGGAGGGAAAAGTCAACAATTTGCCTGTCTTGATAGATTTTTTGTAAATCAAGACTGGCAAGACTGGTTCCCTCAGGCTTACCCTTATAGTTTAGCCAGAGCCTTCTCAGATCACAGCCCCCTGGTACTAGACTCAGCTGGAAGTACACAGCTGGCAGCTACCCCCTTTAGATTTGAAAAGACCTGGCTTCAACATGAGGATATCTTTAGTAGAATGCCAGATTGGTGGAATCAAGTTCAGATTGGCTATGACAAAGCCCTGAATTGGGATACCAAAATGGCACTACTGAGAAACAAGCTCAAAGGTTGGAGTAGGAATATAGGGAAAGAGGATAGAGACAAGAAAAACCTCTTAATCAGAGACATTAAAATCCTTGAGGATGCTGCAGAAGATAGCAGTATAGATGATGATAGGATAAATGATCTCATTGAGGCCAAAAAGGAGCTTTATGAGCTCTACCAGAATGAGGAACTCCACTGGAAACAGAGATCTAGAGCTAGATGGCTTAAAGAGGGGGATAGTAATACAAAGTTCTTCCACTTGGTAGCTACAAACCAAAGGAAAAAGAACCTTATTACACATCTCCTAATAGATGAGGTAGAGACTAGGGATTTTAACACCATTCAAACCCATGCAAAAAACTTCTTCACAAAACTCTTTGGAAATGAAGGACTTACTTTAGGAAGATTAGATATGGACTGCTGGGGCCCCAATGAAAAGATAAATGAGGAAGAGAGCAGACAACTAACAATCCCTTTTTCTGTAGAGGAAATTAAAGAAGCAGTTTTCCAGATGAACCCTGATAAAGCCCCAGGACCTGATGGCTTTTCCATCATGTTCTATCAGAAATTCTGGGAGCTAATCAGGGAAGATCTAACTGCCCTCTTTGAGGATTTCCATAGGGGTATATTAGCCATTAACAAGTTCAATAGGGCTATAATCTGCTTGATTCCTAAAATTGAGAAAGCTGAGAGAATCAAAGATTTTAGACCCATCAGCTTACTCAATTGCAGTTACAAAATCTTTACAAAAGTTCTCACTAATAGACTTAACAAGGTACTCCCAAAACTGATTCACCCAAACCAGTCTGCTTATATCAAAGGCAAGTACATTCTGGAGGGAGTGGCCACAGCACATGAAATTCTTCATCAGGTGCATAACACCAAGGAGAAGGGAGTCCTCCTTAAACTAGACTTTGAGAAAGCTTTTGATAATGTAAGCTGGGATTATCTCTTAGAAACCCTAGAACAAAGAGGTTTTAATAAGACCTGAAATTCTTGGATAAAACAACTACTAGAGGGAGGAAGAGCTGCAGTTAAGATTAATGGAAGTCTTAGCACCACCTTTCAGTGTATGAAGGGCCTGAGGCAAGGAGATCCAATATCCCCTTACCTCTTTATTCTGGCTGCAGAAGGTCTCACAAAAATCTTAGATAATGGTTGTAAGAAAGGTCACTTTGAAGGCTTAGGAACTTCTTTAGGTAGTGGAAAGATTATTCATCTGCAATATGCAGATGACACTCTTCTGTTTCTTAAATTTGAACCAGAACAGTTGAAAAAGTTGGTTTGGGCCCTCAAGGCTTTTGAAAGCATTTGAGGGCTAAAAATCAACTACAATAAGTCTGAAATGATCCCTCTCAACATTAATGATGCTGAAACTGAGGAGGCTGTGAACATTTTAGGATGTAAGCAATCCTCCTTACCTATTACTTATCTTGGAGTCCCCCTTCATTGGAAAGGCCCCAGTAAAAAAGACTGGCAAAATCTTATAGATAAAATCAAGAACAAACTTTCCAGATGGAAAGGGAATTTGCTCTCTCTGGGAGGTAGATTAGTGCTAGTTAATTCTGTTCTTACAGCATCCCCACTATACTACTTCTCTATGTTTAAATGCCCTAGCTGGGTTATTATCAAACTAGACAGAGTGAGAAGGAACTTTCTGTGGGGAAGCTACCAACAGAATAAGCAAAAATTCAACCTGGCAAGTTGGAGTGTCATCTGTAGGAGAAAAGAGTTTGGGGGGTGGGGTATCATTAACTTACAGCAAATGAACATTGCTTTACTAGGTAAATGGATTTGGAACTGTATTTCAGATAACCATCACTCAATCTGGAAAGATATGATTTTAGCAAAGTACAAGGGCAAATTAGGGAGTACAAATGCCTCTGTCATGTGGAAATCAATTGCAAAAATCTATCCTATCTTTAGAATTGGTTCTCAGAGACTAGTAGGTAATGGTAACAACATTCAGTTCTGGTTAGACTGGTGGATAAAAGATATACCCCTTTACAAAGAACTTCCTGACCTCTTTGAGAAAACTAAGTACCCCCTTGCCACTGTCAGCCAAGTCTTTAATAATGGCAGACCCAATCTGGCTCTAACAAGGGGTATGTCAGTTAAGGTTAGACAGCAAAAGAGTAAAGCCTTAGAAATAATACAAAATACAAACTTAACTACTGAGTTGGATTCAGCTATCTGGAACTTAGATAGTAAGAGGGTGTATACTGTTAGATCCTTCTACTCTTTTCTTAATAATACTAGGGTAATCACTGATCTCAATACAACTGTTTGGCCTTGTAGGGTACCCTTAAAGACAAAACTTTTCCTTTGGTTAGTTCTCCAAAATAAGATTCTAACCTTTGATAACCTACAGAAGAGAGGATGGCAGGGGCCTAATAAATGCCCCTTCTGTGATAATTCAGAAGATGTGAATCACCTCTTCATGAGTTGCCCCTACACTGGGGGTTTCTGGAGAGGCTTTAATCTCTTCAACAAAAGAAATATCTCCTTAGATGTCTCTAATTTACATACTCTGTGGAATAGTATAAATAGTTTAGACTCAAATAATAGAAGCTACACTAAGGCTTTATTAGCAACTTGGTGCTGGATAGTGTGGAAAGAGAGGAATGATGTTATCTTCAACGATAACAAAAGAAGTTCCCTCAGTGCCCTTTATTTCAGCACTTTTAGCTTATTTAATAACTGGACTAACCTGAATGCAGATATGGAAAGAGATTTTCAGAACCTAGCAGACTTGCAGAAAGCTGCAGACAGGGGAGGCAATAGGGATGGAAGCACTACAAACAACTCCTCAAACTAATGTGCTGACTGCCTCGACTTCACTTTGCACTGCTGGTGTTGTGCTGAAAGCTTACTTAGTTTTTAACTTTTTGTACTGCTGAAACTGTTGTTGTACTGCTTAAACTGTGTCTAGCATTTGGAGTTGTAGTAGTTTTATCTTTTTTGGCAAATCAGTAGGATTGGTGCCAAGAGATTGTAACTTGGCTCTTTTCTTAACTTTGCTGTAGGTGTAAAAAACTCTTATTCTAATGAAGCAGGTTCCCCTTCTTGGGGAGCTTTTTATCAAAAAAAAAAACTTCCTGGACGATAGTTCTAGAGAGAGTAACAGGGCGGAAGCGAAATCCGGACAGGCTAGATTTTTGTCACTTTCCTTTTATTTTCTCGGATTTCTCATTTTGAAGCACAACCTAAAGCATGGGCTAGAGAATATAGAATTAAAGGAGAGATGTCAGAGATTGAAGAATTAACTATTAAGATTGTGAGGTATGGATTTTAATGAGATTGAATCTACGTATTTTGATTGGGGCGACTCATGGACTCGAGAAGAATGAATCAAAATCATCCGTTACTTGACAGCCGCTGTCAAGTTTCTATAAAAAAAAAGAAGGGATCAAAATCGACATTCTAAAAGACGGTTATAAATTGAAGAACCAAATTCGAGTAAAATATTTTTTCAAATAGACATGTTTGTTCTTATCTGCTGACCCGTCTTGTCGTCTTCCTTCCAAAATTTAAATTTGTAAACAAATAATTCGTGTTGCACAAACCAGTCACCCTCTATTTTCTTCTTTAGTTTGCTTATAGTTATAGAGACAGCCAAAGACGAAATAAATATGATAAAAAGAAGAACTTACCTCAAACGAATGGTCAGATTAAAATAGTACCGTGTAGTAATTTTTACGATATCCAATATTACTATTCTTAGATATAATGTTCATCTCAGTTTTCAATTTGGTATCTTGACAAGTTGACAGGGCCAAGCAAATGCTAAGTCAAAACGTGGGAATGACTAGGGGTGCGAACGGTATACCGTGTACCGTTTTTCGTGCACAATCCGTCCAAACGGAACGGTAAATGAATTCGAAATTTCAATACGTTTCAGTAACGGAACGGTAAACGGAACGCATTTCGTCATTCGTTTGGGTGAAATACAATATAAATATACACGTTCCGTGACGTCCCGTCCAAACGGAACGGTTAGCGAATCAACTGGTACATACCGTTACCAAAAACGGAACGGCAAACGAAACACTGCATTCCGTTTCCGTTTGGCACGTTGTGCAGGCCTAGGAATGACCGAAATGGGCGGTCCATTGATAAGCAACATTGATGACTACACGAAAACTGAACTACAAAATCTAGGATAAATCAAAGACAATACAAAGCACAATTTTTTATTTTTTTATTGCTTTCGATGTTGTCAAACATAACATCGAAATCAAAATAACAAAATTAACGGAGCAGAAACAATCACTACTGCGGCAAGAATGATAGGACGTAATGGACGCATGTTAGCTAGTCACTTCACAAGTAGACAGTAACAAAATTATTTACATGTGAATTTTTAGATGGGGCCCCGCTTCCACTAATTTTGTTTCAGGTGGGGCCCATGCAATGACTGAATTTGTAACATTTTTAGATTATTTTTAATCTAAAATTTTTTTTTTTTTGATCTGAATCTAAAAATTACACGTGAATCTTTAGATTCAGATAAAAAAAAAATTTTTAGATTAAAAATAATCTAAAAATGTTACAAATTCAGTCATTGCATGAGCCCCACCTGAAACAAAATTAGTGGAAGCGGGGTCCTCTGAAACGGATAGCATCGATAATTAGTCGCTGTTTTAAACAAAAAAGTGGGTGACGATTTTTTTATTTAATTGTCGGATCCAATTCTTGGACATTGGATCGTTAAAATTGCTCGTGGCTTGCAGTCCGTTCGAGATTTGATTCGACTGTAATTCGAACTCGACTTGCTCGATTTAGAATTTTGATCAATCCGATCAAATAGAGTTATTGTTTGAAATTATTTTGCTCAGCTCATTCCAGTTCAATTTAAAATATAATTAAATTATCTAATTTATTATTTATAGTATCTAGCAATTAATTATAAATATAATATATTTAGTTTCTTAGACATAATTGTTAAGTTTTTTTAAGATTTTATTATAAAATGAATAAAATATTACTAAATATATATGATAAATACGACTTAGAAAGTGATAATAAATTTGCACTTTATTTACTTAAAATATATATGAAATTATAAAAATTAAATTTAAAATAATATAAAATATATAAGAAATTTTTAATAATTAATCTCATAAGGAACTTGATTTTGATTTGCGTCCAAATTAGCTCAACTCGATATAATTTGACTCGAACTTTATCAAATTCAAACCAGAAGCACCTGCTTAAGCACAACTTGTCCCCAGCCCTAAACTCCTAATTGGATCCAAAATGAATAATTCGATGCATACAATATAACAAAACAATTGTTACATAAAATTCAAAAGATGTGATACACTGCGTAGGCCCGACCACCTGTATACTTTGTCAGAATTAGACTCTTCTTGGTCCTTACTAAAATATCTATTTTTTCTTTCCCGGGCGTAATTATTAGAGATTAGAAGTAAAATAAATTTGGTGGGAAAACTATTTTGCGCCATTATCGCCTAATTGGGTCCAAGAAACGCGTAATAAAATCTCATCTTAAACCAACTAACCGCCATCTGAATCAGATATTGTCAAACCTGATCCATTGACACCTACTCATGGTTCGGTCCGTCTGATATTGTCACCTATCCTCTCCGTTTCTGTAATAAATGGACAACGATGAATCTTCTGGAGCAGTGGAGCTCATGCAAAATCTCATATAAAAAACCACCGTCGCCTCCATTGCCTATGAGAATTGAGACGATTTCGACCGTCATTCCGCAGAACTCGCGTTGGAGGAGAAAAGAAACAATCGGAGAGGAGAGAGAAAGGGGTAAGTTGATAAAAGCGTGAGAAAAAGAAGGGATAAATAAAAAAAAAATGGCGGACGAATTGAAGGCCGATGCGCCGCTGTTTGAGCTCCTATCGACGCTTTTACAACAGGTAAGCATCGGCTTTCACTAGGAGTCACCTCGTTTTGTGTAATTGTAGATGCATTGGTGTGGAGGATATAGATGTAGATATAGATTAATTATCAAGGGGATACGGTTATTACTTGGATTTTTGATTGATTTGATGCTGATGTAGAATTACTGAATTAGTGAAGATTTTGAGCACAATTGGGTCTTTTAGTGTGAAAATTTGGAAGGGCTTTTAATCTGAGTCTGTCATATCCTGAAATGTGTTTAATTCGAGAGAAGTTCTACCCAGATTCTCATGCAGACAGTAGAGGAGTAAAATTAAGATCAGATTTATAGTTGATGCCATTGTTTTGAAGTGTATCTATTTTTATCTATTGGAAACGAATCTTGGAGTTTGTATGGTATTATGGACAATTTAACAAATACTATAAAAAATAGCAATAAGGATTTTTTTTTTCTCGAAATAATGCAACAAAGTTCACATGTCCATTAGAAACATAATCTAGTTATCATAAGAATAAAAAGAAAAGTTTCTAGCTTTTACCTAAGCATTGTAACTGTGCTTCTCAATTGAAAAAAAGAGTACTGGTTGGGTGTTTTACTTTCATACTGATGCATATTCGAGTCCTGATTGAGTTTCATTGAGCCAACAGACAAATAATTAATTGGATAATAGAATCCAAAATTTGTAGGTTGAATCATTAAGCAATGAAGAGGAGGTAGAACTACGTGCTAAGATAGAAGCACTCGGCTTAGAGGTAACCAAGGTGCCGAAAAAGCCAGCAAAGCATCTTGACGAGGTACTTCATCAATATTTTATGTCATTGCTGCTCTATCCTGGTTCAATAGAGAACAGTACTTAATCGTTATTTGTGTCAATTTTCTTTTATAATGATAGTTGGGTGCATGGTGCTAATGCGATTTAGGTTATCAGTTAAGATTGATTAGGGTTCCAAGGGAGAAATTGCTCAGAACAAGTATTCCATAATGTCTTTCATAATATCAATTATCATACTGTTGGTACTGCTACTATAGTATTAGTTCAGTAATTTAGTATTGAGTAATGTATTAGAAACTTTATTTCTCTCTAAAAGTTTGCAGTTCATCATCGTCTGCAGAGTATCTTACAGCCCCAACATTTGTTGTGTATTAATTAAAAAATACCAAGCATCTTGGGATAACAACAAGATTTTTTAGATTGTGAGTGAAGACTGAGTATCGATACCTTTGATACTAGTAAATATTGGTTACCCATCATGAGATACGAATGGGAATATTCAGCATCAGTTAGTGTATTTAGTACTGAATTTTTAATCTGATTCAAATAGTAGAAACATTAGTTATTTGTATCTGCCAAAGAGCAGTTGCTTATCTTCACTGGCATTGCTAAAAGTATGTAGCCCTTATTGTACACGCTGCAAATGGGATGACATCTTGCAACTAGGATTAGTGGTGCAATGTGATGTTACCGTGTTGAAGATTTTATTAATTATCTCATTGTGCATGTACTAGCAAATTGATCAATATATAATTTAATTCACTGCGCTGGTACTAATTTAGGCTTGTATCAACATCAATTGTGGACCTCATCAATTACAAACTACAAAACCCTGAAATTATATAGATCTTCGTGAAAATTTTTAGAAATCATAGATATCACATGCAAGTACAGTGAAGTATGATATACGTTGGAAGAGAGGACCCTTGTGTCCTGTCTCGGTTCAGGTGTGACAAGGAACTTCTGGAATTTGAGAGGTTTTAGAGTGAATTTGCTGAAATTTGAACTCAATTTCTGGGATTGGGAATAATTTGAGAAATTTTTGTACTTAGTAGACCTACTTGTAAGAATTATGAAGGCAAATAGTTTGCTGAGAAAGAAGAGATTATTTTAAAAGCTCATGTTAAATAACACCGATAAAGCTACTTGAAATCTCCTACTTAACAAGAAGTAATACTAAACCTCCCCTTTTTTGCTTGGCATTCTAATTCATCTCCTAAGATTTTCTATAGTTGTTTCATTATGGTCATGGCAACTTATACTGATATTTATTGTATTTTGATTCACATCTTGATAGCCAAAAATTGATCTTAGTAGGTAAGGAAGTAAATATCCAAAGTATGTAAGACAAATACAGACCCAAAGGGTATTGAAAAGGTATTTAGTTGGAAAAAAAGGTACGTTTATGTATACTATTCCTGCTGTACAAATCTTTTTGACATTTTGATCTCTCGAAAATTTGGAACACAGTTGGAAATAGCTGCTGAGCTGGACAGGCTATCAGCAAAGCTCGATGATGTTGATAAGATGATATCGTCAGCTATGGCTGATGACCCACAAGTAAAATCTATATTGAGCAGCACTGCTGATGTATGGATGCCAGTCATAACTGCTAATGCGGATGAAAGACGAGAGTTTGCGGGAACAAGCAGTGAGGATAATTGTCAGGAAAAAGATCTCCAGCCAAACTAACGTGATAAATGTAATATCTTATTAGTTCAAAATTTTAATAATTAGTATTAAAAAATTGGTTGCTGTTAAAAGAGAGATAAGGGCGCAGTTCTTGCTCCTTATGTTTATTTCTCTTGCATGATCAGATTTGTAGTGTAAAATCTTTCTTTCCCCAAGGGCTTCAACAAAATTCAAGGTTCGAAAATGAAAACTATACAAATTTATTGTTGTTTCTGTGATTTAGTAATATTCTTCTATGGTATGCCGGATATCCAGGCTTTTCATAAAGTCTTTACGTATTCTGATTAGTGATTGCTGTGGTCGCTAAGGAAATCACACATTACCTGATTGTATGAAAATGCTTCGAGAATTCTCCAGCATTGCATTACACTTCTTGTGGATGTGTACAATTGGAAGGTTTGACTTCCCTCTAAATGTCTCAAAAAAAAAAAAAAAGGTGGGGGGGAGGCAATGTTGTCCACTTGTTACTTAGTTTTTACTTGGATATATATTTTCCCTTTCCTTTTCATTTGTTTCTTTTGTCTCCTTTTCTTTTCTATTTTATTTATTTTTTTTAAAATATCATAGGTTTCGTTAAAGTTTTACGCCAGAAAAAAACGGAAGCCATTTGACATCAAGGGCTCTCCGATTTGTCTCTACGTCTCCTCTCGCAATCAAACTGGCTCAAGTCGAGACAGCTCTAATCTCCGTTTTGCTTCTCATCTCAGGACCTCCATTCATAGCCTCAAATCATCCAAATTTATGTCCCACATCACTTTAAACCATAAACTCCCTTGTTCTTGCAAATTCTCTTCTTATCTTAACTTCCACCACAGAGAATTATTCGAAAAGAAGAAAAACATAATAGATAACTAACATTAAATTAAATTATTATAAAGAGAGTAATAATCACCTTCTCTCTCTCTCTCTCTCTCAAACCCACCCTGAAAATGGCTGAACAAAGAAGCTCAAGCAATAACCAAATCCTTCAAGAACTTGATGCTCTCAGCCACTCAATGTACCAAGCACATACTGCACGCCGAACAGCCTCACTAGCCCTTCCACGCACAGCAGACCCCACAGCTGCTGACATAATTCAAGCCAATGATGGCCCGGACATTGCTCGCTCTGAGAACCGCCCTCGGTCCCGCCGCATGTCTATGTCTCCCTGGCGATCCAGGCCCAAATCCAACCAGGAACAAGAAGATGATAGTGACCCAGTCTCTGGTCATGACCGCCGCCGCCATGCTCCTTCCAAGAGCCAGAGTATGTCAGCAACTCCAGCAGTCATTGCGACATCAACTGCTACTGAGAAGAAAGGTATATGGAACTGGAAGCCTATGCGTGCATTGTCCCATATTGGAATGCAAAGACTTGGCTGTTTGTTGTCAGTTGAGGTGGTGGCTATCCAGGGTTTGCCCACTTCCATGAATGGGCTCCGTCTGGCAGTCTCCGTGCGCAAGAAGGAAACGAAGGATGGGGCTGTCCAGACTATGCCAGCAAGAGTCTTGCAAGGCTCTGTTGATTTTGAAGAAACACTTTTCATCCGGTGCCATGTTTACTGCTCAGGTGGAGCCGGCACTGGCAAACCACTTAAGCTTGAGGAGCGGCTGTTTGTTTTATCAACTCTGGCCATTGATGCACCTGAGTTGGATTTTGGTAAAAAAATAGTAGACCTTAGCTCGCTAGTAAAGGAGTCCATGGAAAGATTAAGTTCTGAGGGTGCACGTGTGAGACAATGGGACATGAAGTTTCCACTAATTGGGAAGGCTAAAGGGGGAGAACTAGTAGTAAAACTGGGGTTTCAAATAATGGAAGATAAAGGTGTGGGACTTTACAACCAGGCTGAGAAATCAGTCCAGTCATCTTCTTCCTCTTCTTATGCAAGAAAGCAATCAAAGTCCTCCTTTAGCGTTCCAAGCCCAAAGGTATCTCGATCGGAGCCCTCTTTCACCCCAACAAGTGATTTATCTGTTGTTGACCTGAAAGGGATTGATGAGTTCAGTCTTGACGGGCCCAGCCAGGATGAGCCAGAAGCAAAAGAAGAATTAGAACTGCCAGAGTTTGAAGTAGTTGATAAGGGGATTGAAGTACAAGATGAGGTGAGCGAAAGTGAGGATAAGAAAGGTAAAGCACAACAAGTCGAAAAAACTGAACCAGTTGAGACAGTGGAGGAGTCCTCGGCAACAAATGAAGTTGTGAAAGAAGTAGTGCATGATAGTGCACATCTTACCAGGGTCAATGAACTTGAGGCCATTGCACAACAAATACAGGCCCTTGAATCAATGATGACGATTGGAGCTGAGCCTGAGCAAAGCAAGTTGCTCCCAGAAGATGAGACAGTTCAGCTTGATGCTGATGAAGAGACGGTGACAAGAGAGTTCCTTCAGTTGCTTGAAACTGAGGATACCAAAGGTGCAGAGTTTGAGATATCTCAAACCACATCTGCGAAATGGCTTGGGACAGAGAAAGAAAATGCTGCCTACATCTCTGATTTAGGGAAGGGACTGGGCCCGATAGTTCAAACCCGGGATGGAGGCTACCTGGCATCAATGAACCCATTTGATGTAGAGGTTGAGAAAAAGGACATACCAAAACTTGCCATGCAGATATCAAAACCTTTCATTATCACCGATCAAAATGTCACAAATGGCGTTGAGTTTTTCCAGCGACTGGCTGCAGTTGGAGTTGAGGAACTGGGATCTAAACTTTTCAATCTAGCATCAATGGATGAATTAGTGGGAAAAACAGCTGAGCAGATTGCATTTGAGGGAATGGCATCAACGATAATTAGTGGGAGAAGCAAAGAAATCGCAAGCTCGAGTGCTGCTAGATCTGTTGCTGCTCTGAAAACTATGGGGCAGGCGATCAATGAAGGAAGGAAACAAAGAATCATAACAGGGATATGGAATGCAAAAGAGGAGCCAGTGACAATTGATGAGATCTTAGTGACGGCACTACAGAAGATCGAAACTATGGCAGTTGATGCGTTGAAAGTGCAAGCAGATATGGCAGAAGAACAAGCTCCCTTTGATATATCAGCACTACCCAAGAAATCAGGTGAAAAGAATATTTTGGAGCTCATGATACCACCAGAAGAATGGGTTAATGGTTCTGTTACAGCCAATCATGTGACAATGTTAGTGGTAATTCAGTTGAGGGATCCACTGAGGCGGTATGAAACAGTAGGTGCCCCGTCAATTGTTACAATTCAAGCGGTAAGAGTGGAAGGAAATGGAAATGATGATGAAGCTAAGTATAAAGTGGCAAGCTTGCATGTAGGAGGGATCAAAATTCGGTCAGGCTTAAAGAGAAGCATCTGGGATGGAGAAAGGCAGAGGCTCACAGCTATGCAGTGGCTGGTGGCATATGGGTTGAGCAAAGCAGGAAGGAAGAGTGCAAAGATTGTACAAGGAAAAGGCGGGGTTGATTTGCTCTGGAGCATCTCTTCTAGAATCATGGCTGACATGTGGCTGAAACCACTGAGAAATCCAGATGTCAAATTGCCAGAGTAGGAGATGTAGTTATTTTATATTTCTATTTGTACTTGTGTATCGAAATGGCTGAATTTGGCCGGCTATACTAAATTCGATACACTTGTACCTGTACCTTTTAGAGTTGTCGATTCCACCATCTTGTTCATTTGAATAATGTCTGATATACGAGTGAAGTTATAGACTGCTAGTGAAACCATAATTACTCCTTTTACTACTACATTTTATGCTTCCGTTTGAAAATTTAAGTATCTTTGTAATTCTGGAAGTAGATAATATTTCTTGATTGCTAAAATTGAACATAACTTGTAACACCAGTAAAAAACTGTTTATGCATCATGAGTATGTCATGCGTACAATGGCTGCTTCTCCATGGAAATCATATTAAAAGTTGCCATACACTTCCATTAGGGGCAAAATTGGAACTTATTCTATAATAAAAGAAAATAGAATAAGAAACTACACCGGACAGATCAAGCAGAATATCTTTACAGAGATTTAACTTAATCAAATGAAACTACAACATCATAAGACTGGATAACTAATATCGAATATTTGCTTTTATACACAAAAAAGCAATCTGCTAATTAAACATAACAATCAATACCCAGGTATTGTATACAATCAAGCCAAAAGACGACCCCCCCCCCCCCCCCCCACAAAAAAAAAAAAAAAAAACTGAATGTCACCCAATGAAGGTGAAGGTGCTTACTTGAGAGAACTTGGGTTGGAACTGAATCTACATTTGGCTCCAAAAAAGTTTTGCCTTTATTCGTGTACAAGAAACTGTCATTAGTTAGTACGTGTCATACTGAGCTATTTAACTCGATTTCCTCATCAATAGGCATACCCCCACTTGTTGGCCTGAAATAGCAAATCATTTCTCTGGTCAAATTGTACTTTCATTGTGGTATCTCTAATTGAAAAAATAGGATACTTACAATCCAGTTAGCAACTTAATGGAGTCATAGAAAAACCATTGCATCGCAATAACAGGCCCCACTAGAGTCATTCTAATGGAAAGACTTCTCGTAAACAAACCTGGAAAACCTATGTTCTTCACAGCCTGAAAATACATGATAATTTTATGCCATTTAGGTATGATACAATTCAGGAATGACTCCCAATTACCGTGAGTCCTGGCACCTAAACTTTTCCTCCAAGTACTAAGAGCAGCTAGGTGCTTTTGAAAATTTTTCATTCAAAATGTTTTTCCAAATCAAAATATTACTTTTAAGTTCCAAATATATGTTCGGATCCTTTTGCAATTATAAGAAGCATGAGCAAAATGGTCATTAACATTTTAATTTTACAGAATGAATTTTGTATCCAATTATCCATCTTTAGCACATCATTAGGAAACGTGTACAATAATTGGAATTAAGCTTTTTAGTACTGGTGGCAATTATGAATGGTATCAGACAACCTGCACTATATGAAAACCTATAGGCAGCAGTGGCATACCAGTAACAAAGTAAACTCAGTATTTCAAAACAATATATACTTAAGCTTGTTTAGTTATTTCAGATAAGAATCAACTGAAAGAAACATTGAAGTTTTGACCTTACCTCTAAGACATTTTTGGCCTTGTTATTGTACAGAGAAGAGACGATATTATCAGCAGGATTTGAGACAACGGTACCAATGGCACCAGAAATGTAACCTGCGAGACAGGTCACGCCTAACTGCTGGGCTTGTGAACAGTCTCTCTTTCTCTTTTGAATCACATTGTCATACAGAAAATCAACTGAATGCTCGAAAGTAGAAAACATAAGCATAGAAACTGCATTCAGAAAGACACCCAGTTCAATTTGCATCTTGGAAAGAATCACAACATAAATGAGTCCATTATTCTAAGCACAAGTAAAATCCATCAAACAGCTTTGTTCTTTGCAAAGAAACTGTCCTCATGTAAATGTTTTCTTAGAGATGCATCACGATTATATCAATTATCCAAAAACCATCCTAGCATTCGTAGATCGAATGACTTAACAGATGACCTAAATATTTCTAACAAAATTGTATTATACTACTTCAAAAAGGAAAAAATATCGTACTATAACCATAGCAAGGATGTAGATTTCTTACAAGGGAGATTACGACACCATAGTGGTAGAAGCCCTCTGTAAAATCTATAATACACAAAGAAAAAAATTGCTAGCATAAATTAGATCTTTTGTCAGAATTCATGACACTTACAGGTAAAAAATCGTAAAAACAGGTAACATACATAAAACAATACACGGTGACAATAAGCTATTTTATTGATTTGTTATCTTTTGTGTAAGAGCGGGTCGATGCTGCAGAGCGATGGCGAGATAGATGAAGATGTTAGTCACAGGATAAGAGCGGGGTGGGTGAAATGGCGACAAGCATCAGGCGTCCTATGCGATAAGAAAGTCCCGCAGAAGCTAAAAGGCAAGTTCTACAGGACAGCGATTAGACCTGCGATGTTGTATGGCGCAGAATGTTGGGCTACTAAAAGACGACATGTCCAGAAGATGAGTGTAGCTGAGATGCGTATGTTGAGGTGGATCTGCGGTCACACGAGGAAAGATCGGATTAGAAATGATGACATACGAGATATGGTTGGGGTCGCACCAATAGAGGAGAAGTTGATCCAACATCGTTTGAGATGGTTTGGACATATCCAACGCAGACCTCCAGAGGCACCGGTACGTATCGGAATTCTTAATCATTTCGAGAACACCCGGAGGGGGAGAGGGAGACCAAGATTGACATGGGAAGAAGCGGTGAAAAGAGACCTTAAAGAATGGAACGTCTCCAAGGAGTTGGCGATCGATAGGAGCGCTTGGAAGTTAGCAATTCATGTACCGGAGCCATGACGTAGGAACTTAGGGGTAGGAGCGATGTCATAGGTTTGTAGGTCCCTCTATTAGGTCACGGTCGAGGTCTAGGTTTCTACTATTACTATTATTATTAGAGGTATTATTATTAGTATGGCTAGTCTTACTATTAGTATTTTTTATTTTTTATTATTTTTTTTTATTATTTTTTTTTTTTTATTTTTTTTTTATTTTTTATTTTTTATTTTTTATTTTTATTTTTTTATTTTTTATTTTTTATTTTTTATTTTTTTTTTTATTTTTTTTTTTTTATTTTTTTTTTTTTTTTTTTCGATGTGTTCTCTTATTGGGTTTCTTTCTAGCCTACCCCAACTTGTTTGGGACAAAAGGCTTAGTTGTTGTTGTTGTTGTTGTTGTTGTTATCTTTTGTGTAAGATCAGCTTTTGTTGACTTGAACAAGTCATCTACTTGTAAATTTACATCAGGTTTGATCTGGAGAAACAATTAAATAAACTTCTCTGCATTGACTGTGCGGGACTTTTACATAAATTTTACTGTCTTTTTCTTTCTTTTTTTTATGACTTGACTTTGGTTATTTGGCACAGCAGAGGTAACACTGAGGTTGGTTAACAGAAATTTTGGGGCAAACTGTAGTAACTTTGACTGAGATTTAATGATAGAAATTACTAACCCAAATAAGCCTTCTGATGCATAAACCCGAGGAAACCCATCAATTAACCCTTTTGCAAACATCGGCTGGGTCTGAACACGAACTTTTACCGACTCAAATGGGCAAAGTGCAATATCAGCAAAAATCTGTGCCGATGCGCTACTGACAAAATACACCATGCTTCTATTGTGCTGGCCTATGAATGTATCGGAGTACTTCTTCTTGAAGTACTCATACAATCCAAATCTGCATCCGCCTTGAAACCCGTACCCAAAAAATTTACCTGTCCAGCCTCGCCAAAGAGACATTGGTCCTTGTTCCTTTACTAGAGTGCTTAGGCCGGAAAATATACTGTCATATTTCAAAGGGTTCACCTAAACAGTGAAGAAATAAATCAACACTATAAGCATTATTTTATATGCAGCTTATTGACTAATTAAGTAATTATTTCAGTTCCTTCTTAAATAAATCAACACTATAATCAAAACACCTTTGTTTCTATGATAACATACTCATAATTTGGTTCTCTATTGGTATAAATGTATGTGTCATCAGTTCATTTTGTAATTGCAGATAAGAATCACATACTTGAAATCGATTAATTCCATCAAAATTTTCTTTAAACAGTTTGTTAGGTACTAAATTGCAAACTGAGCATTAGGCAAGGCTTAATGCTCAAATAAAACCAACAAATGTTCTTAAACAAGTATTGAGGCTAATACCAGATCTTCAACTGGCTGTTAATCCTTGTAAAACAAGTCAGAGATCAACCTCTCGAAGAAACAATAATCTTCTAAAAGATAAAAAGAAGAAGAAAGAATTGGGAGCAGCCTTATAATCAGACCTGCATATTGACCTTGAGAACATCTAAAGGGGTAATGGCGAGATGCGTTGTACCAGCACTGAGCATACCACCAGCTGCGCATAGCGCATAATACTCAGGTGAAAACACCTTCGTGCTAGGTTTTTGTTTCGCCCACCCCACCTCTCTCTCCCTCGCCATTACTTCTCTCTCTCTCTCTAACTTTCCAAGGTTCTGGGAACAAAACCCAGGAATTGAGGAGCGAGAGAAGAAAGGAACAATCAAGGAACCATCCACTGGATGGCCATCCAGAGGATGCGAAGTCTGATGGGACAGTCATCTCACAACCCGTTATGTACCTAATTCTCTTGAAGTTAAATCGAGACCGTCAATTATGGATCTCAAGTTGATGGATCTATTCTTGTGGTCAAGTGGACGGTTGAGATAATGCCAAGTGCAGTCAGGTAGCGGAGAGGACGAGGAGTTGTACGGCCAATAGCAGCGATGCATACGGTTTACTTTTTTTGTTTCTGAGACTAGAAAGTGGGCCACGTTTACCCTCCGTGTTTAAGTGTAACGTAAGCGCTGGCTTAAGCCCTAAACCCATGGAAATGGTTATTTACTAATTTGCCCTTTTACGGGATTGCTCTGTTGACTGTTGCTCATTTTGTATAAACGAGAATTAACTAATTAAGTAACAACCAATCACGATCAAACTATCCATTTAAGGAGCCCATGGGCTTTATCTTAAAAAAAAACTATCCATTTAAGTCTTCGAAATATTTTTGGCGTATTTTGAATTGTACCGCGAAATTCTTTGCGAGTAAAATATATCTAAAAATTCAACATCCTTATCATACAAATAAATTCAATGAAAATATTAACCAATAAAAAAAGGAGCTTGAATTAAATTAAAGAAGAAATCTAGAAGTTGACAACAAGTGGTTACATTATACGATTAACTTTTTTTTTTTTAAAAAAAAAAAGAAATATAATTTGTTTAGAGAGGAAGAAAGAGTTCAAATTAGGCATGTACCATATTTGAAAATCACATATTTTGTGTGGTCAATAATTTCAGAGGGACAGTACCTTTTAAGCTTTTATAAGCTTCGGCGCCCTTTAAGCAGTGGATCTTACATTTTAATAATATTGGTTATTTTGTTATCTGCATCAACCTTTCAGAAAACCCCTTCAAAGAACAATTTTGTGGAAGCTGGTGCTTTTCCTTTGTTTTTTTTTTTGTTTTAAGTAAGAACCGATTACAATCGAGGATATTTTGGGAAAATAGATATTTAAGGGATGTATTGGGACACGCATTACGAAGTTTGAGCCACTTAAAATTTGACGAGTCAAACTTGATTATTAAATAATTAAAGATGGAACCCACTTGATTCTTTTCATGAAAGTGACTGGTTAGCTGTCAAAAAAAGTGCTTCCTATTAAGAGGCACAAGTCCACCAAAGCAAATACGGAATTGCTTAGGACCATCCTTCAGATTCTATCATCCCCATCATCCTCACGCGTACGTAACTAACTCGCGTTCCCTCACGCATACACTCTCGCGCCTTTCCCTCCTCTGTATCCGCCCCTGTCCCCTCCTCCCTCCCACGTACACTGTCCCCCTCCCTCCTCCTCCCTCCTACATACGTCGTCCCCCCTCCCTCTCCTCCCCTCCTCCCTCCCATGTACACCGTCCCCCCACCCTTCTCCTCTTTCTCTACACACTTCATAACTGTTGAAGTTAATATATTTAAATGTTGAAGGCAATATCGTAATTGTTGAAGTTAATATATGTACTGTTGAAGTTATATATGTAATTGTTAAAGTTAATATGTTATATATGTAACTGTTGAAGTTAATATATATAACTGTTGAAGTTATATGTGTAACTGTTGAAGTTATATATGTAGCTGTTGAACTTATATATGTGACTATTGAAGTTAATATGTTATATATGTAACTGTTGAAGTTAATATACATAACTGTTGAAGTTAATATATGTAACTGTTGAAGTATATATGGATCTGTTGAAATTATATATGTGACTATTGAAGTTAATATGTTATATATGTAACTGTTGAAGTTAATATATATAACTGTTGAAGTTAATATATGTAACTGTTGAAGTATATATGGATCTGTTGAAATTATATATGTGACTATTGAAGTTAATATGTTATATATGTAACTGTTGAATTTAATATATATAACTGTTGAAGTTAATATATATAATTGTTGAACTTGACATATTTAAATGTTGAATGTAATATTTGAAGTGGGTATATTTAAATTATTGAAGTTGGCATATATATTAGGTTCAACAGTTATATATATTAACTTCAACAGTTATATATATTAACTTCAACAATTATAATCAATATATAGTGTCAATATAGTGTCTGTGAGAGAGGGGAGTGGGAGGGGGAGCACACGCGGAAGGAATGAGAGGGGGACGAGCGTACGTAGCAGGGAGAGAAACAGAGTGATTTCCAGAAAAAGAAAACGCGTAGAGCCAAAAATAAAAAAACGCGTGGGGATGATGGGGATGATCCTTATCACCCCGGAAGCAAATAGTCCACAAACCATGGGCCTTCTACTCGCCCAATAACAGATTCATAACAGAAAGAATAGACCATAGAACCGTTTGGTAATCTTATTAAATAAATCTTGACTATTATTCTGTTAACACAACCAAATCCCTATTATTGTAAGCATAGTAACCTTTTGTTACAGAGAGATCTTATTACAGCTCTTATTGATACAATCAATGAAATCTATTGAACACACACCAAAAATATAAACATAGATAAATTAGGCTTTCTAAGAAGTAAGAAACCTTGCAGTACATGACCAAGCACCAACCCTGCATTACTTGGTTAATTTCTAAGCATAAATTCCATCTTAAAATTTGAAAATCAAAGGGCCTTGATAACAGGGGTCAAAAGGTTGCTGTTGTCCACTAAAAAGCTCGACGGGTTCAGTGTGAATGTTTCGACTGAGTCCAATCGGACCAGAAACACTTCCACAGGCAAGATTGTTTGGAAAATAGCCATAGTTACTGTTTGGAATTTCATTGGTATTGTTTGCAAATAGGCCCCAGTTGGTGTCTTTTGGGGTTCCATAGTTACTGTTTATAAAAAGGCCATAGTTGCCATTTGGAATTGTGTAATTACTGTTTGTGAAATGGCGAATTGCAGTATTGGTGTTTACAACAACATCTTTATTTGGGAGTCGAATGTCATGGATGCTCGATCGGCGTCTGTTGCTTGGGGTTTTAGGCCTGTTGAAGTATTTCTGTGCATGGCTAGCCACTTGGGTTGGTGTTCTTGTCTTAAGTAGTTCCCGACATATCCTACGCCATTTTCCACGTCCATACTTTTGCATTCCATACAGAAATAACCTTAAGACAACAAGAACAAGCAAGTCATATTGATAGAATTATGAACTAGAAGTGCGAAATCTTCTGCGTCAGAAACAATGAAGGCAAAATTTTTTTTGAAACAAATCAATGAAGGCAAATAATTGAAATGTTTTCTAACAAAGGGAAAAATTGAACTTTTTGCAGGAAAAAACTTTTTTTTTTCAC
This sequence comes from Rhynchospora pubera, assembly GCA_028095005.1. Taxonomy (NCBI): domain Eukaryota; kingdom Viridiplantae; phylum Streptophyta; class Magnoliopsida; order Poales; family Cyperaceae; genus Rhynchospora; species Rhynchospora pubera. Next base: position 37,889,003 of record CM051460.1, on the reverse strand, counting down.
TATAGATTACATTAATGTTGCTATAAATATAACGTTTTTACATTTCGAAAAGCTGAAAATAATCAAACAACAAATTTGAGTGAAAAGCCTTTTCTTTTTCTTAAAAAGGGTACTAGCTAGAAAATTCATCAGCTTTTGTAGAAATAAATAATGGGAAAAAGGTACAAACTCATGCTCCTCCATGCTCCAAGGCTGCCCTTTATTTGATTTTTTTCTGGTAGCCTCTTCCATCTGTTTCTTTCCAATCTCCCCTCCGGCCTCAATCTTTTTCACTTTCCTTGAAGATTCACCTTCATCTTCACATATTGATGGAGACATTGCTGCTAAATCTTTTGCTTTTTCCAGTGGCATGCCAAAATTATCACTACTCTCCATTGCCTCAACGTACAAACTAAGTTTTGCATAACAACTCCTGTTTTCACTGCCTAAGTTGTTTACATAAAAGTTCATGAATTGATCTCTTATCTGGTAAATGGTCTGCTCTGGAAAACTTTTAATGTGTTCAACAATTGCTTCATTAAAATCCTTTTTCTCTTCAAGGTGCCAATCTGTCTTCCTTAGAGAATCCATTTCAACTCTCAGACTGTCTTTGCAAGTGGTAGAACGATTACATGCAAACAAGCATATATAGGCCAAAAGCCCACAACTATTGATTTGGTAGGTTAACTGAATCTATGTAAATATTTTTTAGTTAAACATTAATTGCTACTTAGATACACATGTACTGTATTTAATGTCTTTTCTCTACCAACCGAACTAATCCATCCTCAATTTTTATACACATCATGTTTATTTAAACACTATAGAGCAAATATGAGGCAATAAATTAGTAACTTTCTTCTTAAGATTTGAATTTAATGTTAATAACGAGAGCATGACAGGAAATTAAAAGAAAACAAGGAAAAAATATTGCAGCAGCCGGAAGTTTTTATAATATCAGATGTAGACAAAAATAATACCAGAGGGCACTTCTGGATATTATTGAGATTTTTTATGCCCTTCTTAAAGACTGATACAACAATTGGTTTCAGCAGAGATTCCATTCGGATGCTCAAAAGTGCTGGAATCGGTTTAGCCACCATTCTTCATTAATTTTGCTCCGTCACTTCATCAATGCACAATACTTAACTTACTTACAGTACAATAGTATATAGAAAATTAGCATATTGATGCCAGCGAAGGTTTTAAAATGTGATTTGTTCGATTTAGCAGTTGGGTGGTGATTTACCTTTTATCGGTGATAAAACGACGATAAACTTTTGTGCGGTATGAACGATCGATGACCTAGATAAAACAGATAAAACAGAGTTTTTTAAAAACTTGATGCCAGAAGAACTTATACAGAATGCAGTATCATACTATATGACATGCTTGCACGCAATTAAAAACAATCGTCTTGGCACCTTTCCAGCTTTCCCGGACATTATTGGAATCATACTATTTGCATAAAATTGGGAATAAAAAATGTCTTTTGAGTGAACTAATTAATCCGATATTTAACTGGTAGTTAATTTAATTTTTCAATAATAACGAAGCAAATACAGTCCAACTAAATGAGCGAATGCCACAAAGATCGTTATTTGTGCCCTTTTGTGAGGTATGAATGGGCAAGATGAAATTTAGCGTCACCTTTCTTTGCATTAATAAATGCAGACAGCCCTGCTTTTGCTAGAAAACTTAGCGTATCTTGTAATGGTTTAAATTTGGTACTGACAGTGACAGAGTGACATCAAATGTTTTGATCTTATTTTTTCCCTACTGCCCTACATAAAATTGGTCCAAAAATTTTAACGATTCTATAAAATCATTTTTCTGGGTCCAGGCTTTGTGTTTCAAAAGGGGGTCTCCGGTTTAGGGTCTAACCGGCCTTCAGCCCAATTAATCTGATTTCTGTTCACCTCTCTCTCACACACACTGACACACACACACCAAATTTTCTTCTTTGATACAACACTGTGAGAATGCCACCCATCACCCATGACGTTTGAGCATTTTGGTCCAAATTGGGGGCAATTCTAACTGCAAAGCTGATAATATTAGAAAAATACATATATATTGACAAGCCAGGCAAAAAGGATACATTGCATCAATTGGTAAAGGACAATATCTAACATTGTCCTACCTGCATTAACTATCCGAGAGGGAATATATTGAAAACCAAAAAGGATATATATTAATCTTAGCGAAGACGATTTTTTCATTAGTTAATGTATTATATCCACTTTGCAATGAGCTAGTTAATGCAACACAAAAGGTTATGCAATGATGAGGGCCTGTTATTCTTCCGTAGGAATCAGATTCTAGTACACAAGATAACATATTTATGTACATTATAGTACTATATTATCCATCCAAAAATTAATAGAAATGTCTCACGGATTATTCCTCTAAAAAGACTTGTAGATTATGTTTTGTTTCTATGTACAAAAATCTCCAAATGAAATTTAGGAGAGAATAAGATAAAGACTACAAAAAAAAAAAAAGAACTACGATTGAGATGGATCATGCGACAACTACATGCATTCAAAATTAAGTTTAGATGTAGTTGTCACAGAAACTACAAAAATTCAAACAGGACATAAACAATTTGAGAAACAACATTGCAGGGGCCGGTTACTGCCTCCATGACTGCTGATATCGTCTTCTTTAACAACACCATTACTACTACTGCTACTTGGTACCACAACCATGATAACACATCGACAAGTGGGGCATGAAGACTGTGACACAAGCCACGTGTCAACACATTTTGCGTGAAACACGTGGCTGCATTGTGGCAGGACTCTGATCTTGTCTCCAGTTGTAAATTCGGCCAAGCAAATTGGGCACTCATCTGAGAACTGCTTCAATCCCGGTCTAATATTTACAATTGGCAAGAAGTCGAGATTCTTCTTCTTGAGGGGAGGAGGCGGCGGTGGAGCGGATCGATTTAGCCATGCATGCCGAGCCACAAGAGCTACACCGGTGAAAACACAGACCAGAAAGAAGAAAAGAGCAGCCAAAATAAGAAGTAAATCAGTGTTTAAGCTTAAAGGGATAGGTGGTGAAGAAGGGGGTAGTGAAGAAGGTGACGAGGCAATTAGGCTTTGCATTTTTGTAAGTGTTGAGTTTTGGTTTCTGTTGTTGTGTCTAGAGGAGTTTCAGTGCCTGTACTTATAAGCAGGTAGAAAAGGAAAATTGAGTGGATTAGTGGGTAGTTTGGATAATAGTTTATAAGCATCAACAAGCCGACCATGTGTGCGGATGTAAATTTATGTTTGTGGCAAAAGTTATATATATAATGTAGCATAATCATTACATAACAAAAGAGTATTTCGCAAATATGTCCAAAAAAAGGTACGGCCAATAATACCTCAACAGATGAGCTTTACCAGTTTTGTGAAAATAGGGAAGGAGAATAAAATGATTCCCCATGTTGTAAATGGGATGATTTGTCCTTAATTAATTAATATCAAGCCACATCAGCTCTGATTTCTTTTGTATGATTCCCAGAGATTGGATAAATCCCACTAAGCCGTCACACTTAGAGCTGACACACCAAAACCAATAACATTTAAGCGTGTGACCCTTCAAGGTTACACTGCCTGTAACATGATATAATATATTTACAGTTATTCGACAATATATTAGTTCCAACTAGAGCATTACTTTGTTACTCCAAAATCCAAATCTAAGTAGCTAATATATATTAGCTTGTGTGATTAACAATTGATTAACAAGTTTCAAGACGATGTCGATAAGTTTCTGAAAGAAAAGTGTAAGTATTTAAATTTGAAACGAAATAAAAAATGCACTCCGGTGTTTTCTATTCGTCCAATTATCTGGGCTGGTGACTATTTTATAGTAACAGATACTATTGTATTCAATGCGAGAAACCAATACATTTTATTTTTAGAAGATAATAAGTATGAAAATTAAACACACATAGCACGAGCTATCATTCCGTTTGGATGCATTGAGAAGAAGTAGGAAGAAGGAAGAAGGAAAAAAAATTATAAACAATTCAAACTTTTCACAAAGTTGCACACTTTCCAATATTTCTTCCCTTCTTTCCTTCTTCCCACACCTATCCAAACGGAGCAATAAGTATATTTTTTACAATCTCGACTAAGACTAATTGACTTTATATTTTTCTTTTGAAATAATAAATATTGACCCCATTAAAAGGCATCTGTTAGGTATATTCCCACTATTGAATTATTAAAAAAAAACTTACTCATGCATACCAATTGTAGTTAAGAACATTTTCAATTGATTTAATCATCTGATAGACTGAAAACAACCTTGAAATGGTATTCTTTTGTTTTGTGTATCAGAAACTTATATGCACTCAATTAAAATAGTTCCTAAACATTTTTATGTGTTTGGATGAGCCGGGAATAGGGAATAAGAATAAGAAATTTCGGTTTGCGTGCTTATTCTTATTCTTGTGCAACCCAAACAACACAAGAATAAAGAATTTGGGCCCTTATTCCTATACTAACAAAACCATGGTATAAGAATAAAAAATAAGGATAAGCACGCAAACCGAAATTCCTTATTTCTATTCTCTATTCCCGGCTCATCCAAACACACAAGTTAGCAAAAGCTCTTTTACTTGTTTTTTTTAGATAACTGATTTTATCAAAACTGGATAGCTCTTTTACTTGTTAGATAACTGATTTTATCAAAACTGGATAGCTTTTTTTTTTCTGTCGTGATCTGCTTAATGTACATATCAGAGTTAAACTTAACGATAATGAATTAATTTAATAATCTCTACATTTTTTTTTAAAACTAAGTAAAAAAGTTTTAAAATAGGGGAAAAAATGTAGGCGTCTTTCCGGATATATCTGTATCATAACAAACATGTAATTGAAAATTCATTTGGCTTTCCATAAAATACTTTTAGATATGAACAACCGCAAATCAAGTAATTGACTGATCGCCTAATTAAACTTGTGTAAAGTGAAATTCCATCATTTATTAAATCATGACATGTATAATTGATAGATCATGTTTTGACTATTGAGTGTTGAACAATGCAACTTCTTAGGTGCGTTTGGATAGGTGTGGGAAGAAGGGAAGAAGGGAAGAAGTGGGAAGAAGTATTGGAAAGTGTGTAACTTTGTGAAGAGTTTGGATTGTTTATAATTTTTTTTCTTCTTCTTCCTTCTTCTTCTTCTTTCTTCCAACGATCCAAACGCATAGTAAAGAAGATCATGTTCAGTACAGAGGTGCTAATTCATTTAACAGAGTTTTGATTCTAAAAAAAATGATGGTTTAAAATTGAGAGCAAGCAATTAGGTTGGTTAAAAAATTAAGCAAAAGAAATTTTAAATCCTGCTGGCAAAAATTAAGATACTAAGAAACATTTAGAAATTATATGACGCCTTATCGCTGGTGTGCATTGTTGAATGTACACTTGTACAGTGATGATTTAGTTGTAAGATCAGAGAAAGATTTGAACAAGAGGGGTCACTTCTCTCGTACCCCTTCTTCCCTCTGCTCTTGGCTAACGTAATTTAAAAAAAAAAGACTGAAAACTTTAGAGAATCATCATTAAATTTAAAGTTAATAAAGCTTATAATAAGTAAATTCCATGAACAGATTGGAGAAATCAATTTAACATGATTTTGAAAATGTTACTATTAAATATCGTTTTCAAATAATTATTCAAAAGTATTGTAAAAAATCGTTAATTCCAGAAAGTCCAAGAATGCCATTGTTAGATTACGAGTTATAAATTCATATACATAGAAGGCCAAGCAGTTTATAATTATCACGACTTGCAATTTAATTAGTAGAATCCTAGTCAAACCATCCTGGCTGTAACTAAACAGTTTATAAAGCCATTAAAGTATTAACCATGACATCACCAACATATTTAATTTTTCCGAAAAGAATTGGACTACACGGGAAGGAAAGCGGCGCCACCGCGCCAGTGTATTATTCGGTAATGTCTTTTCTAAGTTTTAGGATTTAGTGATATGGTCCCTTTTTGTTCAAATCTCGTTTTATCTGTCTTATCTAGGGTCAATGAAAAAGACTGAAAGTCTCATAGTCTAGTCAGCATACCATGTATGCATCTGCCCTAAATTGGTTAAAAAATGTGATGCCAGATCAGCACACCAGAGTGCTCCTCCCACTAATAAAGACCTTAGCAGGCTACGAGCAAATCCAAGTATCCAACCGACTTATAACATTTTTATACTCTTTTTCTTTTTACATTTTTTAGGGAAAATTTTTGGACATATTTAGTCCCTTATCTGATTTTACCGACGTGCAAATAACATGGAGAAAGATACAATAAAGGCCGATTTCTTTTTTTTTTTTTAAAGTAGGTTGACGGTTGTCTTCCTACAATTTCATTAAACCAAAAAAGTTTGGTACAAGTAAATTAAAGAAGAAAATGAAGGAACAAAGAAAGAAGGATAAATCACAAGAAGGGGCAACCTATACAGACCTATACGCCCTGTAAAACCTATAAACAAATTTACAAAAAACTATGAGTAGCAGCATGCCAGCATAAGCACTAGCAGTTAGCAATACAGACTTTGCAGTCTTGAATTGATTTCCTAATCACCTCTTCTGCATGCATTGGTCTGGGCTCAAGGCCGATTTTTTTAAAAATTGTTTAAACAAAACCATGATTTATTATTTTTTTATTACGAACCACGATATAGCGTGTTTATGAATTGCGCTATAGGCTATCTATAGCGTGATTCAAGAGTCCGATGTTAGGCCTGTAGCGTGATTCAAAAATGTGCTATAGTTTTGAGTTGAGGATTGCATACACTTTTCTGCAATTTTTTTTTGAATAGCCAATTTTCTGAGGCGTTAACCTATAAAAAAGTCATATTAGGTAAATTAGTGCTTGAGGCGACCTTTAATTGTTGTTGAACATGGAATGTCGATAAATAGAACGAATATGTCTACATAGATATCCATCTTCAAACAGACTCTGTTATACTTTTCCCCGTGGAATAATAGTCGTTTTAGAATATTTTTTAACTTGTGACGAAGTGCAACACTTAGACCTAAAATATGTTTTATTACTTTTTTTTTGTTATAACTATATTCATAATTAACATGTAGTAGTTAATATTATTAAATTTCTTTTATATTGAAAGAATAATCATGCGAACAAGTGCAAGGTAAAATAATAGATAGGAGCGAGAATGGTGGTGCATAATGCTTCGCTAAATGATCACCTTTCGAAAGATTTGAGCCACTTAAACATGATATATATTTTTTGAGTGAAAGGTATCAGGTCTGAAATCCGACTAAATGATCATTCATAAACATTTAATTTAAAAAATAAGTTGGAAGGCTTAATTCCCAATTTATCTTAAAAAAATGATATATACATATTAAAATTATATTGAAAATACTAGCAAACCGTACCCATTCAATGGGTGGGTAAATTACAGATGAGAAAATTTAATATAGATGTTCTATTTCGAAAAAAAATATTATTTTAATTAAAATTTTCATATGTGCTGCGTTTTCTTTCCAAACACGGTGCATAATTAAGCCAATGATAAAGTTCTTTCTATTTTGATGAGTGCACAATCAATCCAATGATAGATTTTTTTAATTTAAAGTTAAAAATCTGTAAACTCATATTCTTCGATAACATCTGACCATTGATTTAACGATCAATGGTTAAGATTGCATAGAGTAAACAATTGTTTACACCCTTCGCTTAATTTTTTTAGCCGTATGTGCTTTTATAAGTAGTGGAGATAATTTTTGAATCTCTATTTTTTTTTTCTTAAGACACGTACAAAATCAAATGATCTAAAAAATTTTTAGAAGACGCAATTTTAATTTTTTAAATAGTAACAAATTTTTTTAAAAATTGGTTCTAATAAGATTTTAATTTATGGATAATATTAATCAATTTAGGTCTGTGGTCGTTTTAAAAATAAGGACTTAAATGTAAATGTTAGATGCACATTAAAACAACTGTAAAATTATCATGCGATTAGTCAGGATAAGGATATCTTGTTAATGCTCCGTTTGGATGAGGTGTGAGAATAAGAAAATAAATTTATTATAAACAATCTAAACTCTTCAAAAAGTTACACACTTTCCAATACTTATTCCTATTTTTTTTCTTATTCCTCTTATTCCCACACCATCCAAACGGAGCCAAAAAAAAAAAAAAATACATAAAACATAATAGCAACTTGCTCACTCATTGCTGTGGGATGTCAACGCGTTGGTACACATAGGCATAAGGATTCCAGTATTTTCAATTCACAAGTGAAATAGTTAGGGGAAATGGAATAGGAACACACTGCACAGAGTGAAGTAGTTAGGGGAAAAGGCATAGGCGACGCATAGGCATAGGGGTTGTAGTGTTTTGAATCCCTCTACAAGCCATATGGCGGATTCTTGAATCATGTTATAGCCTATAGCACAATTAGAATTAGAAATATATAAAGCTCCGCAGGCGTGACTTGCACGTGGGAGCCTGTTATTGTGCTAACTACAGTTATGTCATCCTATTCGTTGGTTTTGATCTGTCCATCTGAGCCATTCGGTGTTTCTCCTACGTTTCTTCTTCTGTGATAGAGTCGCCTCCTCTTTCTTCTCACTTTTTCCCTCACCTCCGTCGTACGCCACAGCACGATCTACTTTTACGGGCAGCTACTTTGTCGTGGACTTTTGGTGCGTTGTCGCTCATCCGATGGCTTGCACTCGGTGCTCCTGTTGCTCTGCTGGTAGCCTCTCTTTTTCCTCCCACCACTGTTGCGGTGTTGTGCTCTGGCCTTATTTTGGGATTGGCACCTCTCGTCTGGCTGCTTTTCCTCCTGATTTTGCGCGCCTGTTATCCCTGTGCACGTCCTCCCAGCCAACTTAACTACCTGCTTTCGCTCTCTCTCTCGCTCTTTGTTGTTGATCAATTGGTATGGCATTCTGTCTTTCCTCTCTCCTTTCTTTATGAATTTGTCTTCCTTTTTTTATTTGGTTCATCACTTCTGTCCGATTGAGTTCCATGCTCATGCTTTAGCCAGTGGTTCTGAATGTGCTTTTAAATTGCTGTTGTCTTGCACAAGGAATCAGTCCTTGCCTATTTCACAATTTTACTCCATCACTCGACCTTTTCTTTTTAATGTGCTGCAAAATGTATAGTCTTGCTCATATTGATCTAAAACGCCTACTCATATTTTACACGTCTTCTTTGACAAGAGAACTGTATCTAGGGGTGAAAACGGTGCGGATACGGTTCGGATAGTGGTAAAACCATATCCGCATCCATATTTTTTATCGGATACGGAAATACGAATACGGATACGGTTCGGATTCTAAACGAATATGGATATGGTTCGGATATTGTCGGATACAACAACGAATACAAATATATTTTGTCGAATACGGATCATATTTCATTGATTCTTATTTGATTCTTTTGTTTTACAATATAAATTATAAGGCAATTAAATCAAAATTCAGACTTCATTATTTTCAAAAGAACACAGTACTAGATTTTATTGGATGAATATTAGACAAATCTATTATTTTTTCAAAAAAAAAAAAATCAACAGCCCACCAAACGTAAACACATTGTAAGTCTAATCATACAAGTTAAAAACATCAAACGTAAACACATGTACCATTTAACAAAATATTATACCCACCAGTTGATCCCCTCTTAACAAACCTAAAAAAGAACCACACCTAAAAGAAAGGTGGATCACATTGTTGTGCCTTTATCCCATTTAGAAGCTGGCAAATAAACATACACACAGAATTTGAACCAGAACTAAAAAGTTAAAATTGCAAGCAAATAAAGACATCGTCTAAATTGTCAAATAAAATTCATTGTTTCAACATTCTGAATTCCAACAATATAGTTAAAGTCAAGCTATATCATGTTACCATAAACAAAATAATGGTCATATACTGATGCTAAATAACTGAAATAGCTATACCTATGTCAATTATGATGCTATTTCCAAAAAGTGCACCATATTACCATAAAAAAAAATATATATATAACTTCATATCAGATCATATTACTCGACAGTAACTTCATCATCTCCTTCGAAGGCATCATATAATGTTGGCACATTACCTAAATCAAGAAAAATTAATTAGAATGCTAATTTGTAAGATCTTAAGAAAAATAAATATAAGAGACTTGCTGTAATGAAACATCACCTAATTTTTTTTTTCTGATCTAACACAATCTTGTGTGCAAATCAATGCTTCAACAATTTCTGGATCCAACTTACTTCGGTGTGCCCGAATGACCCGACCACCTGTGCTAAAAGCAGACTCCGATGCAACAGTAGAAACAGGTATGGCCAACACATCACGAGCAATTTTTCCTAAAATTGGAAATTCTCGACCTTCTGTTTTCCACCAAGAAAGTAAATCAAATGACTCACCTTGGAAATTAGGCACTGGTTGTCTCTCCATATAAAGATCCAATTCAGATTTTAAAGAAGAAGGTTGACTCCTTTCCAACATAAACCGACGAAATCCGACTTCCTCATTGTCATCATGTCCATTACCAGAAAAACTCGAATTGGAATCAATATTAATACCTCTGCCTCCAATAACTTGCCCCCCCGCATCACTGTTTTTAAACTTCAATTCATACTCTTTATACAAATCTTTTAAAACATTCTTAAACTCATCAATTTCTCTCCTACCTTTATCCTCTTTCTAAACTCCTCCTCCAGTAACGGAGAGTTCTTAATTTTCATAATGGCTCCCCTTATACCATCTATGCTTTGTTTTATTTCACTTATCCCTGCTTGCACAACTAAATTAATGATATGAGTTGTACATCTGACATGAAAGTACTTTCCACCACAATAAAGAGCTGCATTTCTATTCAACTTGCTGATCATGTCGCCCGCACATGAGGTGTTAGCACTATCATTGTCTAAGGTGAGAGAGAATAGCTTTCTATCAATGTTCCAATCAAAAAAGTTCTTCATTACTGCCCTAGACAAAAGCCCCGTGTGCCTCCCTTCTAAAAGCATGAACCTTAGAATTCTTTTTTGAATACTCCAATTATCATCAATGAAGTGCACAGTGATACACATGTAACTTTTATTTTGCCTTGAAGTCCAAAGATCCATGGTGACACTTAATCTACATGAAAGAGATCCAAGTAAACTATATAGTTCCTCTTTTTTCTCTTTGAAAATTTCTAATATCTCACTTCTACAAGGTAATTCGAGAACTCAAGGGAAAAGAAGGACAGAGAGATTTAATGAAGTCCACAAAAAACTCATGTTGCATCATCTTAAATGGATACTCATGCATAGCTATAGCCAATGCTAACTTTTTCTTACTCACATCTTCATCATACCTAAATGCCTCTAGCTTTTCCTCTTCACCAGCCCTTGTTGCATTCAACTCTTTCTGCCCTTTTGTTCTTTCATGCTTAGTTTTGTAATGACTAATCAAGTGAGTAGTACCGGTTTTGCTAGACTCATCAAAATCTCGACTACAAGTTTTACAAATTGCTCGAACCAACTTCACTTGCTTGCCATTTACTACTTTATGCTTTACTACTCTATCAAACCATATCCATGCTGCAGAAGTCAATTTTTTCTGTTTCTTTTTAGGTTGGGTGTCGATCTCAGGATCAGTCGCATTGGTATTTGTAACAGGTACAGAAGCTGATGCGGAAGCAACCTCAAGTTGAGTAGGTTGACTCGAGGATGCCATTGGTTAAAGACAACAGTCTGAATTTGTAATTCCAATGAATTAGTGAAATTTCAATTATCGATTTTACAAAAATGTACTAAAAAAAATACTAAAGCACTATAGTTAATTACAAATACAATTTTGCATGTATCTTTTTTTTTAAGGAATTGAATAGTATAAATAAGGCACTTCTAAAGAGTAAACTGTGTGAGTGTAATAGTGCCGGGTAGATGGTGCATAAAAATTTAAAAATTCCAAGATAACCAACCATACAAATTACCAGTAATTACTGTGTTTCTTTTTACTAGAAATCAAGCAATGAAAAGGTGATGCGAAAGTGACCATAGTTCCCAAATAACTAGCAAAAGTACATCATTTTTCATTTTATGTTCGCTTTTCTATAAAAACTCACGACAAAAGGACCTATTTTGGTGGAAACAAGTTGAAAGGAAGGCAAATATCACAAATAAATACAAAATTTTCAAGTAGTGCCATAGTGCTTGCACGGGAAGATCTTTTATGTTCCCTTTTCTTTTTTTATTTTATGTTCCCTTTTCTATAAAAACTCACGACAAAAGGACCTATTTTTTCTCAGGTGGCACTTTATTACACCTTTTGTTTGGCTCTTTTCCATGAGTGCTTGCACGGGAAGATCTTTCTCTCAGTTGCTATTTTGCTAGGTGATTTACTCTGTTGCCAGGTGGTTCTGTCTGTTATCATTTCTGAAGTTATGCTATAGAAATAAGCGCTAAAATTGTTGTACGTGACTGCATTATAGATTGTTATTTTTTGTTTCCTGCATTTTATGGTGCTTACTGGTCAGACTTCTCATCAGGCCATTTGCGCCATCCAGTCACCTTATCAATGTCATCAGCAGCCACATTGTCCTCAACAGCATCCCAACCAGTGTTTCGGCCTTCCTAATTCCGACCCACAACAGCCTCTCCGACAGCATCAGCAACCAAACCAGTGTTATAGCACTCATTCATAGCTCCACTTGCCTCGCCTGTTGGGACTTGCCCTCCGAACAGCAAAACCAAAACCCTTCTCAAAACAGTTTTTTTTTTTCTTTTTGACATACACAACCACCTTAAATTCATCACCATACTATCCACTACCTTCGCCCTTCTCAAGAGGTTTCTTACCATCTTTGTTATCGCACTGCAGGTACAAAAAAAAAGACAGACTCACTGTCAACCGACTCAATATGAACTCAAGAGTTAGCAGGAAAAACTCGGAAAGCATGTATAAGGTCAGTAATTGTGTCTATCTATTCATTCACAAAAAAAATTGCTATCTCCACATTACCTCCTTACCTCCTTCACTAGACTTCAATGCCAAAAATAGGAGATAAAGAAAAACTATTTGGTTGTCTGTAATACAAGACCCTTACACCCTACATATTCACTCAACGTAGTGTATATAAAGAAAACCATCCATCCCGAAAAAATATTTAAAAACTCTACTGTCCATGACCAGTTTTATTTGACCAAAAGAAATAAATAAATAAATAAATAAAAGTGTTTTCAGGTTCTGTAGTGAACCATCTGACCATTGTTTCTTTCTAGGCTAATTATGCTGACCATCCATGCACTCTCTTTTCCAGTACACACACATGACAGCTACCACCCAAAAAGAAAAGCTTCTCTGTGACCTCAACAAGGATGAGACCTCACCTAAATTTCCTCCACTCCTTCACCTAAAGTACTGCTACTCTGTCAGCACTCACCAGATAGAGAGATTCCCACTATGGCACAAAAAAAGTGGACAGAAAAACAAATACAGATGTAGGAATTTCAAAGGAAAAATACGACAGTTGTATCTATAAACTGAACATACAAGGTGGAGACAACAGCTGTTATTTTCCCCCTGAAATCCTATATACGTATGCACAAGGCCATTGTTTATTTATCACAAAATGACTTCCATTTATCGGTTTGTTCAGCTACTAACTAAACATTTTTTTTAGCCTATTGCGCATATGTTAGATCGAGTAAAGAGACTACACAACCAACTGGTAAGTATCCTATCTGCACACTAACTGTTGGAAAATGTGCATTAACACTCTGTACTATTTCTTACGCAATCCGAGCACAATTATATATGACCTCAGTGCTGTACTTTCAATTCAAATGGTTGCCTTCAAGTAAAATGCAGCGTTACAAAGATAACACTGATTATTTTACAAAGTAAAATGTTGGGAATAGAAATCAAGAACGCTTATGTGGCAGCAGCAGATTTAATGGGGGCATGCAATTCGAATGACTATCAATTAAAATGAATTCCAGGGCCATAACCTACCCTGGCCAGTGATGTCTAAATATTCCACATTGATCTCCCTAACAAGAAATAAAATTTAAAATGAGTTTCAATTATTGGTTCTCTCTTTGTTGTAGATTCACATTTGATGTGTAAATATTTCTGTTTAGTTGGTAAATATTTCTAACTACTCATGTAATCTACTCAGAATGATTCTGGGTGTGAATTTGGTTTGTGTTTGGCGCAATAGGTACAACTGTTGTGTACTTGTGTGACAAACTTTTTCTCAGAGCGGTTTACTATCTCTCTATAGTAATTACTACTCTCTTGGTGTACTATTGAAAATGTCCAGTACTTATTATGGTTTGCCTCCAGTATTTATTTTAAGGGAAATTTGTTACCTCGATCATAAAAAAAAAATTATAACATCTCCCATAACTTTTGCCAGGAGAAACAAAACACAGAAAAAATAGTAATAAAAATTTCTTCTCTTTTTTTTTGAAAGTTCAAACGCCCGTAGGCTTTCATTAAATACCAGTACAGCTAAAAGCTACAGTTTATAGCATAACAACTCAGGAACCCTACAATACACTGGCAATTGCGCTACCTAAAACAGAAATAAATAAAAAACAGAAGATTCTTAACATTAATTAAACTTAGCAAAAGAAAAATAAAGCCAGCTAGGGTCCAAAGAAATAAAAAAAGAAAACAGAAATCATGGTGGTGCCTCTTGCACTCTTTGGAAATATCTTTCATCCATACACTCTCTTATGTACTTCTCAATCTGAACATACGGCCTTGGTATCCCCTGGTACACCATATTCAATCTCCTAGCTTGATTTGCCAATTCATGCACTTGATGAACCGCTTGCCTAGTAACATGTTTAAACCAGATTCTTGTAGGGGTCAGGTTTTGCAATGTCAGTATCTGACACACATCTTCCATCGCTGCCCAGGAAGGTATGTTATCAACATCTCGTTCCACCAAGGCATCAACCAACTGCTGACAGTCAGAGAAAATTTCAATGTCACCTTCCCTATGCAGTTCCCTCTGTGTACTGATATGCTTGAGCGCCTCTTTAATTGCAATTGCTTCAGCATGGAAAGGGTCGCTTATGGAGTGGTGACTGTACCCAATTGAGCATATCCTCCCTTTGCAATAAATTACATGAGCACAACCCACCCTATTTGACAAATCCCAAGAGCCATCCACTATTACCTGCCACCCATCTGGTTTGTAGTAACACAACATACTTGTAACAACTGCTCCTCCCTGGCATTGTGTATCAGTACACTATGCATCAACTTGCAGCCAGTGTGTGACCTTGACATTCACCTGCACTGGATCAAACCTTTTCAATTGTATAACTGCTTCATTCCTTGCTTTCCATATCTCCCACATTGTATATCCAAAAACATTGATTTGTTCCTCATTTAAGCTCTGTATGCATTGTGTAACAGCTCGAACTATATCCAAAGACAATTCATGAGTTCTAAGACCAAGATTGCTAGCAAACCAAACCACTCTTGAGCCAGGACAGAAAAAAAATAATGGCTTTCAAATTCATTCTCAATTTGACGCCTTTGGCACAATGGTGACCAGTTTGAGATCCTTCTATGCATATTCGAAGCCAGTGTCAAAGCTCCATATAACAGCCTCTAGAAAAAAAATTTTATTTTAGGCACCACCTTTTTCCATCTTGAGATTTGTACCCACAACTGATTACGAGCATCAGATATCGGGTTCTCCAACCTATTTTGAATGCATTTATACCCCTCTTTAACATTGTAAATTCCTTTCTTTGACCTTTGCCATATGAGTCGATCCTTTATAATGTCATGCAACACTGGTTTTTCCACTCCCTCTTGTATTGCTTGCAATTGTTGAGTATTGAAAAGTATTTCTAATTCTTCTATTTTCCAGCCATTCCTATCAAACTGAAATAGGTCAGCAATCGTAAGTTTTCTATCTACCCCAGCTACATTTTGTTGATGCTTCCAGCCTATAAACCATGGTTGTGCTAGTGCTCGGACATTCTTCCCATCCCCCAGCTTCCAGCAAACATCTTCTCTAAAAAACTCTTTCAATCTGATAATCTGCCTCCAGAAAGGGTTTGAGTTTGACTGCTCCTTTGCATTCCAAATTCCAACCATAGGACAGTATTTTGCTCGGCATACAGTAACCCATGTTTTTTCACTTTCACTAATAACCGACCAAGCCATTTTTAACAGCAAAGCCTCGCCGAAACTCTGCAAGTTTCTAACTCCTAACCCTTCTTCCTCTACTGGTTTACATATGTTTTTCCAGGACACCATAGCCATATATCTCTGTTGTCCCATTTTTCCCCAGAAAAATTTTGCCAGCAAACTATTCATTTCCTTGATAATTCCTTTCGGTAAACTCTCTACTGACATATAATAAACGGGCAAAGACATGAGTACATATTTCAACATAACAAGCCTTCCTGCATGAGACAACATATGTGTTTTCCATCCCGCCAATTTCCCCTTCATTTTATCAAGGAGCATCCTACATGTTTTTTTAGCACACCCCTTACCAGCCAGAAATGCTCCTAAATACCTCTCTCCCTCCTCTGCCTCACTTGCTTGCATTTGATTCATCATTGTATGAATTTCTACATCTCCACAAGATCCTGAGAACCACAATTTAGATTTTGCCGGGTTAACAGCTAGACCAGAAACAGAGGCAAAAAGATCAAAATAGCTTTTTAAATTATGCAACTCTATTTGTTCACCATTGCCTACAACCACAAAGTCATCTGCATAAATTAAATGGGTGATAATTGGACTTGTGTGTGCCAACTTAATCCCTCTAATTGTTCCCAACCTCCTCATCATATTGAGCCACCTTGTTAACATTTCCATAGCAATGATAAAACCATACGGTGACATCGGGCACCCTTGCCTAAGGCCTCTTGTTGGAATAATGAACCCACTTGCATTTCCATTTATAGCAATTGACACTTTTGCCATTAAAAAAGCTGATCCCATGAGCTTGATAATCTTCTATGGCACATTCATGAACTTCATGGCCTCAAAAAGGAAGTCCCAATCTAGCTTGTCCAAAGCTTTAGAAATGTCTGCTTTTAACATGAAAGCCTTTGTATGGAAGCTAGTTTGCCTGAACGAATGCAGGATTTCCTTAACCAGGATTATGTTATCCGCAATATTCCTCCCACGCAAGAAGGCATTTTGCTCTTTGATATTACCTTTTTTAGATGAGGCTTTAACCGATTAGCAATGATTTTCATCATTAATCTATAAATCACATTCACAATACTTATCGGTCGATAATCAGACGGGTTTTCTGGGTCATCTTTCTTGGGGACGAGGGCAATTTTGCATCCAAGCCAATCCTCCGGCACCACTTCATCTCTGAAACATTTTCTAACATTCTCAACAATCTCCTGGCCTAAGATATCCCAATTTTGTTGCATACACCGACTTGTAATTCCATCCGGACCCGGAGTTTTATCGGGGCCCATTTGGAAAAGTGTTCTTCTAACTTCTTGATAATCCGGCAATGAAATTAAAGAAACATGGGACGATTCCTCTATTTTTGGGATTTGCTTAGTTTCCAGTTCTCTCCAGAACAATAATTTTTGTTGGGTATTTGAGGAAGCAGCGCTATGGTTAATTGGTGGGCTGTAAAGATGAGAAAAATACCTTACAAACTGCTTTCTTATCTCCTGCTAATTTCCGGTGAGGTTTCCTTCATCATTCCTCACCATGGTTATCAAATTGAACCGCCTCCGGTTTGTTGCCACAGTGTGAAAGAAGCGGGTATTCTTATCACCCATAATTTGCCATTCGAGACGAGAGCGCTGCTTCCAATACATCTCATGTTGGATCTCTGCCCTCTCGTATTCAACCAACATGGATTCCTCCAAAGCATGATCTCTTAGAGAAGGATGCTGCATTTGCACCCGTTGGATATTCTTGGCCAGTTCCTCCAACTTCTTTCTTGGTGTAGGATGTTTTGCGGCCCACTGTTTCATACAGTTTGTGATAGATTTCCATCTTTCATGCCATGGAGAACCTTTTGTACTCTCCCAATCCTGCATCCAAACTTCTTGAAAGCCATTCTCTAACAGCCACCAGTTCTCAATTCTAAAAACAGTTGATCTATCTGGTGGTTTCTTAATTCTCAACAGAATTGGACAGTGATCGCTATGGATCATGGGAAGGTGATTGACATACGCATTTGGGTAAAGTTGTAACCAATCTGGGGTAACTAAAACTCTGTCCAACCGTTGAAAGATAGCCTCCGACACATGTCTTTTGTTAGTCCATGTGTAGGCAGGCCCCTTATAACCCACGTCCACCAAACTATTATCAAACGTGAAATTCTGAAAGTCTATAGTGTTAGCTTTTACCCGACTGCTCCCTCCTACTTTCTCATCTGGAGAAAGAATTTCATTAAAGTCCCCCATCAAGCAAACCACCTTATGCATTTGTATAATCTGAGATAAAATCTGCCACAATACCTGATTATGAAAGTGTTTCGGGTCCCCATACACACCAATCAAAATCCAAGGCAGCTTATCCTTGCTCTTGACTCTAGCTGAAATAAAATTTCTTGAGGAATTCAGTACCTCGACATCCATTTCTTTGCGCCAGGCCAAACAAAGACCACCAGATTGTCCTATAGCTGGGATCACATAGCAATCAAATTCTTGGACTGATCTCATGAAACGAGACATTCTTCGGTAGGAGGCTTTAGTTTCAGACATGAAAACCAGGTTTGCTCTGGTTGCGTGCAAGGAATCTTTAAGGAATTGTTTTTTCTGTGTGCCTCCAATGCCACGGCAATTCCATGAGAGTGCATTCATTGAGAACCTGGAAGCGAGTTTGGGTTCGCTTCCCTGGCCCGTTTGAAGTTTAAATGCTGGTTTTGTCCTCCATACTGTCTCTCTTGGTTATCTGACCCCTCCAGGCTCAACACTGCAATATTCGAATCATTTGAATCAACTGGTCTTTTTTGTCTCCTCTCATTTTTTTGTGGCACTGTGTGACTACTCCCTGCCCCATTACTATTTTGGCTCTGACTTGGTCCTTCTCTGGACACCATTGTTCTATTATTAATCCACTTCCCAACCTGTGTTTTTGGTATTGGTCTAGTGCCTAGCTCAGCCTGGTGTTCACCTTTTTGTTTCATTTGTTTAAGCCTGAATTTGAGTGGACAGAGAGAATGTTCATGCCCCACTGTAGCACAGAACATGCAAATATTCCCCACATTTTCATAAACAACATATATCCATACTATTCCCCTAGTTGGGTGTCTCATAGGAATTTTTGGTTTAAGAGAATTTTTAATATTCACCTGTAATTTCTGCCTATAACACACTTCATCAACTCATCCTTCGATTCCTTCTACACAACTCTTCTCACCCTGTCCTGTAATTCCTACACAAACAAAACAAAATATAATTAAGTTCAATTACTAATTAAGTGTTCTTATAATATTTAATCCTTTTAGGTCATTTGAGTTTTAAAAAATTATATAACGAAATAAGATGATCCCTTAAAAATACTAATTTACCATATATTGAAACAAGATGATCTCTTATAGAAGTGAACAATATAATGAAACAAGATGATTCCTTAGAGAGACTAACTTAACACATAATGAAACAAGAAAACGAGTGTTTTTGAAAAAAGTTACCATTAGTGTTTTTGAAAAAAAAAATGAAAGTGACTGATTAAATACTAGAACAAATAGAGATGATCATCTTTTACAATTGAGAAATAGCACACGGTTTGCTATGTCCCTTGACAAGCACACGGTTTTACAATTGAGATGATCATCTTTCACTTACATGTTGTATTGTTTGAGAATCAGATGTCAAGAGAAAAGAATCAAACATTAGACGTTTAGGGTTTCTATCAACATGAAGGCTTACCAGACAGACAGCAACTGGAATGGTGTTATGAAAGAAAAAGAAAAGGCAAAAGAAAAAAGGAAAAAGGAAAAGAAAAATGGAGGTGCATTTACGAACCTGAGGGAGAGTGTCTGATCGATCGACGGAGGGAGAGTGTCCGATCAAATGGCGAATGGCGATGGAAGTGGAGAAGAGGCGAAGGCAGAGACCGATCGAGAGATCCGAAACCCTAGATCAAATGGCGAATTGCGATGGAGGCGAGAGACGAGAGGAGACAATTTGGATCGGAAGAAGCCACGTAGAGGAGAAGCCATGACGATCTGTTCGGAGCCTCGGAGATGGTCTAGAGCGACGCGAGAAGAGAGAAGAGAGAGGAGGAGAGAGATTGGAACCCAGATTTGAAATGAGAAATAAAAGAAAAGAGAGAGAAATGAAAGGATGCCTCTGGATATCACGTGACCATCATGCGCCTAGATTTTGGATGGTTAGATTGTAATTAATTGAATGGTAAATACCTTTTAAAATATATCCATTCGGTCACAAGTAAATCGACGGGCTTCTACCTAATTAAACTTTTAACGGGTTAAATAAATTTGCGCGAATGGCGCACAGCACAAAAGCAAGTGGCAGCTTCTGGATGCTTCTTAATTCTTATAGGATTCTAGAATAATTTAACAAAGGTTTTTATTTCCTTTATAAAATTTCTTGCCAAGTAGAAGAAACCCGAGAATTCTGTTTTGTCTTGTTCATGCTACAAAATGGGATGTTGAAGTATATATGCCACGTCGAACTTAATAAAGTAAAAGAATTTTTGTGGTCGGATAACTTTTATTTTTCTATAAGGTTAGCCTTGTTTTTTTTATATAAGATAAGATGATCGTCATTTCTTATATAGCCTTATATTCATCTTTCAGATCTATTCTTCTGCATAAACACTTTCGCATGGTGTGTTTAACAGAGGGATTCGTGACTATATGCGTCGAAACTTTCTTCTCAAATGCTTCATTTTTATAGAAAAGCCCTCCAACCTCCTTTATTGTTGAAAATGGTTTTTATCCCCCTTCTGCCAACAAACCGTCAGAAAGCAATAACAGTTAAATTGTTTTACTGTTGTTTCCCTTTGCCTATAAATAGGCTTGTGTAACATTCTGTAATTAACATCCAATCAATAAGAAAACTAATTTCATGATAAAACTCTCTGTCTCAATCTCAACATTCATAAACTTGTCATAGTTAGAGATATGAGATGCTTGTAAAATGATCTCATATATACTATAAAATTACAAATAATGAAGAAAAATTACAAATAATGAAGAAAAAGAGGGAGTTAATTTATTTGCAAATGATCTCAAACTCTAAAAAAAAAATCTATTTGGAAAAGTTCTTTTTTTTTTTATAAAAAAGGGGGAAAAAATAAAGAAAAAAAATAAAGAGCGCCTTTTCATTATTTTCCCCAAAAAAAAGTAAGTCTTATAGCATAGTTATATCAAAGTCCGAAATCTCAGTAATAGAGTTTCAAAAAGCACCTGCACTTCAAGGTTCTATGATATTTTCAACAGACTTTAATAATATTTAATGGAACCCTTCTTATGTAAGTTTCAACGTTCAACATGACACCCCGCGTTATGTTATATTTTATATTCGCTGATTTTCATCCAGTATATGCTTTTGACTAATATCTAAACAACAACAAGATAAAAATCTTATGATTTGTACGAGATAGTAGGTTTAAAACTTGAAAAGCATGCCCGGCTACTGGAAGATAAGTTCATCTGTGCATATCAAGCTATGATATAAAACAGAGCATTTACAATATGTCTGTGCGTTTGTTACTTGTTAGTGACATTTATAATTGGGAGATGTTAGCTAATAGTGCTCAGATTTCTTTTTACTTTAGTCATATTTTTGGAGCTATTGGAAGAAACCAAGCTTGAAGGTACGAGTCGTTGCTTGAATTATAACAAATCATATTAAATAAAAATGCTAATATAATAAAGGAGTACTCTAGCAGCCTCTCTTTTAGTAGCCTAATTTCAGCAAAATAGAAGATGTTAGATGAATTTGACAACCCTCGATTATTAGTTTATTACTCTTTTTAAAATTAGAATTTGTACAGCTGTTAGTACTTTTAACAACAAGTATGGCATATGCATTTGTAGAACAACCCTTGAATGTGTACTGAAATTGTACCTTATTTGAAATAAATCAAACTAAAAAGAAATGCTATTTGAAAATTTTGTGGATCAAATCATTAAATATTTTGCTCATGCCTCTTTGATAGGTTGCCCCGGTGTTTTTGAGACAAATAACATCACCTTACAATAATAACTAGGGGGTATCATCGAGCTTCGCTCGATGCATGAGTATTTGTGCAATTCAATTCAAATTTTCTTTTTGCAAAGGAGTAAAAAAAAATTGTCTAAATTTGCGGATGGTTGTAAAACAATTATGGAAGACATAATAAGTTCTAAAAATTGTAAGCTATTTTGTGTTGAAAATAATCTTGTAAGTTAGAGTAGGATATTGTTAACTTTATTTTGATTGTTTTAAAATAATATTAACCTGTGAACTTTTAAAGTGAGATTGATTTAGTAGATAGACACCATGCGCTATTTTTTTTTAAAATTTCTCGTATTTAAATAGAAGGAAACAATTTTAAAAATACTGCAAAAAATTAATTATAACTGCTTTTTAAGCTTTTATTATTTTCATTATTGATGTGTTTATAAGGTTTTCTCGTTTCTTCAAATTTTAGTTATTTGGTATGTTTTTATGGTGCATTAATCACATGTATCATAAATTAAAAAGTTACGCTATTATGGATATTTCGTTCATGTCAATGCGTTATTTCCCTTTAATATCTAACCTACTTATTTTGAATACATTGCATTTAATGTCAAAAATAACAAAACATACACAACTAATTGAAGAAAAAGGTCACTTTATATTTGATGAGACGAATACATTCAAGAGTTCGATTATCGCCTTTCATTACGAAACAGATAACTTGATTGTGGAGTACTAATCTTTCTTGGGGTAAAAATAGAATATGATAATCAAAATGTGTGCACCGTTTATTTTCTCTAATCAATGATATATTTTATTGAAGTTTTGCTGAAAGTAAAGAGTAACAAAATTAAGCATGTGATAATTTACAGTTTATTACTTGAAGAAGCACATCTAGTCATCTACCTATGAAGATCCAATTTATTTGTAATTGCAATTATCGTTTGTGCATTTTTTCATAAAGAATAATCAAAACCTTGATGGAATATGAAAGAGAGAGATAGGTGAAACTTCACTTTGTTGGGAAGCTTTCAAAATGAACCTTAGAATATATTAGAGATTTTGACACAGCATCATGGGAACTACGACCTCCAAGATCCAAAATCCAGTCGCCATTTTTAATCAAAATTGCCTGAATTCTCCTCTCATATCAATTTCTCATGTCGAGGAAGGGAGATATGAGATGGTGGTACTTCAGTTGATATTGATTTTATCTTGAGGGCCAATATTGGTATTCAATTTCTAAAGACATAATTGGAAATTGTTCATTTGTGTATGAAGCATTGACAAGCTTGTTTCTCTTTTGCATTCTCCACTATACTACAACATCCAAGGCTTACTAATAGTCAAAAGTAACTACTCAATTAAGTCAAAATGTAAAAAATAAAAGGAGTTCAAAATAGTTGATTTCAGTTTTCATGACTATTTATTAATCAATAATTGACATACCTCTTTGTCTACCAGCAGAGAGAGTTCATGTCTCAATATTACTGTTTTTGGGATCAACGGCTTCCCAATTTTTCAAATCTGGCATGAATTATGACCAGACACATGGTCCCCTACATAGAATTTACAAATAGATAATTTTAGAACAGTTCCATTAGAAATAGGAATAAATTGATAATGGAAAAATAGATCCAAAAAAAAAAAATGATATAGCTACCTTTCAAATTCTTGCTGAAGGTTATTGAAAGGTAAACTACATAGTTTCTAGGGAAGACTCAATGTATAGACAAAATAAAATTGTAACTGCAACAATTATGGTCATTATTACCATTATATATTTATTGATTACAATGATCAGAGAGGTTCTAACAAATACCAGAAATGGATTGTTATAAAGAACATGTATTTTAAGTGCAATAAATCACCATCTGAAACAAATGAAGAATAATTAAATAATATGTAAAGAAGTAAAACTGGCATATTTGTTGAAATCTTTTTAAAAAGGATGAATTAGAAGGTATATAAAAAAACAACTGTAGCATCTCATGAAAGTCCTTGCATATCTTTTTTTTCCCCATTTGAAGATGCCATCGAGAGGGGAAATGAAATTCCGTCCCGCGCGGGACTGTCCAGCGCACTGCTGTGAGTCGTGTGATTTAATCTCAATGGCAAAGGGAGCCTCGTGCATGTAACCTGATTGGTAGGTCCGAACCGTCTAGATCAGATTTGACGGTTCGTAGGCTGCACTGGACAGTCCCGCGCGGGAGCAGATAAGGATTCATCGAGAGGGAGATGAGGCAACTCCTTGTCTTGCGATGGAGAGGGAGAATAGGGATAAAGAGAGAAATGAACAAAGCAAGGGATGAGGTCCGAAAATGAGAAGAGGATTAACGTAGGGAGGAGGTCCGGAACAATGGCTATGGCCGTTTTAAATCAGAAGAAGAAGAGAGACGACGAAAATTTAGTTTAGGCGGCTTGAGTTCAAGGTGCTGGGAACGACGACTAAGAACAGCAAACTGACATTATTTTTTCTGTCCCTTGTGGTTGCGATGAGATAGTTAGGAAGGGACGGAACACCATAAGGAAAAAAGTTTGCAATAGCAATTAAGTTCAAATGCCGAAACGGGTCACAATGTTGACGATTTAATTCGGTACAAAATTTGATGCACAGTTAAAATTCTAAAAATACGGCAAAAATTCATCTCACACCGCAACCAATCGCAAAATCCTATCTGGCGTGTCGTTTCCCAATTAAAAAATTTAATCTGACTCCCACGCTTCTTTATTTATTTATAATAATATAAAATAAATACTGATTCCCTATCGATGTGTGGAAGGCTATGTACTGCTGATCGTCCTCATTTTTATCTGGATGTATTTCGAATGCCATCAAACCCTAACCCTAAACCCTAAACCAAATTTGTTGGTTTTTTATTTTTTTAAGATGATTAAGAGTTGGAGAAAATGATGAAATGATTTTGTTATTGTTATGATTCTATACAGGAGTAGGTACATGCCTAATATAGGTGTGTACATAACGGTAATATTTTATTGTATCGTTGGATATTTCTATAAAAAGGAAAAGGAAAGCGAGATGTCTATTTTTGGATACAAAAAAATGGAACTTTATTTCATTAAAAAGTCCACGATGAAATATTTCTGAATTTTTTCGTCCCTAAGTTTATATCTTTCTCAACATAAACAACCGAACTTAAATTGAAAAATTTAGTAAAATTGAAGGACTTATTCTTAAAGTTTTACCGTGGTTCCAAAGTCGCAAGGACTTATTTTCAATCTCTGTAAGTTCTGAAATTTTGAATCTTTGACAGGGGATAATTTTTTTTTTAAAAAAATATATTTATCGATCACCGTTCTTAACTGTGATGTTTCATCATGTTTCCAACTGTAAAAACTTTCAGCGTGCGATTTCTTTTCCAACAAAGAAAAACCTACAACAGAGTATTAATTATTTTTTTTTCCAAAAAAAAGTAAAGTAATTCGTATTGCATATTTATATCAAAGTCCGAAATCCCAGTAATAAAATTTCAAAAATAACACCAAAATTTCGAACTTCTATAATATTTTCGACAGATATTTAATAATATTTAGTTGAACCATTCTTCTGTGTCATGTTTTCAACATGTCGTTTATTTTACCATCGCTGTTTTTCATCCAAAATAGGCTTTAAACTAACACCAAAACAGTAACAAGGTTGATAAGTATGATTTGTATGAGATAGTAGATTTAAAACTAGAAAAGCATGCCAGGCTGCTGGAAGAGAAGTTCATCTCTTCATAGCAAACAATGATATAAAACAGAGCACTCCCAATATGTTTTTGTGTGTTGTGACTTGTAAGTGAAATTTTGAAGATTGAGAAATGTTATTTAATATATTGCTGAGATTTCTTTTTTACTAGTCATTTCGAGCTATTGGAAGAAACCAATGAGGAAGCTTCCAGGTATGAGCTACCGGGGATATATTTTGCCCTCAAACGATGACTTCATAGTACAATATCAGCTTGACTCTTGCAAATCTGTTTATCCAAATACACGCAGAGGTTCTAGCCCTCAATCAGCAGTACGGCCAATGCAAGCAGGGTGATTCTCTTGTCAATTCAACAGGGATTCCGTCACTCTGCTGATGTTTATCACTGGAGAGAAAAATTTAGATGCTGCTGACAGCTGGCTATGTCATGAATTGCTTCAGCCTGGGCTAGATTTCGTTAAGAATGGTGGATTGTGCTGTAATTTTCGTTAAGAATGGTGGATTGTGCTGTAATTTCACTAACAGGGATTTGAACATATAGGGTGTGTTTGGATAGGTGTGGGAAGAAGGGAAGAAGGAAAGAAGTGGGAAGAAGTATTGGGAAGTGTGTAACTTTGTGAAGAGTTTGAATTGTTTATAATTTTTTTTTTCTTCTTCCTTCTTCTTCTTCTTTCTTCCAACGATCCAAACGCACCCATAGGCAGATGCAATTGCTGGATATGCTAGAATTAGGAAATTATATGTAATATAGTACTCTTGTGAGTCTTTTTTTTCATTTCCGAACCCTGGTAAATATTTATTAATGGCTCTTTTGTTAACTATGGTTGCCGATGGACTTTCTCTCAAAATAAATAAATGGACCGAGCGCCTTTTAAGTTTTAACTGGTTAGATTAGTTACCATTTTACATTGTGCTTCGTGGAAACTACGTGAGGACACTCACTGAATTGGTTGATGTCACCGAATAAATCTAGAGTGGGAATTACTTTTGGCAAACGCATTTTTGCTGCTTGCAACTTAATATTTCTTCAATGACTAAACTGTCCTTACTATTAATTAAGATTTAAACTTTAAGTTTACCCTGATTTACTTGATAATTAATTATATTTTTCTCTTCTTTTATAATTCCCGCTAAGATACTGCTTTGTATTCTCCCTCTAGTAATATTTTAAGAAATTTAAAATTTTCAATAACCGTGTCGTCCTTTCTTTGATCTAAGAAATTCGGAATTTGCAATTTAGTTTCGACTAATTTCAAACTATATTATAATTTTTTTTAATTCTCTTTGATTATTATGAGTGGCTAATTACAGAATTAATAGCTATAGCTACTACAACTTGAAAGAAAATAAATCTTTTATAACAAAAAGACACATAAATTAAATTTCTGGTGATTTGTACATGCAAAAGCAATTAAAAATACTAGAAATTTAATATATACTGCTTGATGATGGAAAATTGTATTCTAATGTTCCAGATTGCACAAGCTGAAAAAAAAAAAAACATAAATGAATTGTAAAAAAAATGCATTAAGGTAAAAACGTTGTGCTTATTTTTCTTTTTTATTTTGCATCAAGAAAGACAAACTGACAGCACTTTTCTAAAATTTGTCAATTCATTTGTTACTAACTTTTCTGTAACAAGTCATTGCATTTTCATGAATCCAATGCTTACTGTTTTGAGTAAAAAAGAATAGTAGTTTGTATAGGTTCAGAGAATTGTCCATACAACAAAAAAAAATATTTAAAAACAATAGAAAGCGTTGTTATTATATCATGGCGAAATGGCAATACCGTTTATCAAAAATTAAATTAATGTATATAGAGAAAAGATTTATATAAAAAGTGGGATCAAGAAATTAGCCTATCGTAAAGTGGATGGAGAGGTAGACGGCTGTCAAAGGACAGTTTAGTCATTTGCAGAAATTTTAAGTTGCGAGCAGCAAAAAAACGTTTGTCAAAAGCAATTTCCATCTAGAGTGCCCAACAAACATGTGCACAATGAAAAAAAATGTGTCAAAGGTCAGACGTAAAATGAAATCACAGATACTAAATTAATGCATGAAAACTGAAAAATACGTCTATATCATATATAACTTGTAGCAAAAAAAAAATAAAAAAATAAAATAATAATAATAATAATAATAATAATAATAATAATAATAATAATTATTATTATTATTATTATCATTATTATTATTATTATGAGTAAATCTATTGAACCATGGTTCATATAAGCTTTCGTGCACCATGACCGTTTGATCGGTGGGTTCACAAATTGTCAAATTTAATGTAACCAACCTCATCTATATATTGAAATCTCATAGCAACAAAATTATACAATTTTTGAAATTTTTTTATTATTTTTTCGAATTTTTTAAAGTTTGCCATTTTTGGCTTATAAATATACTTATTTGTAAAAAAATGACAAGTTTTAAAAAATTCGAAAAAAATAGTAAAACAATTCAAAAATTATAAAATTTAATTTTCTATGAGATTTCAATATATAGATTGGATTGGTTAATTTAGATTTGTCAAATTGCAAAATCACCGATCAAACGGTCATGGTGTACGAAGCCCTCTATGCATCATGGTTCACAATAAATTTACTCTTATTATTATAATAACAGAATTCATTTCCGAACTTCTACATAGACCTAGGGGTGTAGATGAGCTGAGCCCGAGCGAGTCGAGGCTAGCTCGAACTCAAGCTCATCTCAAGTCGAGCTGGCTCAGCTCAACACACTAAGGCAATTTCGAGTTTTTTTAGCAGCTCAAACTCAACTCATTTTAACTCGAGTTGGCTCATGACTTGAAAACTAGCTCGTTCTTAAATATCAAACTTTGAGACTTCGTAATGGGCTAAACTAAAAAGCAAACAACATAAATATTAAACAATGTTTAAAATGCACATAGAAGGCACACGAAGAAATCAGGAGGAAGATATGGCTATTTTTCCCTAAAAATGAAAAGAACTTAGGGTTATAGAATAGTGATTAAAAACCGGACTGGGTTACAGACTAAACAAACGAATTGAGCTAAGTCTCACGAATTGGGCTGAGCGAGCTGAAGGCAACTCGAACTCAGCTCATGGGCCTTCCGAGCCGGTGTAGCTCGAGTTATTTCAGCTCGAGCTGAAACAGCTCGAGTTGCTATCGAGTATTATCCGATTCGAGTTCGAGCTAGCTGACGAGGGCCAAGTTTTTTGCTCAGTCCTACATAGACCTACAATCTACGAAATTGCATTATACAATTTTTTTTCCTTTTTTTGCCGACAGAAATATGGAATTCTACGACATCGTTAACAAGATGGTAAATGCTGATTGTGTTTTTGATACGACTTAGATCTCTTGAATTGAATTCAACACATTTTCAATAAATTAACCGTTACTCTGCATGCGATTAGCCGACTATCGGGAAAAGCTCGTCACTGCTGACATGGCGGCTCCACTTCAAAAACCCAATCATTGCCTTCTCCTAAATTTGACATTATCATTTTATTAAAAAAATGTCCGAGATAGAAAATTGAAGTTGTATTGTATCTGTATCAGGACAAGTCAACGTACAAAAGCAAAGGTTCGCCACGTAACTGAAAAAAACCTATGCTCTCCAGTTCAGTCTACTCTTTGCATCTGTACAACTGGAGAAGTCTGGAGAGCTGAGTTGGCTTGGATCCGCGTATCGTCCATTATTAGGCAACAGACATACTCAACAATTCCTAATTCCAATCTTTTATGAGTGTTCTGCCACAATTACATAATAATCACTTACGTCCCTTTCTTTATGTTCCTCATACAATTTTTATTTTCTATTTTTTGGTTGCAAATTCTCATCCAAAGTCTATAGACTTGGCTGTGCCTATATCTTATATGTGGCATCCATCCACTCACAGGTGAGGTTTTGTGATTAGGAATGCCAAGTTGTCCTAAATTAGGATACAACTAAGCACCTGCTCTGACTGACCATATCTTGTTCAGAGTGCGGGAAGATTCAAAGCGGGGGTGATAAGGATCATCCCCATCATCCCCATGCGTTTTTTTATTTTTGGCTCTACGCGTTTTCTATTTTTGGAAATCACTCTGTTTCCCTCCCTGCTGCGTACGCTCGTCCCCCCTCCCATTCCTCCCGCGTACGCTCCCCCTCCCCCTCCCCTCTCTCACAGACACTATATATTGATTATAATTGAAGTTAATATATATAACTGTTGAAGTTAATATATATAACGGTTGAAGCTAATATATATGCCAACTTCAATAATTTAAATATGCCCACTTCAAATATTACCTTCAACATTTAAATATGCCTAGTTCAACAATTATATATATTAACTTCAACAGTTATATATATTAAATTCAACAGTTACATATATAACATATTAACTTCAATAGTTACATATATAATTTCAATAGCTACATATATAACTTCAACAGTTACACATATATAACTTCAACAGTTATATATATTAACTTCAACAGTTACATATATAACATATTAACTTTAACAATTACATATATAACTGTCTCGCACTTTTTCACGGCCCTCGGATCAACAGAGGAAAATCCGATCTCGGATTGAGGGGCAAAAAAGAATGCGGATCAGATACTCGCGAGCCTCAAGAGACCGATACCGATACCACCCCGAAGCGCGGTACCTGTACGGTCTTGAGTTCTCACGAGGGTTTATTATTTGAAGGGGTCCTTTCTTTCCAGTAGGCGCAAGCCCCTACTGTTAATTACCTCCGACATGGTCAGGAGCACCTCTAGATCGGGAAAACCAAAGGATTGTGTGTCGTGAGCTGTTAGGGAATTGTAAATATGCAATTAGCGGTCCTATCATGCATTTATATTTTTTTTGTTTTTTTTATTATTAATATTACTACTACAATGCAATATTAATATATCATATTATTATATATTTTTTTGTGGACTTTGGATTGTAGGGGACAGCAGTCTTTGGAATTCTTAGCTTGTAGAGGTTTCGGTTAACTGTCGTCGCTGGACGCTTGTAGTCTTCTCGTTTTCCGAGTTCTCTCCATAATGTGTTGAATCAAGATTTAGGCTCTTATGATTTGCATTTTTGTTTTTATAAGGCATGGACTTCCCGAAGCGGGTTTCTTAGACTTCCTGTTGATCTTTGTCGAGGTTATCTGAAAGTGACGTTTGATTCCTGATCAGATCGTTAAATTTGGTTGATGCGGTGCTTGAGGTTGTTTTCTTCTTCTTTTTTTTTTTGAAGTTGACATCAGGCCCCTGGGCTTGTGGATGTTAAAGACGCCGGACCCCTAGGTTTATGGGCGTTAAAATCTTATGCGCGCGGGTGCGACCCGAGTCGGTTGCCCCTTGACCTTTCCCGGGAAGCGGGGTGACGCTCGTTCGATGGGCATAGAGCGTTAAGTGACATCTGGTACCTGACCAAGACGTTCAATAGACGGAGTGGCTTCCGTTAAAAGTGACATTTGGCGATGTTCAAAGTGACGATTCGGTTTGCTCCCGAAGCGTTGAAGTGACATTTGGCAATGTTCAGTTTCTTCTTCTTGGGATGATACTCGGTTTCCAGCCAAGATATCAAATAAACGGTTCTCTTGTCACTTGAAGCGTTGCGTTGATACATGGTTTCCAGCCATAATATCAAGTAGACGATCCAGTTGCCATTTGAAGCGTTGAAGTGGTATCTAGTTTTCGTCCAGGGTATCAGGGGAACGATTCGACTGCCACTCGAACCGTTAAGACATCTGGTTGCCAATCAGACGTTAAGTGACGTTCTAATCTCCATCCGAAGTACTGAGGTGATATCTGGTAGCCAGCCAGAATATCAAACAGATAATCCGATTGTTGTTCAGAGCGTTCAGGAGACATTTGGTTGCTATTCAGATATTGAGTAGACGGTTCAATCATCATTCGAGATACTGAGGTGATACCTGGTATCCAGCCAAGATATCCCACAGGTTATCCGATTGTTGCTTGAGGTGTCGACAGTGCATCTGGTCGCAAGTCAAATATCTAGGAATCGATTCAGCTGCCACCTGAATCGAAGACGCTTGGTTGCCAGCCAAGTGTTAAGTGCCAATTCGATTACCATCCAGAGTATTGAGGTGATACCTGGTATCCAACCAAGGTACCAAACAATTGGTCCGATTGCTATTCGAATCGTTTAGAAGTGACATCTGAGTGCCAATCAGATGTTCCTTTCCGATTCGGTCATAATTGAGACTCTGAAGTGATATCTGGTAGCCAGCCAGCTTATCGGACAGATGACTCGATTATTCTTCGAAGCGTTGAAGTGACGTCCACTCGCCAATCAGATAAGTAACAATTCGATCTTCACTCAGAGTATTGAGGTGATACTTGGTAGCCAGCCGAGGTATCAAACAATAGTCTGACTGTTATTCGAAATGTTGGAAGGAATCTGATTGCTAGTCGGCCGTTCAATGGACAGTTCAGCTGCCACCTGAAGTGTCCGAATTTCATCTGGATGCCAGTCAGATGTTAAAGTGACGTTTGTTCGCCAATCGGGTAGTGAGCAGACGGTTCGATCCTCCTTTGGAATATTCTGATGATACTTGGTAGCCAGCCGAGATATCATACAGATAGTCCAAGTGTTACTCGAAACCTCGCAAGGAACCCTGATTGCTATTCAAACGTTCAGCGGATAGTTCAGCTGCCACCTGAAATATCCAAGGTTTCAACAGTTCGGCTCTCACCCGAAGCATTGAAACTATCCTTCGCCAGACCCTTGGGTTTGTGGGCGTCCAAAAATCTTATGCGCGCGGGTGCTACCTAAGTCAGCTGCCCCTCGGCTTCCTCAGGTGCGGGTGACAATTGGTTCTCGATCATAGGAGCGTACCTCTGACGCTCAGTCTCTGACCAATCGTTCAATGTGACGTAATGCTTGACATCTAGGCAAGACAAGTCACTCAAGTGACGCTAAGCGTTCAAGTAACGTCCGGCTGCCGACCGGTACGTCATGAACAGTTGGTTCTCGATCATGGGAGTGTTCCTCTAACACTCAGTCTCTGACCAGCTGTTGAAGCTTCGCTTGATTCCTGATCAAGCGTCAATGCGACATAATGCTTGGCATTTAGCCAAGGCAAGTCAATAGACGCTCGGCAATCTTTGCGAGTGTTCAGGTAATGTCCAGCTTCCGACCGGAACATTGTAATTTCCCTCCAGCACAGAAAGAGGTAAGTTTTGTTGTGTGAGATCTGGTTGTTGATTTAAAAGATAGATCAGGTCGACATTACTGAGCTGTTCGAGTCATAAGTAATGTGACTAGGGAATATGTCGAAGGTTTCTGAATGAGGATATTATTTGGGTAAGGATTATGGATCCTTACCCAAATAATATAAGGTCTTTAATATAATATGAGGGAGTCGTTTACAGCAACAGTGTTGGCCTCGATATATCCTTGGCGGTTAGATTGCAAACACTCAAGTTAGGACCTCCTGCCTTCTTGAGAGAGCGGGTGCCTTAGATAATCGTAGACTCCTGAAATAAAAGTGTGATCTTTTACCCAAGGTACGGGTATGATGATGTGGAATTTGTCCATGGTGACAATATTTGCATATCTTTGATAGGATCATAATGTTGTGTGCCTGTGTCGGCGGTGTTGGCATATGTTATCTCTGGCGGGTAGATTGCATACACTCAAGATTGGACCTCCTGCCTTTCTCGAGAGAGCGGGTGCCTTTTATAATCATGGCTTCTACCGTCTCAGCAGGCTTAGGACAACATTGTGAGCTTTTCTCAGACTGCAAAGAGTTCTGCTTGTATGTGGTTGGATCCATATTCTTCACCAATAACATCTTGCGGTGTAATGTGCCTTCTCTTTGAAATTTTATCAGTTTGCTTGAATTTTGTTTTGGTCTTTATCTGATTCGCATATTATTTCGGGTCTCTTGATAGAGTCCCGTGACATCGTGATAGATCTCACTACCCATCATCTTGAGGCTAGCGAGTCTCAATTTAACCAGATCATTGAGCTTGATATTTCACCAGTACTCTTGTTCGAGAGCAACAGTACTTGGTGTCTCCATCTTGATTCATGCCCGTCGTGACGATGACCGTCTGGTGGTTTTGATCACTTGGGGTTATGATGAGCTTTGTCTAGAGTCGTAAACGGAGCACTAGACTCGGTCGCGCTAATATCCCGTCATGACTTTCCGAATTTTGTGATATCATCCATGCCTTCAGTAATTTGGTCATGAGCCTTTGAGCCTTTGCCAGGACGGCTTTTCTCCATAGTGTCTAGGAGAGAGTAATGGTAGGAATATATTTAGTAGGGTTTTTAGTGGTGATGATTAGCCAAATAGATTCCTTTTATTTTTCTGAGCTTCCAGGATTTTTTTCTCATATTTTTCTGAACCTCCTGTGATTTTTCATGAATTTTTAAAGGTTGCTGTATTTTAAAATAAATATGAGGTTGAGGTGGCAATTTATGATTGGCCAGAACTTGGAATATGGATTAAAAATATTCTGTTTGGATTTTGGTTGTGGTTTTGGCATGACTGTATTCTCCATATTTTTCTGGATCCGTAGAAATTTGATTTGGATTTTTCTGAGTTACGGTTGAATTTCTATGGATTTTTAAAGTTTCCAGCAATGAAATGATGCCACATCAGCAGCAATGACACATGGCAGGCCCTGATTGGTCCAGATCATCAAGGAAAGGATGAGGTCATCAGCGACCTGAGTTGTATGAGAGCAACACGTGGCACCATGTGGTTGGTTATAGTCGGATCGTTACACTTTAGTAACTCGCCACACAGAGAGAGCCACAGAAAATCATCAAAGTAGGGACGCTCCTTAGTAAAACCATCCACGCTCCCGGTGTTTCAGGGAATAACCGACCCCTTTGTGTGTGGGACCCGCGGTCAGTGAGTTTCGCGATCCGTTGATGGTGAGCCAGGTTCATGCAAACAGAGGAAATAAATCCCTTCTTCTCTCCTTTCTTTTTTGTCCTTCCGTCGAACAGGCGATGGGGAGCCGCCATGGATATGCATTCGAACCTTCTATGACACCATCAGGCACCAACAGAGCATCGTCTATTGCCGTATGACCTTCCTGATGTGATAGGACCTCTTTGTCGGTCATGGGGGCCGCTGTTTCGCCGCAATCGCTTCTAGGGTTTCGAAGGAGAGGCTGACAGTGGCTGTGGACTTCTGGTGGAGTTTGTGTCAAATTGACACACCTGAGAGCATCATGAGGGATACACGAAGCTTGGTGTAGCCTCAATTTTATTGCCGATCTCCTCCGGCATGGTGTTTCACCTCAGTCAAAATTTGCCATGGCGGTGAGTTGTTTGATGCAGTCGCCTGGCCATGGTGGGGGTCAATTGAGGCGCTTATGAGACTTGTGATAGGTGTAAGAAGGTATTTGTATCGCCAATTTGACTGCCAAATCCCCCCCCCAGTTGAGAATTTCACCACAACTTGGTTTAACCGAGGTGACAAGCTGGTGGTTGCCTACTCCTTTGTTGTTGCAAATTTTGTTGATGTAGAAGACACAATGAAGTACTGGGGAGCAAGTTGGCATCTCCTTGAGTGTGTATGAACCTCCAATTTCATTATGGCAGCCTTGCAACATGCTCTCAGCTGGGGTTGAGCCATGGTTGTCATGGTTGCATCCATGTTGCTGATTGAAGGTGGCATGACAACTCCTAAAGCAAAGTGTCCCATCAGATTGACATGTGAGGTTCTCCAATGCAAGGCTTCTCCCTGGCATGATTGAGGCAATGATGATGACTGCCTCCCCCTTCAGTGCATTGGTGAGATGAAAGTACATAACTCCATGAAGCTCCAACTATACCTGCTGTCCTTTGTTTTTTTTTTATTTTAACCTGCTGTCCATGTTTATTGCCCTTGCTGTTGTCCATATTTTTATATTTCTGTTTTATATAATGATTTGCTTAATATTAGGCATGCATATCTGGTTATAAAATAGCCTATTTTAGCTTCACTTATCTCATGGTTTCTTATATTATGGCTAATATGAATATGATTTCTAGCCTACATGGGTACAGAACATAAAGGCAAAATAAAAGAAATGAAAATGGGTGTTGATCATCCCTTATATTGTCACTAATACTTATGTTAGATAAAGGGATTTATATATACATATTTACATGAACGTTTTAGTAACTATTCCTTACATTGCTGCTATATATGTGTGAACCAGAAGATATATATAGAAACCAAAAAAAAATGAAAGTTGCAAAGATAAAAAAAAGTCTTCTTACTTCACTTACTCAAATTACAAAGAAATAGTGCAGATGATTGATCACAATATGAAGCTAGTGCTTCTACTAACACACCTTTTTTTGTTTTTTTTTAGTAGCTATCCTAACAGGAAACACTCTTATCCTCACAAGTGTGTACAAAGTATTTTTGTGCTTGATTGCTTCACCTCTCATATACTTCCTCACTGTGTGTCTTCTGGTTCCCTTTTGCATGGCTTCTAAGGTGCTCCTTTTATAGGGGAATGGATTAGTTACTGTTGGTGATGCCAATAATATGAAGTTTAGAGTTCCTGGACAGTTTTACCCCTGTTGTCACAGAGCTCATACTTAGAGAATCTCGTTTATTTGTTTGCTTTTATTGATCATGCCATCAGTGAGGCACTCCTCTCCTTTTCTCCAAACAGCCTTAACTCTTTGTGTCATATGGTCTCCAGTTCAAATATATGTTATATCAGCTTTGGCTCAATTTTTTTCTTATCTCAATACATGCTCCTTGTTATGTCCAGCACAATATCAATTTAATTGACTTTGCCTTTCCAACAATGCTTTGCAATTTCATCTTCTGGACCTTAATTCCCATTCTAGCTTGAGCCATATTAATCCAGTGCCTCTTTAGTTATTTCCTTTCTTCATATCTTTATTTGATTCTCAGCAAGAATAGCATGCTCCCATTGAGTAATTTTGTGTAATTGCCTTATTTTCTGATTATTAACTGTCCTCTTAAGATTGTGGCACTTGGTTTTAACTATGGTTACTCCACACCATCGTGGCTTGTGAATTCTCCCAATTAATGATTCAGATGCCTCTTAATCTTAATGTGCACATCATATGCCATGACAAACAACAATCTGTTAGAGGCCATTTCAATCGATGGCTTGGCCACAACATACATGGCCTTGCTTCACAGATCCTTTTAATTGACCACTCATACACCTTTAATGATATTCCCTTGTTATCATTTGATCATGAAATCGAATCAATTGCATTCCATTTCCTTCAATTTGGTAGCGAAATTGAGCCTTCTTTATTTCAATTCCACTGGAGAAGAGGGAGATGATCTTATCCGTTGGCATTGAGATTCTTTCTTCTCTGTTAGCACCTGTCAGAGAAGTGAATGCAGTGAGGCTTTGTGTGCTAATGGAATCATTCGTTTCAATAGGCGAGAGGGGAGACAGATGTGTACAGTATGCCTCTATGCACCGCGCGAGAAGGAGGGGAGAACGAGATTCCCTTTCCTGCCATCATTACTTGGCTTCGTTTGTCAACAGGCGTGCGAGAGGGAGGGGTCCTCTCCTGCGTCACGGCGTTCGTCAGAAGCTCCTCTGCGTCATGGCGTGCGTCAGAAATAGAAAAAAAAATCGGAACGCAAGGGAGAAGACGAAGTGATGGGCCGCGAGTGTTCATGGGCCTTCCGTTTTTTTTTTGCTTTGGACTGAGGTTGGGCCGTTGCATCATTATTTTCATCATGGGCCTTCTTTTTTTTGCTTTGGATTGATGTGGGTTGGGCCAAAACGAAAATGGGCCAGAGAAATAAAAGAATTTGATCATGGGATTTTTGTTGCACGAATCTTGACGTCTTGATTGATTTGATCATGGGATATTTCTGAATATTATGTATAATCATATAACTCCACTCATGAAATTATATAATTATTTTCTTGTTGCACCTCAAGGTATAATCTGGCATTTTTCGTGAGTTCCAGGAATATATATCGCATGCCAGATTATCGTGATTCTATTTTCTCGTTAATATGGATGCCAATATAATCCTTGGGATTTAGCACCATTTGTTTTGTCACGACATTAAATCCTCACAAATATTCCTTTCCGATTTATCCAAGATAACTTCAGATTATCGGGCGCCTCCCGCATCTGACCCATGTATAAAATATCAAATTCCTCTTTACCGTTCTCCGGTATTTATGAGAATATTTTAGGGTTCAACAAATGCCCCCCACCAGAGCGGGTTAGGAGAATTATCTTCGAGTGACCTGCTCTGGTGCCTTGCCAAGGGTTACTGTTTCTATATTTGTCTTCTATCAGCTTGTTACTGAAATATGATGTCCCCCATATTTATGATAAATATGACGCTGCTACTCGGGTATGCGCATGCCTGGTAAAGTTGTTGTCTTTTCTTTGTTGGATGGTAATTCCGTACTAAGCCCCACATTCAATTTTCGCCAATTCTCGATGCGTCATTGCCTTTGTGTCACATCTTTGCCTGTTACCATGTGGCCTTAGAGGTTTGGTTCCAGGTTCGGATAGATTCCCTTTCGGTTCGGTTATGCACAGTGAGACCTTATCCAAGTCTATATATGGGAGTCCTTTTTCTCTTTTGTCACCATCTCTTTTCATTAACTTCCCATTTATATCTCCCATCATAATCCATGAATGCTTTGAGAAAATATCTCAACATGTCTTGAGTAGTTTTTAAAGTTTTGATAGCTTTGTGATGCCTTGAGTAATCTCTGGGTCTTTCCGGGAATCTCCCATTTTACCCATAATATCTTCACATCGCTAATTCTAGCATCTCTTCTTTAATGTCTGGGGTAGGAAATAAGATGTCATAGGACATCTTATACGCTTTGCTCAAATATTTCACATGTAGAAGTTGAGGTCTCCTCCGTCACATGTAGAAGTTGAGGTCTCTTCAAAAGGTGTGATGAGCTTATCCTCCTCATGGCGCACCCCTTTTTTTTTGCAAAATCTTTACTGCGAAAGGAGTCATTCATGAAAAGAATTACACGCCTATCATTTCTTCGCTCTTGTATGCTGCTTTAATCAGGAGTGTCTCATTTTCTGCTCTGGGTGATGTTGCTGCTTCGAAGTGGCGCTAGCCTCCTTGATTTTGCAATTTTTCTATCTCAGATCTGGCTAGCTTTGTCGTGGCGGAACTGTGTTGCACCTTGATAGTCTTTTTGTATGGTGGTTTTTCTATGTATCATCATGAGACTCTATTTTTAGCTTGATGGAATTTTTTTTTTTTTTTTTTTACACATATGTACAAGGATAATGTTATTTAATAATTTAAGCGTAGTACTTTTTCAAGTACCTCCCATTTATAGGTGTCATGGGATGATTTCCATCTTTGTCTATTAGTAGGTAAGCCCCTCCTTCGTAAACCTTGCAAACCACATACGGTCCTTCCCAATTAGGTGCGAACTTTGGGCCGTGGTGTCGTCCTGTTATCGGTCTTCGCAATACAAGGACTAATTCTCCTTCTCGAAATGTCCGAGGACGAGTTAGTTTATCGTATGCCCGAGTCATCTGAGCGCGATACAATTCCAAACTTTGTTGCGCAGCTAACCGCTTTTCATCCATGGCGTCTAACTCTTCTATCCTCAACTTAGTTCGTTTCTCAAGCGGCATTTCATTGTACATTGCAACCCTCAATGATGGGAGTTCTACTTCCAGGGGTAGGATAGCCTCAGCTCCAAATATTAGAGAGTACGAAGTGGATTGTGTTGGAGTCCGTTCGGTCGTTCTGTATGCCCAAAGTGCTTCTGGAAGTCGCTCATGCCATGTTCGGTGTTCTTTGCCCACCATTTTCCTTAGGATACGCACCAAGGTTTTGTTAAATGCTTCTGCTAATCCGTTTGCTCTTGGATTATAAATCGAAGAGTATCGCCAATCCAGCTTGTGTTGGCGGGCAAAGTTGTATATTTTGGCATTTTTGAATGACGTCCCGTTATCAGAAATAATTCTGCGGGGTGTTCCAAATCGGTATAGGATCCGAGTACGGAAAAATCGAACCACATCTTCAGCCCTTACTTCTCTATAGGCTTCTGCCTCCGCCCATTTAGAGAAATAATCAGTCGCAGCTAGGATATACTTATGCCCCCTG
Organism: Rhynchospora pubera; assembly: GCA_028095005.1. Taxonomy (NCBI): domain Eukaryota; kingdom Viridiplantae; phylum Streptophyta; class Magnoliopsida; order Poales; family Cyperaceae; genus Rhynchospora; species Rhynchospora pubera. The sequence continues at coordinate 37,849,111 of CM051460.1, read as the reverse complement.
GAAGAAGGTGGGTCAATGGGACCGATAATGTCAGTTCCCCACATATCAAAAGGCCATGATGCTACCGTGGGATGTAAGGGGTTCGGGTGTTGATGTATGAAGTCTCCATTGACCTGACATGCATGACATCTCTTCGCATACCTTTCACAATCAGAGATCATTGTGGGCCAATAGTATCCCAAATGTTTAATTTTTAATCTCATCTTAGGACCAGACTGATGAGCCCCACATATTCCAGCGTGAACTTCTTGCATTACCTGTTGTGCCTCCTCCTTAGAGGCACATCGAAGCCACATTTGATCATACGATCTTCGATAGAGAGTATTATTCACATAAACGTATCGGAGAGATCATCTTTTTATCTGTTCTCTCAATGCCCTATTTTCTGGCAATATCCCTTGTCGAAAATACTCCAGAAATGGTTTTCTCCAATCTTCTCCATCTTCCATTTCTTCCATATCCTGGTTTTCTTCTTCCTCCAGAGTAGCGACTTCTATGTAAGAAACATTTTCCTCATTAGGTTCGAGACTCATGAAGTATGGAGAGAGTGATCTTCGATTACGAATGATGACTTGTACTTCCTTCTCATCAGGGTCACCTAGTTCTTTAGCCAGCCTGGCTAAAGCATCCGCCTTCCCATTCATAGCTCTAGAAACTTTCTCTAGTGTCACATGTGAAAACTGTGCTATCAACTCAAGGGTTTTCTCATGATACTTGATTAATTCCGGCTTAACGATCTGATATTTTCCTGTTACTTGGTTTAGGATCAGTTGGGAATCTCCATGGACCCGCAATCGTTTGATACCCATGCTTATTGCGGTTTCAAGACCTGTAATCAATGCTTCGTATTCTGCCTCATTGTTAGTACATGGTTCGGTGAGTGCAAAAGAATGGCGCAGAATGCCCCCTTCAGGTGTTACAAAAACTAAACCAATCCCCGCTCGCATCCTAGGCAGCCTGGGTCTCACAGCGGGTTGAATCGATGAGGCACCATCAAAATACATTTCCCAATAAGGTTCTTCTTCTTCTTGCATCTGAATCGTCTCTTCATCTGGAAACTCACATGCTAGAGGGGAGTCATCTGGCACTGGGTGATGAGCCAGAAAGTCTGCAAGGGCCTGCCTTTTTATAGCCTTTTGTGGGGCGTAGGTTATATCAAATTCCATCAAAATAATAGCCCACCTAGCCAATCTTCCTGTAAGCATTGGCCTAGTCATCAAGAATTTTAACGGGTCAACCTTCGAGATAAGGGTGACTTTATGTGCCAACATATAGTGTCTCAATTTCTTAACAGCGAACACTAATGCCAAACAGTGTTTTTCAATGGGTGAATACGAGTGTTCTGCCCCCACTAGCATTCGACTGAGATAGTATAGTGCGTTTTCCTTGCCTTCGTCATTCTCTTGGGCCAACAATGCCCCCAGTGATCCTTCCAAAGCGGTGGTGTAGAGAATCAAAGGTTTTCCAGGAATAGGTGCAGATAACACTGGTGGATTGAGGAGATATGCCTTGATGTCTTCGAAGGCCTTGTGGCATTTGTCATCCCATTTAAAAGGAACATCCTTCTTTGTGAGATGAGTGAAGGGTTTAATTCTGCCGGAAAGATTTGCTATGAACCTTCGAATATATGCTAATCGTCCCTGTAGAGATCTCAGCTGTCTTAGGTTCCGGGGTGGTGGCAATCCTTGAATTGCTTTAATTTTCTCGGGGTCGATCTCGATTCCTCGGTGTCTCACTACGAATCCCAAGAATTTTCCCGAGGAAACCATGAAAGCACATTTCAATGGGTTGAGTTTGAGAGCATGAAGTCTCAATCTTTCGAATACTACCCTAAGATGCTGTAAGTGTTCTTCTTGAGAATGTGCCTTTACCACTAGATCATCCACGTAACATTCCACCACTTTATGTATTAGGTCATCAAAAATTTTGGTCATAGCCCTTTGGTATGTCGCTCCTGCATTCTTTAATCCGAATGGCATGACCTTGTAGCAATAAATACCTATCGGTGTGCGAAAAGCGGTGTGCTTTTGATCTTCCTCATCCATCTTTATTTGGTTATACCCCGAATACCCATCCATAAAAGAGAAGACCTCGTAAGACGAGGTGTGATCTATGATTATTTCGGTGACGGGCAACGGGAAGTCATCCTTTGGGCATGCTTTATTCAGATCTCGAAAATCTACACAGACCCGAATTTGACCGTTCTTCTTTTTAACAGGCACTATGTTGGCTATCCAATCGGGAGTTTCCTCTTCTCAGATAAATCCTGCTTCGATCAGCTTTTTTACCTCTGTTGTGACCTTTTCTTCCAACTCTAATCGCATCCTTCTGGGCGCTTGTTTAATGGGCTTGAAACTCGAGTCTATTTTTAATTTGTGAACTGCCACTGTAGGATCCAGCCCCGGCATCTCACTATAAGTCCATGCAAAACAGTCGATGTACTCCCTCAAGAGAGCTTCAAGTCGTTTCTTATTTTCAGGAGAGAAAGAGGCACTCACAAAGGTGGGTCGTGGTTCCTCCTTTGTTCCTAGATTTACCTCAAGTAACTCATCTATCGTATTCTGGCCTCCTTCTTCAAGTTCCTTCGGTGCCGTTTTGGCTGCTAATATGAATTGTTCTTCCTTCTCTTCTCCCGCATCGTTTGTTGCATGGGATACAAAGGGCATTTCCCTTGTTTGGTTTCCTTTTACTAAAAGATATGTTGGATTGTGTACATTCCAGAAGCGTTCATACGCCTTTTGGATTCTTATATTCTCATGGGTTTGATCGTACCCCAATCCTTTGGTGTATCTTTTCTTGCCGTCTATTCCTTCGATCTTCGAAGGATTTCTGTCCCACATTTCTCGAAAGAAATCTGCTCTTGTTGGATCTATAGGACCGAAACATCGAAACTTCTTAAAAAGGGAAACCAACTCTTTCCGACAATATTTCTGTGCCTTGACCGATCTTAGCTCTTTATTTTCCTTACCCAACCATTTTTCTGTATTTTCGTCTGAGGGTCGTTCTCTTCCAAACTGATCTCCTTCAGCCTTGTAGAAGAGGATAGGTGGCTGCATTGTCTTTTTCTTACCGATATATTCTATTTTAGCCGGCACTAAAAAGACTTCCAGTCGTTCGACTTGGTTCGCACTTCTTGGTGTTAAATCTCGATAATAGTCTTCAGGTATCAGATCGATAGTGGAGGAACAATGGCATTCTCCATTCTCGATACTGTATTCATCTTTTATGGATGGTTTCCTATTGATCTGAGATTTTATTCCACTCGATGCACCCTTATCTGGTTGTGATTCCTTGATCACGAATCTAACTTTCATTGTTTTCTCTCCTTTTTCAGTTGGTGAAGGCTCCGTGTTTTCCTTCCCATTCTCGTATCTGGGAGAATCGAAAATTATGATGGCCTCTGAAGATTTAGGGGCGAAAAATTTCGCATCTGATAATTGGACCTCATTCACAGAAAATGGATACTTATCTCCTCTTATCGTTCTCTGTTGACCATCTGCAATATATTTTATGCACTGGTGGAGAGTCGAAGGCACCAGGTGATTCTCGTGTAGCCAGGGTCGCCCCAGTAATGCTCGGTATGAAGTATCTGCATCTATGATGTAGAACTTCACATTAGTTTTTAATTCCCCGACTTGAAGTGGCAGAGTGATTGCCCCCAGCGCCTTTCGAGGATGTTGGTCAAATCCTCTAATTGATGGTTTTTCTTTGGATAGATTCTTTACGCTTAAGGAAAGGTATTGTAAACACTTCAATGGTAGGATATTGACTGAAGACCCGGGATCTATCAATATTCTTTTGATTTTGACTCCTCGTGTTACTCCGGTTATGTATAAAGGTCGGTTATGTGCAGACTTTCCAACCAGTAAATCTTCCTCTGTAAAGGTGATCAATTCCGCCGGGTCAGCATATGAAGCTTCCTCGGTTACTTCATCAATCGTGCAAGTTTGGAAACCTTCTGGATTTTTGCAGGGCATGTATCAGGGTTTCCCTTAATTCTTGTGACATCATTAGGGCATCAAAGACACTGAGTGGGGCAGGTATCTTCCGAAGATGTGCCAGTACATTATAACTATTCGCCGTTGGCCTTCTCTTTTCTGACAAGTCCTTCGTCTGGTTTACTCCTTTTGTGTTCTCTTTGGAAGGTTGTCGTTCGGGTATGTATGTGCCGGAGCGAAGGGTAACATTACACTCATCTGAGCATGATGATGGCGGTTCATTTTCCTCTTCTGGTTCGAACATTGTTTTGAGGAAGAATTCGTCTTTCTCTTCATGGTACTCTCTCCCTATATTTTCAGGACGAATCACAACAGGTCCTTCTTCCGAGCTATCGTAATACTCGTTGATTTCAAAGCTGCTTGAACTATCATAGCCGTTGAATGACTCTTCTGGATCAAACTCACAAGTAACTGTGTTAATGAATTCGTCCTCGTATATTTCTAGCATTTCTTCCCATCTCGGGTTCCGTCGGGCTGACCGGTTTCGGAGTTGGGTGTTCCTTGAGGACGAGGGCCCCCGTGTCCTCATATGTCTCAACTGGGCTCGCCTGTCTTGCCACATTCTATATACGGGGCATCTTTTGGTAGCGTGACCTCTTTCCAAATGGTACAAGCGGAATTCAGAGTTGTCCCTTCGCCTGGCTCTTCCTGATGACCGCATATTATCTCTTAAGACTTCTCTGAGCCAAGCATAATATTCCGCTCCTTCAGCTGGTGAAGTAGGTGGTTCCTGCAGACCATCTCTCCTTCTTGTCTGCTCAAGTAATGCCCTTCGAGCAGAGCGAGCTCTCCCAGTTACTGAGTACCCACGATCCTTTTGGTGACGCGCTCTTCTGCGATTCCTCCTGGTGGGGACTGTTCGTACTTGGGCAGGTGCCATAGGCTGTGTTCTTATGTGCGGGATTCCCCACATCGTCATAGGAATTCCTTCTAATACCACTGGGGCAGAATTTGGTCCTATTGAGTTCCTTGGATTTTCATTTCCTGAAGAAGTTCTCCCATGCGCTCTCGTGTCTAATCGTTCTGGTATTGCTGGTTCGGTATTAGGATTGCGATTTGATCTTGGAGATTCTATAGTCTGTTCAGGAGGGCTCTTTCTTATACTTTCTTCAATCGGGTGTTTCAGATTCTCCTGGTTAGGATCTTTTTTATTTTTTCGCCTTTTGCGTCGTTTGTCGCTTTTCCCTCGAGGGACCTGATCAGCTTGATTCTCAACTTGGGGAGTCTCCAAGGGTGTATTGGTCTGAGAAGGTTCCTCTGATAAAGGTGTAGTATGACCATCTACCGATTCTTTTCCGGTCTTGTCATTATTTTTCTCTTCTTCTGTATCATTTCTTGTTTCTCTGATTATAGGTCGTAGAGTTTCTACTGCAGCCTTGATCGCTTCCTCATTCGTGCGTTTGTCAGTGATCGCCAAGTCACATAATGATTCTAGGGTGGCAAGTATCGTCATGTTTTGTTGATGTATCACCGTGACTGTGTCGAGAAACATGCTCATCTTCTCCTCCAACCTAGAGATGATGCCTTCATGTGATCCAACGGGCTCTTTTCCTTTTCTATCTGGTGAGCACGAGCCTGTTTCCTTTATTACAATCCCTTTATCCTTCCTTCTGGTGGATGTTTCAGCGAGAAGTTCAGTACAGAGCCTTGGTGTTACTTCATCATCATCTGAGTCAGTATCACTAAAATTGACCACATTACAAGTTTCGTGATCATCTTGTTCATCATCCGTTTCCATGTCTGATAGTTCATCATCTGTTTCCATGTCTGATAGTTCGCCCCTCTGTAGGACCTCATTCCTATGGTTACTTCGCGACGCCTCGCCATGTTCCCATGTTTTATCCTCTGATGGCTCATATTGCCCCCACATCTCTCGGCACCAGGATTCTTTCGGGAGATATAATATATCTTTGTTGGATCTAAAGAAGGAATACGGAGAGAGTTTTACAGCCTTTGAATACAAGGGACTTTCTGCTAATTCCTCCTCTGTATAATCCTCGGGTGGGGCTATTCTTATTTCACAATCATAAAACATTCCCCACTTTGGATACTTCTTCCACGGACATACTATTGATGCTTCCAACGGAGGCTTTTTTCTTTTTTCCACTGTGATCCTGGTATCAGAGGGTAATTGAAAGTATTCAAGAAGTTCGGCGTTGGTCATTCGAGCCTCGTGTACTGCTATTGTTTGATAAGCTCCTTCCACATCCCTTCGACTTGCTATCCACGGGTACGGGATTGTCGGGTCATATCGTTGTTTCTTGCATGTTACATGTCTCTCGGGTGGTATTGCCGCACATATTTCCATACCCCCATTCATTGGAATGTGTATCATTCTTACGTTTTGATACTCTGATTCATCTGAATCTGGTGCAGTATCCTTTTTCGGGTTGTTCTCGCCTTCTTCTGATGGTTCTTCTACCCGCCCACCTTCGGTAATTGCGTTGCAATACTCATATTGATCATATTCTTCTTCCAAATCTTTGCCTGTATGAGTACGCAATACTCCCTGCATCTCTCTATCCACAAGGCGAAGTACCTCGTCTATCAGTTCCGACTTAATCACAGTCTGAATCTTTCTTGGGTCAGCGAAGATAGTTACTGTCAGCTGTGGATCTTCTGGATTTTCGGAGAACGCGATTTCTATATTGTTTATGTCGAGTGGTGCTAAAATTGGTCCCGGGTTGATTTCAAATTCTATGGCTTGCTCTTCCTCCCGGTGCGGCATAACATCGTTATCTTCTATCTCTATTTCGTCTCCTTTTATATCTTCGAATGAATCCCATCCTGTCCACATGTTATGACAGGATCCCTGGGAGGGAGTTTCTGTTCCATCTTCCTCTTCAGCGTCTCCCCATCCTTGGGCGACGATGCCTTCTATTCCCCATCCTAAGTTGATGTCATCACCATTTTCGTCAATACTCAATTGTCGAAATGAGAATTCGATTTCATTTTCCGTTTCATCATCATCACTAGAATATTCAATTGGGTCCATACCCTGAGACATCCTTGTTTCGCTCATCATGGTTCGGATGATCCGATGCATTTCTGGGTATAGAGTGAAATAGTCTTCCGGGGTAAAGTCTTCATCTGATAAGTACTCATCTTCTGAGTACTGTGGTTCTTCCGTTTCCTCTGGATCTTGCTCTTCAAAATCATCTCTCCACAGGTCTTCTCCGGTAGGACCCTCATATCCTATCGAGTAGCAGTGCTCATCATGACTGTATATTTTTCTATTTTTGTCTCGCCGATACACCAATAGTGGCTTCGAGGTACCTTCACCGTGTTTGTTCTTGATTGGCGATGTGTCGCTTTTGAAGTGCACTGGTTGTAAGTCTTCGCTTTGAGGTTGACTCATGTATCTTTGAATGGTTGGTCTTATCTTTTCAATGATCTTTCTATTTTCTTCCTCCAAAGTTGCGGTATAAATGGATCGCATTAATTCTAACTCTTCTTGTATGGCCCGGTAACCGACTGAGATACGAGCTGTACGTTTTGGCCTTTGGGCTAGAGGTGTCGCCATATCCGCAGGAGGTTGATCGTCCATCGAGTCTGTCATGGTGACACCGTTGCAATGTTCATGTCTATCTAGACATAAGGGTTTCTCCTTTCCTTTTGAAGTACTAATCTTGGCATTTGTTTTTGCTCCTGAAATCTTTGCCATGACATGCTGGGGAATAAAATGTTCAAGCGTGATAGGCCTTGGGACTTTCTGCACGTACTCTTCATTTTTGTCTTTCTTAGTCCTTTCGCCCATCCCAGCGAGTTGCTTAGCTCTAGCCAATGTTATCGGCTTTTCCTTTTTCTTCCCGTTTTCCTTTGATCGACTAAATATGACTCTTGGAGCGGGAATGTTCTCTGTAGGTTGGGGGTTGTTTTTGGCTTGGAGCTCACTATGCATTTTTCTTAGTAACTTCTTAGATTTCTTGGTTAGGTGGAGGACCCAAGGTTGATGCAATTATGTTTCGTCTTCCGATCCTACACAAGATATCATGTTAACTTGGAAGTGCGGTTTTGGAGTTTGTTGAGCCTCTTTAGGTATTTTTATCTCTCCCTCTTGTATTTGATTTTCCAACCAATCTTTAAAGATGTAACACCCCTCAAGATTGTGTCCGAGAATTCTATGGTAAAGGCAATAATTAGGATCATCGGACTTGTCTGCCTCTTCGGGTCGCTTGCACTGTGGTAGTTGCATGCCGTGCCTTATGGCAATTTTGAACAGCTCATCTATGTATTTTTTCTTGAAAGAATAAGGCCTTTTCCTCCGTTCTCGTAGGCTTATGCTGCTGAACTTCCGTTGGCCTGATTCTCTATTATCATCCCTTTCTGCTCGCTTGTTCTCGTCAGAGCCAATGTTGTAACTAGCTGAGGCCATTGCGTTTTCGCTTTTCTTTGTTTCACTCTTCTTTCCTTTCTCTCTACCCTTCTCTTTTTCTAAACTGGGCCGAGCTGTCGGAATCCATCCTTCTTGACTTAAAGATTCATACTTGGATGCCAGAGTGACCAATGGCTGGAACTCTGTAATTTTTGCTGGCACCAAATATGGTTGAATCCATCCTGGCAGATTGCTCATGACTATATTAACTTGCTCGGTCTCCTTTAACGGCGGTTGACACCGAATACTCACGTTCCTCCACCTCGTGATGTATTCTACAATCCCTTCACCCTTTTTTGGTTTTAAATTTGCCATATCCATAAAGGTGACATCCTGAGCGATGACCATGAATTTAGAACAAAAGGCATCTTCCATCTCTTCCCAAGAGTTAATGCTATTTTCTTCCAGAGATGCATACCACTCAAAGGCAGCTCCTGCAAGGCTTTGGGGAAACTGACGTAGTAACCATGCAGGATTATTAGCTGTGTCTCCACATGTGGTAACAAAGTGGGCAAGGTGTTGCTCTGGAGCAGTTTTTGATCCTATCCCGTCAAATAACCGAAATTTCGGCACCACGTATCTTTTGGGGAAGGGTTCATTATCAAAATGTCGAGGGTAAGGTCTCCCTACCCTTCTTTTGAATTTTGTTGGGATCCCCAATCCAATCTCCTTCATCTGTCTGAAGATCATTTCCCGAAGGTCTTCTCCAGTTGTCGAGTTTGAGGAGGTTGGTAGGGGATAGGCATGCCCCCTATTAGCTAGTGATGCCCTAGGGGAATCCCAGGAAACACCACGATCTTTTTCTTCTCTATCCTCATCTTTTCTAAGTCTTCTCCCATTCCTCTTAGCAACAGTTTCTTCAGGTTCTTCAATACGGATCCTGGTGCTACCATTTGTCCTGGGGCGGATTTCGTTTTCATCGTGAGAGCTCTGCTTCTTTTGTCGAGTTTTTAATTTGGCATTTTCTTTTCGAAGCGCCTCCAGTTCTCGAGCCATTAGCTCCAGCTTCTTTTCTAAGTGTGTATTCGCGACATCTCCTTCTTCGCTTGCACTTTCACCCGTCGATACATCATACTCCTGTTGGAATTCCTCCTCATTCATAACGGGGTCGATTGGATGTGTTGGTATTTCTTCTCCGGATGTGGGTTTCTTCCTGGTATTTCGGCCCTTCTTTTGGCCAACTTTCGCTTGCCTTGTCTCTGGTTGTCTCCCATCGGCCTGGCTGCGTGTTATTACCATCTCACTTTCTGGTTCTTGAGGCTCGTCCTCATCGCCACTAGCCGCATATGAGATGAGCTGATCATCAGATTCTTCGTCTATGCTCATGGCATTTACGGTAAAAGATTCTTCGCAATCATATACTTGCTGCTCGGTTTGCGCTTCTTTCTTTTTCTTTTCCCATCTCTTAGTCTCCAATTGGATTCGCAAATCTCCTCGGGACAACTGCTTGAATCTTTGTATTATTCTGGTCTTTTTACGAACAATATGTTGACCACTTTTCAAGAGGATTTTTGATTGATCCTTAGGCTCATCTTCCTGATAAGTCAACCTTTTGTAAATTGGGTCACGATGGCCACGATTGTCATGATATGTTTTCTTTTTTGTAGGTTCGGACGACATCGTAGGCGGGAAGGAAAGCCTGTCAAACACAGATTTACGAGGTTTTTCCTCCCTGTCTTCTGGTTGCAGAAGACCATGAACTTCCCTCTGGCCCTGCGCGTTCTTGATAACACGATATACCCTTCGAATCTTTTCGGGAATGGTTGGTCTCGGGTTATCGGAGGTGACAGTCAGAGATTTGAAACGGGCGGGCAAATCCCTCCATCCAAGAAGGCGTGTATTCGGGGAACTCCATTTCGCTGCTCGGAGTGGAGAAAAAGAGTTTTGAACAGGCAATTCCGTCTCCACTTCGAGCTCCTCTTGGTATGCTTGCAAGGCTTCCCTTGTCGAAGCCTTGACCCTTTTCATGAGTTTCGGCGCTGGCTTGGTTGGAGCGAATACCTCATTGATAGTGCTCTTGGCTTTGAGTTTCTTGACACGCGTGTTGGTTATTGGAGCAGTGTTAATGGTACGCGGTTCTCCATGGTTATCAAGTTGCACGTTGTCTTTTCCAATCGCCTCGCTGGCAGGGGTGTTGAAGGAGTTGTTGACACCAACCTGCACCACTGGAACAGTAATCGGAATTGATCCGATTAAGTACATCGCGGAAGCGGCCCCTGGAACCACTTCATTGCCATTGTTGCCCTTGCTCATCATCTTCCTGCAAAAGAGAAGTACTTGTTTATTTGTCAGCAAAAGATAAAACGTCACTGATCCCTAAAGCTCATACATTATATCCTTTGATTTTCCTGATGAAAGGAAAAAGAGGTCCCACCGGGCGTGCCAGAACCTGTCTCGCACTTTTTCACGGCCCTCGGATCAACAGAGGAAAATCCGGTCTCGGATTGAGGGGCAAAAAAGAATGCGGATCAGATACCCCTCGCGAGCCTCAAGAGGCCGATACCGATACCACCCCGAAGCGCGGTACCTGTACGGTCTTGAGTTCTCACGAGGGTTTATTATTTGAAGGGGTCCTTTCTTTCCAGTAGGCGCAAGCCCCTACTGTTAATTACCTCCGACATGGTCAGGAGCACCTCTAGATCGGGAAAACCAAAGGATTGTGTGTCGTGAGCTGTTAGGGAATTGTAAATATGCAATTAGCGGTCCTATCATGCATTTATATTTTTTTTTGTTTTTTTTTATTATTAATATTACTACTACAATGCAATATTAATATATCATATTATTATATATTTTTTTGTGGACTTTGGATTGTAGGGGACAGCAGTCTTTGGAATTCTTAGCTTGTAGAGGTTTCGGTTAACTGTCGTCGCTGGACGCTTGTAGTCTTCTCGTTTTCCGAGTTCTCTCCATAATGTGTTGAATCAAGATTTAGGCTCTTATGGTTTGCATTTTTGTTTTTATAAGGCATGGACTTCCCGAAGCGGGTTTCTTAGACTTCCTGTTGATCTTTGTCGAGGTTATCTGAAAGTGACGTCTGATTCCTGATCAGATCGTTAAATTTGGTTGATGCGGTGCTTGAGGTTGTTTTCTTCTTCTTTTTTTTTTTGAAGTTGACATCAGGCCCCTGGGCTTGTGGATGTTAAAGACGCCGGACCCCTAGGTTTATGGGCGTTAAAATCTTATGCGCGCGGGTGCGACCCGAGTCGGTTGCCCCTTGACCTTTCCCGGGAAGCGGGGTGACGCTCGTTCGATGGGCATAGAGCGTTAAGTGACATCTGGTACCTGACCAAGACGTTCAATAGACGGAGTGGCTTCCGTTAAAAGTGACATTTGGCGATGTTCAAAGTGACGATTCGGTTTGCTCCCGAAGCGTTGAAGTGACATTTGGCAATGTTCAGTTTCTTCTTCTTGGGATGATACTCGGTTTCCAGCCAAGATATCAAATAAACGGTTCTCTTGTCACTTGAAGCGTTGCGTTGATACATGGTTTCCAGCCATAATATCAAGTAGACGATCCAGTTGCCATTTGAAGCGTTGAAGTGGTATCTAGTTTTCGTCCAGGGTATCAGGGGAACGATTCGACTGCCACTCGAACCGTTAAGACATCTGGTTGCCAATCAGACGTTAAGTGACGTTCTAATCTCCATCCGAAGTACTGAGGTGATATCTGGTAGCCAGCCAGAATATCAAACAAATAATCCGATTGTTGTTCAGAGCGTTCAGGAGACATTTGGTTGCTATTCAGATATTGAGTAGACGGTTCAATCATCATTCGAGATACTGAGGTGATACCTGGTATCCAGCCAAGATATCCCACAGGTTATCCGATTGTTGCTTGAGGTGTCGACAGTGCATCTGGTCGCAAGTCAAATATCTAGGAATCGATTCAGCTGCCACCTGAATCGAAGACGCTTGGTTGCCAGCCAAGTGTTAAGTGCCAATTCGATTACCATCCAGAGTATTGAGGTGATACCTGGTATCCAACCAAGGTACCAAACAATTGGTCCGATTGCTATTCGAATCGTTTAGAAGTGACATCTGAGTGCCAATCAGATGTTCCTTTCCGATTCGGTCATAATTGAGACTCTGAAGTGATATCTGGTAGCCAGCCAGCTTATCGGACAGATGACTCGATTATTCTTCGAAGCGTTGAAGTGACGTCCACTCGCCAATCAGATAAGTAACAATTCGATCTTCACTCAGAGTATTGAGGTGATACTTGGTAGCCAGCCGAGGTATCAAACAATAGTCTGACTGTTATTCGAAATGTTGGAAGGAATCTGATTGCTAGTCGGCCGTTCAATGGACAGTTCAGCTGCCACCTGAAGTGTCCGAATTTCATCTGGATGCCAGTCAGATGTTAAAGTGACGTTTGTTCGCCAATCGGGTAGTGAGCAGACGGTTTGATCCTCCTTTGGAATATTCTGATGATACTTGGTAGCCAGCCGAGATATCATACAGATAGTCCAAGTGTTACTCGAAACCTCGCAAGGAACCCTGATTGCTATTCAAACGTTCAGCGGATAGTTCAGCTGCCACCTGAAATATCCAAGGTTTCAACAGTTCGGCTCTCACCCGAAGCATTGAAACTATCCTTCGCCAGACCCTTGGGTTTGTGGGCGTCCAAAAATCTTATGCGCGCGGGTGCTACCTAAGTCAGCTGCCCCTCGGCTTCCTCAGGTGCGGGTGACAATTGGTTCTCGATCATAGGAGCGTACCTCTGACGCTCAGTCTCTGACCAATCGTTCAATGTGACGTAATGCTTGACATCTAGGCAAGACAAGTCACTCAAGTGACGCTAAGCGTTCAAGTAACGTCCGGCTGCCGACCGGTACGTCACGAACAGTTGGTTCTCGATCATGGGAGTGTTCCTCTAACACTCAGTCTCTGACCAGCTGTTGAAGCTTCGCTTGATTCCTGATCAAGCGTCAATGCGACATAATGCTTGGCATTTAGCCAAGGCAAGTCAATAGACGCTCGGCAATCTTTGCGAGTGTTCAGGTAATGTCCAGCTTCCGACCGGAACATTGTAATTTCCCTCCAGCACCGAAAGAGGTAAGTTTTGTTGTGTGAGATCTGGTTGTTGATTTAAAAGATAGATCAGGTCGACATTACTGAGCTGTTCGAGTCATAAGTAATGTGACTAGGGAATATGTCGAAGGTTTCTGAATGAGGATATTATTTGGGTAAGGATTATGGATCCTTACCCAAATAATATAAGGTCTTTAATATAATATGAGGGAGTCGTTTACAGCAACAGTGTTGGCCTCGATATATCCTTGGCGGTTAGATTGCAAACACTCAAGTTAGGACCTCCTGCCTTCTTGAGAGAGCGGGTGCCTTAGATAATCGTAGACTCCTGAAATAAAAGTGTGATCTTTCCCCAAGGTACGGGTATGATGATGTGGAATTTGTCCATGGTGACAATATTTGCATATCTTTGATAGGATCATAATGTTGTGTGCCTGTGTCGGCGGTGTTGGCATATGTTATCTCTGGCGGGTAGATTGCATACACTCAAGATTGGACCTCCTGCCTTTCTCGAGAGAGCGGGTGCCTTTTATAATCATGGCTTCTACCGTCTCAGCAGGCTTAGGACAACATTGTGAGCTTTTCTCAGACTGCAAAGAGTTCTGCTTGTATGTGGTTGGATCCATATTCTTCACCAATAACATCTTGCGGTGTAATGTGCCTTCTCTTTGAAATTTTATCAGTTTGCTTGAATTTTGTTTTGGTCTTTATCTGATTCGCATATTATTTCGGGTCTCTTGATAGAGTCCCGTGACATCGTGATAGATCTCACTACCCATCATCTTGAGGCTAGCGAGTCTCAATTTAACCAGATCATTGAGCTTGATATTTCACCAGTACTCTTGTTCGAGAGCAACAGTACTTGGTGTCTCCATCTTGATTCATGCCCGTCGTGACGATGACCGTCTGGTGGTTTTGATCACTTGGGGTTATGATGAGCTTTGTCTAGAGTCGTAAACGGAGCACTAGACTCGGTCGCGCTAATATCCCGTCATGACTTTCCGAATTTTGTGATATCATCCATGCCTTCAGTAATTTGGTCATGAGCCTTTGAGCCTTTGCCAGGACGGCTTTTCTCCATAGTGTCTAGGAGAGAGTAATGGTAGGAATATATTTAGTAGGGTTTTTAGTGGTGATGATTAGCCAAATAGATTCCTTTTATTTTTCTGAGCTTCCAGGATTTTTTCTCATATTTTTCTGAACCTCCTGTGATTTTTCATGAATTTTTAAAGGTTGCTGTATTTTAAAATAAATATGAGGTTGAGGTGGCAATTTATGATTGGCCAGAACTTGGAATATGGATTAAAAATATTCTGTTTGGATTTTGGTTGTGGTTTTGGCATGACTGTATTCTCCATATTTTTCTGGATCCGTAGAAATTTGATTTGGATTTTTCTGAGTTACGGTTGAATTTCTATGGATTTTTAAAGTTTCCAGCAATGAAATGATGCCACATCAGCAGCAATGACACATGGCAGGCCCTGATTGGTCCAGATCATCAAGGAAAGGATGAGGTCATCAGCGACCTGAGTTGTATGAGAGCAACACGTGGCACCATGTGGTTGGTTATAGTCGGATCGTTACACTTTAGTAACTCGCCACACAGAGAGAGCCACAGAAAATCATCAAAGTAGGGACGCTCCTTAGTAAAACCATCCACGCTCCCGGTGTTTCAGGGAATAACCGACCCCTTTGTGTGTGGGACCCGCGGTCAGTGAGTTTCGCGATCCGTTGATGGTGAGCCAGGTTCATGCAAACAGAGGAAATAAATCCCTTCTTCTCTCCTTTCTTTTTTGTCCTTCCGTCGAACAGGCGATGGGGAGCCGCCATGGATATGCATTCGAACCTTCTATGACACCATCAGGCACCAACAGAGCATCGTCTATTGCCGTATGACCTTCCTGATGTGATAGGACCTCTTTGTCGGTCATGGGGGCCGCTGTTTCGCCGCAATCGCTTCTAGGGTTTCGAAGGAGAGGCTGACAGTGGCTGTGGACTTCTGGTGGAGTTTGTGTCAAATTGACACACCTGAGAGCATCATGAGGGATACACGAAGCTTGGTGTAGCCTCAATTTTATTGCCGATCTCCTCCGGCATGGTGTTTCACCTCAGTCAAAATTTGCCATGGCGGTGAGTTGTTTGATGCAGTCGCCTGGCCATGGTGGGGGTCAATTGAGGCGCTTATGAGACTTGTGATAGGTGTAAGAAGGTATTTGTATCGCCAATTTGACTGCCAAATCCCCCCCCCAGTTGAGAATTTCACCACAACTTGGTTTAACCGAGGTGACAAGCTGGTGGTTGCCTACTCCTTTGTTGTTGCAAATTTTGTTGATGTAGAAGACACAATGAAGTACTGGGGAGCAAGTTGGCATCTCCTTGAGTGTGTATGAACCTCCAATTTCATTATGGCAGCCTTGCAACATGCTCTCAGCTGGGGTTGAGCCATGGTTGTCATGGTTGCATCCATGTTGCTGATTGAAGGTGGCATGACAACTCCTAAAGCAAAGTGTCCCATCAGATTGACATGCGAGGTTCTCCAATGCAAGGCTTCTCCCTGGCATGATTGAGGCAATGATGATGACTGCCTCCCCCTTCAGTGCATTGGTGAGATGAAAGTACATAACTCCATGAAGCTCCAACTATACCTGCTGTCCTTTGTTTTTTTTTTTATTTTAACCTGTTGTCCATGTTTATTGCCCTTGCTGTTGTCCATATTTTTATATTTCTGTTTTATATAATGATTTGCTTAATATTAGGCATGCATATCTGGTTATAAAATAGCCTATTTTAGCTTCACTTATCTCATGGTTTCTTATATTATGGCTAATATGAATATGATTTCTAGCCTACATGGGTACAGAACATAAAGGCAAAATAAAAGAAATGAAAATGGGTGTTGATCATCCCTTATATTGTCACTAATACTTATGTTAGATAAAGGGATTTATATATACATATTTACATGAACGTTTTAGTAACTATTCCTTACATTGCTGCTATATATGTGTGAACCAGAAGATATATATAGAAACCAAAAAAAAATGAAAGTTGCAAAGATAAAAAAAAGTCTTCTTACTTCACTTACTCAAATTACAAAGAAATAGTGCAGATGATTGATCACAATATGAAGCTAGTGCTTCTACTAACACACCTTTTTTTGTTTTTTTTTTTTTAGTAGCTATCCTAACAGGAAACACTCTTATCCTCACAAGTGTGTACAAAGTATTTTTGTGCTTGATTGCTTCACCTCTCATATACTTCCTCACTGTGTGTCTTCTGGTTCCCTTTTGCATGGCTTCTAAGGTGCTCCTTTTATAGGGGAATGGATTAGTTACTGTTGGTGATGCCAATAATATGAAGTTTAGAGTTCCTGGACAGTTTTACCCCTGTTGTCACAGAGCTCATACTTACAGAATCTCGTTTATTTGTTTGCTTTTATTGATCATGCCATCAGTGAGGCACTCCTCTCCTTTTCTCCAAACAGCCTTAACTCTTTGTGTCATATGGTCTCCAGTTCAAATATATGTTATATCAGCTTTGGCTCAATTTTTTTCTTATCTCAATACATGCTCCTTGTTATGTCCAGCACAATATCAATTTAATTGACTTTGCCTTTCCAACAATGCTTTGCAATTTCATCTTCTGGACCTTAATTCCCATTCTAGCTTGAGCCATATTAATCCAGTGCCTCTTTAGTTATTTCCTTTCTTCATATCTTTATTTGATTCTCAGCAAGAATAGCATGCTCCCATTGAGTAATTTTGTGTAATTGCCTTATTTTCTGATTATTAACTGTCCTCTTAAGATTGTGGCACTTGGTTTTAACTATGGTTACTCCACACCATCGTGGCTTGTGAATTCTCCCAATTAATGATTCAGATGCCTCTTAATCTTAATGTGCACATCATATGTCATGACAAACAACAATCTGTTAGAGGCCATTTCAATCGATGGCTTGGCCACAACATACATGGCCTTGCTTCACAAATCCTTTTAATTGACCACTCATACACCTTTAATGATATTCCCTTGTTATCATTTGATCATGAAATCGAATCAATTGCATTCCATTTCCTTCAATTTGGTAGCGAAATTGAGCCTTCTTTATTTCAATTCCACTGGAGAAGAGGGAGATGATCTTATCCGTTGGCATTGAGATTCTTTCTTCTCTGTTAGCACCTGTCAGAGAAGTGAATGCAGTGAGGCTTTGTGTGCCAATGGAATCATTGCGTTTCAATAGGCGAGAGGGGAGACAGATGTGTACAGTATGCCTCTATGCACCGCGCGAGAAGGAGGGGAGAACGAGATTCCCTTTCCTGCCATCATTACTTGGCTTCGTTTGTCAACAGGCGTGCGAGAGGGAGGGGTCCTCTCCTGCGTCACGGCGTTCGTCAGAAGCTCCTCTGCGTCATGGCGTGCGTCAGAAACAGAAAAAAAAATCGGAACGCAAGGGAGAAGACGAAGTGATGGGCCGCGAGTGTTCATGGGCCTTCCGTTTTTTTTTTTTGCTTTGGACTGAGGTTGGGCCGTTGCATCATTATTTTCATCATGGGCCTTCTTTTTTTTTGCTTTGGATTGATGTGGGTTGGGCCAAAACGAAAATGGGCCAGAGAAATAAAAGAATTTGATCATGGGATTTTTGTTGCACGAATCTTGACGCCTTGATTGATTTGATCATGGGATATTTCTGAATATTATGTATAATCATATAACTCCACTCATGAAATTATATAATTATTTTCTTGTTGCACCTCAAGGTATAATCTGGCGTTTTTCGTGAGTTCCAGGAATATATATCGCATGCCAGATTATCGTGATTCTATTTTCTCGTTAATATGGATGCCAATATAATCCTTGGGATTTAGCACCATTTGTTTTGTCACGACATTAAATCCTCACAAATATTCCTTTCCGATTTATCCAAGATAACTTCAGATTATCGGGCGCCTCCCGCATCTGACCCATGTATAAAATATCAAATTCCTCTTTACCGTTCTCCGGTATTTATGAGAATATTTTAGGGTTCAACAATAACTTCAACAGTACATATATTAACTTCAACAATTACGATATTGCCTTCAACATTTAAATATATTAACTTCAATAGTTATGAAGTGTGTAGGAGGAAGAGGAGAATAGTGGGGGGGGGGACGGTGTACATGGGAGGGAGGAGGGGGAGGGGGGACGACGTATGTAGGAGGGAGGAGGGGGGAGGGGACAACGTACGTGGGAGGGAGGAGGGGACAGGGGCGGGAGATAGTGTACGGAGGAGGGGAAGGGGAGAGAGTGTATGCGTGAGGGAGGAGTTAGTTACGTACGCGTGAGGATGATGGAGATGATAGAATCTGAAGGATGGTCCTAAGCAATTCTTCTGCTATTTCGGTCATAAGTTTTTTAACGGATCCAGATCATAACTGCTTTGAATGTTTTGGGTTCTACTTAATTGGGTTAAAAGTACTGCACCCTCTAAAATTTCACTTTGTAATAATTAATTTATAATTTTTTATCATAATTATCATCTCAAACTTTCTATATGTGACAATTACCCTCTAATTATCAATTTCACTTAATGCTATTTTAGAATGCAAAAGAACAAAATACCCTTAACACATACATAAATTATTGTTTCTTAAATTTAAATTCAGAACAAAGAAATTGAATGAATAAATATGTAATATATACAAAACTGTTTAGTTTTTGTGTGTATTTTACATAACGCATTTTGTACTATGACAAAATATTATTTGCGAAAAAACAAAAATTTGGTGAATTTTTTTACTCTAATACAAAACAAAAAAATTGAATAAGTTATTTGATCTAATGTCAAATTGAAATTAGAAGTTTTAAATTAGTAAATGACTAAAATATAGGTGTTTAGAATTAATAAATATCTTTAATTGGATTAGATTGGATTCGAATTTTGGACGTGTTGATTGGATCAGATCTATTTCTCTGAGCGCACCTGAACGCGTAATTAACTAACTGATAGTTTTGTTTTTATATTATCAGCTGCAGTCAAGTTTTCGGAAAAAAAAAAACTCATTTTTGCTTTAAAAAAAAAAGTTTCCGGAAAAAATAAGTGATATTGTTCTAATTAGGCGACCTTTCAAGCTTTGATGGGAATGTTTTGGAGGTGCTTGAAATAAACTTGTCATAACTCATACGGGTACCCTTAATTTTCGTTTTGCATCTTAACTTATATTATACTTAATCAATTCTCTTTGCCATAACGATGGTTGACCCTTCATATAGCTCAATTACTTACTGAAAGGGTAGCTGTAAAATAATTTGCTGATTCGGTTCCATTTAACCTGGTCAATTACAATAAATCCTGCAGCCGCGGGGTCCCATGAGAGGGACCATTTACACTACATGTCACTATGTCAGCTTCAGTTCAAGAAATAGGAGCTAGTTGCCCAATTTTTGTGAAATGGAACTACTACTGAACTGCCGCATGGCACTTAAGAAATAATTTTGTGGGTAATTGTATTATAATTTTTTTTAAGCTTTTTCATCCGTGACGAACTGACGATAATTTAATCAACTTTTAATTTGTAAATTTTTTGAAGGTTGGTTTGAAACTAACAATTTAGTTAGCAGAATAGAGTGAAACTACTGGGCCAAACAACCAAGTTTCTTTTAATTTGTAAATTAAGGGAAAAAAATCTTTAAGCTAACACGAAAGTTATATGAAATCTCAATCTCATTTCTGTTAGGATTAAGATCATTAAAAAAAAAACACTCTTTAGCGAAGATTTACTCTTTTTACTCTTTTCTCTTTAATTTTTTTTCTTTCATTCGTAAGTTCTATTCATGACTTTCAGAAAAATTTAATTTTTCTTGGTTTGTTCCGCCATCCTACCTAATGAATTCTTAGAATTTGTTTTGAATAGAATTCTATGAATTATGTGTAGCACCTGCTTCTTATATGCCAGTTGATTTGTAAATATCTGTTTGATTTAAAGGCAAAAAATGCATCAGGTACATCAATCACAATCTAAAATCACATGTTTTCATCTATATCGTACTTGCAAACTTTTGTTAAAATCCTCTCAAAAGCTATTATTATAGGAGAACACATGACATAAGGCAGTGCATCACATCGCCTAAGCCATCGGATATCTTGATAGAATAGAGTTGGAAGGTGAAAACAACTGTGATTTCAGCGTGTCAGTGTCATTGTTGGCAGCTAACTGGAAGTTGGAGCATGCAACATGGAATTTGCATTTGTCATGTCGCATCTTTTATACAACTAATATGAATATCTAAATTTTAATAATTTGAAAATATTATTTCATTTGATGAATTATGAATTTAGGCAACATATATACATTCAAATAATTTTGAACAGTTTAATTTAATAATCTAAGTTTTATAAACTTAATTGGAACTGCAGATATCGTATTATCAAATATTTAAAATTCCATTTGCTAATAGTATTTAAAAAAAAAAATAGTTTAATGTGTACATACTTTATTCTTTTTTTCGCTCCTAGTCCTAGCAGATCTAAATTTCTAATCTATGAGGGGGGAAAAAAAAAACAAAGTTTTGTGCCGATATAGCCATTAAAAAGTTCGGAGCCTCGAGTCATACAGATTATCTGTGACGGAAACAGAGTGTGCACTTTATACATGTTTACTTTTCACTGAAAGTAAAATTTCCAAACTGCAAAAACTGGCCCTGCATCATTAAACAAGAGCGCGGGTGTCACGTATGCTTGACGACTCGCTACACCATTTTGCCTTTGGAAATGTCAACAGAGGAAATAGCCTTCAAAACAGCCCTCCATTTCGGACTCCCAAAGTCCTGTGCTGACTCAGCTCCCGTTCTGTTGCCCCATCTTCACTTCTACCAGATAACTCTACAAACGGCTTCCAACCTTCCAGGATCCAGCTCAGTCGACGTAAATATTATAAGAAACTCTCACTTCTCTCCAAACTAACGCAACTGCACACATAGACAGTTCCTTCTTTCCCGGACGCCTCCAGTTTGACGAAAAAGGTGGGGATATAATTTGTTTTGCCAGGTGGCTATGCAGGGGAGGCAATACCTCCACCCTTAAAACGCTGCCTTATAAAAGATGCCGCGTGCTTCTTTCTAACCAAATCTCTCTCTCTTACTTCCATTTTTCTTATTGTATGCACACAAAGCGGGAGTACGTAACTGCTCTCGTCTTGTGTTGGCACTTGGCAGCCAATTGGATATCTTCTATTTATCATAGGTTCTCTTTCTCTCCCAAATCAATCTTTTGTACTGTTCTATGTAAATTGTTACAAATCCTTTGCATAATAATATGCTAAAAGACATGAAAGAACTGTTTCTCGCCAATAAGAGAAATCAAATTCTTCTACTATTTCTTCTCTTATATCATTATTATTCTGGGTTTTTTTTCCTGATGAGAGAGAACTACATAATTAGGAACTCTAAGATTTCAAACCAGAGTTTTGATTGTAAGTTTTCATTGTTTACGTTCTCATTGTAGGATTGATTGAATTTTTTAAGAGGCGCTTGAAGAGAAATCAAGGAAAGAAAAAGCATGGATATCCTGTCTCTGTTTTTGGTGGCTTCAATGCCAATTATACAAGTCCTTTTAATAGGTCTAATTGGGGCATATTTAGCTTCTGGTTATAGCAATATTCTCACGGCTTGTGCAAGAAAAGACATGAACAAGGTTATTTGAGCTATTAAATTTCCATAATTTCTAATTTTGTCATTTCTAATAAAAAGCTCTAATATTTGGTAAGTGTTTGTACAGGTTGTGTTTCATGTATTCACACCAGCACTGATGTTTGTGAGCCTTGCTAAGACTGTTACACTTGAAGATCTCATCTCTTGGTTAGTACGGATACATATTAATCACTAGTCTATTGGATAACTTTTCTATAGTTTTTTGGTAGAATATTGGGTCATTTACTTTTTGTTGTAGGCGGTTTATGCCGGTAAATATCGGGATAGTTTATATTACTGGCGGAATTCTTGGTTGGTTAGCGGCAAAGTTTTTGAGATTGTCCCCATATCTCCGGCCAGTCATAACTGCATTTTGTTCAGCAGGTTTGTTTGATCGAAATGTTATCCATTCCTCCAAAATTTTAAAATAATGAAAGAGTATTTTTTTTTTCCTGTTTATGAGTGTTATACACTTGTACATACAGATTTTGTTTTTGCAAGAAAGCCACTCTTTCCCCCCTTCAAATTTTGAAGTATGCCATGTGAAACGGAGTTTAATTATTTACAAAAGAGTAGTGCTAGAATCAAACATATGGGACGTCGAACACGATTCGAAACGTCAGCCGTTAAAATTTCAAACGACCAATATGCACCGCTTAATATGATCTCTATATTGAAATCTACTTGAAATTAAATTATATATATATATATATATATATATTCAAATTTTTAACTATTTTTCTCAAATTTTCAAAATTGGAGGGTCTATAACTTGTTAGATTGAGCATATTCTAAAATTCCAAAAAAATTGTAAAAAAATTTTGAAAATTTGGACAGTTCAAATCGACTGTTCTAATCTCAAAAATTGAAATAATGTTGGACAAGTGATGTGTCCAACATGTTGAACTCTTACAAAAATCCTTTATCATTTTTTATTTATTTGGTAACTGCTAATTCACTTTTGTACTTAAAAATTCCATGATTAATGCATTTTTCTTTTTTTATTAATGCTTTTCTGGATTCAATTGCTGAAAGATTTATTTTCCTTGAGCACCCAGGAAATTTTGGAAATTTACTTCTGATTATAGTCCCGGCGGTTTGCGAACAAGAGGGCAATCCTTTCAATGGATCTGAAAAGAGTTGTAAAGCTCGAGGCTTGTCCTATTCATCCTTATCTATGGCAGTATGTTTTTCTTTTTTCTTTTACTGGTCTGACATTTACTCTGCTTTGTTTCTTTTTCTTTATTTTGAGAAAAAATTACCAGCATTTTTATAAACTAAGTTCTAATACTGTTTTCAAAATACAGCTTGGGGGCTTCTTCATATGGACTCATACATATAGTATCATGAAGAAAGCTGGAAAAATATACCACACGACTCAGCAGTCGGACATCACTGGATATGAAGTCAAGGCAGACACCACTGATGTCACAGATCCTGAGGCAATTCTCCCTTCATCATCTAAAGCAGATGAAGAGAGGGAACAAACCCAAATTGTATGTTTTAGCTATAGATATAGTTTTCAATAAAATAAAAACAAAAAGGAATAATCTATATCCGAATAGTTTTCAACTGAGAATCTTTTAGTGGAGTTGAAAATTATTGAACTGGTTACAGTTTCGCTCTGCTGCTGATCTGATTTAAGTGAAAATTGACTTCATGATCAAAATAAATATTGAGCAAAATTTCATGTTACAGCATGCCCCATTATTATCTAACGAGGTGGATGCTGAAGAAGAGAAAAAGGGACTATTTACAAACATAAAAGATGTACTTGTGCAAATTATCGAGGAGCTACTAGAACCACCAACTATTTCTGCGGTATGTTTTTTAGAAATATTCCTTTACCTTATATTATGTTAAGAAAATTGAGGATATGCTTTAAATATACTTTAACTGATACAATGTGCATTATCTCCTCAGATTTTGGGTTTTATTGTCGGAGCAATTCCATGGCTAAAGTCCTTAATTATTGGCGAAAATGCCCCTCTTCATGTGATCCAAGAGACCCTCCAACTCTTAGGGTAAATAATTAAAAAGAACCATCACTGCTATTCTTTTAATACAAATTTAAACTTTTCTAAAATTCTAATTTTGAATTGCAGAAATGGGACCATTCCTGTCATTACTCTAATTCTTGGAGGAAACCTTACAGTAGGATTCCACAAGTCTGTACTCAAGCGCCAAGCTATAATAGCAATAATCTGCATCCGTTACCTAGTTCTTCCAATAATTGGTATTGGCGTGGTAAAAGTGGCATATGAACTCGGATTCTTGCCTCACGATCCAATGTACCGATACGTGCTAATGATACAGTTCACCGTACCTCCTGCTATGAATATTGGTACCAACTTCCTCACTATAATTATTGCAACTGTCTTCTAATATTTAATATTACTAATTTGAAAATTCATGAATAAAAGTATTGTGGACCTCATGCCAGTACTAACCCAGATTATTAGTTTCTCAGTGCTACCGATGTGTGATTATAGTTCCAGTGACGGAAACTCTATTAGGTTCCAGATTACCGTGTATTTTGATGGTTATATGATTCGAGCACAGATGTTGTGTCAATACTAATAATTTACTGTGGGCATAAATCTTTCATATGGTACTTTCAAATTAACTATTTTGGTTTCAAAAGTTCAATTATTAATTCCTGATAATATATAAATGCAGCTACAATGGCACAATTATTCGACGTTGGTCATGAAGAAAGCTCGGTAATTTTCCTATGGACTTACCTAGTTGCAGCGATTGCACTCACAGCATGGTCTACTGTCTTCATGTGGGTGTTGTCTTAGATGTAGAAGAAAGCTGATTTTCATTTTTCAGCTAATATTTTATTTTATTTATTCGAGGGTAGTTAAGCAAGTACTACGGTGGAGAAAAAAATTGCACATAATAGAATTTGGAAAATAGGGTAAATTTTGGTGCAAAACCAACTCAGAGGAGCTGTAATTCTCTGTATCTAAAAATTTTGTCCTGGATATTGCATAGTGCAAACTTGTAACTCTGTAAGTTACTGGATATGAAGATGTTTATATTCTTTTCAGTACCTATGGGTATATAAATCAAGAACGATAAGTGCCATCGCTAAAAAAACTATCCGCGCCATCGCTGCTGTCTGTTACAAATTTTCGGTTTAATAATCAAATATGTCCAGTTTAATAATTAAAAGTGTTTAGTTAAATACATCAACTATGGTTTTATTATATAGAGCCGCGGGTCAGCCTTGGAGAGAGGCGCGCCAGGGGCAAAGTCGGAAAAATTTAATTTAAATCGGATCGGTTCATGACCCCTTCTAATTTTTTTATGTGATTTTTTTTTTGTTCGTGACCCCTTCGCTTGGTTTAATAATAGTATTTTTTTTTATAAATTTTATATTTTCTGTTGCAACTAACTGAACATTTATACTAAATGAACATAATATTTGTACTTATTAAACTGAACATTTGCGTAAAAGTAAGAAAAAAAAAACATACTGAACACAGCGAACGCTTATAACACAGTCAACAATTACAATAAAAATGTGAACATTTATATCTAATAAAGTGATCACTTGCAACAACGAAATAAATGATGAGATGATTTTATATACATATTTTGGTAGGATTTTGACTCCAAACTAAATCATTTGACTTGAGTTAGGTTAATTAGGGTCATTTTAATTAGGTTTTTGTGTCAAGAATGAGTTACTACCATAAATTCTACTTTAATGCAGATTTTGGACAAAAACATGGCTTGGATGAATCAATGATGATGTAGAGCTCCTCGTAAGCTTTCCGCTGGTTTTTGAATCGCCTCAAACGGAGTCCGGATGAAGGAGATATGGGCAAAACAGTAACAGTGCGCAGTGCTGAAATTTCCAAACGGACCGTCTGAAAATTCAGACGTCCGTTTGACTTTCGCAGGAAAAAACTGCTATTTTCAGCCAGATTTCAGTCGGTCCATCTGGAGGCTCAAACGGTCCGTCTGGAACCTTCCAGAAATAGCAGAAAGTGCCCGATTTGGTGGTTATTCTTGGTGGGGTGGTTATTTTCGACTCCCAACACGTCCAGAACAAACCTCCTGCGTCTCTAAACAATTCCAATGCCTATTTAAGAGGATTTTGAGGAGATTAAGTTGATACAAGGCTAGAGAAGCCCATACAATGCCATACAAAGGGCATACAAGGTGGTGTTTTAGATCCAAGGTCAAAGTTTAGGGTTAGCCATAGAAATATCCGAGAGTTTAGTCTCAAGTCCAGATTGTGGCAGCGTTAGACGGGTCGTTTGTGACAGCAACGAGTCGTTTAGAAGGAGATTTCAACAAATTCAAGAGGAAAGCAAGGGCAATTGGTTGTAACTTCTCTTATTTCTCATTTTCTCTTGTTTGCTCGATGTCTTTGAGTTATTGATTTGTTGTTCTAGGGTTATGGTTGTAAACTTATTTGTTTAGTTGTTTATTTGCTTAGTTATTTCATTATGTGTTTTTATCTTTCATGATTTAATTGATTATTATGTGATATCATTGATTGCTAGGGTAGAATTAATTATACCAAGTAGATTAAGGCCTTGTCTAGTATGGTAATAATAATCTATACCTTTGTATGAATTGATTGACCAACTTGAGGATGGTAGTAGCTGATGAGTGAAACCAGGATTTAGTAGCCGATAGGTGAACCTTTCTCGCAACGATGGTTGTGAGATATCCTTCGAATTGAAAGATAGACTTAGAAAACTTAAGCCAATGGTGATGACCAAATCTTAGGGTTTCTAAGGGAAGTAGTAGATTAACCTACGAAATCAGAACTGTAACGATGGTTAGTATCTGGTAACCTAGGATTAAAATACGATTCCACACACATATTTGGAATAACTAAGCGGTAAACAATTTCAAGGCTCAAACGGACCGTCTGAGATATCAAACGGACCGTTTGGGAATTGAACTGAGCAG
Source organism: Rhynchospora pubera (assembly GCA_028095005.1). Lineage (NCBI taxonomy): Eukaryota > Viridiplantae > Streptophyta > Magnoliopsida > Poales > Cyperaceae > Rhynchospora > Rhynchospora pubera. The sequence goes on along the minus strand of CM051460.1, from coordinate 37,822,099 downwards.
ATTAAGTTGAAACCAGAAACCCTAGAATTCAGATTTGCTGATTATCTCCCGTTTAGTTCTAGTTTGACCTTGATTTTAGACTTAGGATTTGAACCCACCTTCGATTCTTTGAACACCCAAAATAGTTGAACTCATCTAACTAATTAATTAAAGTTAAAGACCGATATCCCAACACCGTCTCTGTGGTTCGACCCTTAGCTTTACTATGATAGATTAAATCAGGTAAAACAAGGTTATTTTTTACTAGGTTTGCACCCGATCAATAAACAAAAAATAATTTACGTGTTGGGTGAGTACAAATCAAGAGAGAGAGCTACTCAGCGAGCGATGATGCGGATGGTTATTCTGCCGATGACACTAATCAATTTTCTATATAAATACCTATACGAAATTCAAAAAAAAAAATACCTATACGGCCCGTTTTTCAATATAGCCCTTATTAAATTAGCAGTGCAAACTGCCAATCAATCCAGCCCATAAAAGAAGCAAACCATTTTCAATAGCTATATTTTAGGCTTTGGCCCATATTGAATTAAACTGACTAACTGAGCTTCTTAAAATTGAAACCTCAGGCAAAGCATATATTTATGGACCGGATAAGAATTAGTCCATTATGCTGCTTTCATATACCTACCTAGAGCAATAAAAAAAACTCAAATTGAGCAGTACAGTTATGTCATTATTTGGTTGTTGTGGAAGAATTTCTTGGATTAATAAAAATCCATTTTTTTGTTACCAAACAGAACAACACAGATTAAATTGGTTGGACCATACGGATAGGTCTAAAATACCAGCCTGCCATGGCAATAATTCACCGTATGTACACTAGATTTTTTATTTTTTTTTTAGTATGGTATGTACACCCAGATGATGGGATAACAAATTGATGTATCCTTTTTTTACACAATGAAAAGCTCATTAATCATGCGCAACATTCTTCTTTTCTTTATTCCATACTCTTTCTCTTTTACCTTTTGACTCTAAAACCAAAAAAGCATCTTTAAGAAGAGCAAGTGAAAGTCCCATCCAAGTCCAAAGCAATATAATAAAGATGATAAAACAAGGCTAAACTAATATAAATTCGTTCTAAATTGACCATAACCTCCCATGTTCCCACGATCTATTTCCAAATATCCCGTAAAAAACGAACACCTTGCCCGGTTGCCCCACACACCCACCAAATGGCCATGGCCACCACAATCCACACTTTTTTGTTTTCCCATCTCTTTCCTTTGGTCCCCACGTGAATTTTTACGAGAAAATGGTAAATTAAAGCGCAATTGACTTCACGATGTCTATGGTATTATATTTTAATCTTCGTTACATTGCACGTCCTTTCAATTACACATGAAACTCTAATTTTTTTTTTTAAGGTTGATTTGAAACTAGGGGTGAGCAAAAAGCTCGTAACTCGTGAGTTACTCAAACTCGACTCGTGAAAAACTCAGTTATAACTCGAGCTAAAAAAACTCGAGTCGGTATAACTCGAGTTGAACCAACTCGGTTAATCAACGAGTCAAGTTTGAATTAGGCTCAACTCAGCTCGTTGACTCGTGAGCTGACTCGTAACGTAATAAATTTAAATTTTTGAAGGTTATCGACATGATCTATGAGTGTTAATATTGAGTTTCAAGACATATTTTGCTTCAAATCAATGAAAAAGAATAAAATTGATAATATAGTTTATTTTTATATTATTGTATATAGTAATTACTTTAATTTTGAAATAATATATAAATTATAAAATGAAAATTTGAAGTAGACATATTCATGTCAAGTTGGCTCGTGACTCGTGAGCCAACTCGAGTAAGAGACGAGTTGAGTTTGAGCTAACTTAAAAAACTCGAAAGTATTTCCAACTCGAGTCAAGCTAACTCGAGTTATAGCCGAGTTGAGTTTGAGTTGGCCCCAACTCGCTCGAACTCGGCTCGTATACGCTCTATTTGAAACCAACGATTTTGTTATAAAAAATTTGAAAATAAATATTCTTTTTGTAAATCGAACCAAGAACCACTTAATCAGCGGAATAGAGCGAAACCACCCAGCACATGAAATTCTAATTTGAAATGAGAGAATTACTTACCGTAATCAAAGATTTAAGCAATCAATCAATCAGAGGGAGCGTGCATCTTCCTCCCTTCTCTAACGCAACTTATTCCTCCTTCCTCTCTCACCCTTATGCGCGACTCAAGCACGCGACTCAAGCATGCGACTCTCCTCTTCGCACAAATCTTCCTTTCCTCTCTTCTTTGTGCAAATCTTTCTTCTCTTTCCTCTCCCCTCACCCTCTCGCTCACATTTTCGTTCACCCCATGTCTCCTCTTTGTGCTTCCTCTCTCTTCTATGTTTTCCCACGCTCTCCCATTGTTGGCATGCCTCCCCTCCCCCTTTCATCGTTGGCATGCCCCCTTTTCTTCTTTAACGAGAGAGATAAGGAAGGCGATCAGATTTGGTATAGAAAAAAAGACGTAGAGATCGAGAATAATAAGAAGAGAAAAAATATTTAGATCTGGTTCTGCTACAGTTTGAAAGTAACTAAATAACTATAAGAGAGTAAATGATGAATATAAGGATATAACTAATTATATATAATATATATAATCAAAATAATTATCTAGTATAGATAAGAGAGTAACTAATAAATTTTAAAAAAGTATTTAATACATGTAAGGGAGTATTTAATATTTTTATATTGTAAGAAAGAACATTAATGTTCTATTATGGAAGTATATAAAGGAATATTTTATTCGTATTATAAGAGTACTTATATTTGACAAGTGAGTACCTAATAATTTTAAATGAGCAATTATTTATATTTCGTTATGGAAGTATATAATTTATAGTAAAGGAGTAACTAATAAAATAAAAGGAGTATCTAATAAGTTAAAATGAACAATTATTTATATAAGTAAACAATATAAGAGATTATATTAATTAGACTCAGGGAGTATATATTTTTTATAAGAGAGTATTTTATATAAATCACATAGTGATATATCATAAATGAGTATTTTATCTGTATTAAGAGAGTAGTTATTTTTGACAAGGATCGGTGCAAAAAAAAAAAAAAGAGGTGGCGCAGAGGAGATGAGGGAAAGAAGGAGATGAAGGAGAGAAGCGCAGTGGAGATGAGGGAAAGAGGGAGACGGGGGAGAGAGGCACAGAAGAGAGGGTGAAGCGGGGTGAGGGGATGGTAGACGCGAGTGAGGGGCTAGGAGGGACACGATTTTCTTTTTTGACAGAGCACCCTTTTCATTTTTAGTATTGATTGCTTGATTGCACTTATCAGCACCGATTTGAAATTGCTAAATTATATTGGTATTTTATGTTGGGTTTACTTTATAGTCAAAATAAAATAAACAATTCAAATCAGATCAAATAACAAACCATGACTTTTAATCTCTATAGAACCCGCAGTCTAGAGGTCCATATAGAACCTAACAGTCCGCAAAAGATAACAGAAAATAAAACTTTGAGCAGAAGCATACCTAAATCCAACATTACGTGTTGGATCTTGATGTTGCCTGCGCCTTAGGATTGCTGGAGTCTTTAGAGTCGCTTGAGCGCCACCAAGGTTAGGAAGAAGCCTTCCAAGAGTACAAGACACACCTTTGATGCTCTTTGTCTAATAAGAAGCATTATCTCTCTTACTGATAGAAGTATTAGAATGACGAGTATAGATACTTCTATCAATGCATGTTGTTAGGAAATGCACAATTTTAATTTTTGGAGTTAATTACACTTAATTAACCACAAACAATATCATGCAAAAGGGGATCTAGTACTAAGTCAATTCACACACAAGAGAATAGGAGGGAAATCAATACCTCATCCAATATAGCAATTGGATGGCTCGACCAAAGCATAGGAGTCGGTGGCGTGCTCTTCTTGCGCCTCCACCACGATTAACGGCCGCCTCGAGTCCACCAAAAGATTAACCAAGTTTTAAATTGATTTGTGCTAGCGATTTGATTAGAACGAAGCTAATCCTATGGAGCAACCCTCTTCTACAATCAACGATTTGATTTAAGTGGAGAGTTGTAGCTCAACACATGAGCAATAGGAGGAGGAGGAGGGAAGAGGTGGCGCACGGCCAAGGGGAGAGAAGAGAGAGAGCCTTGTGCAAGGAGCCACCAAAGGTCCTTTTATAATGCTCAAATCCTAGACCAAAGTTGTAACTATTTACACCTCATGCCACCCCACCTACCACCCTTATGTGGCCAGCCATAATGGGTCTCTTGGGCCTCACTTGTCCATCCAATTTGTTTCTAATCCATTTAATTAGAATCCCCTCTAATTGTTCTACATTTGGGCTATATATTTAATACATAAATATTGGTCCATTAATTAAATATAACTATTTATATTAAATTGTGTTGAACTAAAATAATTATTCTAGGATTAACAAATACATTAATTCATTTCAATATGATCTATTTGACTTAATTAATTATAACGGTGTATAATTAATTAATCAACTTATCATATTTACGCAATACACACTGTTGCGAACAAATGAATAATGTACTGTATGGTTAAATCTTTATTTGTGTGGCCCTTTGAGGATTTATGCTAAGTTGGACGTGGAATTAAATCGCTATTTAATTTCAATAATCATAAGTGGTATCTAGCAACACGTTATGATTCTCAATTCACATAAATAGTGTACTGCTACAGTATTTCAATCCTGCATAAGGGAATAAAAGTATTTTTCTATTTTGATTCTTATGTCACACAATATCATCATATAATCCAAGATATGAATGTGTCATTCTTGCAGATTATACGTTTCTTGATCTAGAGATAATTGTATAAAGTTGCATTCAAACAATATATCTCCATCAAGGGGCCCAAACAGATATCGTCACTCACTAAGTTAATTAATGAGGGACATACGGTTTTCTTGATGATTAACTTTTTCCCGCACAATTCAAGAGAACATAAATAAAGTCCGTATAGCAGCCCTTATCGGGAATCTGCGGTAGACGATATTTATTGAACCTATCCTCATGTAGAAAAGATAAACATCTCAAACTTAGAACCAAAATCATAACAAAATAAATAATGACACATAACACAATCCATATATTTATTTCGTTGGGTCAAGTCCTATACTATATTCTATAACATACACATATGCAATTAAGTTGGTAACTCCTTACCTATGATCTGTAGAACTTGATCATCACTTAACTTGGATACTAATCTTATATGATAATTAATGTTCCTTGTTAATTATCAAGATTATGGACAATTTAGATTTATTATTGTCATTCTAAAGAATGATCCATAGAGATCCACAATTCAGATCCTCAACCTGAATGATCTGTCAATAATAAACCTAGGAACAGATGATAAAATATCATCCATAACATAAACTAATAATTAAGTCATTAAATTATTGACTTCTAAGACATAACTCCAACACATGTATGTATCACAATCTCATGGTTGTCTTGTCCCTTGGGACCAACCCCTTCATATAGAGAGCTAAGGACTTTTTGGTATTAAAACAATACCATATTTGTCCATCAAAATATACAATGTTTTTAAGTATAACCATCTACAAAAGACAATGCATCTATTACGCAAAAATCTGTTATTCTTTACAACCATGTTTAGCTTATTATAATATTAAACAATGTCTTGATTACCAAGTAGAATCAGCCCACAAAGTCAGATTATTTCTTATTCTGGTACCCGTCTGAGAGATCCGTTGAATCATCAAACAGTTCGCTAGACACGATTCTTAAGCGGTCCACTACTCATTAGCCTATCTATATATTAGAAATAGGGATGAAAAAGTAATTCTTTCAACTGTTTGATCGTTTCATTTCGTCCATACAAAACGGTTAACGAAACTAAACTCTTTCTTTTCGTTTATTTTTTATAAACCATTTTGTGTCATTTTTTATGTATTTTTTTTAAATATTTATGAATAAATGTTGATGAATAGAGAATAATATAGTATCGAACTGACTGGATATGCATGCAAAATAGAAAAATGTATAAAAAAATAAAAAAATAATTGTCAAAGCAACAAATCGAACACAGTTGCATGCCAAAATAGAAAAACAAATATGAAAAAAATAAGTAATAAAAAAATGATCATTTCGATTGTTTTGATCGTTTTTGAAACGAAATGGTTTTTTTTTTAAGATAAATTGGAGGTCTAAGCCATCCAACTTATATTTTTAAATTAAATGTCTATGAAAGACCCTCCAGTCGGATTTCGAACCTGCGACCTTTCACTCAAAGAATCAATTGAAACGAAATGGTTAACGCAACTAAATTTTATTTCATGACATAAAACACAACGATTAGCGTAAGAGACCGTTTTCAACGTTATGCACCCGTGACCAGAAAATAATCTAACATTTTAATCTTGTATATTATCAAATAATATGTCCTTGCATAAAATAGAGTAAATTACATATGGAGTCATTGGAGTATCATTTTTTTCCCATATTGGCCTTTAACTCTACTATTTATAAAATATTATCTGTGTTGTAACTTGTAAGCTATTATGTTAAATAAAATAAAACGTCCCCAGACTTTTAAAGTCGATCACAATAAACTGGCATCAGCATTAGTACCTTGGTGTGTGTATCAGTTTTAATTAACTTACGGTTGTATGCGCATTAATGTTTTTTTTTTTAAAAAAAAGCTTGGCAGAGGGTGCCAAATAAAGGTTCAAAGGAATACGGTTATCTACACATTAATGTTGTCTTTTTTTTAAAAAAAAAAAAACTTGGCTGTGGGTACCAAATAAAGGTACAAATACAAAGGAATTATAGTACTATTTAAGAACTTTATTAAACGTTAGACACATCTTAATTATAGCAAAGAAAAATGAAAATGCACTAATCATCGGATCAAATTTAATTAACAATTTATGATAGAACAAAGAATATTATAGACAGATTATACTAATACGAGACGTTAAGAACTTAAACTTTTTTATATATATATATCTATACTTTACATATTAAAACACGCTAGATCTAGGACGTAAACAGATGTTTGTTCGATTGGTTTGATCTGCGGTTGGATATCAATCGCCAGCCGAAGCAACATCATTGCTTGGTTTTCCATCTAATATAGAAATAAATTGAATAACACATCTATTTATATCGCTGGTAGATTAAAACCATATTTTTATTTTCTGATATTATTTTGTTTTTTTATTTGTCCACGTATAAAAGTATTTAGCTAGTATTTATAAAGCGGGACAGGATTATAGGAAAATAAAATTTTCCTATAAAACACCCAAAATTTGACCTTGTTTGCACCGCCGTGATATCGCGCCAACTGTGTCAGACAACCTTTTCTGTCATACTGGGCCCAACTGGTCTGAGCTCCCAATTTTGTACTTCTATAAAAACTCCCTTTCCTCTTTTAACTATTCCCTCTGGAAAGCCACTTTATCTTCCAGCGAAATCCAACAACTGTGCCACTATTTACTCTCCAAATCCAGTCTACAAAATTTACACGTCCAATCTGGTTCGGTATTTCTCTCCTTTTCTCGTTATGCTTACTAAATGTGGTTGCTTATATAGCAAATTTTTGGTTGAAGCTTTTAATTCTTCAAAAAGGTCGACTCTTTTTGCCTCTCTCTTGCTTTCTTTGCTTATTTTGACTTTTGAGCTCTAGTCTACAATCGGTGCTATACTGCTATTCCAAGCGATGGCTGTGTGTGTTGATTGAGACTAGTTTTATTTTTACCAAAACTTGATGGTTTTTAGAGATGGATAGTATTAGCATTGCTACCTTAACTAGATCGAATAGCAGTAGCAGAACCTCCCTTTTATTCAACGACCCAAGAACTGAAATTGAAATAATCCCAAATGATGGATCTCTGAATAGAGATATGGAATCACTCAGCGTCTCCAACCCAACATCCAAAAGTTCAGGTAACAAGCTTAAGAAGAGGAGCACCAGTGAAAAGAAACCGACCGACCCGAAACCCAGTTCATCAAGGTGCCTCAGCCTACCAGTCAGGAGTAACGGCTGTCGGGTTTGTGCTTGTGATGAATTGGATAGTTCCATCAAAACAAGGTTAGTAACCTCAATGGAACAATCTGTGCCTCAAAAATCTGGTTCAGTGGTAGAAACAACCACAATTGAGTGCTTCTCTTACAGGAAGAACTTTAGAAAGGGTAAACGGTTAATCCAAGAACGCCCATTAAGTCCGGAACCTGGTTTTTCACTTCCAGATGATGTACTAGAGTTAATACTGGTACGGCTCCCTTTATCTTCGCTAATGGCAGCCCGTTGTGTGTGCAAAAAATGGCTAGTCTTAACAACCTCCCAGCAATTCATACAATTAAGATCGAATTCTCTAGGCAATACTCCATGGTTGTTTCTCCTTGGGGTCATGAGAGATGAGTCTCACACTGGAGATATCCATGCACTGGACATCTCAAGTGATAGATGGCATTGTATCAAGTCGGATCGCCTCCAGGGTCGGTTTTTGTATTCCACTCTTAGTGTTGGATCTGATTTGTACATTGTAGGTGGTTGCTCAAGTGCTCCCAATAGTATCCCAAATTCACCTCTTTCTTTAAAGACTGACAAGACAGTATTGGTTTTCAGCCCATTAACAGGTGTGTGGCGTAAAGCCGCCTCGATGAGGGTTGCGAGGTCCAGGCCTGTTATTGGAGTGTTTGAAATCACACCTGATTGCACTATTTTTCATAACAGAGTCGACAGACATGACCAAAAAAGACAAACAAAGGCTCGTTTAGGTCTAGGAGCAGTTTCTGATGTTTACGATGATCCGCACCAGTTATCTCTGAGGCTTAGCCTTAGGGATGCATTTGATGAAGATGATGGTATTTTATCAGATATCTCAAAAAATTTAAACAAAATTTGTACCGGCACAATGCCAAGACTTGGTCTCATTGTGATTGGTGGTCATGGTTGCTGGGAGGAACCTTTGGATTCAGGTGAGATTTATGACTCATTAAATGATAAATGGATTGACATTGTGGGTTTACCAGCTGATTTCGGATTGCCTTGCACTGGTACTGTGTGCGGTCGTAAATTCTATGTCTATACTGAGTCTGATAAACTCGCTGCTTACGATCTTGATTTGGGCTTTTGGGTTGGAATCCAGACAAATCGACCTGCTCCGAGACTCCGTGAGTACAACCCAAAAATAATCTCCTGTGGAATCCGCTTGTTTATGCTCTGTGTTTCTTGGTGCGAGAGAGATGGTCAAGTGAACAGAAGAGAGAAGGCTGTGAGAAAGGTTCTTGAGCTGGAGATGTCCACTGCTGGCAATAAATGGACAGAAGTTTCGAGGCACCCTGATGCACCAATGGACTGGTGTGCAGCTTACGTAGCTGATGAGGAGTGTATATATGGGCTGGAGATGTTTAGGATCTTTGGGCAGGTTCTTGATTTTGTCACAGCTTGTCATGTGGGAAATGGTGATATGAGGTGGTCCCGTGTGTCGAGAAAGCAAATGGCACATGAAGTCGACCCATTATCTTGTACTGTGAAATCGTTGGCTTTGTTGCATTTATAATGGTGTGTTCCAAGGAAGTTTCTCAATTTTTTCTGCTGTGGACTGTGGTTCATTATTTTGGGTGGAATTTCAGTTTGTTCCTAATTATTCATTTTAAACGAGCTGATCCATTAAAGGCAGTGATTATTGGATTTGTATTTACCGTAGTGAACTAACTGGGTTCTGCTTCTCTCCAATTGTACAGAGACATTGGACATTCTTTATCAGATCTGAGCCGTAATTTGATATCCAGTGTTCCAGATCTTATATGGTTTAATAGCTGCCTGATATATCCCAAGGCCTACTGTTTCTAACCAAGACCATTCAATGAGTTCATACAACTGAAGCTAAGCCGAAATCGGCTAAGTAGCTTTTCTTTTTCTTTATTTATTTTTTCAAGATGTTACAGAATTGTAGGTGGATATGTGGGTTGTTATGTTTTTTTGTTCTTCTTTCTTTTTAGAGCTAATTATCGAAGTGTTTAGGTTTGATTTGGCTTGTAACTTGTGCTAACATTTTGCTACTTCTCAGTTACAGTTTTTCTTTAAGTCTGATTAATTTTGTTGTCTTTGGAAGCCTTACAACTCGTCTCTCTCCCGATAAGAAAAAAGAATTGGTTCTTCCGCCACTTTTGCAACAGAGACTCAACCAGAAAATCTTACAACGTTATTCAGTATAATGATATTTTTCAATAGAAATGAAACATATTTGCATTTGGATATTGATGTTTTCAGAATTACTAGAAATTTTTTATTTAGTACAATGTAGGTTCACATAAAATTTTTTATGTTCAATTGAAAACCCCCCATACCTTCTTTTTGGATCCCCCATTCAACTACATATTGCTCCCTTCACAAGCTGTCCCGATAGTTTCCTCGTGCTGGAACTGTACCATAAACTTTTTAGATTCTAAGCAAAAGTAGAAATAATAATATACAATGCAATAAGAAAGTACAATATGGCACCAATCTGATCTGGAATATTCTCCCAATGTTGAAACAAATCATATTCATTTGTTTTTTTTGGTTTGTTGAAGCTTCACTTGATTGTCTTGTAAGGTACCAGGTCACTTTCATGGCAAATAGTGTTTAAATATGCTAGGGACATAAATGATATCCTGGTGGTTGGTACAGGTCAGCAGTGTCATGCTGTTTCTTTCTGGTTTAGCCAAACAATCATTTAAATTAATCAATGGCCTTTTTGGATTTTTACTTTCTCTTCATCCATACAATTCCCATGCTATCTGGAATTTATTTGAGACATAATTGTCCTCCCAATTATCTCCTTGAATTCCTGTTACACCTGCAATACAAAAGGAAGAGGCGGTTATTACCTGTATAAGTCAGGTTGTCTGACAGTGAATTAATTAATGCCTAGCAAACCTAGGAGCAACATTTATTCGGCTGTAATAGTCATGTTATTATTCGAACGGTTCACTTCTGTTTTTACATTTTAGGAGCAACTTCTAGTACAGTGTTACTGGTTCCAATTGTCATCAACATTTTTTTTTATTTCTCATCAAAGTAACCTCCTATCACTATGCATATCTATGCACTGGCTGTTTGCTACCTGACTTCACAGAAAGAAGCACACCAAAATAAAAGAGATGTGCAGTTTACATTTTCTTGTCGTGCCAAAGCAGGGGAAAAAGATAGATGAGACATTAAAAAAAAAATGAAGAGAAGATGACCTAGAGAAAAAGGGTTTACTGAGACAGAAAAAATAAGCTTTCTGATCATTTCCATGGCAATTATGCTTTTGTTGACATGGCAACTATTCTGGATTTCTGGTAAAATAACATGTAACACATATAGCACAATTGGGATTGTTATCTGCATGTTGATTGGTTCTTGTAAGTTGTAACCTCAAAGGTGCTGTTAGTTAGAAATATATCTTTACGCATTACACAGTGCCAACTAATGGCAGGAAAATTATGAGGTACTGCACCACAAACAAATTTGTCATATGAAGGGGGCAGACTGGTCATTTTTCTGGTACATAATGTGAGGCTTGCTGATAATAATTGAGCAGTGCGGACAAAAGTGGTTCATCAACATTTCAAAGTTTTACTGCTTCATATAGATATGTTTTTCTTCTAATTAATTGCGCAAAACTATCGAATCACTGATCCATGAATTTTGCATTCTGTTTTTGTGTTCAAGGATCTGCATAATGAAGTAAGGAACCGGGATATCAGTCTTTACAGCTGCAACAGTATGCAGTGTGCTTTATATGCCTTCTTAGTATTTTTTTTTTATGCTTGTTCTGTGAAGGGTCTTTTAGAAAGTTCGCCTGAGGATTTGGGGTAGAAAAACAGTTCCTATCCTGATTGGTTTTTTTGCTTAATTAAAGGGATTGGACGTACAAGGGTAACACATGGAGGCTGTCACACACAGAGGTATTTTTGCTCTAAATGCGAATAGATGATCTGTAAATGTGCCAAGAACATTATTTTTTTTTTGTTTCAGAAGGCTGATTCTGCATATTTCAGAAAGGAGAAATAAATTCATATCACATACATCTGCTAGCGGTTATTGCTAAACAAGGCCTTTCATTTACAGCCTGATACTTTAGAAACATTATTAGGCCCATTTATTGAAGAATGTCAACAGGTTACATTCGGAATTCCTATATAACATCCTAATGGTCTGCCATCCCTGCCATCCTTATGGACTCACACTGAAAGGCCCATTAATTTCTCCATAGTCACGTGAGATGCATGTGAGACAACTATTTCTGATTTTTGAAACCCCTCTCTCTCTCTCTCCCATCAAACCTCTTTCCGATCAGATCTCTCTCTAGCGATTTTTTTCTCTTCGCTCAGATTAATTGGAGCAATCTCAGAAAATCGATACAACAAGAGACAAGGTCTCCATCGTTGAACCTAGACGAAGCTTTTCAGCTCTGGTCCAATCAAGATCCATGGTATGCATTCCCCAAATCGATTCCACTCTCTCTAAAAAATGCTTTTATTCTTACAATTAGCTCAAAAATCAAGATCAATAGTTGAATCTTTCACCAAAACTTTCGATAATTGAAACTTTATTTCAGATTTTTAGGGAAAGAGATTAGTATGGAGGATGAAAGGCTAGACAATGTAAGTATTTTTGTTTTGCTTTTACTGAAATATTTTGATGTTCAATTCCATTGTTTGATTTGTGGTTTTGGCGTGTTCAATTCTCGATCAGATCTATTCTAGATCGTTGTTTGATTTTCTCCCGAATGTCTCAAAAGTAACCTTTTGAACAGATCTTAATTCTTTTTAATTTTGGTTTGAAATTGAAAAATAGATTCGGATTTATTCTAGATCACACCAAGAGGAGCACATCCTGCTCTATTATTTCAAATTTGAAGCGAGGATTATAGAAATTTATCCTTGTCTTTACGCTACCTCTTTCATTCTCCATGAAATTTTGTATGCAAAATATGTAGTTTTGAGGCAATTCACTATGCGCTAAAGCCAAGACCCAGCTTTAATTGATGAAGCTGAGGTTTAGTGCTACCATAATCTATACAACTCCACCAAAGCAACTAAGGTATTGGCAGCTCAATTTCAAACCAAAATTAAAAAGAATTAAGATATGTAGCTTTAAGGACCTGTTTGTTAATATTTTCTGACTCAAGGACCTTTCTGTAAATCTGTTTCAATTGGAATAAATGCTGGTAATTAGGGTCGTTTTAAAAAGATCTGATTGATGATTGGGTTCACCAAAGCTAAAAGTTTGCTTTGCCAGTTTGCTGTAGTCTCATTGTTGTAGTAGTGCAGTTGTTTTAACATGTTTACTGGTACGATGGTACTATATTTCAAATGTACTTTGCTGTAGTTGTTTTAATACATGAACTTGGTACAATAACAAAGGTCCAAAATGGATGTTCTGATAGCTCATAAGCTCAAGCAATTTGATAAAAGAAAAAAATCAATGTATTGAACCTCGATATATACGATCAGAAAAAAAAACAAATCTTTTGATATATAATATGATATTTTTTTTTATTATTTATATATACTATTGTATTTGTATTTTTTTTTAAAATATCGCATTCCCGCATTCACATCCGTGCAACATAGCTCGGATGTTTTACGTTATGTATTTTATGGGCTGATGTATTCTGTGAAAATTATTAAAACCTTAAAAAATGATGATGGTAGGAAGCAAGCGGAAATATAATAAGAAAAATGAAATTTCATTGAGAGCATGGTACAGTCAAATACGCATTTTCTATTTTTTTTTCTTTTATTATTCTGTCTCTCTCTCTCTCTCTCTCTCTTATTGTATCAAAACTCAAGATGACCATTGGAAACATGAAGTGCGACATGACCTCGCTAAATGCGACCCACGAGCTACACTCATTAAACAAATGAGCTTATGAGCAATTACTATCTTCACGCATAACTGAGATTCAATAAGTTCATGCATATAGGCAACGAAAGGTATGTTCATACGCAAATCATTCTACAATTTCATTAAAAATGAATACATCTCTTTTAGAAATTACGGGCACCTGAAAGGCACTTTATCGGATTTTTCAATTTTTCTTGTTTAATGCTCCAAATAAGATATTAACAACATATAATTTAGGATTAATTAGATTTATGCCACTGTCAAAATTAAATAATTAGGAATATGTATTGCTAATTAGATTTATACCATTATCTAATTGTTTAAATTAGATATATGTCATTATCTTATTCTAGGGCTGTTTGGATTGAATTGGCAATTTGGAAAATTTCCTATTCCTAGACATAAATTTATTATAAACAATCCAAATTCTTCACAAAATTGCACACTTCCTAATAAATTTATACCTAGAAATTGGAAATTTTCCAAATTCCTAAGCGATCCAAACGGCCCAAAAAAAATTAAATTCTAAAAATGTCATCATGAAATCTCTCATTATTTATAAAAATTTTCAAATTTTCCTCGTTAATAAATCCTAAAACCAAAAGTGATATTTAGCGTGGAATTTAGAGAAATTTTCTCATAGATTTTGGCCCATATATTTGTTACATTCTTATATGTTATGAATAGAGGTATTAATCTGGAAAAAACAACGAACATATTTTGGTCTATTTGTTACCTTTACATTTGGACAAAACTTCCATAGTAATTTAGTGAAAAATGAATTACTCGAAGAATTAATTTTATCTTTTTTCAACGTGAAACAAATGTACTAATTGTTATCCATTATATTTCAGCACCAATGATACTAATTTGGGTTTATTGTTTTATTTTTCTAATATAAAATTTTTATATGGCATAAAACTAATTTGTCATTTAGTAATGACATTTTTCTAATTTAAAATTTTTGTGGTGACATATTTAAAAGGGTAAAATTGACAAATCAATTTGTTGATAAAAAAGAACTAATTTTTACTATTTTATAATTGCATAAAACTAAATTTTCATTTAGTGATGATATTTTGTTAATTTCAAATTTTCATAGTGACATAAATCTAATTAACCCATAAAAATATGTTGCTTAATCTACTAGCGATACAAATAGATATGTTATTCAATTTGTTTCCTTATTAGACGTAAAATCAAAATATAATTTGTTGCTTTTGTCTTGCAATTGACATCCAATAACAGATATAATGATAGAAACGCGTGTTTATATGCTAGATCTAGCGTGTTAACATTTCTTGGATCCGTGTATTTATTAGTAGTGATAAAGATATGCATGTGTACTGTCTTGTTAAAATAAAAAAGATGTTTTCATCCATTTTGACTGACTCTAAACTCACCCATTTTAGGATCACCGATATCCAGAAAATTACTGTGCTGAGCCTGAGAAAGATCAAGGATTAAGATTTGATAGAAAAATACATTAGGTAGGCAAGTGCGAATAAGTACCGAATTCATTTTAATTAGTAAAATACCATCACTAAATGACAAATTAGTTTTATACCATTATAAGCAGTAAAAATTAGTTTTTTGCCATCAATAAATTAATTTGTCAATTTTATCCTTTTAAATATGCCACTGTAAAAATTTTAAATTAGAAATATACCATTACTAAATGAAAAATTAGTTTTATGCCATTATAAAAATTTGATATTAGAAAAATACCATCACTAGAACAATAAATCCAAATTATTATCATTGATTGTTTGATAATAATAGGCCCATAACCCACAGGTCACAGGATCGAAACCTGTCTCTGATACCATGTTTGATTTTGTATAAATCTTGATTTTATTATTTCAAGAATTGAGTATAAGAGTTACACATTGGGGATTACTTATAGTCAGCTCCTCTGAAAACTAAAATAACAAAAATGCCATTAGTCTTCCTACTAACTATACATTGCTTTCTCCATTATTCCTCAGTACTGGACTCATCCAGTTATTGTTCAACATTGATATTGAAATAGAATGGGTAACAATGAGTACATCTGTTTCACACTGACAAAAAGGTAAAATTAATTCTTCGTGATTCATTTTTCACTAAATTATCATAGTAGTTTTGTCCAAAAGCAAAGGTAACAAATGGACCAAAATATGTTCATATTTTTCCCAAATTAATACCTCTATTCGTATTTTTCCTGAATTAACATATTCGAATGTAACATATATATGGCCCAAAATCTATGCGAAACTTTCTCTAAATTACCATGCTAAATGTCACTTGGTTGTTCAGCGCTTTTGGTTTTAGGATTTATTAATGAGGACAATTTGGAAATTTTTATAAATAATGAGAGATTTCATGATGAAATTTTAAGAATTTAATCTTTTTGAAATAAAATACTGACATATATCTAATTTAAACAATTTGATAATGGCATAAGTCTAACAATATCAGATTTTTAATTATCTAATTTTGACGGTGGCATAAACCTAATAATCCTATTTTTATTATCTAAAATTATTTTGTTTCTTTATTAATTTGTCCACATATGAAAGCATCTTATTCTAGTATAAATAAAGAACCAAAAACTAAATAATTAATTATAGGTTAAAACTTTATTAGTTTCTTATCTAAATTTTTCAAAAGAGAACTTTTTTTATTTTAGAAATTAATGTCTTAATATTATACGTCGGCCAAACGACCATACATGTACTTATTAACAATAATTGCCGATATATCAATTGAAAGTATATAACTATTATTAATTATTAAATTACTAACTGTAATGCATTTTTTGTTACTAATTATATAATTTTACTTAATAGATGGATAATATCAAATAAATAGATGGACAATTAGATAAATAGTGGCAGGATGGTGTCCAAAATTTGTTTTTAATAAAAGTACGAATTTAATAGAAGTACGTACTAGTGTCTATTCTGATACGGAAATAAGATGAAAAATGGAATATAACGACATGCCCAATTTGAGTTGATTTAATCATTGGTCCAGTTCCACCAGTAAAGCTTGGAGATTGTGGCCAATTGGTTGGCTGACGAGATTGGATTGGATATGGGTCAATAATTATATATATCTTCACAATTTTCCAATCAACGAATCACTTGGGTATAACAAACAATTGAAAAGACTCGTTAACCTGTTCCATTGCGCTCTCTATCTCGGAAACAACCACAAATTACTTGAACTTTTGCACTACTTGTAGGTCCACAAGAACAATTTCTAATATTACTTGTTTAAGCATTTAATTATTAGAAATAATACTTCAACGTTCCAAAGAGGGTTCTCTCCTTTATTAAGTAATACGAGGGTATTTCGGAAGTTCATCCCTTCATTATTATTATTATTAGATTATTAGATATAATATATTAATTTTAGAGCATTTCTGTAAGAAGATTCGAAGAATCAAACAATCAACTTGGACAGAGGCGATGAGGATATTGGGAAAGAACCTGTTTCCAAGGCCGATAATTCTTCTGGCATCTGGGTAAGTAGAGAACAGGCACCTGTCTCCGTTTGTACATTTCTTACACCTATCCAGGTGACCAGGTTCATTCCCTTTGGTTTTCTATTGGATAGGTTCATTCTCTACCAGACTAACATTTAAATATATGATAATCACGTGGTAACAGATTGCTCTTCTTGGGTGCTACCACATACGATGTGCATCGATCAATTAAAAATAACGAGAAGCCTCCCACAAAGGAACAGCTCGATGCATTGCAAGACTATCTCGATTCAAAGAAACCCCCTCCATCTTCTTGATTTGTAATATTAAATTGTATAATATGAATGAATAACAGTACACGACAGATGTTCGATGAAATGCCCCTTAGAACAATTGCGTCTCAAAGAACCGCTACGCTAGATAGTGATTGATACTTGTTAGTTTTTTGAATTAATAATATTACTTCATTGTATCCAACCATCCTGTGTTGTGTTGCCACGTTTAGGGAGTATACGAGTAGCCTTATACTAAGGTTAATTAACTAGGTGTGGATTATAATTATTCTTTGTTAAATATCCATATTAATGAAGCTCTAAAAGTCTCTTTCTTATTGCCTAGATTGCAGGGACTGTTTTGCTTAACTAATAGCAGAACCGTGCAACATATCCATTTAAAATTTGCAATTATCAGCTCAAAATTATTGTATAGATATCAGCCATAGGCGCATTATTATTTTAAATCTAGAGCTTTTGACTTATTCTATTTTGAGTAATGAGAGAAAATTAAAGCATTAGAAATTCCCATTAGTTGGCTCATACCTCAGCAGTGATGCAAGAAGCATGAAATTGATTTCTTATAATAGTTTTGGAATACTTTACACGGCTATGGATTATGGAACAAAGAAAACCAAAGAATAAAAAGGGTGTATACTAACACATCATCCAATGAAAGTTTCTAATTCAAGGCTCCTAGCTCCACGTGTAACCTGATATTCCTTCTGTCACATAAAATTACTCTGTACATACATCATCAAGATATTTATTGCAGGCTATCTAGCACCAGATTCGCCAAGATATTTGGTGTAGAATGCTATTTTTAATTTCCTCTCATACTTTTGCTAGTGTAGTTTGTTTGTGTGACACGGGGATTAGGAGAGATCTGCCATATGCCACAGGTAGTGCTAGGATTTTCTTGGCCTTGCTAACATATGCTCTCTTTGTGAAGTTATTGTAGTCATTTGCTTCTATTTCATCAAGGATTTGTCTGTACAACAATAGAGAGGCCCATACCTACATATATCAACACATTAGTACATATATAGACTATTTACAGTGTATGCTTTAATTTTGTATAAACAAAAAAAGAATGAAAAAATTGACAAAACAGAGATGATGCGTACTGGCCACCGGCTAGCTTTACTGAGCTCGGTGACACCATTCTCGGCCTCTTGAAAGAACATTCGTGCTCGCTTGATTTGATTCTTCATGAAACTTCTCCATCTGTCTGTTACCTGCCCATTGAATATATCCTCCTCCGAAAGCCCAGCCTGTGCCAGCTCATCTCGAGGGAGGTATATTCTTCCTCTCCTAGCGCTGTTGTTTAAAATTGCAATAGTTTAGAGAGAGTGTAATAGTACATGTATGAAACTATGAACCATAAAATCAGACTGATGCTGACTAGATGATAGCCCTTTGTAGAAATGCAATAACATGATTATCTACTAAGGGGATAAATGTTTATCTTATATCTATGGACAAAATGATTGCAAATTTGTGCAATCTTTTTCATGAGCTCTTAGATCTCTTTTCTTTTGAAGGTGGCAATGATTAAAAGAATGAAGTATTGTAATGATGATTGAGAGGATACGAAACCCTGATCTTGTTAATGCATTTGTCTTTGATTGGGCATGATTAGGAAACATGTCAAGTTGCTTTCTTTGACTTACTCTTCTCCAACGTCCCTTAGAATGTTTGTGAGTTGGTTTGCAATACCCAGGGCCAAGCCGGCATTGTAAACACTCTCAGTTGTGGCCTTAGACTCTGGTGCAATACCCATGACTGGTACACTCATCAACCCTACTGTACCAGCCACATAATAACAGTAGAGGTATAGTTCGTCAAAGTTGTCATATCTCGACTTCCGTAAGTCCAATCTCATCCCCTCAATCATATCCCTGAAAGGCTACAGCATCGGGAAAAAAAGAAAATCTATTCAGTAAAAAGTACATTAGTCTTTCTCTCTGTTTTTTTTTAATATATTTTTTCTGAACATTTGGGAAGAACACCAATAAAGAAACAATTCCGTTGAGAATTTGGGTAGAACGCCAAGAAAAAGAATCAGATATCCATAAACAATTTATCTACAAATTTTTATTTTTAAAGACAATATCTATTTGATATTTAAACTACCTGGATGTCGACTGGAAATCTGGCAACTGTATCAGAAAGAGCAGCATCAAACATATCATAAGGCCGGCCAGCAAACACATCTTCAAGTCTTGCTTCCCATCTATCCAGTGCAGACGGCGTTATATGTGATGCGTTTGGGCCGTCGACAAGCTCGTCTGTCCTCCTACACCACACTACAGAACGCAATTTTATTTTAAACCCCCATAAATGTATTTCGCTGTGCATGAGGTCTTTTTTTGTTATTCTTTTTAGCTTATTTAGACCCAATGGCTTGTATGTAGTATTATAGTTTCATTTTCAATCATTTCCAAGCTAGGTAAGGCTTGTTCTGTAATCCTTCATTATGTTCTAACTTCTTGGTTGCTCTGATGGGTATTTATTGTTTAAATATTTTGGGGCCTAGTCAAGTCTTAATCAAGCTTAAGCATACAGACCTGGGAGAAACGTTTGCAGTCATAAAAAAAATTACTTGGATACGGTTGGTGCCAACTTTAGTAGTTTAGTTCTGGCAATAATTACATCCCAGCTTCCTTAAGATTTTCCAATCTATAACACGTGCAGTTTGACTATTTATTGGTATTTATCATACAACATATCGGTACTAGCATAAATCATTATACAGATTTGTGGTTACATTTTAGTGGTTTCAAATTTCCACTCAAAATATGAACACCTTTAGAAATGGAGAAAAAATTGTGGATTGCAGAAGACAATATATTTAGTAATGGATGAAGTATTTATAAAATCGTTACCGTAAATTGCCCAAATTGCCCTTCTCCTCTCAGGTGTCATGAGAAGTGTCCCTGCCACAACCGGTCAGTTAATTAAATTATCAGAAGACATGCCCACATTTCATGTCTGAACTCAAATTGACAAATGAAAGGAGCTTCAAAATTATAGAAAGATATTTTTTTCTCACCCAAGTAAAATGTCTTTGCATATTCTCCACAAACCTGGCCACACCTGTCATATGCCTCCTTCAGTACCGGTTCTGTACCAGGCAGCACCAAATCAGGGCGGACATCGAGATCCACCATACTCCTTGCTTTTCTCTTTACCAAAGCTGCTTGCTTTAACACCACATCATAAACCTTCTTCTCTGATGAAATTGATAGTTCTTCCTCTGTAGGAGTGGCAACAAGACTTGACCAAACAGAGAAGTTCCTATTGTTTTCTGGCTCAAATCCAACACAAGCATATTTCGAGCCGTTATAGAGAGAACATGAGTTACTCCAGTTTTGCCTTCTTGCATGACTATTTGTTGAACTACATCGAAGCTTGGAGTAGATATCTACTGGCGAACCAGCCCGAGGTAATATAATTGCCATGAGATAAAAATGATTCTAATAAGGCGTAAGTTTGGAATCCGCTAGATTAGCTCATTTCAACTTTGCAAATGGAATAGTCTCCACAAGGTAAGTCTTTCAAGTGCCTACAAAGAAATTCAGATATTATTGGAAGAAATGCTCATTTACTGAACCTGAAGAGCATCTCTATTTGACTCTTCCATGTTAGAACATAGAAAAGAAACCAAAACAGAGCATGAATTGTTAATTTGCAAGTTACAAATTAGAAAACAGAGTGCACACCGAAAGCGAGTGCTACATATCAAATTGTAGTGCTCCTACTGTGCCGACTTTAGTCAAGAAATGCAAAAAGGGGGAAGAGAGAAGAGAAAACAAATGTTCTTTTCTTTTTCTACAAAAATATACTCAAAAAAGATTCCACAAAAGAAGTGCTGACCACTCACCTCTTATCTCTGTCTCTTCCTAGTTCCTACCCCTGACTAGAAACACCTCTCTCTCTAAACAGTGTGTCCACTGCCTCTCTCTCTCTCTCAGTGTGTGTCTCTTCACTTTTTTTAGCACTCAAGTTGGGTCTGATTTGTTTTTGTTTACAGTGCAGAAAGAAGAGGAGTGACACGTGGAGTGAAGGAGGGGCAAAATATGGCCAATGGCGAAAGAGAGAGGGTTATCACATGGGAAGGGAGCGCGGTTTGGTGCGAGCAAGTGTTTTCATGACACGTGTCATTAGGGCTGTCAAACGTTTAGAAACGGAACGGTACATGCCAGTTTCGTTTCCGTTCCGTTTCTGGTAACGTAATAAAAAACCATTCCGTTTCTGTTCCGTTTCGTAAAACGGAACACTTTTCCGTTTCGTTAACTGTTCCGCTACTTATTTTGCACTGATTTCAGCATATTTTCCATTAATTTCAGTCATTTTTGATGAAACGGAACACTAACGTGCATTTCAACCCGTTCCGTTGCCGTTCCGTCTCTGAAAACGTAAGTCATTTACCATTCCGTTTCTGTTCCGTTTCGGACGGAACGGAACGGAAAACGTTGAAACGGTATCCGTTTGACAGCCCTACGTGTCATGGAAGATCCAGGTCGGGGTATATGGGTCCCATAAAAAGGTCTCTCATTCCTGACTCGCTATACAACCTTCTTAATATATCCCAACTACTCCTAGTTCACAATTTAAAGCGAACTCAACTGACATGTGGGTCCCACATGTCTTTCAGATATTAGGTATGTGTTAATGTGAACCTCGTGTAAAGACACATCTAATTGGAGCCACGTCGGAGGGTGCACCGCCAAAACAGAGCGCGCGACCACACGTCGGCCATAGGGGTCTTAAATTCCTTAATGGGTCGGCTTATGGCCACGTCACCATCCAACAAGAGTCTTCAGTCTTGACCGTACTCCTTATACAAGTTATATAATTTTATTATTCTTTCTGACCGTGTTGACTAGTAGACTTCAGAAAAACACGGTGACAGACTGGCAGTAAGTAATAGGCCTGTCAATGTTGAGCTAGGTTAGCTCGGTACTTTGAAACATCAGCCGTACCCGTACCATATACGAACCGGGTACAGGTACCGTATCCGGTACTTACCGGTATAGTCAATGGTCAAC
Source organism: Rhynchospora pubera (assembly GCA_028095005.1). NCBI lineage: Eukaryota > Viridiplantae > Streptophyta > Magnoliopsida > Poales > Cyperaceae > Rhynchospora > Rhynchospora pubera. The sequence continues at coordinate 37,799,447 of CM051460.1, read as the reverse complement.
AATTAATATTTAATGTGTTGATATTAGTGTTTATGACATTTATTTATATAAACTCTAAATTTATATCATTATTTGTGTATATTCAAATCTTAACTACACAAAATTATGCTATATACATTATATTTTATAATATAATATAATTATAGATCAATAAATTATTCAAATAATATGTATATATATATCGTCATACCCGTATCAGAGATTTTGAAAATTTTCGTACCGCCGTACCCGAATCGTACCGGATACGGTACCCGTACCCGTACCAATGCAACATAGATGTTGACACGTTTAAATATTTCATTTAATCTAGTAAAACTAAAATGTTAAACGGAACTCAAAATTTTACATTCCATTTAAACGTTAAAAAAATTTCTTAATAAATTTTGTGTTGTTTAAACACGTGAAACGTTAAATAGAAAGAAAAAAAAAATACTTACATTGGCTCCGTTTGGATGCGTTGAGAATAAGGTAGGAAGAAGGAAGAAGGAAAAAAATTTATTGGGAAGGGGTAAATTTATTGAGAAGTGTGTAACTTTTGTGAAGAGTTTGGATGATTAGAAAAAAATTTATTGATAAAAAGTAGTTATTTCTTATTCCTTATTCCGAGAAGAAGCCATCCAAACGGAGCCATTATAACGTTAAACGTTACAAATTTTTTTTATATCTCTTAAACGGAATATTAAATGTAAGAGGCTATTTACATTAACAACACTAAAGGTTGACGGATCTAGTAAGTAATGTAGCGTTGGACTATTGTTTCGCGGTTACATTGAGAAAATGATTCTTCATCTATATTGCGGCGATAAACTGATAACTACCGGTTTTTGTTTAGTTCTCTCATGCTAAGACACCATCAAAACATTAGCATCCACTATATTACAGTCATGACATCAATATCAATGTGAAACCTTAAAAATGTTTAATTATTTATTTACTGATCTAATTTACGTCTTAATTTCTATATTTGAACTTTTTTTAAATTACTTAATTTATTAACTAAAATGATTTTCAAATAACATAATTTCGATGCACGCTAAATCTTGACGTGTTTTTTTTTCCATGAGACTACAAATTAGATGTCATACTTAAACAAAAAGTATATATCAAGTACAGTCGATATTTAATTTTCCAGAAATAGAGTAGATATAAAAATTCAGAAATATTCACATGGAAAACTATGACAGATATATAAATTTTATATCACTCTTAGTGAAATAATATTGCATACTAATTAATGTCTCGATTGTAATAATCTGGCAAAAGCGATGCAAAAACCGTTGTTGTAGATTTTGTGTTACTAAGGTTTTTGTCTTACATCTGTGTCAATAATTTTAGCTTTGCTAAAGGTACGGATAGAAATCTAAATTAAGATGACTTATAATTCTCCCAGTAAAATGAAAAAGCATGATTATACAAAACTCACTTTATTAAGGATGTGACCCCAAAGTTAGAATTCTCGCATTGCATGTCCCGTTTCTCCATAAATTTACTTTCCAACCTCAAAAATCAAATTATACCTTCGTTTTTTTTAATATATTTAATATACTACTTGTTAAAATCTAGAATACATTGTAACAAGCAAAGAAAAGTATTAAAGATAACAAAAACAAATATTTTAAATATTTATTGGCTATTTCAAATTTATGATTGCTCACCGGACATGCAGCCGGATGGGACCACAGAAGTAAATATTAGGCACAATTATATGACGAGTAGAAATACAATTGAATAATTGGGATTAGAGTACCAGCTAAACAGGAAATTTTCTTGGTGGTTTGTAACATTCAGATATTTTTTTTGAGGGCTAGCAAAATATGACAATTTTTATTAATAAAAAAATTACAAAATATTATAGCAAAATGGGTACCAACAAGTGATCTCCTAACAAAGCAAAACTAACAAAGACAACCCCATACTGGTATTAACACTTGGTAGTAAACTTTCAAGTTCCAACCAAAATTTCTCCAAAATAGCAATATCGATCCAACAACCAGTTGAAACTGGTACCACAACAAATAAACTGGTTTCTGTCAGTGCCAATAACAAACTAATGCCTGACACTTCCAAATGCAGCCTCGACCTAACCATACAAGGCCCATCTTCACTTAAAAAAGAAGACACACAACCTACACTCGTCACACCTGCCACTCGCTTTCACCTTGAACGTCCGCACGCCAAGAACAATAGAGCAGTGCTAAACAACCACCATCGCATAGCCGACAACTCAACCTTCTATCAAACACCTCTTCGACCACAACGCCCTCACCGGTCATAACAAACCACAACCTCAATGACCAACCAACCACCACTTTGCAACCTAGTTTCGCTAAAGTACCAAATTCGTTGGCTACGATAGCCACACTTGCGACACACACCACACTTGCTGAGAAACGCTGGTCACTATGCCAATGACTAAACCGTTCTCCACAACTGAAAAGGTAGAGAAAGCCAGATGTGAGAAATACCGATCACCAAGTCGCCGGAGAAGGAAACAAAGAAAAACTGAGCCAAAAACAAATGAAAAAAAGAAGAGAAATGAGAGAGGAGAGGAGGTGGGGAAGGCCAGTGGGCAGTGGTGGCCTTCTTGGCTAGGGTTTTCAATTTGCTTAAGGGAGAGAGCGAAGGCGGCACTCGCCGAGGTTAGAGGGGTGGGGAGGTGGGGTGAAGGGTAGACGAGAATGATCTCTCACAAGTCTCCTATGCAGCGTATCAATATTCGTGCGGGTACAGTGCGGCTAGGTTTGTGTCGGAAAATACAGTTAACATTCAGATTCTTGAGTTTGTACTTTGTAGGTACCACCGGTTGGTCCGATCTGATCTATATCGCCCGGTAAGATAAAATGCCTATAGCATATTGTATAATAGGGGATTAAGGATAATGCATGACATCTTTCAGTACCAGGCCGAAAGTTATTGGGAGCCATAATTCCAGGCTCCCTACTGAACTGACATAAAGGGGCCCACATATTGCCCCACTACCTACCTCCCAACAGACAATTTATGCATCTTTTGTTTTTAGGAGAACTGCATAAGAAGCATAATGTACGGTTTATGCATCTTTCGTTTTTAGGAGAAAATTTGAGCTAGAAAGAAGCACGTGTCATGTTGGAGGTCTTTAGGCGGTGTGTTTCTCTTCAGTTAATGGTGGCACCACCAATCCACCTGATTTCGACTATGACTAGACCAATTCCCCACATCAATGCTCCTAGACTAGACTTAAAAAGCTTGGAGTACTAGATAACGTGTCCACACTATTTTAGATTTGCTGTAGACTCTATTTTAGAGGCCCATGACGATGGTTTGGGTAAAGGCACAGTGAAATCAGTCATACTTTCCAAAGGCTATTCATCTAACCCGAAAAAGAAAAACAAAAAAAACAAAAACAACAACAAAACTACCTTTTCTTCCCTGATAAAATTGGTACAATGTCAAAAACATTTACATGACTTCAATTCCTACATAAGCATCTCATACCTTGAAATGCTAGACTAATCTTATCCTTCTCACTATTCTATGAAGATTCAAAGAAAGCATCATTTACTCATTTAGTCTCCAGTTGGCTTCCTACGAAGTAATTTAAAAAAACTAATTTTCTAATGCAGTATGGCTAATGAGCACACCATCATCCCAAATTTCGGACCACCTATGAAATATATCAAGTTTAAGCCGTTAAAAATTTCAAGTATTATCATTAGTTCATTACATCTTCAACTTTGGATTAGATATTAGTACACTACAGGTCAGATTCAGAATTAGTGTATATAGACTACCTACCTTGATCCATTTGCATCTACATATAAGCTCTCACCATGGCGCCACCCATTTTGGAAATGACAAAAAATTATGCTACCGTCTCTGGAATAAAATCTCCCTTCTCCATTAGCTCTTCCTTTCCAAAAATTAGAAAACCATCTATCACCTCCTTGAAAATAATACCATCCCTACACCATTGTCAAATTATATAAAAAAAAGTTGAAATTTCACTGTATTTAAGTTCAATGAAAAATTAAGTTGTAAATTCAGTGTACCCCTGCGAGACAAAAATAATATCACTAATTATAAACCCACTAAAGATTATTCACCCTCAACTCTTAAAAGATGCTCGAACTAGCCTCCTTCCTCACTTTTATTCCTAAACAGGAAGAACTAAGGTATACTCGGTATTTATTTTTAAAATGTTGGAGACTATGCATATTTGCATATAATAATAATCTTACATATTCCCTGCAGGCAAAAAGGTTTGTCATTTTCAGAAGCAAAAATGAACATACACCAAGAATTTGAGTACCTTTCCATGGATTAGATCATCCCTCCATGTGCCATGAAAGACATCACCATTGCTATAATAAAAGGTGCCTACACCAAATCTCTTGCCATTTCGCCACATCCCATCATAAATGCTCCCATCAGCAAACGTCAGGCGGCCCTGTGACATTTATGTTGTAGTTAGTTATTAATATGTGGATCATTCTGTGATCTAGTGATCAGAAAATACCTTTCCTTCTGGAATGCCACACTGGCATCGACCCTTATAAATACCTCCTTTATATTCTATTTGTACAACCGGGCTCCAAGTCTTTTCTGTTTCTCTCTCTGCTTCCTGATTTGTAAATAAAAAGCATTAACTCGGTTAAAAGGCCAACAACAAAAACATGAAGTACAATTATTATATTTTCAAAGTAATATCAGTCCATAATGTAAAAGAGAATGAAAAATCATACCAGCATTGATGCAGCTCGGTTAGAAAGCAAGCCTTGCTTCCTAGGTTCAGCAATGCTTCTACCTTTTATTAACTCTACTGCAGAGTTGCAAATATCTAAAACTGTCCCCAGGCCACTGTCACCTGATTCTTCCTTACAAAGGGCATTTTCAGCATTAAAGGATGTGGGCTCTACACTGTCGCAACAACTCTTGCCCTGCATAGATTCTCGGCTCCCAGAGGACTTCACTCCAACTGGGATAGTAAAAATATCAATTCCGTCAACGCTTTTAGATGCCTTCGATGCATCCCTCTCTTGGGCCCACAACTTCGCCATGTGGAATCCAGGTCCAAAGCTCCAGAATGTACCCTCATTCTGAGATGCTGTGATTGATTACAAAACAATGTTAGAAAAAGAGCATAAAGGAGAAAACGGCTACAGGATACACATACTAAGAGAAATTCTAGATATATACCTTCAATTGTTTGCTTATAAGATTCTGACATTGTACCCATGTCCACAGTCTCTGTTTGTTTCTTTTCTAAAGTTGAAACATCATTTTGCGGGCATTCATTTTCCAATTCGGGGGTTTCTTGTCTGGCGATAAAGCGAGAAAGGAAAGGAATTCGTGAAGCTAGGCCTGAGAGAAATCCTTTGTCCGGTTCAATGCTCTGTTCACACCTGAATATTCACAAGTTTCATTGAACACAGGAAACTTTTAACACCAGCACGGCAGCACCTACTACAAAATAAGTATTCTCAGTTTCTTACCCAACAGCAAGGAGAGTAATTATTGTAAGTCTTGGCTCAAAACCAGGCTCGAAAATTTTGGAGCATATAATTTCTCCACCAAAATTTGACATTCGACGAAATGTACGTATAATAGGGACCAAATCACTTTTTTCCAATAATGATGCAGCTGTTACAGTAATGAAAACAACACCATTCGAAACCTATGCAGATGGAGAAAAATGGTGCCATAAGTATAAACTAAAATAAGTTGAGGCAACTGATAAAACAAGAACAATTTAAGTTTATAGCATGAGCTAACCTTAATTCCACTGCCTAAATATAAGTTGTTTGATATGGCCTGCTTTATTGCTGACTTGGTGCTATAACCAGCACCAAAACTAATCCTAGCTTCTCCATGGCCCTCTAAAAGCTATCATGTAAAGTTTCAGTCTATGGAATGACAAATTAAAACGTAAAAGGGAGACAGTAAAATGAAATTTAAAATCGTACTTTTATGGCTTCTGATGGACTAATTTCTTTTGTTGGTTGATTCGGTGAAGTTTCTAAGAGATGACATGCCTGATAAAAAGAACACAAAGAGTTGGAACAAGAACTACCAGATTTTAAACTATATTAGGGTAAAAGTTTTGGCATACCAAAGTCATGGCTGAGATCATACTAATAGACAATATAACAACATTATTTGCACTTTCAAAAGCTTCTGACAGGGTTTCAGCTTCTGTCTTGCGTAGAGAATCTGCATCTATCACTAAAAAAAATGAAAATATAAATAAAAAATCAACTAAAAATATTAATACAATTAAATTATAGGCAATGAAAACTCATGCTTTCTTCTTGTTGCTACCTATGTAGAAGTTTGAGGACTCCTGAAGCTTCCTGATCAAATTATCAGCCTATAAAGGACAAGTATTAGTAATCAGCATCCACTAGATTAAATGGAATTATAATTTTCTGATTTTTGGATGAAGTAGTGTACAAGGTAAAAACTTTATACAATTCACCAACAATGTTTTTTTGTTTTGTTTTGTTTTTGTTTTTGTTTTCCAATTTCAGGGTAGAAGTAAGTCGAGTGATCAACTAACTTATACCTCCTCTCGACGCCGTCTTCCCTCAAAGCTAAAAGGCCTTAAAACAATCGAAATGGCTAGGATTCCTTTAGATTTAACATAGCTCAGAAGCTCTGTTGCAGTAATATGTTCTAAACCATGTCCAGTGCTTGCCACCTACAACGACAACTACACCAAAGTTAGATTAACAATTAGGACATAATAAGAAAATTTTCAAGAGCATTCAAAATGGAACTTTATAGGGAAAGGATTGTACAAACAAGAATGAGTGTTGACGGGCATGGATGCAGCGAAAGGGGAAACTCCAAATCTCTAATCATTTCATCTAAAGTACAAAGAAAGAAACAACATCGGAAGTAATTATCAATAACCAGAGATTTATATATTACAGCTACTGTTTTAGATAAGCATAAACTAAAAGCAAAGTCTTAAGTTTAGAACTATTGCTATCAATCTGATGTATTTGTCAGCCTGACTAATCAGCAAGGATGGGAATTGAAAAGCAACAACAGATTCAATAGTTGGGTACCTCTGTATTCCTTAAAAACAACAGATCCAACTGACTCAACTCATCTAAATTCACCTCATTGTATATCAGCAGCATCAGTGGTAGCTCTTATTTTACTTTTAATTTATTTTTAGGAGAGGACTGGTTGGTTTGGTTGTTCAATGGGGGGTTTTGTGTGTGTGTGTGTGGGTGGGTGGGTGGGGCGGGGGGTGTTTAGTTAAAGAAGAAAAATAGGTTGTTTTAGTCACTTTTAGAGGTTTATGGTCCCTGTGTCAAGCTTTCCTATAAAACTAAGCACAATGCAAATTGCAAAAATATGCTTACCTGTTCCCTGACATCTTTGGATCAATTGCACCCCTGAAGAATCTTTAGAATGCATTGTCCTGCAACAAACATTTATTTCATGGAAGAGGGAAATGAATATCCTAATCAAGGGACATGCAGCAATATATCAACTAATCAATTTGTGCTCTCTTTGCAATTTGGAAGAGGAATACTTATTTCTTCAGCCAGGTGATTTGGTATCCTCACAGGGTGACAGTTGCTTTGAGAATTATCAACTTCCATTCCAAAATGACAAAATCCAAATGATATCAGCACAAATTAACTGTCTATCGGCATCAAATTGAGATAGATTCACAAACCCTAGCATCCCACCCTTGATATAATTCGTGGAGAGCTTCCTTTTTATCGACAGAAAAAGATGGTAACAAACAAAGTTCAATTTGACTAAATTTCATGAATTACCAAAAGCGGAGCCGAGAAAGGGAGGAAGAGAGTAAGCTAGAGCTCAAACAGAAGTCTATCACGGAGTCCTTGCGGCTTCCTATCCCAATCACCTCCACAGGATCCGAGTCGCCCGAAATTGAAGTCGCATGCAACTCACTTTGCGAGCAAGAGAGCGAAAATGCAGTTGAGGAAACCTTATCTCGACGGAGACAAGAGAGATGACACCGTCGATGCACTCCGCCATGTGAGAACGAGAGAAAGCTGCTGCTGCTACTGACAACAGCCATGAGAGAGAGCAATCCGCATCCTCGACAGTCCTTTTAAAGGACTGTGCCGAGCAGTCGTTTGATGCGTATCATTGGATCAAAATTGAATGGATCGGAATAGATACGGAAAAATCTCTTCTCTCTCCAAGCTACCCTTCACTGCCCGAGTCTCTGAAATTAACACAATCTTCTATTAAACAAAGGAGACGGGTTTCATTTTTATACTTAGTGGGCTCGCGACGAAACGGGTTTAGATCCGTTATTAACTCCGACCATCGCAGTTGTCAGGGAAAGGCTCTACAGCATCGTCGAAGTGAGGAGACGACATTGGTGGGGTCAGTTCGGATTTCATTTGCTTAGTTTGACGGGAGAACGGAAAACTGGTACGGTGAAGCAGTGGGTTGGTACCGGCATTGAGTGAGAGCGTATGGACCGACATTGAGTGAGAGCGAATGTTTTGGAGTTTCAATTGAGCTCTCACAAGCTCTGTACAAGCCTCCACTAAGCAATCAACTAAATAAATGAGTAACTACAATGCACAAATGAATAATCACATAATGAGTAATGATCAAGAGCAAATAAATCTGATGCATAATAATTGAATAAATGGATTGATAGTAAGTCATCAAAGGTACTATTTGGTTTATGCATACCAAATTATAACAAACTGGAAAGAAACCATATGCCATACCAGTAAGTGGAAACTCCATAATAATTGAAAACTCAGGTCACTGATATACAGTGGCGATTAAAAGTAAGTGGTACCTAACATCTACCAGTAACCAGTTGAGGTTCATGTGTTCTTTCTTTTACCAAGCACAACTTGCAACTAGATCACTTTATTGGATTTCACCTAAATTCTGTTGTACAGCTCTATGACTAAGCTTATGATACACCTAAATGATCTCAATTTAATTACTATCTATTAAAAAAACAATATGAAATCTATTTAAAAGAAAAAGAAAACTAAAGAAACCCAAAAGATTAGAAAAAGAAATTTACAACAGCTTTACTCTTTTTTCAATTTAAATTTTGTACATCAAGCTTACTTATTCAGCACATAAAAATTAAAAAGCATCCAATAAGACAATTAAATAAAATACGAAGCACACACTTATAATTAATTAACATCACAACTTCAGTTAAAATAGAAATGCACTGATATAGTTACATAAAAACAGTAAAGAAAGTATCATCTCAGTTCAATAACATCTAAGTAGCATTGATCATTTAGAAAATTCATTCTAATTAGAGGATACAATATACCTTCTCAAAGTAACAAAATAATTTTATACTAAATACCAAAATACACTCTCTATGTAACCAATATGCATCATTACAATCTATTCCCATATCTCCTGTGCCAAAAATTGATTTCAAAGATGATCTCCAAAATAGAAAGCTAGATAAATGAATCGAATTACACCACTACAAGGATTGTCAAAATACAGCACCAAATGAAAGAACATGTAACTTCAAGTACCATGTACACATTATTATAACCATTCATCCAGATTACACAAAAAAAACATCAAATTAAAAATTCCTAGTAATAAAATAAGAGAATGAGGGTCTTCAATCATATGTCGACTCCAAGCCCACCAATTGCAACGGTATCTCTTCCATGTCCATCAACTGCAGCACCTTCTCTTTTATTGACTTCTCCCAAGGACCTGACCAGTGCAAAAAAGATTAAACCCAAAGAGCAAACAAACTAAACCAAAATTGCAAACTGATGGCTTAGAAATCCTTAAGGATCTGATTATCAGTTGTTAAACTAATATTTTGACCTATGTTTGAAATGGTCCGCCTAGTTGTGGAATTAAGCACAATTGACTAAAAAACACTCTCACTTGAGAAATTGAACTAGAACTTATTTTGAGGAAAACTATATTATACAATTAAGTCATGAAACTCACTTTTACTGGTTCCCTAACTAGTAGATTTTCGATACATTTGGTGATGCGATTGACAACTACACCAAAAAGATCATGGAGCTATCCAAAGAGGCATACAAATCCTTTTTCATACATTTTATGGTTTGTCAATGGCCAGATTGAATATCATTTCGCAAAAATTATAAAATGTATAAAAACTAAGATCCAGGGTTTACAACACAAAGGAGAGAGAGATCTAGAATTTAGCAGATCGGAACTATTTTGCTTCGCCTCCACGACAGGCCGTCGCTTCCAAAATCGCTGGATTTCTCTCTCTCTCTCCCCTTTCTTTCTTTCTCATCAGTACACGCAGAAAGAAGTTTGAAGGATTTTTTTTTTTAATATAAGGAATCGGGGACTCGGGCAGGGAGGGCAAGTTGAAGAGTGCGATTTTTCCTTCCGTCTCTCGCGTGCCGTTGGATCCAGATCGGACGGATGGAGTCAAACGACTGCTCGGCACAGTTCTTTTAAAGGACTGTCGAGGATGCGGATTGTGAGAGAGAGAGACAGAGAGGAACTGCTGCTCGGCAAAAGCACGAGCGAAATTTTACGCAAGCAATATGGGCCAATCTGACGCTAAATTGTTGGATAAATTGACGATCAAAGGGCCAGTATCTACAATGTATGGGTCGAATGTGTTGGGCTATGACCCAATTTGTGGGCCGTTCTCTTTTGAACTCTGTAATTAGTTCCTCCAACGTCCTTTTCATTCGGGCTGATAAGTACAATCAACCAGTCACTCAATCAAGCAATCATATATTAAAAACGGAAAAAAAGCGCTGACCAGAAAAGGAAAATGCATTCCTCTCTAACCGCGAGCCCCTTACGCGACTTCACTCTCACCTCACGTCACTCTCACCCTGTCTCACCCCATCGCGTGCATCCCTCCGTCCGTCGTCCGTCATCCCGTCGTCCTTCTCTTCGCGTCATCCCGTCGTCCGTCGCCATCGAGCACTCCGTCTCCATCAGCCCTCTCGTCGCCGTTGAGCACATCGCAGTTGCGCCCTCCCGTCACCGTCAACCCTCTCTTCGCGCCTTCCGTCGTTGTCTGCCCTCCCTTCTTTATGACAAAACATTACAATAATCAGAAATGACTGTTATTTACTCCCTCACATGTATTAAAATACTCCCTAGTGGTTATTTAGTTACTCCCAAACAATAGCAGAATCAGATATGAATGTTATTTATTTCCTCACATGTATTAAATACTTCCATGTACTAATTATTTACTCCTTCGTAGGAAGTTAGTTACTCTCAAACAATAGCAGAATCAGAATTGAACGTTTACTCCCTCACATGTATTAAATACTCCCTTATATTTTTTATTTACTCCCTTAAACTATATTAGTTACTTCCTAACGTATATTATTTACTCCCTGCATATATTAGTTACTCATTTTAATCAACTACAAATTTAGACATATTACTTACTCCCTTAAACTATATTAGTTACTCTCTTAAATTAAATTAGTTACTCTCTTACATACATTATGTACTTCCTTACTTGTATTAAATACTCCCGTACTACTACTTATTTAGACCCTTATAATTATTTAATCACCATAAGAAGAAAAAAGAGGTTTAGAACTAATTCTGTTACAATTTGGGAGTAACTAAATTACTATAAGAGATGATATTAATCAGTAAAGGGGAGTATCTAATATGTATAAGGGAGTAAATAACATACATACCTGATTCTGCTGTTTTTTGGAAGTAACTAAATTACTATAAGGGAAGAAACTGTTGGAATTGTGTTCTAAAAGTTATCTTATGGTGATTACTATTAATGTTATATTAATGAATTGGATGTTATTACATTTTATTCCATGAGTTTATATTCGTATTTAGAAGTGTTCAAAAAGATGCTCTCGGTCTTGAACCGCAGAACTCTAAATAAAATTAATATATATCTCTAAAATGTTAACAGGTCTTGGATATTAGCAGGAACACTAATATGCCATACAAGACTGTCATATTGATTAAAAGTACGTTGTAGTTCTGTAAACGTTGATAAAGGATTATCATTTAATAACACGAGTATATGAAAAGTTTCATATATTGAACATACCTAATTGATAAAAATATTATATGGATTGTGTTTGTGTCATTAATATTTTTATCGTGTCATTAATTTTAAGATTGATATGATATATTTTCACATAAGAAATATGCAACGTGATTATTACTTAAAATCATTTAAAGCTTGTGGTGATAAAAGTAATAGTTCTTTGTATATAACTTATGTAGGAGGGAAATATATATGTCAATAACTAATTGTCACTCATGAATTGAGAAATGATATTATAAAGGGCCCCTTGATAAAGTAAGATTATAAATGGATTCAATATAACTGAAGTGCACTTATAATTATATGATCCTACTTATTAGAGATCAAGAAAAGATTATAATACGAAGATGACACAGCCCTACTTTGTATAATAATCATAATAACATATGGTAAGGAATAGACACAAGTAAAGTTAATAACGTTACTAGTGTTAGGAAATGGCTAATTTTTAATTTATGTGCTAATTACAATTAATTTAGAAATTAAAACATCAAGCATCAAAGAATCTAGTACAAAAGTTCATTCAACACACAAGAGAAAGAGAAAGGTTTCACCTCTTCTTGAGTCGTATCAAGAAGGAGATCCTAGGCTTTGAAACCGGTGGCGTGCTTCTCCTTCTTCTTCAAATTGCCTCGAGTCCACCTAGAGATTAACCAAGCTCTCTAATTGAAGTTGTGCTAGCAAATTCAATGAGAACTAGGCTAATCCTAAGATGACACCATCTTCTAATTCACCAAATAGAACTTTAATGGAGGGTGTATGGCTCAACACATGAGCAAGAGAGGAGGAGGAGGGTGGTGGCTCACGGCCAAGAGGAGAGGGGAGGGATTAGTGGCGGCTAGGGAGAGAGGAGAGAGAAAAAGGATCCCTAGGGGTCCTTTTATAGCCAACCAACCCTAGGTGCAAATTGCTAGAAATTACACATTTTGCCATCCCACCTACCACTCTATGGCCAGCCCCATTATTGGGCTTTATGGGCCTTTTGCTCCTTCTTAAATGGGCTCTAATTTTTATAATTAAATCCATTTCCAATTGCTCTTTGTTTGGACTATAAATCTGCTATATACAAATTAGCCCAATAATTTAATATAACTATTTATATTAAATTTAGTTGAACCAAAATAATTATTAACTATTTAATAATTATTCTAGGATTATCCTATGCTATTATTTATTTCTCTATGACCCGTTTGACTTAATTAATTAGTACGTTCTATAACGGTACATAATTAATTAATCAATTCGTCATATTATCCGCAATTTTCACTGTTGCGAATAAATAAATAAATAAAGCACTGTCTTGGTCAAAACTCTATTTGTGTGACCCTTTGAGGATTTATGCTATGTTGGACATGGAATTAAATCGTTATTTAATTCCAATAATCATAAGCGGTATCTAGCAACACGTTATGATTTCCAATTCGCACAAATAGTGTACTGGTACAATATTTTTAATCCTGCATGAGAGAATAATTATGTTTCTTATGTCACACGATATCATTGTATAATCTAAGATAGGAATGTGTCATTCTTGGAGATTATACGTTTCTTGATCTAGAGTTGATCGCTTAGTTGCGCACATACGATCCAACTCCATCAAGAGGCCCAAACAAATATCGTCACTCACTAAGTGAATTAATGAGGGACATACGGTTTTCTTGATGATTAGCTTTTCCCCGCATAATTCAAGAGAACATAAATAAAGTCTGTATAGCAGCCCTTATCGGGAATCAATATTTATTGAACCTATCCTCATGTGGAAAAGATAAACATCTCAAACTTAGAACCAAAATCATAACGTAATAAATAATGACACATAACACAATCCATATATTTATTTCGTTGGGTCAAGTCCTGTACTATGTTCCATAGCATAAACATATGCAATTAAGTTGGTAACTCTTTACCTATGATTAGTAGAACTTAATCATCACTTAACTTGCATACTAATCTTATGTGATAATTAATGTTCCTTTGTTAATTATCAAGATTATGGACCGTTTAGATTTATTATTGTCATTCTAAAGAATGATCCACAGAGATCTACAATTAAGATCCTCAACCTGAATAATCTGTCAATAATAAAGCTAGGAACAGATGATAAAATATCATCCACAACATAAACTAATATTTAAGTCATCAAATTATTGACTTCTAGGACATAACTCCAACAACTAGAAGGATCGTGTTTCGTAAAAGGATTTGCTAAACATCTATATTATTTGGGTAGCTGTAATGTATGCTAGAGAACCGCTTACAGTTTTTGGAATAAAATATTTTATTCCATTGCCAACATAGTATGGATCCTCAATATAGGTCACACCAACTGAATGGGAAACAAGAAATATATTTTCCATGTACAAGATTTCATGTTGTATGAAATAAAGTGTACAAATAGAAAATTATATCACATGACGTAATTAACTAGCAAGGAATAAATTTATTCATATGTGAATATTATGAGTATAATATATGTTTCACATACTATAATAATATACTAGGTGGGGAAATCAAGCTTCGCTCGATATATGCGATACAGACAACCAATGAAGAGAATGAAGAAATACATTATTTTGTTAATATACGTAATAATAAAAGAGATAATTAGTTTCATGGCACCGTTTATTTTGTCAATTAGCAAAATGTCATTCTTAAATTGCTAATTAAATTTATGTCATTATAGAATTGCTAAAATTAGTTTTATGCCACTATTTCTCTAAAAACATACTAAATTATAAAAATACCATTACAAAATTTGTCATTATTATCTTTAATGACCAAAATAATCCTCATAAAAAACAAACCCTAAAAAACCAACGTCGATGCTCAGGGAAAAATTAATGCACAAAACCTTCACTGTGAAAAATTTATGAAAATTTTATTTTATTTTTTTTTCTATTTTGATGTCTCTGTCAACCGAACACCATCTATAGTCAATCTATTCTCCATGGAAATTAAAGGTCATATAAATTCTAACTTCTCATCATTATCCTTTTAAGTTTTTTCTATTAGTTTTCATATATGTATCTGCGGAATCCATTGCTGGTATAGATTCTAATTTATGAACATAGAAAGATTCTTTCAATGAAATTTTGCTGCCCTCGTTGTTTTATGGCCTTACCAATGCAATTATTAAATACGTTGATGTAACTTAATTTGATTATAAAGTGCTGCCTTGCCCTCTTCTTTACCACTTACTACTTAATAATGCAAACAGAACTAAAGATTTACTAATCTAAATTTTCAGGCGTATTACTCAGAATTCATGGCAGAATATACTTAACGTTAGTAATGGTAAAAATAATATACTTAATGTTACTAAAAAACCACGCCAAAATATACTTAATATTGAACTGCAATAGATTTTATTGATGGTAAAAATAAAATGGTAATTATAAAATGAATTATTATTGATTTATAATGGCATAAAACAAACTATATTTTCTTGATGGCATATCACTAATTTTCTAATTTTATAGTGGTATATTTAAAAGGGTAAAATTGTCATACAAATGTCCGGCGGCAAAAAACTAATTTCTATTATTTTATAGTGGCAAAAAAATAATTTATTATTTAGTGATAGCATATCTCTAATTTTAAATATTTGCAGTGGCATAAATCGAAATCACCCATAATAAAATTACTTAGGAACACGTCTTATTATGAAAATATAAAAAATATATTGGAAAAATGTGAACGGCTAATCTGAAAAAAAAAGGGAAAAAATAATGGCAAAACGTACAATTAAATTGAACAGTAGTAAACCGGACAATAAAACAAATATAATTAAAAAATAATAGAGAATAAGATAATGGAGATATTGATTTAAAAAAAATAAAAGACTGACAAATATGTATTAAATATGTTATTAATTTTAAAGTTGTAAAGAAAAATGTATAAAAATTTTCGTATTTCTGATGGGAATAATTATATGCATTGTTTTTTGTTATTATATTATGTTGACTTTGTAATAGATTAAAGTTTATAGAATACATAAAAACAACTATTAATTTTGTTGGACTCATAATTGAAGCATCATAAATACTCCTCTGAAAAAATTATGTCCGGAATACCAAGAAAAAGAAATACATAAATAAGGCAGTAATGATCAATTACGATTGACTTTTATAATTTGAGTAATTTATATTGTAGGTAATTATAAAAACAATCTTATAACCTACTTTCTTATACGCATGAAATTCATGGTTGATATCCGCACCTTGCTCTGTTCATATACGTACATATTTGAGTATGCATTAGCGCGTAACAAAGAAGAAATAAATTGAAATATTTTTAAAGAAAATTATAGCAAATTGGGCGTTTGAAATTGAACATGCAACAAAAAAAGAAATAAAAAAAATCAAATGTTAATGAAATTATTATAACAATATGACATTGGACCGTCATCAAGATACACCGACCCCGTTCTTCTAATGGGAATAACTCCAAATTAAATGATGAAATTATATATATATTAAATACGCAATGAAAGGCGTTGAGCAGTAAGAAACATAGCGATAAAAATAAACATTAGCATCTCTATTACGAAAGGAAACGTTTTACTTTTTTGGTAATTATTACCATTAAAATGAGCAATAAAGGGAAGGAGATAAATGTCATGTCTTAGGTAATAATAAAAATTTTGTGTTTCTCTCGCAATTTCTCATAATGACCATCCGTTATGAATATTTATTTGAGATTTACATAGCTCATTAATGGCCAGGTTTGAACATATCGTCACAGCTAATTATCTATTTTGGGTGTGTCCAAAACTTTTGTTGAGATGGACACTCACGGTTTTTTTTATTCATAAGGCTCCGTTTGGATAGGTGTGGGAAGAAGGGAAGAAGGGAAGAAGTAGAAAAAAATATTGAGAAGTGTGTAACTTTGTGAAGAGTTTGGATTGTTTATAAATTTTTTCTTCCTTCTTCCTTCTTCCTATATCCAAACGGTGTCACATAATAAGTGTTTAAAAAATCGTAAAAAAACCATTTAAACCGGTAACTGAACCGGCCGGTTTATTATTTTGAACCAGAGAAACAAGTAAGTTAAATTGAAAACAATACAAAATTTGTTGAGATGGGGAATCGAACCCTAGTCTTTATGCATAAAAGATAACATACTTAACCATTATGCCACATTATTCTTTTGGTATAAATAGACTTTTATATATTATTATACCAGTTTGTAAACCGATAAAACCGATAAATCTCGATAAACCCCATACCGGCAGCCTCACCGGTTTGATCGCCGGTACGGTATTTAAAACACTGCATATAATATTGAATTTTTATCTTTTTGGCAATAATAGTTTCACCATATATCATATAGCTTATACAATAAAAAAAGTTAATTTACGATAATCACGTTGGTGGTCCTTAGTACATTCATGGCTCCGTTTGGATGGCTTCTTTCCGGAATAAAGAATAAGGAATAACCACTTTTTACCAATAAATTTATTTCTAACCATCCAAACTCTTCACAAAAGTTACACACTTCCCAATAAATTTACCCCTTCCCAATAAATTTCTTCCCTTCTTCCTTCTTCCTACCTTATTCTCAACGCATCCAAACGGAGCCCATAATAAATTTTTTAGCATATGTTAATCCTATCATGATTGGTGCTGGTTTGGTACCAGATATACCTTCGATACTGGTACAGCATATTGCACAATATCCACGACAAACATACAATTAGTGTGAGACAATTACAAAATGGATCCGCGATTAAAAGGCCCATCTCTTTCCTATCTCATTTCTAAATATGAGATAATTGTGCACATTGATGAATGATAATTGGAGTTCCAGCATTATAATATAAATTCAAAAGCTTCAAAAAATTAAACAAACATGTATTCTGACATTTTTAACCTTCTTTATTAAGCTTAAAAAAAAAATGAAACCCCACCATTCCATGCCATCTGCTACTTTGCTTGGTCATTTCGAAAAAAGTACTGTTATGGATCTGTTATGAGGGAAAAAAATAACAAAAAGAAAGAAAAATGTAGGAAAAAATGATTTTGAAGTTGAGGAAAAACATGATGTACTAAGAAAAAAAATTACCATTCCTGTGAAGTTCATTGGCTCCTTACTGTAATTTCTCACGCCTCTCTCTTTTAACACATGCCGCTAATCCAGCTCAAGATGAAATAAAATAGAAAATTAATCGATTTTTAATTTGGTGAATCTTTTGACCCGTGGCTAAGATCAAAATAAATATATTGTATATTGTAAAAAATACAAATTGAAGTGGAAAATGAGGACAACGTAAAAAATATGTCATACCTGTTGATCATGTGGCAACCTATTGGTCGAGCGGCGCCATCTCCTATCTTTCCTTTCCATTGATCTACAGCTCTCCACCGAAGAAGCCCAGAAAGCAGCCCATTAGAATTCGATTGATTGATAAAGAGTCTCTAGGATTTAGTCAATTTGCTTTTTTTTAATCGATGGTACCAAAGTCAGAATCATTAACTTTTGAGTTAATGAAAGAAATGCTGAATTAGATTTTTGATGGAAACCTAATGACACTGGTCAGGAGTTAAGGCATTGAAATTTAATATTATTTTCATTTTGCATGTACAAATTGGTAGGGTATTGTTGAACCATAAAAAAATCACGATAAACGAAGGGGAATGAGAAGGAAATGAGAAACAAATAATAAGTGAATATGATGCGTATATAGCTACAGTTGCATGAAATCAAACTCTGAAATGCACGAAACATGGGGATAGGTGAAGATATTAACAAAAATGAGGAGATGATGGCGTAAGAAAGTAACAAAAAGCCATGAAATATCAGTTCATATAGTCGAACTGCACCCCTCCAATACACTTGAAACAGAGAAAAGAAATACAGTGAATTCAAAATCTCCCTCCGTACAGTAAACAAGCCCTCGGCTTCACTTGTTCCTTGAAGACCATGACTGACAGATTGAGAAGGTTGTGCGCGGTTCACAGAACACCGAGTCCATGCGGAAGGGATTAAGGAAATGTCGCTGGGCATCTGGTGTTGTTTAAACTTTGACCCCTTCGTGCATACGAGATGGCTGAGCATGGAGCTCGTGAAACAGAAGAGAAGGAGATGCAACGGGACCCACAATATGTACCACGGCTCACCGTACACCACGTGTAATCAGAAGAGAGAAAAGAATAAAGGAGAGGGATCTCTACCAAAATTCTGTTGGGGCGAATCGCTGCGTAACTGCCGGGCTAGGAGTTCCCAACCGAGAGAAAGCGAAGCAAGGGGCCTATAAATAGAAGGTCAGAAGAAAAAGAAAAAAGGGGGGAGAGGAGATCACTACGGGGCAAATTCTAGATCTGAGATTACACACCCACACACTACACACACTAGGATAGGATAGAGAGAGAGGTGAGGCATTTCATCGAATAGGTGAGAGGCAAAGCTAGAAGAGAAGAATTAGGAGCAATTGAAGCTTTTAAAGGCAGTTGTAATCAAGGTAAGGTGAAAAAGATAAAGGTAAGAGGCGAATTGTATCTCAAAATTGATGTTTTGATTGGAATTGAAGTATTTGGATGAAGTTTGATCGAATTTCGTGTTCTTGATCTGGTAGCGTATTGCTTCTGCTAAGGGCCTTCTCGTTCCTTTCTCTGATTTGTGTTAGAAATCTCTAGTCAAAGACTTGAATACTGTATTCTTGATTAATCTGTTCAAGCTTATTCTTTCCTTCTCCGTTTCTCTGGTCTGATCTGATTGCGCACAGCGCATGAAGAGATAGATCAAGTAGTCTGACTTTATAGATAATTTTTTATTGCATGTGGTATAAAAAGAATGAAGATTAGGGTTTCTATTTCCTGTAAATAGTTCGGTTGTGTCATTTGATTGCGCCTAGCGCATGAGAAATACTATCGAGCTTTCAGAATCTAACATTGTCAAAAATTAGTTCAATCTTGATTAGCATGAGGTAGATGTTGAAGTGTTGGGTGAAGTGGTAATCTGAGTTTCAATAGGGTGTTATATCTCATAATTGCATTTGTCAGATCAAGAAATTGCCTTCCTTGATAAAATTGTTCGATTCTTAAATCTAAAGCTATCTGGTTGTGATATTAGGTGTCAAGATCAAAATTGAGTTTCAATTGCGTCCTGGCGCATGAGAAATCTCAATTAGACTATCATGAGTGATGGTAATTAGGATTCAGTGATGCCTTGGTTGTACTTAGATTGCGCACAGCGCATGAAGAGTTCAATTGGGATGAACTTGTTTAAGGTCATTTCTTAGCACTGGCTTTGGAATCCTTATGCAAGTAGTATTGCTTTGATTGAGCACATGATGAGCATTGTCAGTCATGCTTGTGATGTACTTGGTCTAGCGTACACTAAATTACTTCATACCCTTTTTTTTTAAATCAGAATGCAAGGTATGTATAGGTGATGATAGTAAAATAAAGGTCCTGTTTATAAATGTTATACTTGAGCTTAAAGAGATTTTATGGTTGTTGCTCTTGAAAATTGTAACTGTTAACTTCATTTTGACATCATTGAAGATACTTTTACAAAGAAACAAAATTCCTTTTTTTTCTTTTATTTTATTTATTTATTTCCGTATATAATCTGTGCTTAGAAGTTTTGACAAAACAGGTAATATCTTTAAACATAATCTGAAGAGTTCCTGGGTATTCATGTGATTTGATTAGCATTTCTTGAAGTTAAGGGTTGGTAAAATTGTATTTCCTTGTCTTGTTACCCAGTTGTTGAATGAAACAGATATGGATCAAGTGCCTTTATTTCATTTTATTAGTCAATTAAGTAGCAGAGGGTCATGACATAGATGTCAGTATAAAATAATTGTGTAATTGAGAATTTTTGACCTTTGCCATTACATCTTACTTGTGTAATTAACTTAGAATAGTAATACATTTAATTGGAGGAGAAAGGTATTGTTGATTTTCACTTCACAATTGTTAGTAAAGCACAAGGCATAGCCTTGCTTATAACTATAGGCCGTATATGATTTGGGGATGAAACCAAAATAGTATATTCATCGTCTAAATTGTTATTGATTCGTGTTAATAATCAATGCCAAGTAGGGAAAACAGACATCCAACATCTTGTAAATACGTTATGTATAGTACTTAAAACTAACTTGTTCTCTGTTGATTGCTCACAACAAACCAATCGGTATAAATTCTCTCTCTCTCTCCCTGTACCGTTGTACCAGTATACGGTACTCTTACCTCACTACGCTAATCCAGCTAGAATTGAACACACCCTTGGGCCCTTTTCTCCATTGTAGTTCTAGTGAAACTAGTGTCATGGACTGCAGCAATGGCGATCATCGGAAATGTAAAAGCATAATTTATAGGGACTAAATTGAATTTTCTTTTTTTTTTATGCTGCCATGAGAAACCCTCAATTTCGTCACCAAATGACGATGACGCGACCTAAATTAACGCCACGATTGCCTTCCTCTCAGTCTCATGATGCTGTGGGTGCTCTCCTTGTTGGTGGCGATGGCCGGAGACTCAAACGGATTTAAACCCGTTTCAGACGAACTTGCTAACCAGTTAAATCGAACCCGTCTCTTTCAATCGAACTCAAGCGCCTTTCTCCTTCTGATCCTTTGTGGCAGCATGGTTGCGAGACCCATGTGCTCGACTCCTGCCAACTGACGAAACGGCAGATGATGTCAAAATGAGAGGAAGAAAAGCTACGGCCCAAATCGAAGTAGGCCCATCTGCAAGGATAAGTTCGAAGGAGGAAATTAATAAAATTCGCTGCGACTTTCCCCTTGCCACCTCAGCAATTTTTGGACTAATGGGAAAATTGGTAGATAAGCCGAAACTTTATAAAAATCATAAAAATAATAGAAAACATAGAAAAATACAAGCGACGCATCTACAAAATTCTAAAAATCAAAATAAACTGATTTCACTGATACTTTGATATGAAATCATGTCAAAGTAGCGGCCTTTTGTATTTTTGAAGTACTTTCGCTCTAAAAATAATAATAAAAAAAATAATATGAATTTTATAAATATTAGAAAATTAATAAACCCATTTATAAAATTTTAAAACTGAAATCAAATACTTCTGAAATAAAATTTCAAATAAAATATCTTCGAAATCAAATATTCTCAAATAGAAATATATTTTCCAAATTACAAAAAGAAATAATCCAATATAATATCTTTTAAATGAAAAGCAAAAGCTAAATACCCTCGATATCCAAGTAATTTCAAGAATAGTATTTTCAAATATTAAAAGACTCTCAAAATAAATATTTTAAAATCCAAAAAGGAATCTCTAAAAGTCAAAGTTTCAAAAGGCCAAAGTGGATAAAAGTCGTCAATATCCCAACGAAACACCAAAGTTTAAAAAGTCCAAACACGAAACCCAAAACCTCTTCATTTGAGGAAAAGTCCCTCACTAGGGTTGAGATCAACCTTAGATGACTCAGAAATCGAATTCTTACGGGCCCCTCGTCCAAAGAATTCCCTTTATGTTCTCACAAGAAGATCGACCAAGATGGTTCCGAGAACCGACTCTTATTAAGAAGACCGACTAAGATGGTCCCTAGGGTCGTTAAAGAACCCACTCTTATTAAGAAGACCGATGAAGATGGTCCTTAGGGTTGTAAAAGAACCAACTTTAGCTCAAAGGCGCCACATGCCCCTGAGGTTGTAAAACTCCTCTTTTGTACTCACAAGAAGACCGACTAAGATTGTCCTGAGAACCAACTCTTATTAAGAAGACCGATTAAGATGGTCCCTAGGGTCGTTAAAGAACCAACTCTTATTAAGAAGACCAAGCAAGATGGTCCCTAGGGTTGTAAAAGAACCAACTTTAGTTCAAAGGCTAAGGTTGTAAAACTCCTTTTCACTCTCACAAGAAGGCCAGTCATAGCCCCGAGAGTTCACCAAACGACTCCAAAACAATGCCAAGTAAAGATTCATTCCTTTCAAACAAAGACCTCTTCCAAACCAAAATCTATTCCTTCTCAAGTCAAATTAGAAGTCTTTCGTCGATCCTTAATTGGGTCCCGTCAACTAAGTTTGGTACCATCAATTACGTCCTCCTTAATAGCACTCCATAAGTCTTTTTTCTTAGCTCATTACGTCAATACCCTTTACGTCCCTTAATCAGAGGTTCTCGTAGGCAACTACGAGGTAATTAACAGTAGGGGCTTGCGCCTACTGGAAAGAAAGGACCCGCTAAATCAAGAAACTTCTTTAAGTAGCGACTCTGTATATGGTTCTCTTGTGTTGAGAGATAGAGATCGAAACCTTAAGGGAGGTGAATCTAAGGCTATGTTCCCATTGTTCTTCGAGAAATTCCTTCGAGGAGAATAATGACGAAAAAGCCGCGACAGGTATGATACTTGAAAGAATCTCAGTATAAATGATTTTGAATGGATGACTTTACCTCATGTCCTCACGAGAGTTTCCATTTCCCCATCCAACAACTTCCTTTATTGATTGGCATAAGCTAGTCTGTCTTACTGGCCAGAAGTTCTCTTCTGGAATGAGGCCTCGGGAAGAAATTCTCGTATGATTAGGGTTTCAGAATCACATGCTGAAATATACTTTAAGCTAACAGACTATGCAAATCTCTCAGCATATATTTATACCTGAAATATAGAATAATAGCCATGAAATTCAAAAAGAAGAAATTCTTTCAACCTACCAAATCATAAAATTCAGTATTTCTTGAAGCAAATAAAATCACAATATGCAAAAATCAACTTACAACCTACCAAATCATATCATGAACTACGTCATATGATGTAATTTTCCTTATAGTAACATCAAATTCTAGGCCAAAAATGAAAAATTAGCAACACACAATGAAAGCAAACTGATAAAAAAAAAATTTCAGAACAGCTGGCAGTAGCTGGGGTATAAAAGTACTTACTGCGCAGCCGCTGCTAAGTTGTTTAAAAGAAAAAGTACTTACTGCTCTATATTCATGACTTGGTTAAGTTGATCAACTGCTCAATGGATATATAGGGATTTTAGGCTTGGGAAAATAAATAAATATTTAGAATGTAATTCACAGAACCTAAAACAATTAAACTGGAAATAGTATTTGGACAACAACATGTGAATATTCTTTCTTACAATTCATAGGATTTGATAGGATAAATTTAAGAAAAGATGACCTCTGCAATAGTAGCCATAGACTTATAGAGATATAAAATTAGAGTGCGAGGATAATGACCATTTCAATACCAATTTGATTTTTTTCAAGGACAATATTAGAGAAATAAATCAATCACTGCCAGGGTATTACAGATATGAATGACAATTAATGCAGAAAAAATAACGGCAACATTAAACTTTCCTTGAGTTGTGCAGCTATTTATGAATTGTAAGAAAAAAGAGCCGTCTCATTTCGAAATTTTGAAATTAAACCAAATGATCAATGAAAAATGTTACTGAAAGAACAACATATGTCATATATCATATATAATTTATGTTTTTATTGAGCTGTCTCATTTGTGTTTTTATTGAGAGCAATTAAAGTTGCTTCCATCTATTATATAAATACACTAATTTGGTACAGAAATATACAAACAATAAAGATAATATTACTTAAAATTGAATAACTTTCAAAACCAAACACCGACAAAATGGTATGCAATATCAGTTTGTTGATAATTCAATCCGAAATTGCTAAATACTACAATCAATTAAGACCGGCCAACACAAAATTCCCAAACCAAAATTGAATATATCTCAAAATAAAAAAAACAAACAATTAGGAAAAATAAAATGACAAAGGAAAAAGCTTTTGAACCTCAAATTTCTAAACATGCCAATCAATTCATTAGGCACAATCATTCCTTTTCGTTGGTTTCTCAATTTTGCACCTCCTATGTTACTTCTTATTCTAGAGTTTCGTTCTACGTCATCGACCAGATTGGATGGTGCTGATTTTTATAAACAGACCTACCTTTCCAATAGCTTCGTAATCTTCTTTGCCAGCCCCTCCATTCATAATCTTCTTCGTGTTGGAACTGATCAATCGGAGAAGAGGACGAACGGAAAGAGGAGGTGCAGAATTATCGGTAGGGCCTCCGAACACTGAAGAAGAGAGAGGGCGCAATATATTTTTATGCGGCATAAGGAAAAGGGCGGAGATGCTCGGAACAGCGATGAAGAGGAGAGGCGATGGCTTTTTCCTTTTTTTTTTGCCCTTTGTGGTCCGATGGAATTAGAAGGAAAGGGCCAAAATAATTTTAAGATAGTATCTCGGTGGCAATCAAATGATAAAACATGAAACAGGTTATTACTTTCGACTTTTTTGGCCATCGTACTCAGCACACCATAGTATACAAACCTCGTTGCGCAGACAAACCATCTCACATATTTACGGATGCTTGCCGTGTCCGTCCAACAAAACTCATGTAAAATCGGACTCCACAGGTTTTTATTTATAATACTGATACTGATGAATATTTAAAGTCCAAACCCAATTATTTAAAGCATAAATTTATTTAAAGTTCAAGTCCAATTATTTTAACAATTGAAGAGAGAAAGAAGGCTTTAAATTCGGATCAGAATTTGAGCCAATTTTAAATTGAAAGTTAGTATAGGAAATGATAACCAAATTGGACAAATAATATATGACAATTATAGCCCTTGAAGTGTAGAATCCAATGGTTCAAGTTTCATGTCGTTTGAAGTTTCCAACAGAGAGTTATCAATGTTTAGTGCTGCAACGTCAGAAATTAAAGTGCTGTTTTAATTTCTGATTAGTGGCTTTAATTGCTATACGAATTTGAAAGGTTTATTCTGATGTTTTAAAGGTAAAACAGATTAGAATTTGTGAACACAAGTAAGTCTTCATGTGTTGAGTTTTGGCTATCTCTTCCTCAAAATATTTGTTAAAATATTCTATCGATTAAGCAATCGATCAAGATACGGGTGACGGAGCTAGGTGTTGACGGGGAGTTCGCTAGCACGGATTCAACTGTCATTCTTGTTTCGGATTCAAGGTGAACCGAAGAGGAATAAAGCTTCATTAGAGACCATAGGTATGGCTCAACAATCCTTCTTTTAGGAATATATGTGATTGTGATGCAAATATAATATAGGAAAGTTAGCGATAATAAGAACGATCTTAGATGTTATCGGTTAATAAAATTTTTAAGATTACCTGATTCGTATCATGAAATCCTTTAGAAACTGATCAGTATAAGGAAGTAAATAATATGTACAACGGAGTAAATAATATTCATATCTGATTCTGCTGTTGTTTGGGAGTAACCAAATAGTTATATGGGATTAAATAACTAGCATAATAATAGGAGTATCTAATATGCATGAGGGAGTAAATAACATTCAAAACTGATTCTACTGTTGTTTGGGAGTAACTAAATAACTATAAGGGAGTAAATAAATAAGTACTAGTACAGGAGTTTTTAATACAAGTACGGGAGTAAATAATATTCATATCTGATTATGTTGTTGTTTGGGAATAACTAAATAGCAATAAGGGAATAAATAACTAGTATAAAAAGAGTATCTAATATGTATAAGAGAGTAAATAATATTTAGAACTGATTCTACTGTTGGTTGGGAGTAACTAAAAAACTACGAGGGAGTAAATAATTAGTAGTAAGAGAGTATTTAATACAACTGAGGAGTAAATAATATTCATTTCTGATTCTGATAACAGTAGGGTTGGGCTGGGTGACGGGAGGACTGCGCAACGACGACAGGAGCGCTACGCGACGACGACGGCGACGGAAGGGCTGCGCGACGGCGACGGGAGGGTTGACGGCGACGAGATGGCGCGACGAGAGGGTGCGACGAGAGAGGAGAGACGGGTGAAGCGTGACGGAGAGGAGAGGCTCGTGGCAGGGGATCACGTGGGGGAGAGGAGGGGAGGCAGGTGAAGCGCGCAGGGAATAGAGGGGAGGGGAGGCGGGTGAAGCGCGTGAGGGAGAAGTTACGTGTCTTTCTATTTTCGGAAAGAAGATGATTAGCGCACTTACTCAAAATAGGTAGTGATTGTTTGATTGTACTTATCAGCTCCGTTAAATTTACATGTTTGTCGTATAATGACACTAGAAATATAGTACTAATATTCGAAATTTGAATTTGAAAATTTAATTAAAATCCGAAACAAAATTTTAATTTGAAAATTTATTTCGCGTCAATAAGTTTATTTTTAATTTCTTAATGATTTAATCTAATGAGGCCACTTTAGGACATTTTTAAAGAGTTAGAGTGACATTTTATCCCACCTTCCGACTACTTGCATAAAATAAAAAATTAGCCATACTATAAAATCTAATGATAAATAAATAATTTTATAAGAAATAGGCAAAATTTGACAATAAATATTTAGCAACGTATCAAATATAAAATTAGTCACAATACAAAATTTAATAAATAATTTAAAAAACAATAGGCAAAATTTGAAAATAAATATTCAACAATGTATGTCGCTGAATCTAATTATAATATGAAGTTTAACAATGTGCCTACACTGAATTAAGGACTTTTATTTATAAAATAATACGAATTAATTATAATTACGATAACTATGTTGACGATATTTCAATAAAATAAGTATCAGGTTTTTGAGATAATCAAGTGATGAAATGATTTGTATTAATTTCTGATGATTTTTACAAGATGTTTACACGCCTATTTATAGGCGAGATACTAACGGCTATATCTATCACGTTAGGAAATTCTAATGTTACAAAAAAGGAAAAATACAATTCCTTTTTAATAAAAGGTTGGAGGGTATTTTATTCCTAATTAGCCTATGCTGTACAATTTCTGAGGCTAATATGTCTTTATTTATTTTCAACAGTTTGAGATAAATAATTTAGTTTTTTGTGCAATCGCGACATGATCGACTCCCCGCCTAGGTTTTCAGATGGAGAGGGAGTTCCTAGAATCGGCTCGCGAATCGCTTAGGCAGCTCTGGGTTGCTATTATTTCAAAGAAAAGAAAAAAAAAAGAAATTCACACCTCAAATTAATCCTCTATCAAGTATCAAAAGTTCCTATCCAATGTAAAAAAAATAAATAGTTTGTAAATTTATGTCAAAATGCACTTTATAAATATTATATATTGTGTACACCTTGATGCAGAGTATATATGAGAAAAGAATGACATTTTTGGGCTGTTCTTGTCGAAAATGACATAACCTAAGTTAGGACTATATATAGAGTTCAAAATTTTTAATTACATGAAAAAACCTTGCGTTCTGCAGCCCCGGTTGTCCGGACTCGACGCTTTTTTTTCCCCTCTCTTCCCTCAGCAGAGCGAACAAAAGCAATTCTGTGTACATCTGTCTGATAGCTCTCTATCTTGCATAGGCCTGTCAACGGCATAAAAATAGACGTTATTCCGTTTCGTTTATACGAAACGGAACGAATAACGGCACCAATTTCATTTCGTCTCAATAAACGAAACGGCAAACGGAACGAGAATAGTGACGTTTCGAACCGTTTCATCACATTTCAAACCGTTTCATGTGTAATTTCTTAAGTGGAACGAATAACGGAATGGAATTTTATGCCGTTTCGTAAACGAAACGGGTTAACGGAATGAATGTTGAAACTGTTTTCTTAACGGAACGGCAAACGGTATGGGTGGTAACGTGGTATTTTGAGACGTTTGACAGGTATAATCTTGCATAGAAAGACACAAATCCTTGTTCAATATATAACGCTACAATGTGTTAAAGGATGAAAGATTGAAAAGCAACCCTAAGCGATGAGTGTCTTGTGTCCCAACAAAAAAAAATGTCAGCGCGAATGGTTTGTTTGTCTAATTCACAACAGTTAATTCCTCAGCTCTGCGAATAAGGCTGCAAACTTTTTAATACCCTGCAACGTTTTGAATAAAGAGAAAGCTAACTACGTTGGGGGGGGGGGGGGGGAGGGGTGGACGTATTGAAAACATACAAAGACAAGTGCAATATGCTGGATAGATTCCTTCTAACAAAATGTAAACGCTAACAACTAAAGAACAAATTAGAACGCATCTAGGCAAATAAGTTAGCTCACATGTATATATTTCACAAGACAAATTGTAACATTTTCTCTATCATTCAGGAGGAAGGTAATTTCCGAATGGTCTTTACTCTATTCAATTCAGATAGCATAATAAAAGGAGAATTAATCATACTACACTATCCTTTTTTTTTTATCATTATTCCATAAACAAGGACAAGTTAAACAAATAAACATTGTCAAGAAAAAAAGGAGAAAATGAACATAGAGACAAGCGAACGAAGCTACATGAGACAAAAGGTACAAAAGTTTTTCAGATCCAGCTTAGCTCCTACAAGTGACAGTACAAACAAGTAATTAAAGGAAAAAAAAGGGGGGGGGGGGGGGGACGCTCCCGAGGGCATTAGTTACCTAAGAGATGCATGGTCGCACAACGACTACATTGGAGGTTCCACCTCCAACGCATTGTTATGTTTCATTTACCTAAGTTGTACCAACTGGATTTACACTTGCTTGAAACTATTTCATCGGGGGTCTAATGCCGCCATGTCGATACCACTGCTCCGCCTCTGCTCCAGCTCTCCATGAGTGGCACCTCCCATTCCTCTGCCAATTCCTCTCATCACACTTCCAACTCCAAGAAAGTCCCTTGTCATGCCTCCAAAACCCTCCTGCTCTTGTCTTGACCCAAAAACACCTGCTGCAGTTCCACTTGCAAGAGAATTCATAAGATCATTGAACTGGTTTTCGCTCTGCTCGCCCCTTGGGAATGCATTTGCACCAGTAGGCGCCTTGTTCGTCCCACCACTAGAGAAAGTGCTTCCAAGTCCTCTTAACAAAGAGTTGGCCGTGCTGTTGCTGGCAGTTGCACCCATCTGAGCAGCCTTTTGGAGAAGTGCAGTGGCTGACATTTGTGCTGATGCAAGCGAAGGCTCATTTTGTACCTGGCTGTTGTACACGTTAGAATAGCCCATGAACTCGGTGCTTTGCTCCGGGAAAAGCAAATGAGCATTAGTTTGGTTGCCGGTACTTGCCGTGTTTCCAGAGAAAAAACCAAGATTGAATAGAGTGTTAGTGGCACTTGCAGCTGAGGTAGATGATGCTGCATTGGTAGTTTGGTGCTGCTCGGGGAGTTGCACGTGCATCATGCCATGGCCTTGGAAATGAGCTGTGGGCTTGCTTTGGAATTGTTCTTCATTGAATTCATTTGCGGAGCTAGTGCCCCCAAGATAGAAAGGTGAAGGATTAAAGTGCGGAGTACTGGTGCCACCTAATCGAAGGAGATCGGCAGAAGGGTGTTGCTGGTTCTCTTGCATCAGAGGGAGTTGAGTGTTAAGGCCCAAATTCATGTTGTTTCCTATACCACCGTATAAGTGGCTGCTGCCGGGCCCCACTCCGCCCGTTATGGAGGAAAGTGAGGGGGGTAGTCTTGCGCTTTCTTGTGCCAATGCATCACAAAAGGCACGGTGTGTTATGAAGCTATCCCTCCTGCATATTAACCAGAAAGGGAGCGGTAATGTTGAATAACTTGAAGTTCTTTCAAACAACAAAAAGGAGTTGATTATATAGGAAAAGAAAATTTGCTATTTGGATAGATTGATTGAACAAAAAGTCATATATGATGTTGATTGAAGTGGTAATGTACCTTGCTGATAAAAGTGACTAAAAGAAAAGAATCTTCTTGCAAACAAAAAAGGTTGACTAAATAAACTGTAGTACACTAGAGTAATTGATTTAATGCCCCATCAAATAAACAGACATCTTCGAAATGCATTTTGTTTTAACTTTTGTAAGTTTTAGCTTCAGAACGTCAATTGCTTTTTGATAATTGGAGGGAAAAAAAAATACGTTGATTATCCGATGGAGATTGTCATCACTACTCTATGATGAATTGCTAGATGGAAGACTTTCAAACTATTTTTTGGGTGCACAACTGCCCAAGGCCCAAAGCCATTTTCTTTGCATATTGATAAGAGTAAAATAATTGAGTATGCTTATATTTGAAGAAACCAAGAAACATCGAGAATTCTCCATCAAAAGTAAGTCTTATTTGAAATCGTATTGGCTGGATTAAACTTATTAATTGACTAAATTAAATCACAGTTTAATATAACATGGGAGTACGCTGAGTCGCTGACCATTCAATTTTGGAATAATTGGACTTACAGAATGTTTTTGTACACTATGGATCTTTATACATCAATAAAAATTGGAGAAATAAATGAAGTGTGAATGTCTACAATCACAAAGAAAGAAAAACTAAGTAACGTAAGTACTCTTTAGATTAGATTGTGGCGAATTCATCTTCAGTATATAATAATTATAAAAAAAAAGACAATTACTTTTTATCGAGAAATTCTTATTAGTGTATCCGTGCATTCAGCATGAAGGTGGGTATTATTGAGGATGAAAATACAACATATATAATGATCATATGAAACGCTTAAAGTTATAATGAAAATTCAGTATCTCTTTCTAAGGAGGTTATATATATACATATATATATGCAGGAACTTTCCATTTTGTTTCCTTCGTAATTTCTTTCTGAAGAACCAAAAAGGGCTAACCTTTTGTCAAGAAAAGCACAATACCCTTTTATTCTTTTCTTTTGGCAGAAAACCCGTAAATAGACAATAAGAACAGCAGACAGCACTTAAAAAACTATTGCTAGCAATAAATGCTAAGGCAAGTTTTTGGCCATATGCGTGAGAGTGTGTATGAAAACGCTCTTTGTTAATAATCCTTCGCCAACAAACATTCCTTCACGTATCACCCAAAACTCGCAAATGTATACGGACAAGAAACCAACAAGGATAATTTTTTTTCCCTCCCTTTCCGAAACCATGATAACAGTGCTATACTCCCCATATTTGCATATTCACCCTAGATTTTACCACATTCTGTGTACGTCGTCATGTGACAAAACAATATAGATGCCCATTTTCCACACTAGTGTACAACCACAAAAGAACAAATGGTTGAAGGCCTATACCTACAAGACAGCACGTGAACTAGAGAGAGAGAATGGATGAATCAAATATATATTATAGGATTCAACTTCTACCATCCATGCAATTATTACCTGTGGAATCATTCCTTCAGTCTCTACAAATTTGCATAAATAGATTATTCTAGGAATTCGTTAATAGAATTTTCAAATATATCATCATATAATATGCTAACTATAATATATCTCAAGGTGGCTAGATCTATCCTAATAGCAATAAATATAAATAATTAACAACAACAATTTTAACTTCGTCGATAAAAAAAGGCGTTCAAACACCTTTAATTCTTGTTTTTCTTATTTAGAAATGGTTTTAGGCTCGTTCAAGATCTTCATTCTTGATGTATGTCACATTGAAACAACTCAAATCGCAGTATTGGAAGAAAACTATTATATATGATATGTCACATTTTCTATTCAAACATAAAAGACTTATAATATCTCAACTTTGTTCTGTATCAATAGATTGTAAAAGTCCATTGATGGGAACAATTTATACATAGAAGTGATTTCACGTACTCAATTTCCATCACAATAATGTAAAAATGCAGTGTTTTGATATGCATGTATAGAAAATTAGTGTAAATTAAATTACGACGGCAGTACTTGTAATTTGTTATTTGAGTTTTAACAACATTGATTATAAAAAATTTAAGAGTGAAGATATATAATTGAGGAATTGATCCCCCCCCAATACAGTCCTACGTACATCAACAATTGTTGCCATTTTACATAAAAATTAGAGTATATTTTATAACCAATAAGCAACCAAATTCAAGTGGCAACTCAAAGTTAATTAATTTATACATTAATTATACATCATATATGAGATGTACCTGTATAATATGTATATATAGTCAATACATGCATTTTAATTTATTCTCCAAATACAATGACTAGCTAGCAGCACTAGCTAGCTAATGGTTTCAGAGTCTGGTTTGAACAGAAAAATTGAAGAAAAGCCGAAAAAAGTGTTTGTCATCTTTCAAAACTAAATTTCATTGTGATAATTCTAGAGGAATTTCAAATTTGACCCAAATTGGAAACAGAATACTAGTGGAATGAAAGGGCACAACTGTAACGAAACGTTGGTTCCTAAGGGAAAAGATGAAAGCCTTCTACTGAAACCACAATGACCACTTCCACTGTTTCAGTTACTTCAGAACCCTTCACGTGGAAGCATAGCTGCTGTATCACACTGACCAGCCTTCTCTTTTTGCATCCTAGCCCCTAGGGAAATTATTCTCAAGTACACTCCAAAATGGATACCAGCTCAAGTACTATTCGTTTGAAGTTGATTTCATATATGCAGTAGCCAGTAGTACATATATCTCTCAAGCAACGACTATGTTCTTGCATGTATATGTTTTGAGAAACAACGGCAAAGTAACTGATTTTTGCAAACAAAAATGAATCTGTTGAATATGACTTTAATTTAACTTTTCTCTCCCATATTATACAACCAAATTCACATGAATATTATTTATTAAAATCATATATACTATAGTTTATTGAGTGTAGGTACGTATGTCAACGAAACTACCTATTTCATCTTTTTTTTTTTTTGCAGTTTTTTGTAATGATTAATTAATTTTATTATAATACTTCATATTGAAGTCATTCATGCCCTTTCGACTTCTAAAAGTATCCAATAAGATGCCAATGGAGAGGGAGCAGGAAAATGAACTTCTGCATTTGAAACCACAAGCAAATGGAATCCATGCCAAACAATTTCAGTCCAATCAAATCAGACCTATCAATCCTAAACACAAACCCTCTAGCTCAAACAAACAAAAAGGAACCCTAATCATACATGAATCAATGACTGCCCGGAAACCCATGTCCCGTGTATAATGAATTCATGATGGCCCAATGATGGATAGAACAAATAGATATTTGCATAGATTGGATTGATTTGATTTGTCCCCTATAAGGCAGTGCCTTTTTTACGAATTTGTTTCCTTTGTGGTATTAGGTTTATCATCTCTAATTAATAATCCTGATCTATTGATAGCATTGGAGATTTATATCCTGTCATTGGCAATTAAAATTTGCCACAGATTAGTGCTTCTAGAAAGATGATGGGATTTCACCTTCTAAAGATTTAAATGTTCTAAGGTTATTATATATTGAAATGTATAAATAGGCTTTCTGTCATGCTAATGCTGCATTTTAGGGTTTTATATTATAATTATGGACTAATATTAACTGAACTGAATAGTCTGTCCATTTAGAAATTATCATGCTGATGGTGAATACAAAAATGAAAATCAATACTTGATTATTGTAAAATAAAAAAATCATGTCATCATTTGTTTTTGCCTCTTTGCTATTTTTCTATTACAATTTTAAGACTAATTGAACTGTGATGATGAAGGTAGATTAATTGCAATTTCAAGAAACACATTATTTTTCTTTCACTTGGAGATTTATGTAAGCCAGTATTGATCAAAGGTAAACTAGATTCCTCTCATCTCCCTTAACAATCATAAACTCATGTATAACTAACCATTAACTTATATTTTACTTAGTAGTAGATGAAAAACAAAGAGAGATACCTTGAGAAGAGGGTACCACAGTCACAACGGTACTCACGGGTGCCGCAGGTTTTCGAATGCGCCTTCCAGTCAGACTGCACTGCATACTTCTTTGAGCACTTCTCACACTTCCACTTCTTCTCGCCATGCTTGCGGCAGTAGTGCTTCTTGATGCCAGTCAAATCACCAAGCGCACGAGAAGGGTCATGATGCACACAGCTTGGCTCTGGACACAAATAAACACGTCGTTTTGTTGCCTCCTTCGGGTTTTTTTGTTTCAGCTTCCATGGCAGGTTGTGGCCCCTGCGGTGGAGTTGGAGGTTTTGTTCACGCTGAAATCCCTTCCCGCACACCTCGCAAACAAACCGGTTTGTAGCAAGGAGTGTTCTTGGTGAGAGTGCAATTACCTCGGCATCAGGATCTGCATGTATATATGTTTCTGTTGGTTCAGTTATTGGTGTTTTGAGTTTGGAAATGTTATTGTAAAAGAACAAATTAAACTCAAGATTCTTGGAACGAAAATATCTTTTCTTAACTTCATTTTGCGCATGCGTGTGCAAGTTGGTATTTTGAAGTGATGCGGAAAGGAGAGATTGTACATGCATGAAATGAAAGCAAATAGATAAGAAATGGATGTGATGGATGAATTTTTCTTGTCAGGAAAGAGCTGCAAGGGAATTAATTTGTTTTTTTAAAAAATCAAATTTTTATGCTGACCAGAAAATATTAGAAATCTGAAAATTTTTGGCTTCAAATTGCTATCATTTAAAATAAAAGGAAACAAATGATGATTTAAAATGAAAGTCCAAACTTGAACGATGAATGCATGTGTATACTAGATAAGATTTTTCATCCTATCTCTATGATCCTAAGAATAGAACTGAAATAGCATATCATTGAATTTTGTTATTCAGCATACTAGTTGGAGAAGGAAGACAAGGAAATATGAAAGTTACTAACTTTTAAAATAAGAGTTCAATCTACATATCTCAAGCAGTAAAACAATCAAACAATGAAAAAAACCTATTGATAATTTTTTAATAAGAAATAACAAAATTCATTAGATTAGAAACTTGCATGGATTTCCTGGCATGTTTCTCTTTTTCTTCTGAGGTGCTGCAGCTTGGGATCCACCAGCAGGGGCGGGTGCCCCTGGGGCTGATGTTGGCAGCGAACCTGAAGGCAGCTGCGGGATCTGGCCATGGCGATCGTCATCTCCACTATTTCCAAAAAATGGCGCTGAGGAGGCGGCAGCCATCATTTATTAATCAACCCTGAAATATTTTATATATTAGTTTTCACTCATTTCTCTTTCAGTTTCTAATTTTCTCGGTCTTGTCTTCTCTCTTCTTCTCTTGTTCTCTTCCTACTCGAAAAATAAACTCTTGTTTTTGGTGAAGTCAAAATCAGAAGAGATGGGGTTTCTCAGAAACGAACATGGAAATTATGTATCTATCTGAGAAGAAATATCTCCCAATTGTTAGGTTTCTAATTTCTGATTAAAAGACAAGAGGTATACCAAATAATAAAAAGGAGAGCAAGTATGGATCGATCTGGAATCTCTGTTGTGATACTAAAACAGACCTAAGAGAAACACTCCAAAGATGCAACAGAACAAAAAAGGCTTGCTCAGATACAAGAGGAAAGGGATGAAGAGCTGAGAGAGAAAGAGAGAAGAGAACAAAGTCAGGAAAACATTTAAAAAAAATAGACAGAGAGTGAAAGAGAGCATGAAATAACCCTAACAGATCCAAAAGAGACTCTTGTTGCTTTGTTTACCCTCTCTCTCTCCCTCTCTCTTCTCCCTTCCTATATACCTCGTTGAAGATTAGAAACCAAGGGTTGTCATAGGTCTCCGCTCGAGTTCCTTATCAGTCGTCTCTATTTCTCTCTCTAGCTTTTGCTTTCTTTTTCTGTATAATTCTCTTGGATTTCTACACAAATAACGCAAACAACTAGAGAGAGAGAGGGGAGGTAGGGCCCACGCAAGGAGGATTGTTGTTATGTGGAGAGGGGTGGGGGCCTA
Organism: Rhynchospora pubera; assembly: GCA_028095005.1. Classification (NCBI taxonomy): domain Eukaryota; kingdom Viridiplantae; phylum Streptophyta; class Magnoliopsida; order Poales; family Cyperaceae; genus Rhynchospora; species Rhynchospora pubera. The sequence goes on along the minus strand of CM051460.1, from coordinate 37,762,910 downwards.
CACGTGCAGTGTGGTTTGCATCTATCTTCCCTTGTTGTTTGATTTTGCAATTCTGGGGCATTGCTTGTGTAACTCCCTGTATGGTCGTTCTCTCGCTCCTAATTATCACAAGTGCTATTCTATACATAATATATAACACATATATTCAACAACATATATCTTTTAATATTTTATAACAAGTTTTCATGTTATTAATATATTTATCCTTAATATTCTGATCGATGAAAATTGAAAAGTATATATTTTTTCAATAACTTAATTACTAGTGAAAGCTAATTAATTAAGCACCGAAAAAAAGGTATTATATGACATTATAATGAGGGTTAATACTTTGTTATTAAATAGTAAAAACAGATACAGCATCGATGCTAACGATGCAGAAGAACACGCACTACTTGATGCTTATTTTGTTTGTTGTCGGTTTGTGTAGGGAGGAGACAAAAATCCAGCCCCTCTACCAACTAAAGTCGAAACGGACTGTAATAAAAGAGGTATAAGGGCACTTGTCCTCTAATTGTTCTCTGCCAATGCCAAATGTATATAATAAAGAGGGCTTATACTGTTACTTTGAAATGGAGAAAATGCTCGATCCCTTCCACATTTTACTTTTCTAATGTACATCTTCAAAGCGCTTCTTAAAAGCTCCCACTTTTTGTCCCGCAAAATACCTTTTATGTGTTGTATACCATCAATTTATTACTATATATGCTACATAGCATTAAAAAAAAAAATATGGCAACTCAATATCAAATGGAGAAATAGAGTTATGACAAATGACTATCAAATGAGAAAATAGTACGTAATGACATTAAACGGTTTTAACATATTCTAGTAAAGCTATTTATAGGAGTCAAATATATATATGTAGGCCATATTAGTATCCATCATTAATTATTTAGTACGACAACAGCAAGCAATTGAAAAATAATGGAAACTTTTCAAAAGTAAATTTGGACAAAAGTCTTCTAAGTATTTCAAATATATTTAAAAATTTTAAAAAGTCTTGGTGTAATGAATAATGTTTAGTATTTTTAAACGATCAAAGTGCTAACGGTTCAATTCGACATCTCAATTAAGTATCAAATGAACTCCAAAAATCATAAATTATATGGTATCACGCTTCTCGAAAATTGCACAAGATTAACATTTTGGAACGGATGCTTCAATTTTAAATTTTGAAATGAAAATTAAAATATAAAGTTGCGTCATATGTGGTATCTGATCATTTTTTGAGGCACCGGAACTCTTCTCTTGTCTTTACATAACAAATATTGTAACAAATATTTACATTTGTTATTTAAATGTAAATATGTAATCCATATTACCATTGCTAAAAATATACATAATATATCTAGCATAAACTTAAATATATTCAGTTATTATAAGGAAGACAAAATAAAGAATAAGTATATGGACACATATTAATATATAGTACTAATAAAACTCTTAATAAAATGGGGATCTTTGGGGAAATTGTAAATTATTACTCAGAATTATAAATGGCTTCATAAGTGCCAACTTAACAATTTACAAATATTAAATGCTATTACACTAATTCTGGTTTTAAACTGATATTTATTATTTTTTAAATAACATAAACTAACACAAAATATGTTGTCCGGCATCTGAAATTGACGTTTAATTCTTAGATATTGCTAATAAAATATATCAGATCACTTTTTGATTTCTTAGTACTGACTATTTATTTGAAATCATTAATGCCAAATTAAATCATATATTGTTATGACTATTAACTTGCGTTCATATATTTCAACAATTTTGTTTGTGTGTCTTTTGTTCTTTTTTAAAGGAAGAGCACAAGTCTGAAGATAAATTGAGAAATTGGTTTATACAAATGTCAGCTCGGTCAAAAAGTAATTAATTAAATGATCACTAATTAAGTGTGCAAAATCGTGTGAAATTAAGGTATTCCTTTAAATATTCTACACTACTGATAATTGACCGGGACTCTCTAATTAAGGCGGGAAAAAAAAAACAGTTCTTATTAATTAATTGTACTTTCACATGCAAAAATTCGATCTGTACGTTTGCTTTTACAAATGGATGTCTGATAGTAATATTTAATTCCTTGATTCAGATTAATATAGATACCTTTGGGGAATTCATGCTTTCTTAGAATTATTTTATTTATAGAAACCAACTGATACAGTAGACACCAGAACAAATCCGGGAATATATATTCCCCCGTGACATTTAGTCCTATCATGTGTTTCCTTTAAAAAATTGTGTACATAATCAAATTTTATAAGTACTAAACATTCCATCTTGCGTACTCCGGTGCACTTTGAAGCTCGTGATCTATGTATATATGAGGGAAAGTGGTGCCAAAGCTATTGTGATGTAGGAATCCTGAAACGAATGGCAAAAAAATAATAAAAAAAAATCTATCATGTGCGCCTTAATTGATTTTGAAAATTTATATCTTTCTTTTCTATACGTGAAGGGCTGGCCGCTGGATGCTTATAGGATATGAAAAAATGCATTGCTAAATTGGCGCTACACTGTGTATTCTTAAAATTAGAGCCTTATAAACACTGTGTATTTATATTATTTTTTCTCGATACCTCTGTAAAAAAATTGGTTAGTAGACAAGTTACCTGGCTTTGTAATGGAGAAATTAAATTAAAACTGAAAATCAATACATTTCAAGAGTTTTTTTTAAATTGATATTTTTTATGTTCTATATACTTTGCGCAATATATTTAAAAAATTAACTTTGCTATGTATAATTCCATGATATCTTTATTCAAACCTCATCGAATAATATATTTGCCTCGAATTAACGCCTTGCATAAAACAACACAATATTCATACAACAACAATTTATCATGACAATTAGTAGATGTTTGTAGTTATAACAATCATAAGTTGCTCCATAAATGAACTAGAGTCAATAATTAATATTTTAGGCTCCGTTTGGATGGGTGCAAGAATAAGGAAATAGCTTCTTCGTACTCCTAAATTTATTATAAACAATCCAAACTCTTCACAAATTTACACACTTTCCAATACTTCTTCTCTTATTTCTCTTATTCCCACACCATCCAAACGGAGCCTTAAAGAAATAATATATCATGACCTTATATATATTATAATTTACATAAAGAGAGAGGTTCGTTTTACATGTCACAAAAATACTTCAGTCTCCTACCGTGACAACAAATTAATACATCATTATCATTCGATCACATCAGATACAACGAGTCAAACTGGTATAATTCTTTTAACTAAGTACACACCATGAATTACTGTAGTAGCTAGGTTTAGACTACGGTCAACAGCGACAACGAAATTTCCATTTCTTTTAGATATCCTTGTGTATTGTTAGGGTAAAAAAAAAGTGATTATTCGCACAAAGTCTGGATTGACATGCATGGTAGCTTTCAACTTGGGATAGGTTAAACTTGCAATATATTACCTCCATACTTTGAAACATGCATATACCTTGCCACCAAAAATTTTCCATGAGATCAGGCAAAATGTATACAATTACGAAACCTATGTATATATCGGCATTCATTTTGAAGCGCAATATAAGAATACAACAAAATGGGACCAATCAAATGAATTTTTGTTTAAAAATTTCTCTTAAACAAGTAAAGACTATTAGCATGTGACACTGATGCTATAACAAAAGTTATCATATACTGATGTTATAACAAGATTGATTTGTTTTAAAATTAAAAAGTCACCAGCAGAATTCTGTCATTTAAGCCCTAGTGGTTGTCTTGACGATAGAAAAGAAATAATAAATTAACTAAAAAGAAGGCTACGCCGGTTAGGAAAGAGATGTTTTATTTCCTGTCGTTATCTAACCTCGGAAATTAAAGCATATCTTTGGTGGAAGGGGACGTAAGGACCTACTCTTGATTTGAAAAGCAAAATTAAAATAATCAAAGGAAATATAGGAAAGAAATAAATTACAATATGCTTATCCAATAATACATTATTCATCTATTGAATATATATTTAGTTGTCAGATTATTTTCAAATAATCATTTCAATTTAATTACGTTTGAAAATAATTGAAACTTAGGTCCTGTTACGCTTGTGTATGTTTCCTGATTTCTTTGTCGTTTAGGGATACATATGTAGATCTTATGCTTCAATATGTGTCCAAATGCCAAATTCCGAAGATATATAAACAAATAGGAGAATTAATTACAGTCATTCTTGTAATATCATTCTTGTATCATCCTCTCTTCATTTCTCCCTCCTCTACCTCCCTTCAATATTACAGTCTCCTTCGCTTCCCTACTTTCCTCTTCCTACGGACTCTCCTTGCATCTCCTCCTCCGTCTACTTCGCACGAATCTCGACTCCTCGATCGAGGCATGAATCTAGACTGTCGCGTCATCTCCTTACATCCTTCCTTCTTTCTCCAGTGAATCTCATTGTACGCCCCTTTTCTTCTCCAGCGAATCTCGACGGCGTCTCTGCCCCCTCTGCCCTTTTTTCTCCCTCCCTTCTTTAGATTTATGGACCTCTTTTCTCCAGCGAAACTTCACCTTCTTTCTTTCTCTCTTCTCTCTCCCGACTCGCGATCTAGATCTTTTTTTCTTCTTCCTTATCTGAAATGAGATCTCTATTGCTTCTTTCAAAGATCATGGATAGCAATAAAACGATAGTCAAAGGGTCCGTTGATGAGAGTACTTGATGTCACTACTATACCATAGACATATTCAATATCTTTAGTTCATTTAAGCACCAATTGACCAATTCTTAACTCAATACGTTCTTTAACATCTGGTCCATTAAATAGTCTATTGTCATTATTGTTTCCTCCACACTTTTAAGTTATGAGGGCTGGATGATAATAGAAAAGTTGAAGGACTGTCTGATAAAAGTAAGATTGAACCTATTATATACAAGAACAATATGGTATTTAAGTTTCTTTGACTTGTATATAGTAAGATTGAACCTTTTAGATTGGATTTACAGATTTTTATAGGCATGTTGTGTAAAAATTGCATTGTTGATCAAACCTTTTTTTGACCAATATTTCAAGGGGCAGATGAACCTACTTTCAAGACCACACCTCCAGTACCTATTTGTCCACCTATTTCACATGTTAAATCTCCCTTACAAAAGAAAAAAAATAACCAGAGGTCGTGGCGTAGTTATTGGTGGAGGACGATGAAGGGGAGTGACCAGCGCTTGTACTGAGGAGAAATCGCAAGCACTTGGTACCAATTCAAAGTGGTTCCACGACTATCTCATGATGTTAGACCCTTCTGATAATAATTTTAAAATTTCATGCCAATTCGACTTCGCATAATTGTCCTACTTGAAAATCAGGAATAAAGACATTAGACATGCATGTCTTCAAAAGAGAATGGCCCTACATTCAAATTATGAAGATTTGGGCCAAGTATTAAATTTCTTTCTTGGATTCCGAGGGGAGTGCCTACCCCGTTGTATCCTTAGAAAGAACCTGTATTTCGGATACTCTGTCTCGTACTTTTCGAACTCACTATTTGTAAAATTAGATACTTAAGCTCATTAGTTATTCTCTTAATTTCTCTTTCAACTTCTTAGCTTATGGTTTTATATTTTTTTATTTTAGCATTTTTCATTACAGTTACAGGCATTTCGATATGTTTTATTGTATTTATGAAGTAATTGTTCTTAATTGAATTTAGATAGTGATAAATTATGAATGGATAATAATATTTCTCACTATATAAATATTACAAAAGGCATCATTATGTTGTAATGACGAGATTATGAATGTGCTTGTTGATTGTTAACAATGTTAGGCATAATTAAAAACGCATCAGTCATACCAGACTAGAAGAAGAAAACATTGCTAAAACATTGCTTTTAGTTATTATTCTTTCCTCAGCAAGCTGAGAGTAGAATCTCATTGTGCCATAATATTAAAAGAATATTGTTGTTAATATTTTTTTTAATTTTATATTAGAAGTTGATTAAGTCAATTAATGTTCACTATATGGAATTTTGTAGCAGCGAGCAGTGTCTAAATGCTATCTAATACCATCTAAAATTATAAAAATGAATGTGAAAGCAGAACTACAAATTACTCCAAAATTTTCCTAAAAAATATACTGTAGGTAGTAAGAGTACTTGCTCCACAACACATTGACAAATTGAGTAGGGCATTTATGTTTTACAATTTTCCATTTTTATGAATAAAGAGTGTTCTGATTTTTTTTTTTGTTAATTACATGAAGGTTAAATATACAGACTTAGTATTTAACTTGCCTGAACATGGATAGTTTTTGCTTTAGATGCATCACTTTCCAGTCAAAGCAATTGAGGTCATGTGAGTATGAAACCATTATTAAATTACTTGTAATTACAATATGTAGGTGGTGTGTCGAATATTGTAAGGCATGGCGCCTCGACAATTTTATATTTTTGGATCCAGATAGATTACCACTTGATAATGTTCTCTTGAATTTGAGTGGCGTCGAAGTTTACTTGAGAAATTGCTTCATGAAGACCTCAAGCCAAAGTGATTATCACGTTTTACTGCATCATAATCAGTTAGAATATTTAAAATTTTTATTTTAAGATTCGAGTTTAAGATTATTATTTTTACTTCAAAAATATCAATCCCATGCATTCCACATTTATGGAAATTTATTCTCATACCTGAGACTGCCTCAAACCCAATGAAGATCCACTTGAGAAATTTAAGTATCAGAGTATCTGCTTGACATAATAAGATTATATCATCTTCATAATGTAAATTTATTAATGGCTGATCTTTATTAATAAGAGGCACTAATCCTTTTATAAATTCTTGGTTTCTTGGATTTTGTTTATCATCTAGTTAAGGCTATAAGCTAGTAAATTAAACAAAATAGGGGAGAGGGGATCCCTTATTTCTGCCCTCTCGTCCCTAGTAAGAGAGCCATTGATATTGATATACACATGCCCTCCTATACTAATAATTTTTCTATCCATCTAATATATTTATCATGAAATTATGTTAGTCTTAAAATCTCAAAAAAAAAAAAATCTCCAATGGACCCTATCATACGCTTTTTCTAAATTCACTTTTAAGAATATTCTTTCTTCCCATCTTTTTTAGTGGAATGCATGATTTAATTGACACATACCATATTATCTAAAATGAACCTTTCTTTTATAAAAACAGCCTGAGACTTATCAATTAATTTATCCATAACATTGCTACTCTATCTATAAGAATTTTAGTTATCCACTTATAGATACACTTTATCAAACTAATTGGCCTAAATTATTTTATATATGTCCATTGCATATTTTTGTTTAGTAATTCGTTTGATCATAGTCCTATTTATCATTGCAATATTTATTTTTTCTAAAAAAAAGTATAAAAAAATATACAATATGCCATCTTTGATTAATTTCCAGTTTGTCTGATAAAAATAAAAAGCTCATACAATTAGGGTTAGGGGTCTTTTCACCAACAGAATCAAACAAGGACTTTTTAATCTCATCAAGGTTAAAAGATCCAACTAGTATCTGGTTATCAATTTCGGTCTCCTTTTATTCATCACTCTATAAATTCAATTGTAGTGCAACAAACTTATCTCTAGCCTGTTTGCCTTCAAATTCGGCTACAAGTTAATGAACAAGAAGATACAATCAAGCAACACCCAAAAGAGCCCAAAATTGGTAGCTAATTGACATGTCAGACCTTTAACAGTAATGAGGCAAGGTTTTACAAGGAAACAAAACTTATCGGGTCTAAGGAATGAAATACATGGTGACACGACCCGACTCAATCTTGTAATTAGGCCCAAGAGACATAAAACAAAGGTCCAAGTAAAATTATGTAGATATTGCATAATTTTGGGTTCTATCAATTATCTGGAAACCATACCATTCCGGGGCTCTGATAATTAAAATACCGGACCTAGATTGGTATGTAATGAAGAAAGATAGTAACATATTAGTGACAAATGCCAACGTACAGAGAGAGTGATTAAACCGGCTGTCAGATGGTACAGTATGCTTATTTACTATAATGATATTTATGAAGAGAGATAAGCATAAATGTACATGGGCTCAAAAAATTAAACAAGATAAAGGCCCAAAGAAGAATTATAAAAAAATTGGAATGGTGAAGCCCATTAACAAAGTTGGCCCAATCTGAATCCCATTTTATTCAGCCATTTTCTCTGACAAGTGGGCTCAACCACGGTTTTATTTTCCTCAAGCAGCAAGCCACGTGGCACATCCCGATTGGCTTAGGCTGTGGACATAGCTGCTATTGGACTGGATATTCCATTGGACAAAGTGGACCGAATAATATTGGATTTTTGTTGGATGGACTAGTTTTGGACTGGACTAAAATCCGGTCTAGCCCAATTGCTAAATTTTTTTTTGGACAAATCGTGGAAATTACGGACGAATTGTGGACGAATAATGGATATTATACGAAAGAAAAAATAATTAGTAAAGTAGATCTGTCTCTGCTTCTTCTCTAAACCCATATCCTCTTCCCCACTCGAGCACCCCAAATAGTGTTTCCATAAACCTTCCTCCTTCACTTGACCTTACCTCCTCTCTCACGGCCTCTACTCGAATACTTGCACCGCTACTCTCAAAACCAATCGATGCCCGACTGTGCAGCACAGCAACACCATCTTCTCTGATTTCAACGACCTCTAATGGCCATGGCCAGTCCTTTGTCGTTGCTAGACCGGGTTACTTTTCCTAGGGGTATAAACGTTTCAGGTACTTACGTTTCCTGAAGAGGTTACGAGGCTATCCACAGTACATAAGGTTAGGCGTAAGTAGAAAGACCTCACTGAATCAGATTTAATTTGTTTTAGATAAGATGTATTGGCACAGATGAAGACAATACTGACACTGTCAGAATCAAGAACGGACGAAAACAAATATTTGTCACTGGATTAGTCTAAATCTTAGTCCACATGGAAAATACATAGACAAATGTTGGACATTAATTGGATAGTAAATGAACTGGACATGGATGGATTATTAAGATATATTGTGGACATGGTATGGACGTGGACTTCAACTCTTTATAATTGGACGAAGTTGGATTTCAATTGGAACCCGTCCAATAGCAGCTCTAGCTATGGACCCCCACCATTTCTGTTAAAAGGAAAATAAAAAAACAAGAAAAAAGAGAGAGGACCGTACGAAGAGGCTTCCTTCTCCGGTGTAGGGATGTCCTCCATCGTCGCTACACGTCGTCTCTGTCCCAACTGACAGCACCGCTGCGTAGGCGACAACTTCACAAATCCAACGACCCCAGGCATGAGAAAGAATGGTTACTAGGAACTTGCGATTTCAAAAGACAAGCATGAGAAGTCGGGAGCAAGTTATGCAAAATTGCAACGAAAGGATGAGAAATTGAGCAATTACGATACCTGAAAAGCTTCTCTAGACGTAGGAGAGGAGTTTAGAATAAGGATTCAGGATCAATTTGATGGAGAAAGCACAATGGCGCCATTCACCATGGCTACAGAGATGAGCTTCGAAAGAAAAGGCATCAAATGGAGGTGTGGGTCGAGATAAACATGACAGGTGGGTCCCAAGGCACTCAGGTGAACTATAGAATGTAAATGGAGGAGTGAAAGATGCCCATATCAGAGCTAAAGTATTGTGACTCACTAATTGGAACTGTCAAGTGAAGAATGTTGCAAAGGCGGTACAAGGAACTCGAAATTGAAGAAATTAGATCACTGAAACATTAAATATTTGATTTATACACATTCCTGGAGATACTAGAATGGGTACTATGTGATCAATGGTGCCCAGTTCATGGTCAGTAGGTGGGGACACCAACTGGGTAATGTGGCATGGCTAGGTGTTGATTCAACAATGCCTAACAGTCATTTATAGATGCAACTAGCACTTAATACATGTTAAAGAAGGTGCCCAGGTACTGTGATTATGTCAGAGCGGTTAATGAGACATTTAAAATTGACTGGAGACAATGACGATTGTAGTTGCACTTGAGAGGAAGCAAAAGGTGAAAAGCTATAAAAAGCAACTCTCTCACCGGTCCCCTCTCTATACGTGTGCTTGCAACACCAGATGGAGACAAAATACAAATTTCTTGATCTCCAAATCATCTCTCACAGACACGAGATGAAAACTGAAGTGTGAGGATGCTGCCAATGCAAAGGAGTTCTCCATCAACCTAAACCTAACAACCCATAGATGACTGCCACGTCAGCAATTCTATACCCTAATGACAAGTGACACACACCAAGTTGCATATGCCAGCTGCCGTATAGGAACATGAAAGGAGAGAGGCAGTTATAGACTATCTCAATGACCCAATAGCAAACACAGGAATAAACCAATGATAACCTGTCCAACAATGGGATACACAAAAGATCAACTATGGGCTTGAGAGGAGCAAAATGGGAAGTTGAATGATTAAACAGCTACACGGGGCCTCTCCATCCATGAAATCAGCAACAAGGCACAAAATGCAGTCAAGAAATGTCTCTCATGCCCTTGCTGCACTTCAATTCGACTAGGTGTAGGACCACAAGGACAGTTGCTACCTCACTGAGTTGCTGCATCACCATATACTCCCAATTGCTAAGCCTTGGCGCCAAAGAGTGGAGATAGTAGGGCCACAGCAGCAAGTATACTTATTTTCACTCAATGGGTCAGATAGCACTAGACCCCACTTGTCAGACCATGCCAGGCCAATTGTAAATTACCATAACATCTTTGAAATGCCTTGAGTAGAAGGCAGTAAGCTAAACCAAAGTGTTAAACCCAAAGAAAAGTTCACTAAAGTTCCAAGCACGTATGAACAACAACTACAACTACTCAAAATGCATGTACTCAGCCAACCTGGCGCCAAGTGAAAAAATAGTAAACCAAGGTGGCATGCCACTGTGCCAAGTCTCATGCCACATGTCAAAGCACCATTGGTGAGTGTAATTGACTAGTAAAGAAAGTGAAGTGAGAAAAGAATACCCATGGCATCCATACAAGAATCGTTGGATAAAAAACCCTAAACCCATGGCTCATCCTCACCACACAACGAAAACCATGCACAGTATAGCAATACCAGCCCATGGTTTTGCCAAAGAACTTGTTCCCTATGGCTCTACATCAACCATTGGATCAAGATGAAGGGTGAGATGTGCATGACTCAATCCCATAGAAACCCTAATCCATACCCTATATAAAGACCTCAAATATGAAGAAGAAAGCGGCCTTCACCACCCCAAGCTTACCCTACATATTGTAGCTCTGCCTCCATCCTTAGTTAGGTTAGAATAGCAAGAGAGAGAGCTGCAATTTTGTCGAGTAGCTAGCTTCTAATAGGAAGTAGAAGAAAAGAAGAGAGAAGAGAGAGCCTAGGTAGCTTAAATCTGTAAACTACCCCTTCCATTTTTTAATAAAGAAGTTTTGAGAGTTTAATTGCTGTTTTGATTGGCATTTGAGTTAGCCCAGCCACCAAACAATGGTTGTCCGGTGCCATATTGCTATTTCATGTTTATTTCTTATTTTTGCATCTCACATCCGCATCTAAAATTACAATAAAAGTGACTTAACATAAATAAAAGGGTTTGTGCAACTATAAACGCACAAGGACAACAGGTTGAGACACAGCCGCCATGGCCAGAGCTCGAGCTCACTCCATCGACATAATTGAAGAGAAACGTAGCCTCCAGCGACTCAAATCGATGGAGAATAAGAAGGAGATGCTTTCCGACCAACCTTTGAGGAAGAACCACCACTCAGAGAGCTCAATTTCGCCGGAGTCAGTGGAAAGAAGAGACTCGAGAGGAGAGGTCATGCCGCCAAATTGCACACCAACAAGCCAAACCAAATACAAAAAAAGAAAGAGGAAGAGGAGATGATGCTGCCGGAACAAACCGCACTCGAAACGGTGGCCAGGATGCTCGAGTCAACGGCGGAGGAACCATTGTACCGTCGAGACAAAGGCTACGGAAGAAATCGAGAGGAGACGGAAGACAAAGGAAGAAGATGACCTCTGCACGAATCTCAAAGCCAACCGATGGACAGATTTCAAAAGTAACCGATAAAAGAGGACTGCCTTGAGATGATTTTCTATGGCGCCGGATTCATGAGCCGGTGTACAGAGATCGAAATATACAAGGGAATAAGGATGTTATACAAAGGACCACGTTAATAGGAGCACCGAAAAAGAAAGCTGAACCAAATAAAAAGACCCACTCGGATGAACCTGGTGCACAGTGAACCAACCAGACTCAAGTTCACCTCAGACTCAAAGCGGTCCACAGTCGCGCGCATAAACCAGCTGACTCAACCAACTCAACCCAGTGCCTCTCCATGATCTTCCGCAGCTCAACCCGTGCGGCCAGCGCTGCGGCACAATCCAAATAACACTTCCCTGCCTGCGTGGACCAACCAGCACCTGATAGCTCATCCTCTTCAATGGAATGGACCAATCAGAGAATTTGCAACAAACCAGAACTTCAAAAATACATTAAAAATAACCAGAAAATCAGAAAAATTTGTATAAAAATACCAAAATGTCCAGAAAATTATGAAGAACATTGGACAATTATGAAGAACATTTCTATCTGACACATCATATACAAAAAACCAACTTAAGAGTCGCTTTTATTTAAAAGTCCATAAAACTTTAAAAATATCATAAAAATAAATAATAAATAAGCATTAATATTATTAAAAATTAATATTATTATTAAAGGACGGCAGGGATTCTTGGATAATAGGTATTCTTCAGAACCAGGACACTCCAGAGCCAGTCAAGCTAGAACCCATACTTCAAACTCAAAACTCAAGCCAAGTCATAATCTCAAGACATATCAAGACATCCAAACTCGACTCGAATTCAGAACTGAACCGAATCCTAAACTCCAGATCTGAATACTGAAGCCTCGGCAGGGCCCAAACATAGAAATCCAGAACAAAGGCCAGAAACTAGAAAACTAAAATCCAAATACCAACATTGAGCCAGAACAATATTTAAACCAAATCCAGAGCTCCAAATCCGAATTAAACATCAAACCCAAATTTCAATTCCAAGTCTAAACTCAGATGAAGATTCGAAGCCTAAGTTCAAATCTAAAGATCAATATCAAGTCAAACGCCAAGCCGAGTCAAACAAGATCCTAAAACTTTGAGTCCTGACGTTACACAGAAAACCAAATCCATATCAAGATAACCAAGACCAACCTGTGATCCAACGGCCTGACTGTCTTATTATCACAACCCTAGGAGCAATAAAAGTCTTTAACTATAAAACGATAACAACTTCAGAGTCTACATGTCACTTAAAGTCTAAGTCAGCATAGCATTCATGTGCATCCATCATCATCATCATACCCCTCATAACACTAGTCTTTAAATCAAATAAAACTGGCTCCAGTTGCTTTCGATGCCAAATCACTTGATTATTCCCGATCTAGAGGTGCTCTTGTCTGGTTCTCAACTTAGGCCGGAGGTAATTAACAGCATGGGCTTGCGCCTGCTGGAAGGAAATGACCTACGAACAAACAATCAACCCTTGAGACACCTAGAATCACGTTATTATCTTTCATCCGTTAGACGGATAGTAGCGTTTGAATTCTAGGGGGCTCAAGGGGTATCTGATCCACATTCTTTTTTTCCATGGTGGAAATCCACGACCTTCCCTGTGGATAGGACAAAAAAGTGCGAGACATAGCCACACCAAAAAGATCTGTGCAAAAATGGATAATTAATATGATCTCCAATTTCTTGTAAATCATTAGTATATCTATCATCAATATTTAAATCTAACATCGTATCTTTTTGCTTTCTAATAGTGGCAAACTTATGAAATAACTTTGTGTTGTTGTCACCCTCTAATAACCATTTCAACTTACTTCTTTCCTGTGAATATACTTGCTCAAAATCATATAATTCATCTAAATCATTTAAATGATCATTAAAACTAATTCGTTCCTCATTTGTCCAATCTCTATTTTTCTGAATTTATTTAATTCATCAAGAATAATTAAATGAGATTGTTTCTTTCTTTTAATATCACCATAAAAGTTTTTAACTCATCCTTGGATGTTTATTTCTCATATGTTTAATCTTTTGAACCCATTTTAAAGCAACATCTCCAGATAAATTCAAATTATTCCACCATCTAGGCATCAAGTGTTGGAGTTATGTCCTAGAAGTCAATAATTTGATGACTTAAATATTAGTTTATGTTATGGATGATATTTTATCATCTGTTCCTAGGTTTATTATTGACAGATTATTCAGGTTGAGGATCTGAATTGTAGATCTTTGTGGATCATTCTTTAGAATGACAATAATAAGTCTAAACGGTCCATAATCTTGATAATTAACAAAGGAAAATTAATTATCATATAAGATTAGTATGCAAGTTAAGTGATGATTATGTTCTACTAATCATAGGTAAAGAGTTACCAACTTAATTGCATATGTGTATGTTATGGAATATAGTACAGGACTTAACCAACGAAATAAATATATGGATTGTGTTATGTGTCATTATTTATTTCGTTATGATTTTGGTTCTAAGTTTGAGATGTTTATCTTTTCCACATGAGGATAGGTTCAATAAATATTGCCTACCGCTGATTCCCGATAAGTGATGATACGGACTTTATTTATGTTCTCTTGAATTGTGCGGGAAAAAGCTAATCATCAAGAAAACCGTATGTCCCTCATTAATTCACTTAGTGAGTGACGATATCTGTTTGGGCCCCTTGATGGAGTTGGATCGTATGCGCGTAACTAAGCGATCAACTCTAGATCAAGAAACGTATAATTTGCAAGAATGACACATTCCTATCTTGGATTATACAATGATATCATGTGACATAAGAATCAAAATAGAGAAATACTTTTATTCTCTTATGCAGGATTTAAATACTGTAGTAGTACACTATTTATGTGAATTGGGAATCATAACGTGTTGCTAGATACCGCTTATGATTAATGGAATTAAATAGCGATTTAATTCCATGTCCAACTTAGCATAAATCCTCAAAGGGTCACACAAAATAGAGTTTTGACCGAGACAGTGCATTATTTATTTATTCGCAATAGTGCGTATTGCGGAAATATGATAAGTTGATTAATTAATTATATACCGTTATAAGTAATTAAGTCAAATGGATCATATGGAAATAAATTAATGTATTAGCTAATCCTAGAATAATTATTAATTAGTTAATAATTATTTTAGTTCGACACGATTTAATATAAGTAGTTATATTAATTTATTGGGCCAATATGTATGTATTGAATTTATAGCCCAATTGAAGAGCATTTGGAGTAGGTTCTAATTATATGAATTAGAGGCCTAAACAATTGAGATGAGAGGCCCAAAAGCCCATAATAGGGCCAGCCATATAGGGTGGTAGGTAGGTGGCATTCTTGTAAATAGATGGTAGGAGGTAGGTAGGGTTTGTGCAATATATAAGGAGGTGTATAGTAGCAAAATCCAACCTTCTCTCTTGATATACCTAGCCGCCACCTCTTTTTCTTCCCCATAGGCCGGCGCCACTCTCTCCTCCTCTCCTCCATATGCTCATGTGTTGAGCTACAACTCTCCACCAAAATCAAATAGGTTGATTCTTGAAGAGGGTTCATCCTTAGGTTGTTCTAATCGAATCGCTAGCACGAATCGATTTAGACCTTGGTTAATCTCTAGGTGGACTCGAGGCGGCCATCAACCATGGCGGAGGCGCAAGGAGAGCACGCCATTGATTTCTAAATCGTAGGATCGAGCCTCTTGATTGCGATATCAAGAGAGGTACAAATTTTCCACCTATCTCTTGTGTGTCAATTGACTTAGCACTAGATCATTTCTTGCTCTTTGTTTAATTGGATTAATTAAGTGTAATTAGTCTAAAAATTAAAATTGAGCGATTTCCTAACATCAAGTTCTATCTATTCTAAAGATACTATCATTTTTATGGTTATTTCCATTACTATCAAGGATATATTTGTTGGAGTTATGTCCTAGAAGTCAATAATTTAATGACTTAATTATTAGTTTATGTTTTGGATGATAATTTATCATCTGTTCCTAGGTTTATTATTGACAGATTATTCAGGTTGAGGATCTGAATTGTAGATCTCTGTGGATCATTCTTTAGAATGACAATAATAAATCTAAACGGTCCATAATCTTGATAATTAACAAGGAACATTAATTATCTTATAAGATTAGTATGCAAGTTAAGTGATGATTAAGTTCTACAAATCATAGGTAAAGAGTTACCAACTTAATTGCATATGTGTATGTTATGGAACATAGCACAGGACTTGACCCATCGAAATAAACATATGGATTGTGTTATGTGTCATTGTTTATTTCGTAATGATTTTGGTTCTAAGTTTGAGATGTTTATCTTTTCCACATGAGGATAGGTTCAATAAATATCGTCTACCGCTGATTCCCGATAAGGGCTGCTATACGGACTTTATTTATGTTCTCTTGAATTGTGCGGGGAAAAGCTAATCATCAAGAAAACCGTATGTCCCTCATTAATTCACTTAGTGAGTGACGATATCTGTTTGGGCCCCTTGATGGAGATAGATTGTTTGCATGCAACTTTATACAATTATCTCTAGATCAAGAAACGTATAATCTGCAAGAATGACACATTCCTATCTTGGATTATACGATGATATCGTGTGACATAAGAATCAAAATAGAGAAACATATTTATTCTCTTATGCAGGATTTAAATACTGTAGCAGTACACTATTTATGCGAATTGGGAATCGTAACGTGTTGCTAGATACCGCTTATGATTATTGGAATTAAATAGCGATTTAATTCCATGTCCAACTTAGCATAAATCCTCAAAGGGTCACACAAAATAGAGTTTTAACCAAGACAGTACATTATTTATTTATTCGCAATAGTGCGTATTGCGGAAATATGATAAGTTGATTAATTAATTATACACCGTTATAATTAATTAAGTCAAATGGATCATATAGAAATAAATTAATGTATTAGCTAATCCTAGAATAATTGTTAATTGGTTAATAATTATTTTAGTTCAACTCAATTTAATATAAATAGTTATATTAATTTATTGGGCCAATATATATACATTAAATATATAGCCCGATTTAAGAGCATTTGGAGTAGCTTCTAATTATGTGAATTAGAGGCCTAATTAAATGAGATGAGAGGCCCATGTGAGCCCATAATGTGGCCGGCCCTAATAGTAGGTGAGAGTGGCAATCTTGTAAATAGATGGTTGGTGGTAGGTAGGGATCATGCACTATATATAGAGATGTATAGATGCAAAATTTGAGCTTCTCTCTTCCCTAACCCTAGCCGCCCCCTCTTTCTCCCTCTCTTGGCCGGCGCCTCTCACCTCCTCTCTCTCTCCATTAGCTCATGAGTTGAGCAATATTCTCTCCACTAATTAAATTGTTAATTAAAGAAGAAGAGAGAATACCTTGGATTAGCTTTGTTCTAATCGAATCGCTAGCACGAATCGATTTAGACCTTGGTTAATCTCTAGGTGGACTCGAGGCGCGATTAGGAGGCGAAGGAGAGCACCCCATCGATTCCCATGCCGTAGGATCGAGCCCCGCGAATACGATTTCGCGGGAGGTACAATTTCCACCTTAATCTCTTTGTGTTAACTTGGCTTTTGTGCACGATTCGTTGTGTATGTTGTTTCGATGGCTTAATTAACTTGTAATTAGCATAAAAATCGAAAATTACACAATTACTAACAATATTAAAGGGAACGATTAGGCTTATATCTAATCAAAACTTTTACTACTATAACTCTTGTATATCTCTCATCCCAATCATGAAAAAAAAATTCTATTTAAAAGAGTTAAAGAAGATTTTTGTCTCATATTAGAACAAAAAACTCTATGAGATCTAGTTTATCAATCATTTTATAGAACAATTTAGCTCATAATACATGAAAATGGTTACCACTTTTTTTTCAAAACTGAATCTCAAGGAATTAAAATCACCTAAAACTATCAAAGGACCATTCCATAAACCTCTTAACATTTGCAATTCACTATAGAAAGATATTTTTTATTCTTGACTTCTTGTACTTGGTAGGACCATGCACAATAGTAATACCAAAGTCAAAACTACCCATTCTAACTTGTAAAAGAGCTGAAACAAAATAATTGGCCACACAACTATTCATAATCCTAAACATATATGTATTATAAGACAGAAAAATCCCACTAGCTGACTCTCTAGTTGGCAAAAATGTAGAATCAAATTTATCAAAAAGAAAAAACAATACAACGTTTAGTAAAAGATCTCTTTTTTTTTGTTTCTTGATGCCCTAGTATATCACAGTTATTATCTCTGATCAACTTAGCTAGGAAAGATCTTTTGGCGTTCTCCTAATTAAGACCCCTCACATTAAAAGACATCAATTCTAATCATTTGACTGCTAATCTAACCCCACATATTAGACTATCTAACTTCTCTTTTTTATATTTCTCTTTTCTTAGAAATCTAGGACCATATTTTCTTCTACGGTAGCTCTAAATTGCTGCCTAGTTTAAAGTTTTAAGAAACTACACCGTAGAGATACTCTCATCCATAGCATCATTAAAAGGAAAATTATCTAAGACATGATATTTAGCAGATGCAGGACCTCTAGGTTCTTGTCTTTCAGCTTCTGTACTGCTATTGTCCTTGACTGGTTGGCTAGGATTCATGTGCATCTATCTTAGACTTTATCTTATCTACATTCCTATGGAACTATTCTACTTAGGCTCTGCTCCAGGAAAGCTCTTTTAGAAGAAGGGAAAAGAATGGAGAGTAAATTTTTAAAAGTTTACTCTACCCAAATCAGTTACTTGCTCCACAAATCAAATTATTAGAGTAAGATAAGGGAAGACAATGGAAGAGACACACTTAATTAGAGAAATCTTAGAGTAAATTTGTACACCCTAATTTGGAGGGTAACAAGACTCGAGCAACCTTCCTCTCCTCTACTCTCCTTTCCTCTAAAAAAGTTTTCCTAGAGAAGACCCTTAGTCTTCTCCCAATCAAGATTGTGTCTATCTACCTCCTCATCTGTTTGCTGATATACCACTACTTGCCTGTCTTGATTACTTTCTTTTACCACTATGGATTCTTTCTCATACTGGTAAATCTCTATAACCATGGTTTCATACTGGTACATGCTTCTCCTATTGCTCAACGCATAATATCTCCATATGCACATTATCGACAGAAAATCAGGAGAGTACTTGTGAAACCTCCTATCTTCATCAAAAGAATCCTTTCTCTCATACTTCTCTTCTCCTTCAGCATCTCCCTGCATATCCGTTTCAGGTTGTTTACCCTTTTCATATATCGATCCGGATCTCTTACCAAATGGATCAGATCTAGGCATCAACACATGCCTTTTTTTAAAACCACTAGCTCTAGACACTCCAAAAAAATCAATCACAAATTTTACTGATTTTCAGCACCATTTGCCTTGATCATTACGAGACACAGCTTTACCAAATGCTGGTAGGATCTCTTTGATCATACACACCAATATGGGTCTTAGCCTCAACAAATGAGGTCTTCGCCTCTATAGCATGATCAATTTTCAATAACACACCAAAGTCTTCGATTAGTTTTTCAAATTCAACTCTGTGCCAAAGTTTGAATGGATACCCTAGCACCTTCACCCAAGTACTCTTCAATCGAAAGTCATACCCAAGTACTCTTCAATCGAAAGCCATTTTTAGGTACTTGATCCCATGATTCACCTAGTATCTCTCTCCCATTGAAAATCATCATCCCAGCCTATAGAGTTTTATTTCTCCACCATCTACCAACATATAACCATTGGTGAAATCTAAAACCTTCCACTCAAATGGTGCAAGTTGTCATAAAACCTCCAGGAAACGTCTTTACCCTATCCTTCAGTATAAGTAAAGAATAGGCTACGCATCAAAGCTGCTTCGAGCTCCATAGAAGTAGGAGAGGAGTTAAATTTCTTGATGAATTCCATGGAAGAATTAAGATCTAGATCTAGTTTTGAAGACGAGAAATGGAAAGTAGAATAGATCGGAGGTTGCTCTTTAGCTGGCTAGGGAGGTGGATTTGAATTAAGGTTAGCTGATGTTTCAGTCAACTTCAAAATTTGAGTATTAGACAGTCACTGACAAGCAATTTTGTGGCAAGCAAAGCACACAGGTTTATTCTTGCAATTAGCCGCGAGCAGGGACAGGTTTACATCAATAAAGGAGTGTTAATGTCACCCCTATTTTTTAAAATTAATAGTAACAATATTAATATTTATAGCTAAAAATGTAAATTTTTTATATACACCACATGTTTGAACCCTAAATATATTTAGGTGTATTTTAATTGTTGAACCCCATACATTTTATAATATAGTTTTTGTGAGATTTTTTTTTTGGAAGATTAACAATTTATTTGCAAAAGTGTTATATTACTATAATAAAATAGAATTAGTTGCACTTATTATTGCTTTGGTTGTCGTTTTTGGGCCTTGTAACTCAACCAGGTAACAAATGAAATTTAGCCGAATCACTTCTGTAAATCAGGAAAACAACCGAAAAAAGAAAAGAAAATAAAGTTATCCAGCGATTCTTCTCTCCTTTCCTCAATTTATTTTACCAAGTGAAAGCTAAACTCTAGCAATTTTCTCCTCTTTACCACTTGCGAGAACTGTAGGAAAAAAATTTCATCCACTTGCCATTGGATTTCCTCATTTCCTTTATTTTTCTCCTTTTTTTTTATCTAAATTGTATTGAAAGTTTGGTTTGAATGTTAAATTCGAGTCTATAACAAAATCTAAAACATATCTGATTTCTTGTTAGTATTAATTGTTTCATTTTTATGACAGTTGACTAAATAAAAAAAAATTATTTGATGTTGTATTATTTTTAGAACTTTGAGTAATGGATGTTTGATAGAAACATGTATTTTGCTTAATTATTATGATTAATATTTTAATTTTGAAGTAATGGATATGAGATGAAGATATAGAGTCAAAGCGATTTGACGTATAGCTCCATCAAATTCGATTATATACCAAATTCAAAAGTTCAATTGATCAATCCAAAGCACTCAATATGTTCTTCATATTGAAATTTACTTGCATGACAAATTTTACAGTTGTTTTCAATTTTTTAAGTATATTTTAGGATTTTCAAAATTTCAAAACTAATTAGATCGAAATTTTTCTAAAATTTTAAAATATAGTATAAAAATTTTCAAATGTAAAATTTGATTTAAAAAGAGTTTTTAATATGAAGATCATATTGAACAGCATTGGTCATTTGGACTTTTGAATTTGAAATTTGGTCGGATTTGACGAAACACTTTATCAATATTATTTTGACTGTAGCATTTTTTATTTAAACATAATTATTTAAGTGAACTCCATTTCAAATTTTTTTGGCTCCGTCACTGGCCGTGAGGTGGCCGGAATCTCCACATCGAAAACAAGTAGGCTTCTGAATGGTAGAATAACGGTGGAATGAGTCGATTTTATTTTTTACTCGAGCAACAAGATCTTCTTGAGTTTGAATTGTCGGATTATCTCTTTTTGGAAGTGAGTTTACAATAATCGTAGAAAAGGACTGATTCTTGCGTGGATCTTGAATAAGAGGTGACCCCAATTTTCCACCATTGATCGTAGACCCCACCACCTTCGGAGTCCCCACTATCAGTTATTCACAGGAAGAATTTGTTGGGATTTCGTGTGTAGGACAAGGAAGTGAAATTTTAAAATTTTATTTGACTCGATAGTCGAAACACAAAAGACTTTATTTATACGATAATAGCATGCAAGATCATAATTAAATATATAATCAAATATTTCATGTGCACAATTAAACCAACAAATAACTTTATTTGAGGAGCAAGAATATTATACCTAAAGAGATTGTCAAATCTCTTGGTAGAGAGAAGTCGATTTCTCTCTAGGTATTTTGGAAACCTTCGGTTCTCATTGCAGACATTTGGCACGTTTCTTTCCCTTGGTTCACCTTGAAACTAACCAACAAATTCGACCAAAACTTTGATAGGTAGATGGCGGGTTTCAAGCTTAGATCCAACCACTTTTGATCCTCAATCAACGAACTATTTAATTTATTTTGTAGCTAAACAATATGTAAATATATGAACTATAATGTCTTTTCCATTTTCTTTTGGCGCAACAAAATTCCAGGAAAAAATTTTATGCGCAAGAAAAAACTCAAAAGAACAAAATGGCGGCCAATCAATGGAGGAGAGAAAAAAAAATTGTTACAAAAAATTTTCACGCCATTCCCTTATATAATAATTATTAATTTCTAAGACAACTTTTCTTTATGCTATTTACACAAATACCACTAGCATTTTTCTAATTATATTTTACACTTGTTTAATAAATCAATTCATGAACTAATTGAAGAATGTGTGTTTTGAAAGTTATCTTTATTAATGATAATAGCTTATTGTTCATGATTTTGAATGTTATTATACATTCTTGTTCCTTGAGATTAATATGTTATATCTTTAGAAGTGTTCAAGAAGATGCTCGTGGTCTTGATCTATAGACCTTTTAAGATGAAAACATATATTTCTAAAAAGGTACACAATCGTACGTGGTAATTAAAGAGTAATAATAATTACCGAGTAAGATTGTCATGTTGATTGAAAGTACATTGTAGTTCTATAAATGTTGATAAGTGATTATCATTCAATGACATGAGTATATATAAAATGAGCATGTTTTATATATATTGAATATGACCTAACTAGATGGAATAATATATGGATTGTATTTTGTGTCATTAATATTTCCATCGTGTCTTTGGATCCAAGATATGAGATGTGTAGATTTTTCACATGAGAAACATGCAATGTAATTACTGATTAAGACCATCTTTTTACTGATCTTAGTTATCTGTTGATGGAGGGAATTAGTAGTTCATTGTATGTGACTTGTGCGGGAGAAATTTATATGTCGATTATCATTGTCCCTCAGTTATTTGAGTTATGATATTACTGGGCCCTTGGTAAAGTAGAATTATATAGCATGCAATATAACTGATGTAGTTATAATTTAATTCACTTAAGAGACCAAGAAAATGAATATAATGCAAAAATGACACGATCCTATTTTGCATATTATTCATAATATCATGAGACAAGGATAGACACAGATCAAGTGGATCGAGTACGTAATGACTATGTCGTTTGGGTGGCTATAATGTAGTGATAAAACCTCTTATAGTCTATAATATAAAATATTTTATATTATTGCCAAGATGAAGTAGATCCTCTGTAAGGTCACACCAACTGAAGAGAAACAACAAGTGTTTTACATTTTATATGATGTATGAAAATACATGTGATAAAATGTTAAAATAATATGTCACGAAAAATAACATGCTTAGACCATAAATAAATTCATGAAAGTATATGAATATTATTGGTATAATGTTAGAGAGCATTATAAGAATAATATAGACATCATATATTGTATTAATATATTTCATATTATTACTTCATGAATTAATTTATTAAACAAGTTGCAAAATATAACTTTTGTAAAAAAGATGTGCCGTGAAAATTTTAGAAAATAAGTAAATTTAATTTTCTACTTATTTAATTTTCTTGACCGACACATCTCATTTATTTTCTGGTTTTTCTTGTGTATTTCTATTTCTGATATTTGTCTCTTGCGCAAGAAAAAGAGAAAAAAGGAAAAAGAACAAAAATGTGGAAATATAATATTTCTCTCTCTCCTTCTTTAATTGGCTGCCACCAATTATATCTATTTTGCTTTTGTGCATTTTGTGTGTGGTTCTGTCACCTTGCGAAAAGAAACAAAACCGAAAAGAAAAGGGAAGAGAGAGAATTATACTTTCATATTTTTCATATATATTTTGCATAGTAGTTTAGCCACCAAGAAATTAAATAGTTCGTTGATTGAAGATCTAAGGTGGTTGGATCTAAACTTGAAACTCACCAGCGATATATCTAAGTGTTGGTTGAGTTTGTTGTTTAGGTTCAAGGTGAATCAAAAGAAAGAAACGCGCTAAACGGCAGCGACGAGAATCGAAAGTTTCCAAGAGACCTAGAGAGAAATCGACTTCTCTCTACTAAGAGATTTGACAATCTCTTTAGGTAAAATATTCCTTCTCCTCAAATAAAATTATTTGTTGATTTTGTTATGCACATGGGATGCTTGATTAAATGTTTAATCGTTATCTTGTTTGCTACTGTCATATAAATAAAATCCTTGGTGTATCAAGTCAAATAAAATTTTAAAATTCCGCTTCCTTGACATACACACGAAATCCCAACACTAATAACATGAAACATATTATTAAAATATATGATGTCTATATTATTTTTGTAATGTTGTATAACATTATACCAATAATATTTATGTACTTTCATGAATTTATTCATGGTCTAAGCATGTTATTTTCATGATATATTATTTTAACATTTCATCACATGTATTTTCATACATCATATGGAATGTAAAATACTTGTTGTTTCTCTTCAGTTGGTGTGATCTTATAGAGGATCTAAATCATTTTGGTAATAATATAAAATATTTTATATTATATATTATAAGAGATTTTATCACTACATTATAGACACCCAAACGACATAGAAATTACTTACTCGATCCACTTGATCCGTGTCTATCCTTGTCTCATGATATTATGAATAATATGTAAAATAGGATCGTATCATTTTTGCATTATATTTGTTTTCTTGGTCTCTTAAGTGAATTATAATTATAACTACATCAGTTATATTGCATGCCATATAATTCTACTTTACCAAGAGGCCTAATAATACCATAACTCAAATAACTGAGTGATAATGATAATCGACATATGAATTTCTCCTGCAAAAGTCACACACAATGAACTACTAATTTTCTCCATCAACAGATAACTAAGATCAGTAAAAAAGTCTTAATCAATAGTCCATTGCATGCTTCTTGTGTGAGAAATCTATATATTTCATATCTTAGATTTAAAGACACGATGAAAATATTAATGACACAAAACACAATCCATATAATATTTCATCCAGTTAGGTCATGTTCAATATATATAAAGTATGCTCATTTTATATATACTCAGGTCATTGAATGATAATCATTTATCAATATTTATAGAATTACAATGTACTTTCAATACATGACAATCTTGCTCGGTAATTATTGTTCTTCACTTCTTCTTTAATTACCATGATTTTGAACACATTTAGAAATATATATTTTCATTTTAAGAGTTCTATGGTTCAAGACCACGAGCATTTTCTTGAACACTTCTAAAGATATAATATGTTAGTCTCAAGAAACTAGAATGTATAATAACCTTCAACATTATGAACAATACATATATTATCATTAATAAAAATAACTTTCAAAACACACCTTCTTCAGAATCAATCGCTTTTCCTAACATACCCGTAACTTGTTGTAGAATTACGACATTATCCCCAAGCACCGTTGTTGCGTTCAATGAAGGGAACTGTGTTATCGAAACTGAGTCGCTCTCTCCTCAGGAGGAACTTCCATCTCACCCTAGCTAGTTAAGCACTTTTCTTAAATCTTTCTTAAAAAAAAAGTGTGCATATATGAGTGGATGTAACCGTAGCAATTACCGGTGAATAAGCCTGAATTGATAGGACGGTCTTCTTAATATGAGGCTAAGTGTATATTAGTGGAGATAAAGAAAAAAATTTAGAAACTGAAACTTCTCATTCATATATTGATAAATCACTCTTACAATCAGATTTCTCTAAGTTCTTAGTTCTAACATAAAGCTTACATGTATATATAGCCAATACTCAACTACTTTCATTAACACACACATTTAACCATCTAATTAAATTGACAAAGTCTTCAAGAAGACTCAACTACCTAATTAAATTGCATAGTATTCTAGACAATAAAAACACACAATTCCCAAAATATAATTACTATCCTAGAAACCATAAACATTTTGACTATGCAACCATAATTGAGTTTATATTTCCAACATACTTTCTTAAACTCAATTATGCTCCAGCACTCATCCCAAGTAGCTTCTTGAATCAGTTGAACAATTCTGCACCAAGCAGCTTAGAAAAAATATCCGCTACTTGATCACGACTCGCCAAGTGAGACAGCTCAACATCGCCATCCTTTACATGCTCGCGTATGAAGTGAAAGTGAACATCAATATGCTTGCTCCTTTCATGGTGCACCGGGTTCTTCACTAGCTCAATTGCTGACTTATTGTCGACTCGAATCTCGGTTGGTTTGTCTCGAGAAAAATTCATCTCCTTCAACAATTTTCTCAACCACAACGTGTGACATACACATGAAGATGCAGCCACATACTCCGCTTCACAAGTTGGTAGAGTCACAATTGATTGCTTCTTTGACACCCATGTAAATGTCGTGTCTTCCATGTAAAACATAAAACCAACGATTCTCTTTTTATCATCAATGTCTCCACACCAATCGCTGTCTGTATAGCCAACTAGATCAAACTCGTCAGTATGAAAATAGAACAAGCCATGAGATAAAATATCTTTCACATAGCGAAGAATTCGCTTTATGATTTTCCAATATGACATCTTTGGCTCTTCCATGTACGGGCTTACCAAGCCAACACCATATGCAATATCTGGCCTTGTGCACATTAGATAGCGCAAGCATCCAACCAAACTTCTGTATTGATTTGCATCTACAGTCTTGCCTTCATCATAACGGAACAGTTTTGTGTCACTCTCAACCGGAGTGCACATCGATTTGCAATCATCCATTTTGAACCTCTTTAGCACATCTTTTGGACATGCTTCTTGAGAGACAAAAATTTCAGATTTGTCTTGCTTCACTTCCAACCCTAAAAAGAATGACATTAGTCCTAAATCTGTCATCTGAAATTCTTTTGACATTTCCATCTTGACTTCTCAATCATATTATCATTATTTCTCATGAATATCATGTCATCAAAATATAAAGTAACAAACATAATGTCATCATGACATACTTTCACATACAAATCATATTCATACGGGCATTGTACAAACCCGTATTTCTTGAAGTATGTATCAATGCGGGTATTCCAAGCTCGTGGAGCTTGCTTCAACCCGTACAACGCCTTCTTCAATTTCAGCACCTTTTCTTCTTCTCTTTCCTTAATGTAACCTGGTGGTTGCTCGATGTAAACTTCTTCTTCAAGTACACCATTTAAAAATGCTGATTTCACATCCATTTGATAAATATTCCACTTGTTTTGGGCAGCCAATGAAATCAACAAGCGAATAGTCTCCATTTTTGCAACGGGGGCAAATACTTCTTCATAATCAATCCCCGCTTTTTGCTTGTATCACTTGGCTACTAACCTTGCCTTGTATCTTTCAACCTCGCCTTGAGTATTCAATTTCTTCTTGTAGACCTACTTCACGCCAATCGGCTTATGATCCTTGGGCAACGTCGCAAGTTCCCAAGTATCATTCTTCACAATAGCATTCATCTCTTCATTCATAACTTGCTGTCATTTCTTCTCTTGAACAGCTCCATCAAATGTGATGTTCTCGGCATCCGCCAAAAGACACACCAAGTACAGCTCGCTAGTTGCTTCATATAAGTCTTTCAAGGTTCTGGTTCGAGGCGTTCTCGCCTCATCATCAATTGAGGTTGAACTCGAACTTGGCTCATCTTGCATTGTTGTGTTTGTCGAAGTAGAGCTCGCAATGATCTGCACATCTTTCTCAACATCATGCGACTTTTCCTCCATAGAATTCCAGCATCGCATGGCTTTTTCATTAACCTGCACATCACTACTAATATGTACCTTATTAGTTGCTGGGTCAATGAGTTTGTATGCCTTCGACCTTTCATCATAGCCGATAAAAATCAGCTTCTTGCTTTTGTCATAAAACTTTGTCCTTCGCTGATCCAGAATGTGCGCATAAGCTACACTTCCAAACACTTTCAATGAGATACTGCTGGTTTCACACCGCACCATACTTCTTGTGGAGTCATGTTCTCTAAACTTACTGTTGGACATCGGTTTTGCAAGTAAATCGCATGTTGCACCGCTTCAGCCCAATACTCCTTTGGCATATTCTTACTTTTCAGCATGCTACGAACCATTTCGAGTATGGTCCGATTTTTTCTCTCAGCCACGCCATTTTGTTGAGGTGAATATGGCGCTGTTAGGAACCTCCGAATGCCATGCTCCTCGCAAAAATACTCAAACTCTTCAGAGATATACTCACCACCTCGATCTGACCTCACCGCCTTTATGTAATTGCCATACAATTTCTCAACCAGCACTTCTTAAAAAACATCAAATGCCTCTGACTTTTCTTTCAAAAAAATACACCCAAGTTCTTTTTGAGCAATAATCAACAAAAGTAATGAAGTAATGATGTGTAGCTAATAATACCCTAATTTAGTCCTAAAAGTACCGCAAGCGTACGGTAAATCGTTTGATGTGGTTAGGGGTAGAATCCACAGGGACGGTAGATTGAGTACTAAACTTTACTTATTCACAAAATCTAGACAATCAAATGAAGGGTTTAGACTTAAACTAACAATTAACAAAGGCAATCAACTAAGAGACAAATAGCTAACAATTTTTTGGTGTTTTGGTGATAAAATATGCAATGAAAGTGTCCTAGGGTTTAAGTTTTACTTTCAGTCCGGCTTCGGGTTGTCGGCACCAGTCACTTTCGTGCCGATACCGACTAGTACGCAGCAGATTAGGCATGTGTACTCCGCACATGCATCAATGTTGCCCGCACAACCCTTAGTTAATAGTGTTTCGACTCAATAACTTGGTTATTGGCTTGTGTGAGGCAGATCTAGCCGGACTTGGACTCCCTAGACCTCAGCTATCGCTTGTTGGTCATGGTATCGGGACCAGAACCTAGTCTAACATCCCCATTAGGTCGATTAACCCTCAACTTTCGCATGTTGGCTTAATCTACCTAAGTTCACTTGTTGTTTTCAAAGGTATCCACTAGGCTTTCGCCTTAGCAGAAACTTTTCCCTGTCGGGTACCAATTGGACTACCTTTCGGCTTATATCCTATCTTAAGTCACTTTGTTCAACCAATCAACTAACCTACACCTTTGACCAAGATTAGATGTGGCCATTCATCTAATAGGAGGTTCAGTTAATCAATCAAGCACAAACAAGCATTCACAAATAACATCCAACAAGCAATACACATCAAATACCAAATATCAAGTGTCATACATCAATCCAAACATCAAGATCTAATCTAATCCCTAAGCCAATGCAATCTAGCCTAGCATATGCTCAAAACTGAAAGTAAATGATGAAATGCAAGATACAAACTGCATAATCGAGCAAACAAGAGAGAAAGAAGAGAGACAACCGTAACCCAGCCTATTCCTTCTACTAGCAAGCTTCTAGAGTCGAAATCGAGGTCGGAATCACTGTTGTCGCATGAAATTCTAATCTCCAGAGGCACGATGCGGGATGCAATGGCGACGGTACGGGGTGCAATGGCGGCAGTGCGGGGTGAATCGACGTGGCAGAGAGTGGATCGGCGGTGGAAAATGGTGTTGTGCGGGGTACGAAGTGGAGTTGTGCTGGGTACGGTGGCGCTGTGCGGGCAACGATGGAGCTGTGCGGGCTACACTAGAGGAAAATGGTGGAAAATTAGGCGGCGTCCCAGGCAGCCGCCTGGGGAGTGGAAGATGGAGAGAAGGATCCCTCATTTGGCATGGGAGGCGCTTTATATAGGGAATGGATTAGGTTTAGGGTTTGGTGCGGAGTACAGTTATGTCGGTGTGGGCTACGACTTGGGTTGTGCGGGCTACAGCAGGGCCCAGTTCGGAGTACAACAGCGTGCTGGGCTGGGAATGAGTCATCCAGCCCAATTGTTGGCCGCACAGCTGGGTTGTACTCCGCACAGGAGATGTTCAGGACATGTTGTAGGCATTGTAGGCCGCACAGGAGAGCTGTTGGCCGCACCAGAGAGTTGTTGGCCGCACTAGGCAAGTGTAGGCCGCACCAGAGAGGTCTTGGTAGCACCAGAGGGCTGTTGGCCGCACCAGACAAGTGTTGATCGCACCAGACAAGTATTGGCCGCACAGGAGGCATCCTGGAGGGATGTGAGGTGTCTGCCGCACAGGGGTCGATGTAGGCCGCACCGTGTGACCCGAACCAGGTATGAGTCGTCTGGCCTGAGTGAACTCCGCATTAGGACCATGCAGGACTGCACCGAACCATCTCTAGCGCCCGAAATGTGCCGATTTCCGTTGTTTTTGCTCCAAATTCCTGAAAATCAAAGACGAAACCAAAAGCAGTACCAAATCCTACAAATCCAAACTGAAAAGCACACAATTTCAAGAGTTTAGGTTATGATTTTAGAGTTAAGTCCGGCCAAATACCATATATATAAATGTTATATCAAGTAACGGTGCTTATCCAAAGATTTTGGTGTGATCAGACCACATATGTCTGTATGTATCAACTCCAGCGGTTTTTTCGCTCGATAGCTTGTTTCTTTTGGAAATAAACTCTTTGGATGCTTTCCAATACACACCCTTCACAAAACTTGTCAACAATTCTCAATATGTGGCAGTCCCTTCACCATACTTTTCTTTAATGACTCTTTTAAACCACCAAAATTTAGATACCAAACCGCAAATGCCATTATCATGATTTGTCAACCACACATGCTTTCAAACATATAGCTTGCATATTCATCAATTTCAACTTAAACATGCGATTTTTTGTCATTTCAACTTGGGCTATCAACCTATCATTTTTATCTCTCAAATATAAGATTTTGTCCTTCATAACCACAGTAAGTTTCAACAATTATCCCAAACTCAAAATATTACTCTTCATATCAGGCACATAATAAACATTTGTGATAAAAGTCTCACTTCCATTTTTCAGCTGCATAAGAACTTTACCTTGTCTTTCAACTTTCACTTTTGATACATCACCAAATGAAACATGACCATCTACAACTTCTTGCATCTCGATGAACATGTGCTTCTAGCCACACATATGGTTGCTCGCACCGGTATCCAAATACCAAACCGTTTCTTGATTAGAAGCTGCTTCTTTACTAGCAAGCAACACCACACCATCTCCAACCTTCTCATTTCTTTTCTCATTCTTTTTTTTTATCATGACATTCATATGCATAATGATCATATCTTTTACAACTGTAACATTGAATATGAGACTTATTATCTCCTCTTCCTCGGTCTCTACCATTGCCAAATGAGCCATTCTACTCCTTCTCATCTAGGTTGTCTTGCTGTCTGCGACCTTGACCTCCTCGGCCACGACCACGACCTCGACTTCGACCTCGACCACGACCTCGATCGCTGCTGGTCGGTCTTTAGTCTTACAATGTTACGTTCGCTTGAAGTGCTTCCTCGAGCACTTCTTGTTTCTTCTTCTTCTTCTTCTTCTTCTTTCTTTGCTCATGTTCTTCCAACGAGCCCGGGAGCTCATCAATAGTTATCTCATTCAAGTAATTTGATTCTTCTATAGCGCACACACAACATTTTCAAATTCGTTCGTCAATGAACGAAGTATCTTCTCCACAACTCAAACATCAGCAAGTGCCTCGCCATTTCTCTTGAGTTGGTTCACCACAGTTTGTACTCTTGTGATGTATTCTGATACATCTTCTGTCTCTTTCATTTTCAAGGCCTCAAACTCACCTCGAAGTGTTTGCAACCGCACTTGCTTCACTCGATCAGCGCCTTTGTATGCCTTCTCGAGAGTGTTCCATGCCTCATGTGAAGATGTCGCACCAGCTATCTTTTCAAAATCCGACTCATCAACCGCTTAATAAATGATGTAGAGAGCGATCTTATCCTTTTTGTGATTCTCCTTCAATGTCCTTGCTTGTGCAGCTGTCAACGCCGTCGTGTCGGCGTGCTCTTGGTAGCCATCTTCGACTATCTCCCATATTTCTTGCCCACCAAGCATAGCTCGCATTTGGATACACCAATTGTCGTAGTTGTTCTTCATAAGACGGGACAACGGCATGTGTCCAAACGTCGAAACACCGGTACTTACCATCGGCTCTGATACCAATTTGATAGGACCGTCTTCTTAATATGAGACTAAGTGTATATTAGTGGAGATAAAGAAAAACTTAGAAACTGAAACTTCTCATTCATATATTGATAAATCACTCTTACAATCAGATTTCTCTAAGTTCTTAGTTCTAAAATAAAGCTTACATGTATATATAGTCAATACTCAACTACTTTCATTAACACACACATTTAACCATCTAATTAAATTGACAAAGTCTTCAAGAAAGACTCAACTACCTAATTTGCATAGTATTCTAGACAATAAAAACACATAACTTCCTAAATATAAGTACTATCCTAGAAATCATAAATATTTGATCATGCAACCATAATTGAGTTTATATTTCAACATGAACAAGCCACATTGTTTTCCCAGTAGACTTTTTTTGGCATGACTCTGCATCTATCTTTTTAGACGTCTGATATCTTGCTCTGAACGCGCGTGTGACATGCATGCAAATGGGTAATTGCAATCCTGTTAAAATGATCAATTTTTAGTAATTATGCATGCAAATGTGCTACGAATCAGTAATTCTACTTCGTGATTGATCTTACTTAATGGATTAAAAATCAGACTGGACAATTGTGTACTGTTGTGACCCCGGTTCATGCTTTTCTTCTACAGCGACCTAAACCAGAGGGTAAACATATCTGTCCTTTAGAGAATTGAATTTTCAATTATAGAATTAGTGGCTGTACAACCCCAAACCCGTGAGTAGTACTGTGGTACGATGTACAGGAAGTAGCAAATTCAATCATGCATAGTCTAAGAGACTTGTCGGATATGCTAAATTTGAAATTTCGTTGCAAATGAACATATATGTGCCTTTTGTTCTTTCCAATTGTAAAGTCATTAATCAATATACAGTTTTGATAAAAAGGAGTAATTATAATGTCTTAGACATATCATGTTTAGAAATATACATCATTAATAATAATCATTTATTCTAATTAAAGGAATATAAATTCATTTCTTGCATATAATGCCATCAAATAAATATCACTTTTAGTCATTGATCTCCAAGATATTTGCTTTTACATTAAAATTTTAGGGGGTGTTTGGAAACACCACATATTAGTGAGATTAGCGATTAAAGTGGGTACTTTTGGATCATTATAAATTAGTTTACTAAGCTAGATGTTAGGATAACCTCATGCATGCCAAACGCATCCTCAATTCCTCATAGTTTTATTTATTTTTAATTAAGAAAGAGGAAGTTATTTGCCATCCAATTTTTTTAAAATTAAAAGTGCATGCGGAGTTTGAATCCTTGATTTCTTTGAACCTAACTTAGTGCTCTTACCACTGAGCCACTAGCCTCATATATTTAATCTTGATCATTTATTTGCATTTAATAAGTAAATTAACAAAAATATTAATAAATACAAAGACTAGTATACCTCTTAATTAGTGTTAATCAGTGGTTTGAATACATACTAGAATCACTTAAAAGATAATAGAAAAATTGGATAAATTGTATTAAAATTGATATTTTCTAAGAGTAATTAAAGTGATTTTATTTTGTAAAACTAGAAGAATGAATTGAATTAAGTAAATTTCAGGTTGGTAACTTCTTGCTTTCAACATAAAAAAATACCAATTGTATAAAAATAGAAAGAACACAAGAAAAAAGAACAGAGAGTGATAAGCGACTGAATTGTGAAATCATACGTTGATCAAAATGTGAAAAGAGAACATAATTAACAATCATCTCTTTTTTATTACCGAATATTTTCACCACATTACTACGTTGACGAAATGAAGAAATGAGCTTACAGGAATAAAAATAACTAATTCAATTTACTTTATCCTTATTTGCAAGATAACTGTAACTATTACGATCACTAATTGGCGGAATCGTAAGGAAGTTTAATTTGTAACTTTCCTAAAGATATATATAGTGTTTCGAAAATAGTGAGAAAATAACCAGATACATAGGAGCACCTAGTACATCGTTCTAATTATAGATCATCAGGGTTTTGCAAAGAAGGGAAGTCTTCTGTTTTTGTTGGATAGATATTAATTACAACTGACAGTATAATAATTTATTCGAAGTGTAATAATGTTTTTTTTCCCCTCGAATTCATAGGTGTTCGGATATTCCTTGTTATTGTCATTGTATAAAAAAATTAATGTTTATATAGATTCGTTTTTTTTATATCTGCATCGTTAATTGATGACATAAAGTATATTGGCTAGTTGAATTAATTAACATCATTTAAACAGCATAGTTTAACGTTTGATCAGCTAGCCTCTTCTACACTCACGAAATCCATAATGTAGTTTTCTCCCTTTTACCCATTATTTTTAGATTATAAAATATATTGGGCCTATTTTCCTATTTCTTTATTACTTCCTATTTAAATAATAGCTTTAGTATTTTTTTCCCAATAAAATTTAAAAACAAATAAATGTGTGAAGATATTAACTTAAATGACATATTTTGTTTGAAATTGGGCTTAACAAAAATACAAAATATTCAAAACTTTATAGAAATCATAATGAAGAGTTTGAACGGAGTCATAGGAAACCAGATCAAAACCTTTTGTACTTGTAGGGAAGTGAAATTAATGACACATGGACAAAATGAACTTTTGACATGTAAAAAATTCCGGTTCTATATGGTCTGATCTCAGGTGGGTCATTTCTGTCCCCTTACATTTGGATTTGAATGCCTTAATTGATCCTTTTACTGTCTCATGTCGTCTTCTTTGATAGTTATATAATAATTAACATGTGAACAGTTTGGAACAACCCTGACAAATTTGACAGGACATATCTGAGCCATTGATGAATTAATCCACACTGTTGTATTGTGCTAGTTATAGCAGTACGGCAGTACCAAAGAGTCAGCCTCTACTGCTTCGAGATTCATGCTAATTATTGCATATCATAGACCAGTCTGGCGCGTTGCTGTTCACCCGCTTGATAAAAGCTTCCTGAGAAAATGACCGTTTTATTTCTGTGGAGAAAATTGGATGTTTGGCTCGGTCCGAGTTGGGCCAAACTCGGACCGAGTTGAAGCACACCTCTTTGGCTCGGTCCGAGTTGGCCTGAACTCGGTCCGAGTTGGACCTTCTGAATTTTCTTTTTATGATTTTTGTATATATGGAAATGTAATAAAAAGAAATATTAGCCTACCTATTATAAAGGAGGCGTATTTCTCTTCCTTTCTGACCTATCTTCTTTCCCAATTCTCTCTTGTACTCCATTATTATTGAAAAGAAATAAAAAAGTGTGGTGTGTGTGAGTCGTGGACGTAGGTACATATTGTACCGAACCACGTAAAATCTTCGTGTTCTTTTCTGTGATTGCTTTTGTTTACATGGTATCAGAGCGGTAGGTTCTGAGATCTGTGCATTATTATCGTTTTTGTATCCCTGTGCGAGTTACTGCACAGTCGATTCCTCGTTGTGCGAATTACTGCACAACCAGACCTGTTCTTCTCGACGAGATCTCACCGAGTTACTGTGTGAGTTTATTCCTTGCGTGAGTTACTGCGCAGTTGATCCTTCTTCCTTGAATTCTAACACCGAAACCGACCACAAATCTCTAACAACCAAAATACCAGAAACCATGACTCATATCCAAAACCTAAACGATTGTTGGATTATAGATTCAGGGGCAACCGATCATATGACTTACAATAAGGACGACTTGATAAGAGAATCTCATCCAAGGAGGACTGAGATCGTCAATGCAAATGGGGAAGTTTATCCAGTCACAGGGGCTGGAGATGTTCAATTTTCCTCTTCTCTAACTCTTTCAAATACTTTATTGGTTCCTTCTCTTTCATCAAGACTACTGTCTGTAGGTCAATTGTGTGAAGAACTGAACTGTGTTGTACTCATGTATCCCAGATTTTGTCTCTTTCAGGACCTTATGACAAAGGAGATTATCGGTCGTGGTATTAAGAAGGGAGGACTGTATCATTTGGAAGACATAGCTACTGGAAGAGCTCACATATCTGCTGGCTCGAGTTCAAGTAGGAAGTCTTCAATTTGGATGTGGCACAGACGTTTGGGACATCCTTCATTCGGGTATCTCAAGAAACTTTATCCAAGTTTATTTTCTGGATTTGAGAACGAATCTTTTGAGTGTGAGGTATGTATTAAATCTAAGAGTCATCGAGCTCATTTTGCTAAGAACTTGGATAATGACAAAATCACTCCTTTTGACCTGGTTCACTCTGATGTATGGGGGCCTTCCCCAGTTGAATCCCTAGGTGGTAACAGATGGTTTGTGTTATTTGTTGACAATTGTACCAGAATGACATGGATTAATTTGGTAAAGCATAAAAGTGAGGTACCACTGGCCATCAAATCTTTCATTACCATGGTAAAGAACCAGTTTGATAGAAATGTTAAAATTTTCAGAAGTGATAATGGAAGTGAATTTGTCAACAAAACAGTAAGAGAATTTTTTAACACCAATGAGATTATACATGAAACAAGTTGTGTGGGTACTCCCCAACAAAATGGTATAGCAGAGCGAAAGAATAGGCAAATCCTAGAAATGACTAGGGCAATGATGCTAGAAAACAATGTACCTCATTCTTATTGGGATAATGCAGTTACATCAGCAGTTTACTTGATGAATAGGGTGCCTTCTGTGGTACTTGACTTCCAAACACCCTTGCAAGTACTTTCAAAATACTGCTTAATTCCCTCTGTCCTTACAATTCCACCAAAGGTATTTGGGTGTATTGCCTATGTTCATATACAGAAACATCAAAGGTCAAAGTTGGATCCTTGTGCTGAAAAATGTGTGTTCATAGGCTATGGTCAACATCAAAAGGGCTATAGGTGCATGAATCCATCCTCTAGAAAAGTCTATACCACCATGGATGTGACATTTATTGAAAATGAAGGGTATTTCTGTAAAAACCAGACTCATTCTCAGGGGGAGAGTGTGATAGACAATGAACTCTGGTTCGATGCAGTAAGAAATGATGTTTTTGGTTCGAAATCTGAGATTTGCCCAAATGAGCCTGTTCAACTCGGTCCGAGTTCGACTCATCTCGGTCCGAGTTCAACCCATCTCGGTCCGAGTTTAGCCCATCTCGGTCCGAGTTCGACTGAATGTGAGCATTTGAATCTAGAAATAGACCCATTGGCTAACTCGGGTCCATCTGAAGAAGGTTTGGAAATTGAAGATGATGAAATGATACAGTCTCCTACTTCACCACATGATCAATTTCCTGAGTCAGAGGTAAGTAATTCTGAACATGTTACTTCTGAATCTGTTACTACTAATCATGGTTATCAGTTACCTTTCAGAATCAACAGAGGCAGACCTCCTAAGAGGTATAGACCAGATGAGGTTGGTGAGGGCAGGTATGCAATGGCAAACTTTATGACTATGTCTCACATGCCATCTTCTGTGAAAGAATTTGATAGAACCTTGTCGTCAGTTCACATTCCAAGAAATCTGAATGAAGCACTCAGTGATCCCAAATGGGTGGATGCAATAAAGACAGAAATGGATGCACTTGAAAAGAATGAGACATGGGAACTGGTGACAAGACCAAAAGACAGAAAGGCAGTAGGCTGCAAATGGGTATTTACAGTCAAATATGGGCCCACTGGAGAAATTGACAGGTACAAAGCAAGACTGGTAGCAAAGGGCTATTCTCAAACATATGGAGTAGACTACCAGGAGACTTTCTCTCCTGTAGCAAAACTGAACACTGTGAGGATCTTATTGTCCATTGCAGCAAATAGGGACTGGCCTTTACATCAATTTGATGTGAAGAATGCTTTTTTACATGGTGACATTGATGAAGAGATCTACATGGATATCCCACCAGGATACAGTCACTCAAGCAACCAACTTCTTGTGTGTAGATTGAAGAAAGCATTGTATGGTCTGAAACAATCCCCTAGAGCTTGGTTTGGAAGATTTTGCTGTGCTATGAGAGGATATGGATACACTCAGAGTGATACTGACCACACTTTATTTTTCCTCAAGAATAAAGGTAAAATTGTTATCTTGATAATCTATGTTGATGATATGATAATCACAGGTGATGACTCTGAAGGAATCCGGGATTTGGAAGAAAAATTATCTAAAGAGTTTGAAATGAAAAATCTAGGAGGGTTGAAATATTTTCTTGGAATCGAAGTTGCACGCAATAAGGAAGGTATTTCTTTGTCTCAAAGAAAGTATGTGCTTGACTTACTTGCTGAAACAGGTATGTTGGACTGCAAACCTGTTGACACACCAACCAAACAGAACACCAAGTTGGGTGTATTTTCTGATCAGGCACCTGCAAATAAGGATCAATACCAGAGATTGGTAGGGAGACTCATTTACTTGTCACATACTCGGCCTGATATCGCTTATGCTGTGTCTGTGGTGAGTCAATTTATGCATGCTCCCAGTGAACAACATATGGAAGCTGTCATGTGGATTTTAAGGTATCTCAAGGGATCCCCAGGACGAGGTATCTTCTTCAAAAGGAATGGTCATCTTCAGGTTGAGGGATATACAGATTCTGACTGGGCTGGAGATGTGACTGATAGAAAATCCACGTCTGGATACTTCACATTTGTTGGAGGTAACTTGGTTACTTGGAGGAGCAAAAAGCAAAAGGTGGTAGCTTTGTCAAGTGCAGAGGCAGAGTTCAGAGGAATTGCTAAAGGTTTGCAAGAATTACTATGGATAAAGAGAGTACTCAAGGATCTTGGTCTCTATGATAACAGGGAGATGAAGTTGTTCTGTGACAACAAGGCAGCTATCGCAATATCTCACAATCCGGTGCAACATGATAGGACCAAGCATATTGAAGTGGATAGGCACTTTATTCGACAGAATTTAGAAGATAAAGTCATTAGCATTCCTCACGTGAAAACTGATGAGCAATTGGCAGATATACTAACCAAAGGGGTATCATGTACCATTTTTCAGGGAGTGATTTGCAAGTTGGGCATGCAAGATATCTACCTGCCAACTTGAGGGGGAGTGTGGAGAAAATTGGATGTTTGGCTCGGTCCGAGTTGGGCCAAACTCGGACCGAGTTGAAGCACACCTCTTTGGCTCGGTCCGAGTTGGCCTGAACTCGGTCCGAGTTGGACCTTCTGAATTTCCTTTTTATGATTTTTGTATATATGGAAATGTAATAAAAAGAAATATTAGCCTACCTATTATAAAGGAGGCGTATTTCTCTTCCTTTCTGACCTATCTTCTTCCCCAATTCTCTCTTGTACTCCATTATTATTGAAAAGAAATAAAAAAGTGTGGTGTGTGTGAGTCGTGGACGTAGGTACATATTGTACCGAACCACGTAAAATCTTCGTGTTCTTTTCTGTGATTGCTTTTGTTTACAATTTCACCCAATTAAGACCGAGCTAGCACCAATCTGAAATTCTGAATGCAACATGCAA
The DNA here is from genome assembly GCA_028095005.1 of Rhynchospora pubera. Classification (NCBI taxonomy): domain Eukaryota; kingdom Viridiplantae; phylum Streptophyta; class Magnoliopsida; order Poales; family Cyperaceae; genus Rhynchospora; species Rhynchospora pubera. The sequence continues at coordinate 37,723,480 of CM051460.1, read as the reverse complement.
TTGCTCAAAATCGAATTATGCAAGTCTGGTGAACTAGAGAGTACAGAGATCTGAACCAGTGTGCTAAATTGATGATCCAATTAATTGCAGCAAGGTAGCATAACAATTTTATGCAAATCTTTTAATTAAATATACAGTACAAAATTGATGAATCAAAATAAGTTAAATAAATATTTTTGTTTTTATCCCTCTTTAATAAAGAAAAACCATAGATGTAGGACTAAATAAGTTAAATAACAGATTTACTGAATCAAGCACGGAGAGATGGCAAAGACAAGAAATGACTAACAAGACCCATGTCAGTTCGAATTTGACTTCTAAACTTAGCGGGAAAAGGAGATTATAAAAGTTATCAGCACTAGACCTGTCAAACGTTAGGGGTGGAAACGGAACAGGCATTTTCATTTATGTTCCGTTTCGGTAACGGAACAAAATGACAGTTTCATTTCCGTTCCGTTTCGCCAAACGTAATAAATTTCTGTTTCATTTAACGTTCCGCCTCACATTTCCTATTGATTTCAGCCCATTTTCGTGTTCCGTTCCATTTACGTTAACAAATTTCGATTCCGTTTCCGTTCCGTTTCTGAAAACAGAACCCATTTCAGCTTTCATTTAACGTTCCATTTCGACGGAACGGAACGGAACAGCGGAACGGATGTTAATACTGACAGGCCTAATCAGCACATGATTGGCCCTTCATTGTGCCTAGCCCCACTTTTTACTAGTTTAAAAATGTTGGGGCCCAGGAGACTATCAATCAGTTTTCCTGCGGCGGTTAATTTATTTGATTTTTTATTTATCTTTATAATTATCTTGAGTGCAAATGTCAAAGTGCGTGCAATAACTATATTTTAATAAAAAAAGTACATTTGTTTTCATTTTAGTACGATACAAACATTCTTTCATGCCCATGCATACTAAATTATATACTCCATGCAAAAATCGACTATTTAAGCTTTTACAATATTAACAATAATGACCGCTTCATTTGACTTACATCAGTGTGAAATATAAGAAGATTCCATTATCAAAAAAATAATAAATATGCTCTAAGCAAGGTTTAAATTATTTCATAAAAAAGAACGCCCACCCCTGCTCCGCTAATGAGGGTTCACTTTCATGAAACAAGATAATATATCAGCAATATTTGTAAAATGGAAATTTAATTACACCATTAACCAAATTATTCACCCTCAAATTCTGCAACTTCCAACGTATAGTTACTTAAATTAAAGTAACGACGATTAATGTGAAATTACAGTAATAGCCCAAAATGGAAACTCAAATGAAAGCACAATTATGGTTTCTTGTAGACAAAATATTTCAAATTCTCCAAAAAAAAAAAAAGAAAAAAAAAACCTAGATTTCATGAATCATGAGATGGCTCAAACAGTCACACTATATCAGAACTCGTAACTCTGCCCAAGGAATAAAGCAAAGGTATCTTTCTTCTCCAATCCCTACCTAAAAAGATGAAAAGTGGTCGGATTGGGTCATCAATTATGAAAACTGCTTAACTTTATTTAGTCCCGCCAAAACTGCACTTCTGCCATCATTTTTCCAAACACCCAAAAGCGCCTATAAAATAAAGAAATGAATAAAACACCGTCAAAATTTTAGCTGACTGCTCACACCTCACAGGTTAAATAATCTCCAGTTTTAACAACAGCATAACATCTAGGTATGTTTGCACTTATTGGTTAAATATTTTCTCTCGATTTGCCGATTTGCAAAACAACACCGAAATCCTAAAACTAATATTTCCATTTAGTGTTTAATAGCTATATTATTTGAAAAATGGATTAAAACAATTGTGGCACACGTTTTGGAGCTTCAAGAGATTGCTTTGGACTAGTTAGAGTCAATAGTTTAGGTATATTTAATATCTAAACTAATCTCAATTAATTTGCTGGTAAAATGCTCAGTTTTTATGTCAAGCGTTATACAACGCTATTTGCCGTTACACAACGCGAAGTTAATTCGCTCTTAAATTGCAAATCTTCTGACAAGATTGGAACAGCGTTACACAACGCTCAGTAGCGTTGTGCAACACTAGTTCATTTGCTCTTAATTTTGTTAAAACTATTATCTCCCCTTGTCAGAACGTTGTGCAACGCTAGTTAACGTTACACAACATTTCCGCTTCTATGTTGTGCAACGTTATCCAGCGTTATACAACGGTGATCTGAAGCAGGCAACTCTGCACTGCTCAGACAGCGCTGCTGCATGCATGACCCATGTCCCATGCATGCAGCAGGCAAGCAAGATGGTATTTTTACATGCAAAACTGCGGTTTACGTTGTCCAACGCTAAATAGCGTTCTACAACTCCAACGTTATGTGACGCCACAAAACGTTGCACAACGTTAGTCTGAGCCATGCACTTCAACATCGCTCAAACATCGCTCAGACATCGCTCAGCAGCGCTGCTGCATGCATGACCCATGTTCCATGCATGCAGCACGCAGGCTGCTAGCATTTTTGCATGCAAAAGTGCATGTTACGTTGGCCAACGCTGAATAGCGTTGAGCAACGCCAACGTTGTGTAACGTCAGTCAACGTCATATAACGTTCTGACAATGTTGTTTGAGTTTGTCAGAACTGCCTTCTTTCTTTTCATTCCTCCGTTGTGCAACGCTACCTAGCGTTACACAACGCTCTGACAAGTTCCAACGGAACTGTCGAGCTTCTGCTTCGGATTTTTGTTGAAGCGTTGTGCAACACTATAAAACGTTGCACAACGCTCTGACAACTCACAACGGCATTGTCTGTAACCGTTTAATTTTTCAACGGCTAGTTCTGCGTTGTACAACGTCATATAGCGTTGTATAACGGTAGAGTCTGTTTTGACTGGTTTTTAGAGCTGTTGGCGCCCTCTATATATATCGGGCCACTTGGAACTGTTTAGATACTTTTGAAACCTTTGAAATTCCTCTCTTTTGAGCTCCAACCAGTTAGACATTACTCTCTCTTGTGTTTGAGCATTAAAGTAGCAAAATCATTGAGATTAGAGTGTGTAAACCAATCCACTAGTGCTAATTGCTAGATTTGTTGAGTGATTTGGTTAGAGCCTCAATCCTTTGAGTGTTTGTGTTTGTCTAATTGAGTTAGGCCAATCCACCTTGAGAGTGCTTGTAACAAGGTGATTTCGTTTGAATTTGTAGTCCCGTTCGTTGTGGAATTGAACGGAGCGCGTCCCATTTCGTGGTTGCGGAACTCCCGGAGACGTACGACTAAGGCTTGCACTTCCTAGCGGGTCGGAACTCCGTAATATATCGCGTGTCACTTCTTTTCTTCTCTCTTTACTTTACTTGTCTTTTGATTTGCTTGTGACTTGTTGTTGTTGTTAGACCAAGTTTGAATTGAACCAATTATTGACCATACCAGGTTAGAAACTTTGTTTTTGTGCCTATTCACCCCCCTCTAGGCCTTTAATTAGGGACAACAGCACTGTTTTCAATACGCTTATCAGAAAATTCCGACAAATATCGGATACCAAAATGGTGACCGAAATGACAATATCCGATATTTACAGAGGAAATTTTGGAAAATTTCGAAAAAATACTGGATTTCGGCCAATGACCGATATGGATGCCGGTAGGGTATTGAAAATTGATGTGTAGCTAATAATACCCTAATTGGTCCTAAAAATACCGCAAGCGTACGGTAAATCGTTGGATGTGGTTAGGGGTCGAATCCAGAGGGACGGTAGATTGAGTACTAAACCTTACTTATTCACAAAATCTAGACAATCAAAAGAATGGTTTAGGCTTAAACTAACAATTAACAAAGACAATCAATTAAGAGACAATCAACTAACAATTTTTGGTGTTTTGGTGATAAAATATGCAAAGAAAGTGTCATAGGGTTTCAGTTTTACTTTCAGTCCGGCTTCGGGTTGTCGGCACCGGTCACTTTCGTGCCGATACCGACTAGTACGCAGCAGATTAGGCCTGTGTACTCCGCACAGGCACCAATATTGCCCGCACAAACCTTAGTTAATGGTGTTTCGACTCAATAACTTGGTTTTTTGGCTTATGTGAGGCAGATCTAGCCGGACTTGGACTCCCTAGACCTCAGCTGTCGCTTGTTGGTCATGGTATCGGGACCGGAACCTAGTCTAACACCCCCATTAGGTCGATTAACCCTCAACTTTCGCATGTTGGCTTAATCTACCTAAGTTCACTTGTTGTTTTCAAAGGTATCCACTAGGCTTTCGCCTTAGCAGAAACTTTTCCCTGTCGGGTACCAATTGGACTACCTTTCGGCTTATATCCTACCTCAAGTCACTTTGTTCAACCAATCAACTAACCTACACCTTTGACCAAGATTAGATGTGGCCATTCATCTAATAGGAGGTTCAGTTAATCAATCAAGCACAAACAAGCATTCACAAATAACATCCAACAAGCAATACACATCAAATACCAAATATCAAGTGTCATACATCAATCCAAACATCAAGATCTAACCTAAGCCCTAAGACAATGCAATCTAGCCTAGCATATGCTCAAAACTGAAAGTAAATGATGAAATGCAAGATACAAACTCCATAATCGAGCAAACAAGAGAGAAAGGAAAGATACAATCGTAACCCAGCCTATTCCTCCTACTTGCAAGCTTCTAGAGTCGAAATCGGAGCCGGAATCACTGCTGTCGCATGAAATCCAAGCTCCAGAGGCGCGATGCGGGGTGCAATGGCGGCGGTTCGGGGTGATTGGCGTGGCAGTGCGGGGTGAATCGACGTGGCAGAGAGTGGATCGGTAGTGGAAAATGGTGTTGTGTGGGGTACGAAGTGGAGTTGTGCGGGGTACGGTGGCGCTATGCGGGCAACGATGTAGCTGTGCGGGGAACAGTGGAGGAAAATGGTGGAAAGTGAGGCGGCGCCCCAGGCAGCCGCCTGGGGAGTGGAAGATGGAGAGAAAGATCCCTAATTTGACATGAGAGGCGCTTTATATAGGAATGATTTAGGTTTAGGGTTCTGTGCGGAGTACAATTAGGTCGGTGCGGGCTACAACTTGGGTTGTGCGGGCTACACCAGGCCCAGTTCGGAGTACAACAGCGTGCTGGGCTGGGAATGAGTCATCCAGCCCAAGTGTTGGCCGCACAGCTGGGTTGTACTCCGCACTGGAGATGTCCAGGGCATTTTATATGCATTGTAGGCCGCACTGGAGAGTTGTTGTCCGCACAGGAGGGTTGTTGGCCGCACCAGAGAGGTCTTGGCGGCACTAGAGGGCTGTTGACCGCACAGGAGGATTGTTGGCCGCACAGGATGGGTGTTGGCCGCACCAGAGAGTCGTTGGTTGCACCAGAGAGGTCTTGGTGGCACCAGAGGGCTGTTGGCCGCACCAGACAAGTGTTGGCCGCATAGGAGAGTTGCTAGTCGCACAGGTGGCATCCACAGAAGAGGGATGTGAGGTGTCTGCCGCACAGGGTTGATGTAGGCCGCACCAAATCACTTGTAACTTGCCGGAAAGGTGCCGATTTGCGTTGGTTTCGCCTCAAATCCCTGAAATTCAAAGACAAACCAAAAGCAGTACCAAATCCTACAAATCCAAACCGAAAAGCACACAATTTTAAGAGTTTAGGTTATGATTTTAGGGTTAAGTCCGGCCAAATACCATATATATAAATGCTATATCAAATCCCCCCAAGTTTAAACCTTGCTTGTCCTCAAGCAAAATCCTAAACTTAGTGGTGGACTAATACCCAAATCTGAGCCAAAACATCTCGAATTCCTGCAAGTTGAAACGTCAATTGATTGTGAAAGCAAGAAATTCACATTATTTTAAAAGAATGCAAGTGGTCGTCTCAATTTATTTTGAAAAGGTATTAAAGGTTTAAGTATTTTTTTCGATTAGTTTGTGCAAAACTTAGACCAAATGACTTCAATTTTTCTACCTCAAGGACTCTAGCTTATCTTCATTAAAAAAATCATGCAAAGTCAAAATTGATTGCCCGTTCATTCCCACACCTTCCATGGTCTTGTAAACAATTTCATTAATGTGTCAACTAGTTTAGAGTCTTCCAAAAACAGAATTTTCACCAATTTATGTGCAAGTCGAGTGTGGGTGATTACTCACCTTAGGGTTTTATGCAAGAGACTTAAGCGGAAAGACTTGAATCGGAATTCGCTCGCCTATGGCCACCGGTATCATCGAGCCATCGATCCCAGCGAATTCCTTTCCGATGCTCTCACATCGTTTCAAGACTTTCTGAGCGGTGGGGTTTAATTAAGATAGATTTATTTTTGGGTTTTTGGTTTTTTTTGTTTTTTTTTGTTTTTTTTTTGTTTTTTTTTTGTTTGTTTTTTTGTTTTGCATAAGTAAATAAGAACAGAAAATAAATAATAATAATTTGGGTTAAACCGCTCATTTTTATCACTTAATGTCAAAAGCACCCTCATTTTCACACTATTTGAATGGTCCCATTAAGTTTGCTTGTTGGTGTCCCAAGCATTTTAAAAGCAACATCAATCAAGACTCAATTTAAGTTTACACACATTAATGATACTCTTTTTGAACAAGTCCATGTAAAATGCAAGTCCGTTCACTCGGCAAAAGGTTATGACCTTGTCTAATAGCATTTAACAATTTCAAGCAACCAAGTTTCAAGTCCTATCAATTTCAAAATCTATAACATTCAGTCCATTGACACACAAACTAATCCAAAAAGAATACTTAATCATTCAATACCTTGACAAAATAAACGTGTTAACTACCACTTGTCATTTCAAATCAAAGGACAAACAAGCACATTCAATTGATTTTCAATCATTTACATGCAACTACATGGTGCAAACCACGTGCCAGAGGTGTTGTGCGGGGTACACCCATTCCTGTGCGGGGTACACCTGACAATTTCAGTGGCACAGTACTTCCAAAGGACTAATGTACTCCGCACAGGGACAATGTGTAACCCGCACAAGCTCTTTGACAGTTCAAAAATATGACATGATGCACTCTTACAAACAAGTTTGTACCCTCCCCCAAGCTTGAACAAAGCATTGTCCTCAATGCTACACATCACCACATAGAAAATAAAGAGAAGGCAATTGAAAACATACCAAATTGACGATCGGTGTGGTGATGGGCACTAAATAGCAGTGGTTGTGGCAATTGGAGCGCAATTGGATGTGTGCAGCACGTGATCGACACTGTAATTTTTTAGGATTCGGTGGAGCAGCGACGTGTTGAGCAGTGATTTCGGCAATGTACAGGGTACAAGGGTCAGTTGTGTGGGCGACAAATGTCTGAGCTGTCCTTGAATTGGGTCAAATAAGACTTGTGCGGACTACAAGGTGTGTTGTGCGGAGTACACTGGACTGAGTTGCTCTCGGATTGAGTTAAAATGACCATTGTGCGGGCAACAATTTTGGCCTGTGCGGAGTACACTGGCTTGAGTTGCTCTCGGATTGAGTTAAAATGACCATTGTGCGGGCAACAATTTTGGCCTGTGCGGAGTACACTGGCTTGAGTTGCTCTCGGGTTAGGTAAAAAATGAGCATTTTGCGGGCAACAATTTTGGCTTGTGCGGAGTACACTGGGTGGAAATTGCTCTCTAGTGTGGCTTTTACAAGTTGTGCGGGGAACAGAGGCAGGATGTTGCTTGCATAGGAGGGTCTGTTACCCGCACAATGGGGTTTGTTGCCCGCATAGTGCTGGATTTTGATGCGGCATGTTGAACCCGTGGCTTGTGAATGCTCTGGAATCCGCACAGTAGGAGTTGTGTAAGCCGCACAGTGTTGATTTCTTGGTTTAATGTGGCAATTCAACGCTCAAATCGTGTTGGTTGAATAAATTGCAGCGGACAACTCGTGTGAGGTCGTGCCGAGGCAGGTTTTCATCGCTTCTTGCCTCATGGTGCTCTAGTACGAGTTGTCCGGGAACATCCACAATTAATCAAACCTAAAATTTACACACAAAAATAACCCTATGTCATTGATAATTCCCCACCTTGAGAAACAAGTTGAAATTTCGAATCCATCGATTATGCCCGGTTTTTCTTTTCTTTTCTATTTCTTTAAAAAACAGAAAACTAAATTAAAACAAACCTAAACTTTTTGTGTTTTTTTTTCATTTTCAGATTTTTATTGGTTTTTCTAAAATTTTCAAAACTGAAATTTAAAATAAAGAGAAGAGTTTTAGAGTCTTGGGTTGCCTCCCAAGAAGCGCTTGTTTTAGGTCACTAGCTTGACCACCTTTCTCCTCATCTTATCTTCACTTTAGGCCCTGTTAATGCATCATAGTTCACCCAAAAATGGTTGAGCAAGACTCTTGAGACATGCTTGGTGTGCTCCTTCTCGGTTGTCTTCATGGTTGGTTCGATTGTGATGCGATATTCGATGTGTTGTTTGTTGTCCTTCATCGCATTGAGACTCTCCAAGCATTCTATAAGTTGAGGGCTCAAGTTGATTTTGGTGAAATTGCAATTCTTCATGTCGGATGCCTCGACTTTGAGAGTGATACCACCATCTTCTTTCTTCTCGAGTTCTTTAATGATAGAATCTGTTGGAGGATGCTTCAATTCCAAATCATTAGATTTGACAATGCATGGTAATCTAAGTGGAATGAAATTTGGAAGGATATTAGGTGGAGGTGCAACAAATTTTGGTTTTTCTACTTTCTCTTGTTCTTCATTTGTTTCAAGTTGTGTGCTTTCATCACTATCCGTCTCATAACAAACTCCAATCAACACGGGAGAACTAAAACCTTCTAATTCTCTATCACTTTGCAATGTCATTTTGGCATTTTGTTCAGCATGTAGACTTTGTGAAGGACACGTTTCTTGGAAAATTAAAGTCTTTGTCATTTTTTCTAGTAATGTGGTATAAGTATCAAACTTGGATGACAAAGAATCCAATCTTCCAAGAATTTCCTCACGTTTCTTTCTTTGACTAGCCATGAAATCTTCAAACAATGATTCATAACTTGGCATTTGCAAAGGTGATTGAGAATCATAAGTTTCAGTAAAGAAAGTAAATCTAGGGTCTAGTTGAGACGTTGAACCTTCATTATCCAAAGAAAAACAAGAGTTATAAGTCAAACCATAGTCGAATTCTTCCCTGTTGGTGTACAATGCGGGGTACACTCCTTCCTGTGCGGGGTACACTGGGTCCTGGGTGCACTGAACTTGTTGATGTTTGGGCCAAATTGGTGGTTGTGCAGTCCAGACTGGTGGTTGTGCAGGGTACACATCTGACTGTGCGGGGTACACATGGTCTTGTGTGGAGTACACCCTTGTCTGTGGGGGATACATATCAGTCTGTGCGGGATACACTCTTAGGTGTGCGGAGTACACCAGACATTGTGTGGAGTGAGCCTTTGCCTTCACTGTTGACTGTGCGGGGTACACCCTTGTCTGTGCAGGGTACATCCTTGACTGTGCGGGGTACACTGGGCCTTGTGTTGGCTGCACTCTTGACTGCACCCTTGACTGTGCGGGACACACTCCTGCCTGTGCGGAGTACACCGCTGCCTGTATTTGGCCCGAATTAGGTACCACCATGTTGTGTGTTGAATGGCTCGAGTAGTGGGTGTATGAATCTTGATGTGGACTCCATCCTTCCTTGGATCCTTTCCTTCTCATGTTTTGCTTGTTTGTGAATTGGTTCTCCAATCGACTCACTCTTCTTTTCATTTCTTCAATTTGAGCTTGTCTCATCAAGCGGTCGACTCTCTCATTGAGTTGGGCCAAAGGATCTTCTTCATCACTCCAATTATCCTCCGTTTCGTGCTCAAATCTCTGAAAAGAATGGAACATGGTGATGCAAGTAAATTTTTTTTTGCTCTTTTTATGAAGAAAAATAAGAAAAATGATACAAGGTCTAGTCTTTTGCTACTCAAGTAAGTTTTAATATCAACACCGTCCCCGGCAACGGCGCCAAAAAGCCTGATGTGTAGCTAATAATACCCTAATTGGTCCTAAAAATACCGCAAGCGTACGGTAAATCGTTGGATGTGGTTAGGGGTCGAATCCACAGGGACGGTAGATTGAGTACTAAACCTTACTTATTCACAAAATCTAGACAATCAAAAGAATGGTTTAGGCTTAAACTAACAATTAACAAAGACAATCAATTAAGAGACAATCAACTAACAATTTTTGGTGTTTTGGTGATAAAATATGCAAAGAAAGTGTCCTAGGATTTCAGTTTTACTTTCAGTCCGGCTTCGGGTTGTCGGCACCGGTCACTTTCGTGCCGATACCGACTAGTACGCAGCAGATTAGGCCTGTGTACTCCGCACAGGCACCAATGTTGCCCGCACAACCCTTAGTTAATGGTGTTTCGACTCAATAACTTGGTTTTTTGGCTTATGTGAGGCAGATCTAGCCGGACTTGGACTCCCTAAACCTCAGCTGTCGCTTGTTGGTTATGGTATCGGGACCGGAACCTAGTCTAACACCCCCATTAGGTCGATTAACCCTCAACTTTCGCATGTTGGCTTAATCTACCTAAGTTCACTTGTTGTTTTCAAAGGTATCCACTAGGCTTTCGCCTTAGCAGAAACTTTCCCCTGTCGGGTACCAATTGGACTACCTTTCGGCTTATATCCTACCTCAAGTCACTTTGTTCAACCAATCAACTAACCTACACCTTTGACAAAGATTAGATGTGGCCATTCATCTAATAGGAGGTTCAGTTAATCAATCAAGCACAAACAAGCATTCACAAATAACATCCAACAAGCAATACACATCAAATACCAAATATCAAGTGTCATACATCAATCCAAACATCAAGATCTAACCTAAGCCCTAAGACAATGCAATCTAGCCTAGCATATGCTCAAAACTGAAAGTAAATGATGAAATGCAAGATACAAACTTCATAATCGAGCAAACAAGAGAGAAAGGAAAGATACAACCGTAACCCAGCCTATTCCTCCTACTTGCAAGCTTCTAGAGTCGAAATCGGAGCCGGAATCACTGCTGTCGCATGAAATCCAAGCTCCAGAGGCGCGATGCGGGGTGCAATGGCGGCGGTGCGGGGTGATTGGCGTGGCAGTGCGGGGTGAATCGACGTGGTAGAGAGTGGATCGGCGGTGGAAAATGGTGTTGTGTGGGGTACGAAGTGGAGTTGTGCGGGGTACGGTGGCGCTATGCGGGCAACGATGTAGCTGTGCGGGGAACAGTGGAGGAAAATGGTGGAAAGTGAGGCGGCGCCCCAAGCAGCCGCCTGGGGAGTGGAAGATGGAGAGAAAGATCCCTAATTTGACATGAGAGGCGCTTTATATAGGAATGATTTAGGTTTAGGGTTCTGTGCGGAGTACAATTAGGTCGGTGCGGGCTACAACTTGGGCTGTGCGGGCTACACCAGGCCCAGTTCGGAGTACAACAGCGTGCTGGGCTGGGAATGAGTCATCCAGCCCAAGTGTTGGCCGCACAGCTGGGTTGTACTCCGCACTGGAGATGTCCAGGGCATTTTATATGCATTGTAGGCCGCACTGGAGAGTTGTTGTCCGCACAGGAGGGTTGTTGGCCGCACAGGAGGGGTGTTGGCCACACCAGAGAGGTCTTGGCGGCACTAGAGGGCTGTTGACCGCACAGGAGGATTGTTGGCCGCACATGATGGGTGTTGGCCGCACCAGAGAGTCGTTGGCCGCACCAGAGAGGTCTTGGTGGCACCAGAGGGCTGTTGGCCGCACCAGACAAGTGTTGGCCCCATAGGAGAGTTGCTAGTCGCACAGGTGGCATCCACAGAAGAGGGATGTGAGGTGTCTGCCGCACAGGGTTGATGTAGGCCGCACCAAATCACTTGTAACTTGCCGGAAAGGTGCCGATTTGCGTTGATTTCGCCTCAAATCCCTGAAATTCAAAGACAAACCAAAAGCAGTACCAAATCCTACAAATCCAAACCGAAAAGCACACAATTTCAAGAGTTTAGGTTATGATTTTAGGGTTAAGTCCGGCCAAATACCATATATATAAATGCTATATCAAAAATCATGTATGTTTGGGAGCGTGCACTAACAAGGGTGACAACTATTCGCGAACAACTAGTTCCCCAAACCTAGTTAGTTCTCAGTTTGCAAAAATCTGAGGACCGGGAACTACACCTTGTTCGCTATTCGTGAACTGTTGTTTCGCGTTTGATTTGCTCGTGATAATCCTTATTTCCAGTTCATGGCCATTTGTTCTGTGTGCCAAGCATTTCAAAGACAAGAACTATTCAAACATTACAGTTGCATAGGCAGTTCTCAATTGCATTGGTGGCACAAAATCAGTTGCATCGGCACATATTTTACATCCACACAACCGATACAAAAAATATAATTGCATTAGGACTACTAATGCCAATGATTTTTACTCTATTTCATAGACACTACCGATGAAACTGATTATTAATAATTTATCACTTAAGTTTGATGGGTCAATTGCGTAGGCGAAGTTGTTGCTATTGATATTTTTAGTTGCATAAGCATGATTGATGCAATAAAATATGAATTTATACTGAGGAAAGTACTTTTGTGCCTATGATTAAAAATATTGTGTACTGTTTTTAAATAAAAATTGCGCCACTTGATGCATTTTAAATGATATCATTAAAAAATAATTAAAAAATTTTTAAAAGACAAAAGTAGTGGTAAATTCGCCTTGAACATTATTCTCAACTCTCTGAATTTATGTGATTTCGGGACAAGTACAAACAACAATATAGAAGGCAGTTTTAGAGCTCTTATAGGGTTTAAAGATGCAGCCGAAGGACAGCATGAAAGATGACGAGGACGCTTCTTCTACTCATAAGTAAGCTGATCTGGATGGACTTGGTGTTGGATTTGTGTGTTGTTTGAGGACTTCTTGTTGTTGGTAATTTGTTTGTTACAGAAGTTGTTGTATATTGTTTTAGGATAGTTTGCAAGATCTAACTAGTGTTGGATTTAGGTTTTGTAAGAGTGATTTCTTCATGCATGCGCATGAGGCACTTTTTCTTTGGTTTTTCTCTGTTTTTTTTCAGCGTAATGTCGACTTTGCCTTACTTAATAATGGAAGCAGGCAACCCAAGTAGGGTTGCTCCTATTTAAAAAAAAAAATTGGGTTGATATACAAATTTTTAGTTGGTTTATTTCAGAATAGATCCTAAGCTAATCAGCTTAGCTTTTAATGAGGATCTTCCTTAACTTGCTAATTTGAATCATATATCCCAGATGGGGGGCCAATAGCCCAATACCCATTCTTTATTTTAAATAAATAACAACTGGCTTGCATTGAAGTTTTTACCCGTGGACCATAATTTTCACCTTTACCATTATGAGTTTGTTTTCATGTTGCTAATTAATGTTTGTATACTTAGACTGAATTCATTCAACGTACTGAAGTTTACTAATAAATGCCTTCCTTTGACCAAATTAATATTTTTTTGTTAAGCTAAAGATACATATTCAAAGTACAAGTTTACTAAAAAACAAATTATAGTACATAATAGAACGGCAGGAGATTCAATAACAATGCAATTCCAAAAATCATAAATGAATTAAATCTGGGAAGACCTCCTTTTACTATGAAATGGACAGAAAGTGCATCACAGGTTTAGATGTAGTTCTTAACTTCTTATTGTAGATTCTCTTGGCAGGATGTGGTTGGAGGAACTTCCTTTTTACCTATCTGAGCCGAGCGGTACATGTGGGCCCAATCCATTGTCCCCTCTTTCCTGTCCACTCGTGTGCAGTAGAGATTCTAACAACGGGAGGGTCTAGCAGAAACCGATCCAGCCCTTGAGAGTTGAGACACCACCAGCTCTGCAAATTTTGAACCCAACATGTATGACCCCCAAATTCAGAAATATCAGTATATCACACATCAAATTTCAGAATATCATGGCGCCTAATTTGGACGACCATTGAAGGGAAGTGATCTAAAGCCGATGAAATATGAATATATCCAACTAACGGAATTGGTTTTCAGAGTCTGATATATACTTTCCATAATACAAGAAGCAATTATTTCAAAAACAGAAAAAATGGGTCATATTGAAGTACTCATTATCTGAAACTAAATACCACGCAGTTATAGAAATTATCCCCATCCATCTAAAGCCTATTATCTTTAAAAACAACAAGGACGCAGCTTAAAATCGTTTTTTTTTTCGTCTCAATTCTATTTGCATTACATATACAGTGAAATAGAGTTTTAAGGACCAAATAAATTGTCGTATATTAACTGCATTGCAACTCACGAATGTGCTTTCGGGAAAATTAACAGAAAACAGGACCACTTAGATTTTTTTATCTTTTATAATATTATGACCCGATTATTAGCGAAGAATATTATCACCAAATTTAGAAGAGAGTTTTGTTAATTTCAAAATAGTTTTCAAGACCATCGAATTTTTTATTTTTTTTTGTTTCCCAAATTTACAAGTAGTCTCTGGTTGACTAGCAGCTAGCTTTTGCGAACAAAATTAAAGCCAATATAAATATAAGATAGAACATAAAACAGGAAATATATAAGGCCCTACAAGTTTGCGATTCTTACAAAGTAAAATTAACCAAAAAAAAAAGAAGTAAACATATAATTAGTCACAGAAATGTTTTGAATATTAATTCAAACTTACTGACAAAAATAATAAAAAATTAAAAAAAAACTGTTAGAGGCTGTTATAAGTTCTAATATGAGCATACGAAATGGGACAAGATATAGAACATCCAGGATACGAGGAAGTAGAAATTCCGCAAAGTTTTCTCCAAATCAATAAAAATGGTGAGTTATTGTGACGAAATTTTGCTGATTCCAGTAATGTGCGAAGTGCCAAAATATAGAAAAATTCAGCTGCCATTGTTCATGTGTCCAAACAAAGCTGCATTCTGTCCGGGCATACGAGTGAAATCTTAGGGGAAAAGGCCCACCAACCTTTTTTAAAAATTCTTGCATCAAATATTCAAATATATATATATATATATATATATATATATATATATATATATATATATATATATATTTTTTGGTAGGCCTGACATTTCTGGGTTTGTGATTGAGGCCTCTGCCTATGAAAAGTGAGCCCTGAAATATTTTGAGCCTTTTTGTTGATCTATTGTTAGGGCCTACTAGGTAGACGGACATCCTGAAGAAAATATTGACTGGATTATAATTTTTATTTGTAAATAAGCTAATTATCTTACCATTTATATTTTATATATAGGTCTATACTGGTTAATTATGATTAGATCACAGAGCACCTTTTGGTTCTTTTCCGAAGTTCTATCGTAGACAAAAGAAAATAGGAGAATTGATCCGCGCACTCCAAAATATGGTTCTATCACTCTAAAATTTTAAATTTAACAAAAAATACCCTTATTCCTCCCTGATTCCTTGATGTCCAACTTCTCCTTCTATTTGTCGTTTCCATTTTCTGCAAAAAAATAAAAATTGGTATTCTTAGTTGTTAAGGTAGCTGAATTTGTGTTTATTTATTAGGGTTGGCAGTGAATGACTGTATCCTTAGTTGACAGGGCTAACTTTTTTTTAGATGTTTGCTTTGTTTCATCCTATTGTATTTCTGTTTTTATTTTAATGACTGGTCTTAATCAATAAATAAATAAATAGAGAGAGATGTCGAATAGAAGGGAAGTCGAACAAACTAGATTAGCCACCGTTCACGATCTTTTATGAGGTTATATTAGCCAAAATACAAATTATTAGAGTACTGACCGGAACAAATTAAGAGATGTGCGGATCAATTTCCAAGAAAATAGACATGCTTAAGTCATAGAGGATTAGAGGTGAGGTGATTAATGCTACTCGGTATTATGGGCCAACAGCTCTAAATTGATAGTTGAAGCCCAAGAGACATCTATCAATATTAGGTCTCATCTATGCCCAATACTACCATATTAGGCTATCGTACACTTCTCTAGTTCCCTTATTTACTTCAGGTTTTAGTTTCTTCTTTTGCCGAAAATTTAAAAATAATATTAAATTAATATAATATATTAAAAATAATATCAATATAATAATATTTTTTAAATAGTATCACAAGATCGGAATCCCAGATTCCGACGGCAAGATCGGAATCCGGGATTCCGACCTTAGCTTTTTTAATTTTTTTATATATTATTTATTTAATTTATTAATTAGTTAATTAATTAGAAAAATAGATAATATATTTTAAAAATATTGAAAAAATCAGGAATAATTAAATTAAATTTTATATGTAATTTAGTATTTTTTGGGAAATTTTTTTTTAATTTTATTAGTTTATTAATTAATTAATTAATTAGAAAAATAGATAATATATTCTAAAAATATTGAAAAAATATAAAAAAATCAGGAATATTTTATATGTAATTTAGTATTTTTTTTGGGAAATTAAATTTATTTTCCTTTTAATTAATTTATTTAATTAAATATAAATTTAATTAATTTATTTAATTAAAAAATGAATAATTAAGTATAAATTTTTAATTAATTTACATTAAAATTATAAATTTTTAAACAACCATTTGATATGCGTCCCGGATGTCGTCCTATGTATATATTATTTTCATATTATATATTAAACAATCATATCGAGTCTCATGATCAAGGAAACACTTTCTGGATTGCGTTAGAAAGTAATCACACGAGATTGATCTTTTACCGAGACGGAAAAAAAAAAGACTAAATCACTTGATTTACTGCATTTCTCTTTTTAATGATTAATTTATGATTTTAAAACTTTTTTAGTAGTTTAGAGTGGTTTTTAGGTTTGCAAACTTTCAAAGTGGATTTTGAAGGTCCGGAGAGCCTTTTTTGGCTTCGAAAATGGTCGTTACGGGGTTTCACCCACGTAAAACGTGTAGATCTCGTCGTCATCTTTCCGGAATGTGCTCGTTTGCCCCAAAAGGACCTTCCTATCAAAAGTTATGCCTGTTTAAAGTTTTAATGTTCAAGTTATGCCTTTGTATCCCTGCAAATGCAGAAAGGATTAATAAAATTTTGAACATTCTGAAAGGATTATGCCTTTGTATCCCTGCAAATTCTGAAAATTTATAATCCTTTCTAAATGGTACAATTCATTTAATTAAATAAGTTATAAAATTTTTTATTTTAATTAAAAATTTATACTTAATTATTCATTTTTTAATTAAATAAATTAATTAAAAGGAAAATAAATTTAATTTTCCAAAAAAATACTAAATTACATATAAAATTTAATTTAATTATTCCTGATTTTTTCAATATTTTTACAATACATTATCTATTTTTCTAATTAATTAACTAATTAATAAACTAGATAAATAAATAAATAATATATAAAAAAATTAAAAAGCTAAGATCGGAATATCTTAGCTAAGGTCCAATCCCGGATACTATTTAAAAAAATATTATTATATTGATATTATTTTTAATATATTATATTAATTTAATATTATTTTTAAATTTTTCGGCTTCTTTTGTGATGTCCAATCTGCTTGTTTATATTTAACACTACTTTTTTAGTAATTCTAATTCCCCCATAAAAGAGCTGTGGACCCATATTGCGTAGAAAAGAAGTGCGAAGTTGGGCTACTACTATTGAAGTACTGCAAATAAAAAATTTTCCTTAAAAAAATAAAATTGGAGGAAATTCTTCCTACTTTAAATATTCATAATAAATTTTTAATTCGATTTCAATTTCTTATGCATAAATAAATGATTGTATTTCTTCCCCATTTGGTTAGTTTAGTAACTTAAAAGGAACCGTGTACTCGTTGACATCATAAGAAATTTCGTTTTAGAAAAGAAATGCAACCTGCCGTGCCACTTCCCCAAAATAATAATAATAATAATAATAAATAAGAAAGCAAGCAAATTCTAAGAAATTAATTGCTGCCAACCGCCGTCTGCTTCGGTCCGTAGCGAAACTGCGAAAGTCAATAATCTTGTAGGAACTTCAGAAGTTGACTTTGACTATGAGTATGCTGATTCCATCATATTTATTACTCAATATTATTAAAAGCTTGTACTAATAAAATGTATAAGTTGTCTTCGACAAAATATACAATGATAAGTTGAGCTATCTACACAATATGATATTGACGGTGAGTTAACTTGCAAATATATAATATAATAAATTACGACTTCTTGGTCCATGTTTCCACGCTGCTACACATATTCGGAGCCTAAACTATTAACAAATGTTGACCAATATCGAGGTCTTTCAGAATAAAATGGCATTTTTCTTTTAATTTTTTTCTTATTTTTTTATGAAAGCCGTTGCCATCGTTAACCTCCAGATTCCATGTTCCTAAATCCTAACCATAAACAATTTTTATTAATTATTTGCACGGTCAAATACGCGTGTGGAGCAACACAATTTTTTAAATAAAAAATGGAACAAAAAAAAAATCAAGAATGTACGTAGTGCCACCACAAATATACCTCTTGTGAAACTACCACAAAAAAAGTATTTATTTTTTTATTTGGATACCTTATATAATATAATGAAACTTAAAGCTTTCTTTGGTTTGCTTTTAGTTGGAGGTTTGATATCCATTATTGCCAAAAAAAAAAAATTGTCTGTACAATATTTTATAGTGAAGAAAATTTTGAACCTCTGATAAAACAAGAAGAAAATGTAAAATAAAGTATAATCGGTTATTCTTTTTTAAAAAATCTTCAATAAAGGAAATTTTGACCCTCTGATAACGCGTTTGACGTCAAACACGATTCTAGACTCAATTATTGAAATTTTAAATTACCGATCTATATTACAGACAAAACTTTATATTTTTTTGCAACTTTTAACTATTTTTTTCATATTTTTTTTAAAATTGAAGGGTCTAAAATTAATTAAATTAAAGACTTTCTAAAATACAAAATAAATAGTAAAAAAATCGAAAAAAATATAAAATTTGATCTCCTAGGATATTTCATTGTGGAGAATAAATTGAGTTCCGATCGTGTTTGACGGACCAAGTGTCAAATGCGTTTGACTCTAACATTACTCTTTAACCGTTCTTGTTTTTTTTACCGTATATATCGCGATACATATGTAACAACAATAACATACTTTTAAAAAATAATATTTCATTAAATAGAACAATCATCTTTAAAATATGCCGTAATATTATTTCTTTTGGTGTATTAACAAGAGAGTCGCCTATAAAATAATGCTGGAACAGCAATTTAAAATAATTAATAAATCAAACAAATCAAATTTTACTGTCCACATATCACTATTGCAAAAAGGGAAAAAAAAAATCCCCTAGAAATTTGTCGCCGACGTACCGTGGAACTTTTTTTTTTGGGTTTTTTTCTTTTATTTTTATATGAACAAGTGGGATCCCCAGTTCCCCACCACTTTTTCCATTATTGAAATGAGAAAAGTATACATGAATTCGGGCCAGCTACAATCACATACCCAACAACAACAACGAAAAATAACTGCACTTCCTAATCATCTAATCCTAATCATCTAAGCACAACAACAGAATCAACCAAATCCCAAATGAACCATCCACACTATCGGAGAGAACATAAGAAAGAAAGATAAAATGTGAAAAATTAACACTGTCTCAATCTCACACAACAGCCCAACTTGTTGTCAGACACCACCAAGACCACCAATCATCTGCATCTACAATCATCGTCCTGACTTCTTCCCTCCATGGTCAGTTGCAGTGGTAAGCTCTCAATGCTTGGCATAATCTCCATCACCTGCTTCTTCAAAACTGGATCCCACATATCTGCCCAATAGTTCACCAGAGCATGAATTTTTGTACCTAAACTTCTCAAAGAGCAGGGTTTCTGACTATTAAAGCAAGAATCATTTATGATTAGCCAGATTATCCAACAGATGAAACGCCAGCAAATTTTAACTGCTTTATGTATATTTGCCAGATTATCAATCGGTGGCAGTGAATCAAATAAAGCCAACACACTTGTAGGGATATCAAATATTCCAAACTGTTGGAGAAACCATGTCCAAATCTTATCTGAGGACACATAAAAAAGGCATGATCTACAGTTTCCAAAGAGGGGCAGTAAACACAAGATACATCCCCCTCCCATCCTCTCAACGCCAAATTGTCTCTAGTGAGCAATCTATCCTTGCACGGAAGTTAAATTTGACTTTAGATAATTAAAGAAGAAAATTAAAAAAAAAAATACAAAAATTAAAGAAGAGGTTTACCTGTAAATTTGGCTTTCAAACCCACCCAGCAGCTCTGCAGCCACAGCAGCTGCCCTTGGGGTGAAATCCTTGGATGGTAACCAAGGGTTTTGGCGTTGAGCGGCAAAGTTAGGATAAGAAACTCCCCCTTCTTTCATCTTCCATTCTGTTGGAGTTGGGGGAAGTCAACAGAGTAGGAGAGAGGGGTCAGCGGAGAAGGGGCTGAAAGTGACGCAGCCGGTTGCGGAGGAGCCGGCAACATCAAATTGATCAGCAAACAAAGAGAGAAGAGAGAGTAGATAGGTGAATGAACAAAAAGTGAGAAGAGAGAACAGAGAAGTGAACAGAAAAATTTTGTAGGGTTTACATGCCGTGTCGGAAATAGGAAGAGATGAGGACGTGGAGGTGATCGGGGTTGCTTCGAGAGGGGGCGGAGGTGCTTCGAGAGAATATAAGGCGGGGGTGGGGTCGGTTTGGCAGAGGACGAGCCGATGAAGAGGGAGCGATGGTCACGTGGACGACGGGAGGCAGTCGCGTGAAGGAGGGGTTAGGGTGGGACGGTTTGTGGAGGAAGAGATGAGGATTTTTAGCGAATGAGAGAGAATTGAGAGAGGCTACAGAGATCAAAATGAATGGTCAGATTGCCGTGTCGAAATCGAAAAGAAAAACAGAATCGAACACTCACGGAACATAATTAATACTTTAGAAGCCCGTAAATAGGGACCGCGGAGCTTCGAAGTGAATTACAATCTTAGCGTGTTGTGTCAAACACGGATGTTTAGTACCGTGTCGTGTCGTGTTGACACAGGTTATATTTACAATCGAGTTGTGTCGTGTCGTGCTGTGTTGAGTGGACAAAAACGCCAACACAAGACATAAACTGACACGACACAGTTGATAACTGTGTTAACACGCCACGCCACGCCACGCCACTGTTGTGTCAACCATATTAGAAGTTTATTATTCTTTTTTTACATAAAAATTGCCAAAAAGTATTAAAAAGTATTTTAGAACTGAAAAAATAAATCAAATTAAAATTTTGAGATTCATTTTCTACGTGAGAATAATTTTTTTTATATTTCATGATAAAATGTATTATTAAAAAATAATAGAAATAAGATTATGTTAATTGGTAATATCTTGGTTGACAAATTATATGTTTTTTATGATACTTCTTGCTTGAAATTACAAATAATCCATCACTATTAATTTTTATGTATTGATATTTTTGTGCTATGTTAACATTTTGAATTTAAAAATTATAAAAATATGTAAAATTTCAAATCAACTTTAGTTTTTTTTTATAATACATTAATATTTCTATATAATTATTTAATTTTGAATTTTAAAATTTCAAAAATATATATGGAACCGTGTTGTGTCGTGTTGTAACCGTGTTGTATCAAATCGTACCGTGTTGAACCGTATCGTGTTAAACCTTGTCACTTGACTGAAAATGCCAACACGACATAATTTTAACACGCCACACCAACACACCCGTGTCATGTTAAATCCGTACATGTGGCGTGTCATGTCGTGGTAACACGAATCTGTACCGTGTCAACACACCAAACACGCCACAATTGTAATTCACTAGTTTCGGTAGTGAACATCCAAAAGATTCAGGCCCTGAACTCGGCTCTAGCCAAGCCCTTCTAACACAAAGGGTCGGCCCGGTCTCTCTAAGTCCTTAAAAAGGACCAGGGTCTAGAAAGGCAAGGCTTTTGGAAGGGCCAGACCACAATCTCAACCGAAGAGAAGCCTAGAGAGGCCAGACTTGGAAGGGTCAGGTCCTAAAGAGGCCAGGCTTTGGAAGGGTCAGGGGTTTGAGAGGCAAACCTTAGGAAGTACCTAAGGCCTAGAAAGACCGAAGTTATGAGTAATCAAGCACAATCTCAAGTAAAAGATAAAACCCTATCTGATCAAATCTAAATTGAACGGGCCATTTCAAATAATATTTAATTTTTTGAACATAATGCTAAAACAAGTTAAAAAAATATACATATTACTCATCTTTTATGCTACATTATTTCATTAATACGTTAAAAAAAACTATTTTTTTATATTTTTATGTTATTATAAATTTTAATATAACTAATCTTAAAACCAAATTAAAGATGAAACAATTAAAAATATTATATATATAATGAAAAATAAATGTTTACAATTATATTTAAATAATTTATAGCATTTTTATTATCTTTTACAAATAAAAATTATTCATTTCAAATATAGTTTAATAAATATTTAAACTAGACCTAGATCAAGAACCAGAAATGGTGAAGTTTATTTCCAGTAAATGAGAGTTGAGGGAAGTCATAGATCCAAGAAATGAACTTATAATTTTTAAGCAAAGAAACAAAAGTTGAAACTTAGATTTTATGAGAGATAAATTGAATTAATTGGTATCACTTGACCTGTATGAAAGTAGGATTGATCATCATCAGACTAGGTGGGATGCTTGAATTACAAGCGGGTTGTCTGTGCCAACTTAGAAAAAATTGGCCGCTTGTAATCTTGTCGACCAGGGTTTACAAGCGGACCGCCATGAAATTGAGCGAGTAGCTTGTGGACTAACTAAGTATAGGTTGTAACAACTTAAACCCCTAAGCTAGATTTGTTAAGCCCCAAGTTTCTATATTAAGAACTGTTAATTTAGAATTGTTAATTTAGTTATATTTTTTTTTTTTTGGAAATTGATCTCAATTTTAATATTTTTGCATATTGTATCCTAGCTTAATTAAAAAATTAGATTTAGATTAGATAAATTGAATAGTCTGTTCTCGTAAATCGACCCTGAATACTCTGCGAAGGTCGTATGCTTGCGATCTAAATTGAGTGTATTTGGATATAAATGTTAAAGCCACTGAACACACGTCAATATTCTCCTATAAATGGTTAAGTAATGATCCGGTGTTGCATCAATATTCACCTATAAATGGTTAAGAAATGATTCGATGTAGCAACACGGAGTAGTTATGATTGTTATGTCAAATTGTTTAAGCTTCTCCTTATCATAAAAATAATGTTAGTATATCTTATTCTTACCCAAAAGCTATGTTACCCGCTACGTGGAATAACGGCCTTACTGGTACGGGTGCGAGATCAGTACGCGCGGCGCCGGTACGTACCACCTACGTATCCGATTATTTGAATGCGCGCCATATCGGATGAGATACATACCAGCTACGCCCACTCGAGCAAATGAACATTTAAGTTCTCGCAACCACAACATATGCCATCCTTCTATAACATGAATACCTCTTGTGGGACTAATCTCCCGCGTCAAAACCGGACAAACACACAATTCTGTTTATTAGACAGAAGTAGAGCTATTGCACTGGGCCCAAAATATATTTAGTAATAGCATTTCTAATAATGGAGCTTTATAAATGAAACCAGTGAATTCGACTATTGAAGAATTAGTGCAATAAATGCAGTGGCGTGGCTAGAAAATTTTCGAATGGGGTTCAATAAATTCATAATATTAATGTTATCATACAAAAATTTGAAATAAATTCATACATCTATTGATATATAAATTTACATTTATAATCATAATGATGCAAAAGTTTGAAAATAAACAAGGGATTCAATAATAAAATATCATATGATTATTATGGGGTTCAAATTAGTGTGTTTATAAAAAAAAATCATGTGATAAATATATTTTTATATCCAAAATGGTATATTTTTCAAAAGAAATGTGGGGTCAATTGACCCCCTGGTTGCATGTGGCTCCGCCACTGAATAAATGTGACCAAACCAAATACACTCCTTTGTTTAATTTAATTTGCACAATTTTCAGCAGTCGAAAAATTAGTGTTATAGTTCAATTTGTTCAAAAATTTGAAATTTCATATACACCAACTTTAATCATATTTAAAAAAAATAAAATATATACATAATTATATATATATAGCCGTTCTCGTAGTGGAGATTTTTGAAAAATTTCATATCTTCATACCCGTACCGTACCGGAGGTATGATGCTCGTACCCGTATTCGTGGAACATAGCCCAAAAGCAGTGATCACTTCTTCAATTAGTGACTCACTATAACGATCAAAATCCAAGAAACCGACAAGATATGGCCGACATAAAAACAAAGTTATTTAAATCAATTAGGTACATTATTACGCTATGGTCGTTGGTTGAGCGAATGTAGTGACCCGCAGGACAATCAAAGAAAAGGAGAAGTCATAAAATCGAGTTTCATGACTGGTTATTAAAGGAGGCGCTTTCACTTCAGTTATTCTAAATCGGATAATTAATAGTCATACTACTCTTTTCACACGAACAAACGAAATAAATGCCCAAGAAATTTGATTCAGTTAATCAGTTCATGCCAAATTTTGTCATCGCGAGGAAACATATAAGAGATGGCTAAAATCAGTCACGACTGACATATGGATCCGTCAGCTGCGATTATATCTCAATTTTTAAGGTTCTAATGGCTAATCTAAACCATTCAATATGTTCTCCATATTGAAATCTCATTGGAGACTAAATTTTATATTTTTCTGATTTTATTTACTATTTATTTGAGATTTTTAAAAATCATAGTTATTGAAGGATCCAGAATTATTTAGATTAAGAATTTTGTAAAATACCAAATAAATACAAAAAAAATTTCAGAAAAATATAAAATTTTGTCTCCAACGAGATTTCAATATGAAGAACACATTAAGCGGTTCGGATCGACTGTTAGAATCTCGAAAAATTGAAATTTGATCGTAAATGACAATTTCATCCGTCAATCGAGACTGATTTTAGCATATCTCCACATATAATGTCGAAATATGTCTCAATATACCAGTAATGAAACATATATATAGGTCAAGGGCAGTGTCATTATTGTTATATTACGGTAATGAAGTATATATGACGGTACGCAGAATTGATTGCATTTAATTAAAACCTAATTCGAAAATTGAATCTATCATTTTGGTAATTGCTTTTGCCAACATTATCTATTAAATAATGCCTTTAGTTCCTAGATTTCTTATAAAAAAATTCTATTTTCTGTTTCTTTTTTTCGTCGAAGAAAACTTTGGTAGTTAATTATTTATCTTCGTCTACAATCGCTGCACATAGTGCTATTCGAGGTGGAGCTTCAAGTACGAAGATGGACGAAGATGGTGGGCCTCGGCCCTCGGGTGGACCAAAATCGTTTGTCGCAGACCAAAAACGTAGCTATTCGCTGTCGCGTTCAGTCCGTCCGTTCTAATTCTCGGATCTATCGATCTGATATTATTCACGGGAAATCCATCATAAATCAGACGGTCGTGGTGAAAACGCTCCACTCTGCAGCGTGGCAGAGGATTTGATTCCGGCCTCGGTTCCATTTGTAAAGAGAGGTTCCCTTTTAATTCTGATTTGGTTGGCAGTTCAATTTGCATGATTTCTGAGTCGGGGCCTCTACTTGTAACTTTGGCTGTGTTTGGATACCTTCAGAAGAAGGGAATAAGACCCACTTTCTGGAAGAAGGTAAAATGAGGGATCCAAACGGCTGGAAATAAGTTACCTTTTTCCTTTGTAGGTGCGAATTGTTAGTAAGTGTGTAATTTTCGATTTTTTATGCTAATTACAAGTTAATTAAGCCGTCGAAACAACACACACAACGAATCGTGCACAAAAGCCAAGTTAACACAAAGAGATTAAGGTGGAAATTATACCTCCCGCGAAATCGTATTCGCGGGGCTCGATCCTACGGCATGGGAATCGATGGGGTGCTCTCCTTCGCCTCCTAATCGCGGCGCCTCGAGTCCACTATGGTATTAATCAAGTTATTCTCAATTCGTGCTAGCGAAGAGAAGAACGAGTCTAATCCCAAGCGTTCCCTTTCTTCAACCAACGAACCAATCGATTTGTGGGAGAATGGGACGCTCAACACATGAGCTAGAGTGGAGAGGAGAGAGGGGGGGCGGCGCACCACAAAGGGGGGGCCATGGTGGCGGCTAGAGAGAGGGGAGAGAGAAGAGAGCCAAAAGGAGCCACCATATGGTGCCTTATATAGCCTCTTAACCCTAGATAGGAGTTCACACAAATTACAAGTGTGCCACTCCTACCTACCTCTTGTGGCCGGCCTCCTAGTGGGCTCTCTTGGCCCACTAGGCAATCTCCATTTGGTCCCTTTAATTCTATTAATTAAAGGCCCACTCATAGCTATTCAATTTGGACATTTAATTTACTAATAAATTAAAGCCCAAATAACATAACTAAATTAAGTGTGTTATTTATAAATAATTATTAACTTAATAATAATTATTTAGAGATTAGACAATGCATTAATTTATTTCTATATGATCTATTTGACTTAATTAATTATAACGGTCCATAACGCTATTTAATTAATTAATCAATCTATCATATTTTGCAATACACATTATTGCAAATAAATAAATAATGCACATATGATTAAATACCAATTTTGTGTGACCCTTTGAGGATTTATGCTATGTTGGACATGGAATTAAATCGCTATTTAATTCCAATAATCATAAGCGGTATCTAGCAACACGTTATGACTCCCAATTCGCATAAATAGTGTACTGCTACAGTATTTAAATCCTGCATAACAGAATATATGTATTTCCCTATTTTGATTCTTATGTCACACGATATCATCGTATAATCCAAGATAGGAATGTGTCATTCTTGCAGATTATACGTTTCTTGATCTAGAGATAATTGTATAAAGTTGCATGCAAACAATCTATCTCCATCAAGGGGCCCAAACAGATATCGTCACTCACTAAGTGAATTAATGAGGGACATACGGTTTTCTTGATGATTAGCTTTTCCCCGCACAATTCAAGAGAACATAAATAAAGTCCGTATAGCAGCCCTTATCGGGAATCAGCGGTAGACGATATTTATTGAACCTATCCTCATGTGGAAAAGATAAACATCTCAAACTTAGAACCAAAATCATTACGAAATAAACAATGACACATAACACAATCCATATGTTTATTTCGATGGGTCAAGTCCTGTGCTATGTTCCATAACATACACATATGCAATTAAGTTGGTAACTCTTTACTTATGATTTGTAGAACTTAATCATCACTTAACTTGCATACTAATCTTATAAGATAATTAATGTTCCTTGTTAATTATCAAGATTATGGACCGTTTAGATTTATTATTGTCATTCTAAAGAATGATCCACAGAGATCTACAATTCAGATCCTCAACTTGAATAATCTGTCAATAATAAACCTAGGAACAGATGATAAAATATCATCCAAGACATAAACTAATAATTAAGTCATTAAATTATTGAATTCTAGGACATAACTCTAACAAGCACGTACCTTGTAGAACGTGATTAATCCTCCTTGGTGGACTCGAGGGTGGCGGCTAGACATGGTGGAGGCGATGGAGAAGGCACGTCATCGATTCCCATGCCTTGGTCGAGCCTCGCGGATACGATTCCGCGAGAGGTACAATTTCTCCTACCCATTCTCTTGTGTGTTGATTGCTTGACAAGATCCTCTTTGTGCTTGGTTAATTAGTTGTAATTAGTATAAAAATTAAAATTTGAGCACTTTCTAGCAATTTATACTATTTATTCTTTCTTTCAGTTGGTAAACTACAAGTTGATTTAAAACTCAATGCATCAAGATATGTAACAGTTATGATTATTCTCTATTTCTGCTTATAGAACTAATGATTGTTCTCTATTTTTTAATTAGCACATTCAGGCTTAAGAATGGGGTTATGCCAATAATTAAATTGTTATCAATGAGCATAATAATGAAGCAGTTATGATCAGCAGTTTGATATGGTTTCTCTCTTAGTTTCATTTTTAATACTTCTTTTTTCTTTTATGACATTCAATTTTTTTCTTCAAGCCCTGATGCATTACTCTTGCTACATACAACTCAACTTAATTATAAATTTATGGAAGACACCTTAATGTATGTAAAATAATTAGTAATTTTTTTGGATACGTGTAATTAATATCTTTTGTCATGTCATGTCATGTCATTTTTTTATACGTGCAATCAAATGAAAGTTTAAGAGATTTGAATTTTTGGCCTTGTTCAGAAAAATTGAAAAAGACAATTATATCCCAGAGAGGAGAAAAGGGGAAAAAACTAAATTTGTTGAAAAAAAATATATTCAAATGTAAAACCGAGCCTTATTATTATGAAAAATAAAGTAACACCAGTCAAATATTTCAGTCACCAGGTTTTTTTTAAGTGTTTTCAAGAGTTAGATTTTTAATTTTTTTATTTATATATTAATTGTGAATACCTATTAGTTCTTTATTGGACGGAATTAGACAATTTTCATCAAATAAGGCTAGCTTTATTTTAAACATCATATTATCATAATAAAACAATTCCAAAGTAGAAGTGCTTTGCAACAAAATTAAGGACTATAACACAAAATGCATAAATTAGTTCAGAAAAAGCACAAATTAAGGAATATATATAACATAAAAAAAAATTTGAAAGGAAAAGACGCCCGTAGGCTACTATAACATAAACCATGAATTTGGGAAATGATGTAGACCATTAAGGCATTAATGCATGCCATAGTAATGTAAAAGACAAATTTCATTGAGAAAATTGGTTTTATGCCACTCCAAAACAATCTAATTCTAAATATGCCATCACAAAACAACTAATTAGATATTTGCCACCACAAAACAGCACAAATTGATTTTATGCCACTATTTTCATTTGAAACATACTAAAAATTATTTTTTTAAAAAAGTAAATAATTTTATAATGTCAGATATTTTAAAAATTCCTTAAATACCCTTCCTTCCTTCTAGAATGGTCCGTAATTGATAAAAATTGAAAAATATTCCTTCGTTTCTCCATTCTTCATTACTCCACAAAACAGCACAAATTGGTTTCGCGCATACAGTACGCCGACGACGACGGCAGCGGCGGCGCGCGACCCGTCAAGATGGACTGCGCCACTAGGAGAGAAGAGATGCAGGATCCGCTAACCCAAACCTCTAGGAGAGAAGCGACACGCACAACGTGTCCGAACCATAACCCTAACCTTTTCATGGATCATCTAAGGTGAATTTCAATTTCATTTTGATTAACGGATAGAAATTATTTTTTCCATTTTGATCAATGGTTTGGGTTTGCTCAAGACTCTTAAGTGGGATTATTTTTTCCGAACCGTACCAGAATCATGATTTCGTTGATTTCATGAAATTATTTTTTTTCCCATTTCATTGCTTACACTGGGCAAGTCGTACCAGAATTAGAATTTTCATTCTACACTTTCCTCTTGCCTTCTTACATATTTTATTATAATTGAGTACTCCCTGCTCGCCATGGGGCTGGGGTGGGTGCCGTGGGGGGGAGGGGACTGCTGGGTGCCTCGGTCTCGCGGGGGGACGGGGTCGGGGAGGGATGGAGGGAGGATATCATGAGAGGTGTTTCATTAATCAACAAAATATTTTTAGTATATTAGAAATTGAGTTATTAGTCATGTTTAACTTGAAATTCTTCAAAATTAATTGTCAGGATCATGTTTAGTGGACGAAAATGCATAAAATGTGAAAATTGATATTTCCATACAACTTCTGTAACTTGATCCCTGGATCATAAATTGGTGATATAATTGGATGAGACTCTTAATTGGTAAATAGCAATGTTGAAATTTGATTGTCTGATATTCTGTTTATTTTTACTAGTATGGCCTATGGAGTTGATCCTGTTTTTATTTTTATTAAGAGTTTTTTTTTTCACTTTAGTGACAGTAGGATATTTGCTTACTGAATATTCATTTATTTGTAGGATTGATCCTGATTGTTCTATGAAGTTGTGTGTTACATTTGAAGGATATTTCAAAAAGACAAATGGTAGTGCAAAGATATATTGTAAGGGAAGAGATTTAGAGTGGACTGTGGACAGAGATCAGTTGTCTATTCTTGATCTAACTGATCACTTAAGTAAGCACTATGAGTGGGGATTATAGCCCTTAAGCCATGTATTGATGGATTCATACAAGGTTGTCGTCCATATATTGGAATAGATTCCACTTTCTTAACGGGGAAGCATAGAGGACAGCTAGCTGCTGCAGTTGCGGTCGATGGACACAATTGGTTGTATCCTATTGCATATGCTGTTATGGAATCTGAAACAGCTGCTAGTTGGGAGTGGTTTCTTCAAAATTTAAAGAAAGCAATTGGCAAACCCCATGGATTAGTGATCAGCTCAGATGCAAATTAGAGGAATATCACACTCTTTCCATAGGTTGAGACATGGAAATATTTAGAGGCATTTTAGATTATTTAGAAGAATTTCAACTTGAGGCATTTTAGTTGTATGCCAATTTTTGTGAATATTTTGTGACAAAAATGTTGGAAATGCCAATTTTTGTGAATATTAGAAATGTTGGAAATGTTGGAAATATTTTGTGATAATTGTAAGAATTAGACATGTTGGAAATGCATTTGACATTGTTGGTTATATGTTGAAATATATGTCAATTTTGTTTTAAATTTTCTGCTATGAATATTTGCACAGGGCTATGCTGGCACGAGTATTCACTTTAAGAAAGGAGGAAAAAAGAAAATTTGGATATTAGTTACATAATCAATCAATACATGGTTATAGTCACACAATTCAGTACCATATATAAGTAGAACATAATAATTTGGATAATCGCTGTATTTCAGTATTTATGCATCTAATAGCCATGTAGCTAATACCATAATCGCTGTGCAAATATGCTGGCACGAGTACATGCCAGTACACAGAAAAGGCCAGCTAGCATTGTTTTCCTCTTTATTCTCAACTCTATAATAGCTAGGTACTTGCTTAGGAGAAAGCTCCGTGGGAGTAAAGCTAGCCCATGTACTTGCTTAGGAGAAAGCTCCGTGGGAGTCCTTTTTGCTATTTGACTTTATTTCTAGTCGATGGCCATGTATTTCGAGCATTTGAAGTGAGTACTAGGGTTAAAAACCCAACTGTCTTACGATTACGGGGCTGGCACGAGTACATGCATGAGTGCCAGAATAGCTAATTCTTGACTGGCTATGGCATAAAATCAATTTAAAAACTTTTTGGATGGCATATTTCAAATTTTAATGTTTTGTGGTGGCATATTTAAAAGGGCAACATGGTCATTTAATTAACCAATGGCGTAAAACCAATTATTATTATTTTGTAGTGGTATAAAACCAATTAGTTATTTTGTGATGGCATTTTTCCAATTTAAGACTTTTGGAGTGGCATAAACCAAATTTCCCCTTCATTTATTTACCCCAAATATTGCTTTGGAAAATGGTGTCTAAGACAACGGTCAAAAGAAAAAAGACACACTATTATTAGAAGACAAAAGAAGTGGGACCCATTATTTAATTCAGAGGTGTTCTCTGCTCGCTATACGTGACCCTTTATCTTCCTTCCAAACCCACTTTTATTAGCCGTATCCAGAACCGTATGTAGAAGCGTATCCAAGCGTATTCAAGCGAATTTTGACCGAATCCTCTGATCTAAATACATTAAAATATCAGGGTACGCCACGTGGAACATTGGGTACGAATCGCACACGAATCGCATGCGAATCCGCGTCGGATACGCATCGGATACGGGATACGTGATGTTTTTGGAGTATCCGGGTAACTTAGGAAGAAACAAATGAACATAAAAGGTTGGAGAATCCATATTAACCACCTCATTATTATTGTATTATAAAAAAAACTTATTATTTTTAGTCTAAAAGAAATTACCAAAAACTATTGCATCTTCCATATGCTAAATGTAGCCACCTCAAAGTGCTATTAATGCATATTTGATAAATGTTATGTGGAACTGTTGAAATTGTCATACTTCTGTATTTGCCATAAAAATATTAAGACACATTTTTATAATTAAATTTCACTATTATTATTAAAGTTATATATAACGGAATTGTAATTAAACTTCTTGATAATACTTTGTTACAATTAATTAACTTTCAGATTTCAAATTAATAATTTTATAGTTTATATATGAAATAGAAACTATTCAAAACATAATGAATGCTCGATATGCTAAACCTACCCACCACGTCGCTTGCCATTAATACATATTTCATAGAAGTTATGTTTGACTAATATTAAGACATATTTACTTATAATTTAATTTCCTCAATGATATTACTAAAGTAACAATTTAATTTTAATTAAATTGTAAATAATAAGTATTTTGTTACAATTAAATGTACGTATTACTAATTGATAATTTTTAAATATTATGTATGAAATGGAATATCACATTAAATTATATTTTTAAGTACAAAATATGTTTCCGATCTAGTTAATTTGTAGATTAATAAATACTAGACATTGCAGTAGTAGCTTCACTGCGCTATCTTTCTTTAAAATGACAATAATTCAACAAGAACTACCTTAGATTTCTAAATTTATTTAACTTTTAAGTTAAATAATGAATGGCAAGACTATTTTTAATATATATAAAAAAGATAAACTATTTTTAATTTTAGACAATGCAAAAAAATAAAATCTATTTTTAATTTTGAAAATAACGGTCACAGATTTTAATTAATAGTATAGATATGCTTTTTCTTCCAATTATATAATTTTGGCTATATGTAGAGATTTAGAACCGTATTGATTTATTAAGTAATGTTATTTTTGTAAATTATTTATGCATGTTGAAATATAGAGTGAAATTTTTTTATTAAGTAATAAGTATGCATATTTTTTTCTTGGGTTTTATGTACTATATCTTTTGAGATTTTTAGAAAATATTGTTTTAGACGGTTAATTACTTTTATAAATTGATCAATTTAAAAAAAAAATGTGAAAAAAATCACAAAAAGTGCAAAATTCATCTTCCTGTTACATTTTAAAATGGAGATAAAATTGATAGACTCGGATTGCTATTTTGAAAAATAAATTTAAAAAATAAATGCATTGGACTTTGACATTATTTAAAAATATATGTGAAATCAAAAGCAAAAAAGAAAAAATTTATTGTCCTCGAACAAATTTGGTATATTTGGTATTAATTTTTTCCTTTTTAATTTTCAGTTGCATTTTTAAGAGTCATAGAAGTTGCGATCATAATTTTGGTTATTTTTTTTTTTTTTTTTACGCTGGTAAAGGTATTGATGTTGCTCTCACTTGCCTGACAAGTGGATACAAGACCTGTTCATCCTCAGATTCAGCACTTGGCCAGGTACATGTATTCTATATTATGTTCAAAGTTTATTATTTATTGGTCATTGTTTTATAATTCTTTTGATGATGAAAATTGAGAAAAACAACAGAAAAAAGTCTGATTAGAAAAAGGGTATAAAAAGCAACCATGTAAAACAATATATATTCCAGTCATCTGTCAGCTTTGGC
The DNA here is from genome assembly GCA_028095005.1 of Rhynchospora pubera. Classification (NCBI taxonomy): domain Eukaryota; kingdom Viridiplantae; phylum Streptophyta; class Magnoliopsida; order Poales; family Cyperaceae; genus Rhynchospora; species Rhynchospora pubera. The sequence continues at coordinate 37,690,070 of CM051460.1, read as the reverse complement.
AAGCACTAATAAGCTGGTATTATTCACAAGTGTATACTTAAATTTTGCCAAGAAACTTTCTCCGCAATAATTGCAGTGCAATTTGCTTAAAATATCTCATTTAAGAAAAGCTTGGTATGAGTACTACTCCCTTTTAATTGAGATTTATGTCTACTGAAGTAACAATAACTGAATAACCTTATACATGTTTGGATATTTTTTACGTAGGTGGCGGTGACATACAACCTTCTTGGATGGCACCGTACTGATTTCATCCGGATACCACTTAGTAACACAATAATGTGATCATGTTTTTTGCAATATTGAGATATAATGTGAACATAGCTGAACTATATATCTAAAGATGAACATAACTAAATTATAACAACATAATAAAGATGAACCTATTTATCAAATTGACATCGATGCTAATGTAAAGACAGTAAAAAATTTTACTTTAATAGATTAAGAAATTTGAAAGAAAAAATTTAATTAATTCTTAATATAAAAAAACGATTTGAAGACATCATTGAAAATATCTCTCCTTCTTTAAATGAAAATAGATTTAGGAACAATATCAATTGAAAATTGATATCCTCCTTAGTGATTGATTTGCCGAATTGCCGTTTACAAAAATGAATTTTGTATATAGCATATTGGCACTCAAACGGCGGTGAAGTCGTCTCCCTCCATCTAGTAAAAATTAAAATTGCATATGGAAAACACTTTCTAACAATATAGTCACAGTACTCAAATAGGCACCGCGGTGACTGTAAACCACACCATTGGGCTCCGAGGTGGTGCCTGAGGTATAATTGAGTGCAATTGCATCCCACTCATTGGTTACTGGTACCGGTGGAAAAGCAATAGGGTTGGCAGAGGCAAGCACTTGCTCATACTATAGACCAAAAGACGCGCCGCGTTTGATAGAAGAGATATCATCAATCAGGACAATCTCAGGGCGAGAAGTGAGGGTGGACAGAGCATCAGTAGCCAAGGAAAGCAGCTGGTGATCAACAAAAAGGATCTTTGCACCAGCTGGTAATATCGATGAAGTCTTGTTGGTACTTTTCTTTAGCTTTGATGCTGGTCTCAAGAAGAAATGGCCTTCAACCTAGTTATCATTTTAAGTTTTACTGTCTAAAATTAGCCTTGTTTTCTAATTATAAGTTTGGGGCTCAAACACAATGTTGTCTTCAAATATTTCACTATGTTTTCATTATGCCATTGGCTGAATCGATGACCACACTGTTGTCTTTGATTTCAATTAACGACTCCGAGTTGATGAATTTTGGCTGAATTTGAGTTTTTTTCTCCGATCATTTCACCAAGTGCCAGTAACTCTGTTTGACATTACTATCCGAAATTATATTAATTATTTTTTTATAAATAAATTGTCATAAAATGGATTTATATCCAACTTTAAATGATTAGATGATTAGAGGGGTTTATATCCAATTATGAAAATTTGAGTTTTATTTCCGAGTGGACAAGATTTGAGGGGTTTATATTCGATTTTGCCTTTTTTTTTGGTTTAAAAAAAATTAACAAACCAGTTGCATTGAATTTGTCACCGTGTAGCCGCTTAATTGACTTGATGTCAACATCAATCAACACTCAATTTTACCTTTGTTTTTGTTGATTTTTTTTCTCGGATGCAATTAGATTAAAAATATTACATATTTTGTCTTCGTTCATAAAGCTAAAAAGTAATATTGCATAGGGTCTCCATACCAATCTTTTTTATACCTCCTAAATGATATCAGAGACTAAAATCCATATATATGACATCATATTTTTCACAGCACAATTCTCAAAGAAATAACTAAAATTCATATCTTTTGACAAATCAAATACAAATGATATACTAAACTCCATATATGACATCCATATCTTTCACAACACTATTCTCAAAGAAATATCTAAAATTCATATCTTTTGACAAATCAAATACAAATGATATTCTTATTCATGGCAAATTTTATTTGTCTATTGAGAGGATATAATTTCCTTTGTCTATTGAATATTGATATGATTTCAGTGTTTATTGATATACATCTTATTCATGACAATAGATATAATTTCAGCTCACCCAAACAATACAATCAGAAAACATGTCATGTGAAAAATTATGGCTGGATATTGGCATATTTGGGAGGATAAAGAGAGAAAAAACGACATACAACTATACAAGGAATATCAATTGTTATTTCTATTGGATTATAGCAATCCACTCATCATGCCAAGAAATTAAAAATCATAGGAAAAAAAAAAAGACAAAATGCTGGCAATGCAAAAAATAAAAATGAGTAACAAATCGGACCCTTCAAACTACTCTTCTGACCACTGCTGTTCACAAAATGCTACCTCATCATTGGACGATGTCACCTGAAGCTATGCAATCATGAGCTTGATAGCCTCTTTCCATTAGCTTCACATGTTGATTGCCAATAAGTCTTGACCTGTTACGAAATCACATCCTCTTTCAATCTTTTGTTGGAGTTATGTCCTAAAAGTCAATAATTTAATTACTTAAATATTAGTTTATGTTATAAATGATATTTTATCATCTGTTCCTAAGTTTATTATTGACAGATCATTCAGGTTGAGGATCTGAATTGTGGATCTCTGTGGATCATTATTTAGAATGACAATAATAAATCTAAATTGTCCATAATCTTGATAATTAACAAGGAACACTAATTATCATATAAGATTAGTATGCAAGTTAAGTGATAATTAAGTTCTATAGATCATAGGTAGAGAGTTACCAGCTTAGTTGCATATGTGTATGTTATAGAACATAGTACAGGACTTGACCCAACGAAATAAATATTTGGATTGTGTTATATGTCATTATTTATTTCATTATGATTTTGGTTCTAAGTTTGAGATATTTATCTTTTCCACATGAGGATAGGTTCAATAAATATTGTCTATCGCTAATTCCCGATAAGGGCTGCTATATGGACTTTATTTATGTTCTCTTGAATTGTGCGGGAAAAAACTAATCATCAAGAAAACCGTATGTCCCTCATTCACTTAGTGAGTGACGATATCTGTTTGGGCCCCCTAATAAAGTTGGATCGTATGCGCGCAATTAGGCGATCAACTCTAGATCAAGAAACGTATAATCTGCAAGAATGACACATTTCTATCTTGGATTATACGATGATATCGTGTGACATAAGAATCAAAATAGAGAAATACTTTTATTCTCTTATGCAGGATTTAAATATTGTAGAAGTACATTATTTATGTGTTTTGGAAATCATAACGTGTTGCTAAATACCGCTTATGATTATTGAATTAAATAACGATTTAATTTCATGTCCAACATAGCATAAATCCTCAAAGGGTCACACAAAATAAGGTATTTAACCATACGTGCATTATTTATTTATTTGCAACAGTGAGTATTGCAAAAATATGATAAGTTGATTAATTAATTATATACCGTTGTGGACCGTTATAATTAATTAAGTCAAATGGATCATATTGAAATAAATTAATGCATTGTCTAATCTCTAAATAATTATTATTAAGTTAATAATTATTTATAAACAACACACTTAATTTATTTAAGTTAATTGGATCTTTATTTATTGGTAAATTAAATGTCCAATTAATAGCAATTGAATGAGGGTCTTTAATTAATAGAATTAAGATCTAAATGGAAGCCCATCTAGGCCCGCTAGAAGGCTGGTCCTATTAGGGTGGTAGGTGGGGTGGCACACTTGTAATTAGTGTTGTCATGTCCCGCACCGACGGGTCGCGGGGCGCGAGGCGGAACGGTATCTTCTGCATCCATCCGACGGTCCGTCAACCTACGTCGCAACAGAAAAACAATACAGAGTCAGGTACAAACCTCAGTAACCGGTTATTTAACGACGCAGCTTCTCTACATTTAATTAATATAACAAAGTTCAATCAGATCGGATTAATCCACAACAAATAATATATTTTACGGAGATAATCGGGTCCAGACAATCAATCAGTCAGTCAGAGTGGTCCCTCCCCGATCTCAGGAGGATCAGGACCGACCCCTCCCCAAACTCAGGAGGATCAGGGCTGAAAATTCATATTCAATTCCATATCCAATTCCAAACCCGATAACCCGTAAAATATACCAATTCACAAAGCAATAAACATATTCAATCAAAACCAAACGATAAATCAAATCAATCAAACAATACGAAATTAAATACAGAGAAATCCGATTACCTGATTAAGCGATCCAGAAATTAATAGATAAATCAAATCGATTATCTCGACTGCGACGTAGACTCAAATCCAATCGGCCGAACTAATCAAATTATAATCAATATACAAATTTTTGGTATTGTGGTTTGATTTTCCTTTGAAATGGAGATGGAAATTAATGGGCATGGTTCGGATTCATCAAAGAATGAATATGGCAAAGTTTATAAAGGAATTTAGTTGTCATTAAAAAGCTACACGTGGCTGAAAATCAATGATCATGAGCAAAAGCATGACACGCAGGTGCATGGTGGCAAGGTTTTATTCGGTCAGTTTTTTTTAATATCATTTCTTATTCGGTGGAACTATTGGGTTCAGCTACAAATTTTTTTTTTTTCTCGGTCAACATAAAATCAAAGGTTTGACTGGTCAAACAAGTCAAATTCGTGGTCAACAAAAATCAGGTGGTCAAAATATAGCGGGGTGTTACAAGTGTGAACTTTGTGCTAAGGTTTGGAGGCTATATAAGGACCTATATAGAGGCTCTTTGGATGACTCTCTCTCTTCTCCTAGCCGTCACCCTTTCTCCCTCTTTGGGCACCTCCCTCTTCCTCTCATCTCTCCACACAATTGCTCATGTGTTGAGCTCTCCCTTCCACAAATTAATTGGTGAATTGATTGAAGAAAGGGAAAGCTTTGGGATTAGACTTGTTATTCTCATCGCTAGCACGATTCGAAATAACTTGGTTAATAACTTAGTGGACTCGAGGCATTTCGATTTGGAGGAGTTTGGAGAGCACCCCATCGATTTCTAAACCGTAGGATCGAAACTCTTGATTTCAATATCAAGAGAGGTATACTTTTTCCTACCTTTCTCTCGTGTCGAATTGAGCTTTTGCACTAGATCTACTTTGCTCTTTGTTTAATGGAATTAATTAAGTGTAATTAGTCACAAAATTAAAATTGAACAATTTCCTAACACCTTTTAAGGTTGGTAGAGTGCCGACTTATGTTCTGAACCGTTAGATCTAATCTCAATTGGTAAGGGAGCCCCGTGCATGTAACCAGATTGATAGGCCCGAAAAATTTTAACCGTCGAAATTAGATCTAACGGCTCGAATCAAATGTTCCCACTCTACCAACCTCAAAAGGTTGGTAGAGGACCCACCTGTTACTGCCAAAGAAGCTTGACCGCCTTTTATCGAGTAATCTACTGATTGAGCTTTCAAACGTTTTCGTTCCGTTTCAAATAACGAAAAAAAAAGTTGCTCTGTTCCGTTAAAGTGAACAGAAATTCTATTATATTTCATTTCCGTCTTCATTTTTCATTGAAATTTTTCATTTTGACATTCCGTGGACGAAAAACGAATTTCTGTTTCCATTCTGTTTTTGGAAACGAAACTATTTTTCTCTCTGTTTTTATTCCGGTATCATGGATGAAGCCACGTTATATTTAGTGGGTCCAGAGATCCACCTGAAAAATAAAAAATTTACTTTGTAAAAAAAATATATAAGAAGTCAGGATCCATCTCAAAAATTTGAAGGATCCAGATGGGCATGTCGCGTTTGATTTGAATTGTGTAACGACTGTCGCGGCTTTTTCGTCATTATTCTCCTCGAAGGAATTTCTCGAAGAACAATGGGAACATAGCCTTAGATTCACCTCCCTTAAGGTTTCGATCTCTTTAGCGAATATCTTTCAACACAAGAGAATCCTATAAAGAGTCGCTACTTAAAGAAGTTTCTTAATTTAGCGGGTCCTTTCTTTCCAGTAGGCGCAAGCTCCTACTGTTAATTACCCCGTAGTTGCCTACGAGAACCTCTGATTAAGGGATATAAATGGTATTGACGTAATGGGCTAAGAAAAGAGACTTATGGAGTGCTATCGCGGAGGACTTAATTGATGGTACCAAACTCAATGGACGGGACCCAATTAAGGATCAACAAAAGACTTCTAACTTGACTTAAAAAGAAGAAATGGATTTTTGGTTTGGAAGAGGTTTCTGGTTGATGAAAGGGAATGCTTCACTTAAGATTGTTTATGATAAACTCTCGGGGCTATGGCTGGCCTTCTTGTGAGAGTGAAAGGAGTTTTGCAACCTTCGGGACCTCTTGGGCGGCCTCGACGAAAGTTGGTTCTTTTACAACCCTAGGGACCATCTTCATCGGTCTTCTTAATAAGAGTTGGTTTTTTAACGACCCTAGGGACCATCTTCATCGGTCTTCTTAATAAGAGTCGGTTCTCGGGACCATCTTGGTTGGTCTTCTTGTGAGAACAAAAAAGAGTTTTGCAACCTTCGGGTCCTCTTTGATGGCTACTCGGCGAAAGTTGGTTCTTTTAAGTTGGTTTTTTAACGACCCTAGGGACCATCTTCATCGGTTTTCTTAATAAGAGTCGGTTCTCGGGACCATCTTAGTCAGTCTTCTTGTGAGAACAAAATGGAATTATTTGGACGAGGGGGCCCATAAGAATTCGATTTCTAAGTCATCTAAGGTTGATCTTGACCCTAGCGAGGGACTTTTCCTCAAGCGAAGAGGTTTCGGGTTTGACTTTGGGTTTCGTGTTTAGACTTTTTAATTTCTTGATGTTTCACTTGGGATTTTGATGATTTTTATTCACTTTGGCCTTTGCACTTTTGACTTTTAGGCTCCGCTCCAGAAGGAGAGAGTCGGAGAGAAGGGAAGGAAGGAGAGTTCGGATAGCCTGCTCCAGAGGGATAGAATGGACGGAAATTAAGGAGAGCAGAGAGACAGATAGAGGGAGAGATCGGTTACTCCCAAAATCGGAGAGTAGCGAGCTCTCTTCCCTTCGCTCCGAGTCTCCCCTTCTGGAGCGGAGCCTTAGAAAGCACTTTTCTATTTCAAAATACTTAATCTTGGAAGATATTTGATTTTTAAAGATATCAATTTTGAAATCATTTAGGCTTTTGAAAATATCCATAATCGAGTATTTTTAGACTCTCGAAAATATTTTTATACTTGAGTATATTTAACTTTTGAAGGTAGTATATTTGAGATCTTAGTCTTAAGAATACCTAGCATTTTATAAAGGAGTTTATTTCATTTTCTAAAATTCATTTTTAAAGCGAAAATACTTCAAAAATACAAAAGGCCGCTACTTTGACATATTTTCATTTCAAAATATCAGTGAAACAAGTTTATTTTGATTTTTAGAATTTTATGGATGTGTCGTTTGTATTTTTCTATGTTTCCTACTATTTTTAATGAATTTCTAAAATTTCTGCTGACTTGGCGTTTTTCTATTGGGCCACATTAACTAAATGTGCTGGGGTGGCTGCTGACTAGATTGATTAAGCTGTCAAGAACTTCCGTTTGGGCTTAATCTGGGCTTTGCCTTGGATCGAGTTTCCTTGTTTTATTAAACATCTCTTCTGATGTCAGGGATCAGACATATGGGTTCTGTAAACACATTCGCCACAAAAGATCGAAAGGATTTTAGCGCTGTTGTTCGACTGAGAGAGACGGGTTTCGTTCCCTTCATTAACGGGTTCGCAAAATGACGGGTACAAACCCTCTTTGTATTTCAGCCACTATAGATCGTCGAAACAGACCCTAAAGCATCGTGTGAGTGAGGGGAATACAGCGGTGGCGTTGATTTCCCTCGCGTCACCCTCGTTAGTTGGGGGCACCACTTGGATACTACGGTCAGGTTAAGACAGAAGCAATATGGTACCGATGTATTTAAAGACAATTCAATTATACCAGACAATGGTTTCCTAGGATATGAGAATGATATAGATAGCATCTCCATGGTCATTTTATATCAATGAAGCTTAATTAGATGGATAAGTCAAGTAATAGGTGCAAGTGCTATGAGGCAGCCAATGGCCGATATGCTGATTGGTACCAAAGTCAGAAGGGTCAAGAGGAAATGAAGTTGGGGCCTTTTAACTAACGCATGATGACCAATACCTGTGCACAATTCTCGATATCGATTCACACTTCACCTATTAAACATTTGACCTACATACTCATGCCAAGGAATATTATGCATATCAATTTTGACTATATATAACATCATACCATGTAACTGTACAAGTCAGCGTTGAGTGGGTAATTCTAACTACACAATGCAGATAAGCAAATCAATTTCCTGGCAGTCCCTTAATTTCACAAATCAATCCTTTACTCTTACTATTTCTAGTAAAGTTCATTAAATGGCAGCATAACGTTTAGATATTAGCAATTAAACAACAGATTCCTCCATTTGAATCTTTCACAACTCAAATTTCAGAACTTAGGCCTAAAGAAGAGGAGACCTCAACTTAAGCCGACAAATGCCTAACAGGAGCATAGCCTCAAGTTAAGCAACCTCTCCTTAGTCTATTTCTGAGGAAACCCCAGCATAAACCGTGCAAGGAGAGGCAAGAAAGAAGCAGGGAACAAAAGAAGAGAGAAAGAGAGATGCAAGATCAAGAGGAACCTTCAATTTCGGGGGTTTACCAAACCTATCCTGACTTAATTGCCTAAAACCATAGAAACCATGGCTTAAGCTTCAAGAACACAAGACAAGAACTTACACATAGCCTGAGTCATCATCAAAACTGAAATCGACATGAAATTTAAACAACTCGCCTATCCAAATATCTGATTGTCTAAGGCTATAAAGACTATAGCTTAAACTTTCAGATTCAAATATTAAAACCAGCAAGAAGAGAGATCAAGATGATCTAATCGAAGCGCTATTTACTCACATCAAGAATCGCAATTGGGAAGTCAAAACTGTTAGAAAGTGTGCTAATTTTCATTTTTATGCTAATTACCAATTAATTAACCAAGCAAACAAAGCACACACAAGATCTAGTACACAAGCTATTCAAACACACGAGAAAAAGGATTGGAAGTATACCTCTCTTGGTATCGCAACCAAGAGGCTCGTTCCAATGGATTGGTGTCGGTGGCGTGCTCTCCAAGAACCTCCACGCCGTGCGCCTCGAGTCCACTAAGGAATTAACCACCTTCTCTAATCAATTATGCTAGTAATTGAGAGAATTGTGCCTAATTCCAAAGCTTTCCCTTTCTAGTTAATTCTCCAATTAATTTAGTGGAAAAGCTTGCTCAACACATGAGCTAGGTGGTGTGTGGAAGAGAGAAAAAGGGAATGAAAAATTCTGAAATTTTTCTTCCCTTGGTGTGAGGTGCGGCCAAAGAGAGAAGGAGAGAGAGAGGTGTGTGGAGGCTAGGGTTTGCTCCCAAAGAACACCCCTTTATATAGACCTCATACCCTAGCTCTCATCCACATTTTGAAGGACCAAAATGCCCCTATGGTGCCGCACCTACCTACCTCCCATGTGGGTTGGGCCTCAAGTCAAGTTGAGCCCAATAGCCTTCCATTTTATTACACCTTCCATTTGGCATTAAATCAACTAATTAATTTAAGGCCCAATTTGCTCAATTTATTAAATGTGTTGATTATTATTAATTATTAACTATTTAATAATTAATATGGAATTAGACAATGCATTTAATTATTTCGATATGATCTATTTGACTTAATTAATCATAACGGTCCATGACGGTATACGACTAATTAATCAACTTATCATATTTTGCAAAACCAATTGTTGCAAATAAACAATTAATGCACGTGTGGTTAAACACCTTATTATGTGTGACCCTTTGAGGATTTATGCTATGTTGGACATGGAATTAAATCGCTATTTAATTCCAATAATCATAAGCGGTATCTAGCAACACGTTATGATTCCCAATTCGCATAAATAGTGTACAGCTACAAAATTTCAATCCTGCATAAGAGAACGATTATGTTTCTCTATTTTGATTCTTATGTCACACGATATCATCGTATAATCCAAGATAGGAACGTGTCATTCTTGCAGATTATACGTTTCTTGATCTAGAGATAATTGTATCAGTTGCTAGCAAACAATCTATCTCCATCAAGGGGCCCAAACAGATATCGTCACTCACTAAGTGAATTAATGAGGGACATACGGTTTTCTTGATAATTAGCTTTTCCCCGCACAATTCAAGAATACTTAAATCAAGTCCGTATAGCAGCCTTTATCAGGAATCAGCGGTAGACATGATTTATAGCATCTATCCTCATGTGGAAAAGATAATCATCTCAAACTTAGAACCAAAATCATAACGAAATAAATAATGACACGTAACACAATCCATATATTTATTTCGTGGGGTCCAGTCCTGTACTATGTTCTATAACATATACATATGCAATTAAGTTGGTTACTCCTAACCTATGATTTATAGAACTTAATCATCACTTAATCTGCATACTAATCTTATTGATAATTAATGTTCTCTGTTAATTATCAAGATTATGGACTTTTAGATTTATCGTTGTCATTTACTACTAAATGAATAACAGTGATCTATAATTCAGATCCTCAACCTGAATGAACTGTCAACGAGTAAATCAAAGAACAAATGATCTGAAATCACCAATAACATAAACTATAGAAGTAGCCTAAATAAGATTGGCTCCTAGGACATATCTCTAACAATCTCCCACTTGGCCTAGAGTCAATCAATGGTGACTTCTAGCAAGTGCATAGTACTCAATGTAATATCCAAAATATACATGTCTCATACTAAAGCCTAGTAATAAAAGATACAACTCAAAGCCACTCAGGCATACGCCTAATCCCCATGGATTCAACGTGCAACTCATGTGCGGCTCGAGATAAAGGCTTTGTCAGAGGGTCCGCTGTGTTCGCGGCACCGTCCACCTTCTTGACCTTGACCCATCCATCATTGATCAACTGACGGATGAGATGGAATCGTCGTAGGATGTGCCTAGTCTTTTGGTGAGACCTAGGCTCCTTGGACTGAGCTATGGCTCCCGTGTTGTCGCAGTATATATCCACTGGACCTGAGATGCTTGGAACCACCTCTAGCTCGGTCAAGAACTCCTTGATCCATACACCTTCTTTCGCTGCTTCACCAGCCGCTAAGTATTCTGCTTCGGTGACGGAATCGGCCGTAGTATCTTGCTTGGAACTCTTCCAACTTACGGCACCACCATTGAGCAGAAATACGAAGCCGGACTGTGATTTTGAGTCATCTCGATCGGTTTGGAAACTAGCATCGGTGTAACCACTTACAACGAGCTCTTGGTCTCCACCATATACGAGAATGCTATCCTTTGTTCTCTTGAGATATTTGAGGATATTCTTGACTGCAGTCCAATGTGCCATGCCGGGATTGGCTTGGAATCGACTAGTCACGCTAATCGGATGTGCCACATCAGGACGAGTGCATAGCATGGCATACATAATCGATCCGACCACAGATGGATACTGGAATTTCTTCATGTAATCCCGATCTGTATCATTGGTCGGACTTTGAGACTTGCTCAAGAAAATGCCATGTGACATAGGCAAGAATCCCTTTTTGGAATTTGCCATGTTGTGTTTGTTCAACACTTTGTCAATATATGCATCTTGGCTCAAGCCTAACATCCTTCTCGATCTATCTCTATAGATCTTGATTCATAGGCGGCTTCGCCCAAATCTTTCATTGAGAACACCTTCTTCAATGAATCCTTAACTGCATTCAACTCGGGGATATCATTCCCGATCAAGAGGATATCATCAACATATAGAACAAGAAACACAACCACGCTCCCACTGATCCTCTTGTAAACACAAGGTTCCTTTTCGCTTTGAACGAAGTTCAATTTCTTGACTTCTTCATCAAAGCGTTTGTTCCAACTCCTTGATGCTTGCTTCAATCCATAAATGGACCTTTGAAGTTTGCATACCTTGTTAGCATTCTTTGGATCCACAAAACATTCGGGTTGTGTCATATACACATCCTCTTCCAAATTTCCATTTAGGAAAGCGGTTTTGACATCCATTTGCCATATTTCATAATCATAAAATGCGGCAATTGCTAACATGATCCGAATTGACTTGAACATAACGACGGGCGAGAAGGTTTCTTCATAGTCAATACCATGAACTTGTTTGTAACCTTTCGCTACGAGTCGTGCTTTGTAAATGGTCAAGTTGCCATCCATGTCGACCTTTCTTTTAAAGATCCATTTGTTCTCAACGGGTTTTACTCCGTTGGGAAGATCAACCAAGGTCCATACCTTGTTGTCATACATGGATTGCATTTCGGATTCCATGGCCTTAAGCCATTCCTTGGAGTCTGGTTTTCTTTTCATGTCATCAATGGTCAAGGGCTCATCGTTCTCCATGACGAGAACGTCGTGCAAACCTAAATATCTTATAGGTGGACGACTTGGCCTTGCTGATCTTCGTAGGGTAGATGCTTGAGGTTCTTGAACTTGCTCCACCACGGTTTGTGGGCTTTGTTCTTGAACTTCAAGTATAGGTGCGTCCTCAACACTATCGACACGCGATATGTTTGAGTATTCATTTGAGGGAGCTTGTTCTTGAACCTCTTCTTCCACAACAACTTGAGGAATGGGTTCGACTACAATCTCGTTCGGTGCAACCTCATTTGGCACTATATTTGGAACAACCACATTACCTACTTGAGGTATGTTTTGTTGTTGTGGTTCTTGAATTTCTTCAATAACCACGTTGCTCCCACTACTTCTTCTTGAGATAAACTCCTTTTCCAAGAATTCCGCATGTCGTGCAACAACTATTTTGTTCTCGACACGGTTATAGAAGTAGTAACCCTTCGTTTCCTTAGGGTATCCTACGAAATGACATTTGTCCGATTTGGGTCCAAGCTTATCGCTCACTAGCCTTTTCACATAAGCTTCACAACCCCAAATCTTGAGAAACATCATGCTAGGTTTCGAACCAAACCATAGCTCATAGGGTGTTTTCTCAACGGACTTTGATGGAACACGGTTCAAAGTAAAAGCTGCGGTTTCAATTGCATAACCCCAAAAAGACATAGGCAAATCAGCTTGGCTCATCATCGATCGAACCATGTCAAGCAAAGTTCGATTCCTCCTTTCGGACACACCATTCCATTGTGGTGTTCCTGGTGGAGTGAGTTGTGGAATGATTCCACACTCCTTTAGATAATCGCCAAATTCATGGCTCAAGTACTCACCACCTCTATCGGATCGTAAGGCCTTGATCTTTCGATCAAGTTGGTTCTCAACTTCACTCTTAAACTCTTTGAACTTGTCAAAGGTTTCAGATTTATGACGCATTAAGTAGATATACCCGTATCTACTATAATCGTCAGTGAACGTGACGAAGTATGAGAAACCTCCACGTGCACAAATGCTCATAGGTCCACATACATCGGTATGTATGAGATCTAACAATCCATTTGCCCTTATCCCTTTGTTGGGGAAAGGCGCTTTGGTCATTTTTCCCATCAAACAAGATTCGCAAGTGTCAATTGGCTCGAAAGCGAATTGATCCAAGAGACCAACGGATTGTAGTCTCTTGATGTGTTTCTCGTTGATATGACCCAAGCGGCAATGCCACATTAAAGTCGCATTCTCATGTGAAACCTTACGTTTCCTTTTGTCATTTTCAACACTCAAAACAAATCCATTCGAATCGAGCACATAAAGACCATTCAATAAATGTGCATCACAAAAACGAACTTCATTACGAAACAAAGTCAAGAACTTGTTCTTTATTACAACATCATAACCATCCAAATCCAAACAAGAAACGGATACAATGTTTCGAGTGATACATGGAACTACAAAAACATCCTTGAGTTCCAACGCAAAACCATTAGGCAAAGTTAGTTCCACGCTCCCAACGGCCATAGCGGAGACGCACGTGCCGTTACCGACGCGGAGTTGAACTTCGCCTTTCTCGAGCCGCCTTCTATTCTTTAGTACCTGCACATTTCGACAAATGTGAGCATACGAACCAGTATCAAATACCCAATCTGTGTGAGAAGTAGCGAGAAGGGTTTCGATGACAAATATACCTGAGGTAGAAGGTTGGACAGTTCCCGCCTTCTTGTCAGCTAGGTACCTTGGGCAGTTTCTCTTCCAATGGCCCTTGTTGCTACAGTAGTAGCAAACGGTCTCGGAAGTGGCCGGGTTCTTCTTCTTCTTAGAACCCACGGGAGCACCCTTGGCCGGACCTTGGGGCGTCACCGGGCCTTTGCCTTTGCCTTTGCGGCCACGCTTTCTTATCTTCTTGCTTTTTCCACTCACCGCAAGAACATCCTTGGGGCCCTTCTCTTTCTTAAGACTCTCCTCCGTCTCAATGAGCATGTTTTGGATGTCATCCATGCTCTTGTCCATGCCGTTCATCCGGTAGTTCACAACGAAACCGGTGAAGTTTGGAGGGAGAGAATTGAGAATGAAGTCTTGAATCGCCCCCGAAGGGAAGGGCGTATCAAGCTTCTCAAGCTGCCGAAACAACCCCGCCATCTTCATGACGTGTGGCCCGACATCATGACCTTCGGCCAAGCGAGTGTTGGCGACGGCCTTGATGAGACGGGCCCTTTCGGTGCGGGCCTTAGTTTGGAACATGTTGGATAGGCGAGTGATCATAGCGAACACTCCATAGCCACTATCCATGAACTCCTTTTGGAGTTCCGATTCCATGGTTGCCACCATCACGACGGACATCTCCATGTCCTCGTTTTCATGCTTCGCAAAGGCATCCTTTTCCTCTTGGGAAGCGGTTGCCTTTGGAGCCGATGGCATGGGAGTGGTGAGGAGATACTCTCTTTTCTCATACCTAAAGGCAAGCCTTAGGTTGCGATGCCAATCCAAGAAATTGGCACCGTTAAAAGCGAGTTTCTCTCTCTCAACAAGAGAACGTAGCGTAAAAGATGAGGAAGACATCTACAACAATACATAAGTTTTAAGGTCAATTAGTTTATGCTTTAAAATTTGTTTTAACTAAGTAAAACTTCCACTACATCATATCATGTCCCTAAATGTAGTGAATTTCCAAGATTCCCACAACTTGTTAATGCAACGACGGCGTCGGCAGAACATTGCACCAACAAATGTGAAATAGGTTCTCCAACCAATCATACGTTCCTATGACTCTTGGTTCGATTAACGAACTTCACTCCAATGACCAATCCGATTTGAATCATTGTTAAGTCACTTCTTTCTATTTGCTCCTAGTAAATCCGATTTACACCCCGACACGGATGATGGATCACGATGTCCCGCGTCGGCGAGAATACATCAATGACCGATCATACAACGTAAGTAGGGGATAGAAAGAAGGAGAGTGAATTTTGATTAGACTTAATTCTTTTTATTTGGGACGAATAACAATCATGACGCTTGTTTGGTGGTCGTGTAAACATACACCCATACCTAACCTATCACAAGCAATCATACAAGCATCTCATAGTTGTGGGTTTGTATGGCTCCCGCTTGCATTAGTTTCGCCACATCGTCCATGGAGCAAAACTAATCTAATCCATGCCCTCCCACTAAATTCTATAAGGATCTAAATCCTATATAAAATAAAGGTGCAAAATACATGTGAAAACATCCTATTCCCTTCCTATCCTTAGGGGCATGCAAGCCTCACAAGTTACATCAAAAATTAATCAAAAATTAATTAATGGCACCAAAGGCCGCATTACAAACATTCACACATGCATTCATTTACAACCACAAGGCATTGAGTCTTGAGCCATACTAAACCCACTATCCACCTACAAAACAAAGTTAGCACATACAAGAACTTTGTTTCCAATTAACGATTTTCAAGCATCTTTGCGTATCGTTTGCTATAAGTAAATTCCGTGTACAAATCCTCAATTTTAAACAACCAAACTTGTTTAAATTCATTTAGAAAGTTCTTTCAACATCCCATAACAGAAAGGAGATCAAACAAGGAGTTTTCTAATTAATTTCAACTAGTTTGAATACTTAGAAAAACAGTAATTTACCAAAAAACGTAACTAATGGAATCCAACAAAAACAACATTTTTCGGTCTCCAAAAATTCTCAAATAAATTACTTAAGCTCCTTATCATAGTTGTGATTACCAGTAAAAAATTCAAGAAGAGATCTTAAACCATCTGGGAGAATCAAAAATGACAAATCTCTTACAAGTGCACGAAACACCGTTATGAGATTTTCAGCTTATCCTCTCAACCATTTGGTCTGTTAGACCACCTTCTATCCAGTTTTTATATATACAATATACATAGAAAAACTTGTTTAGACTACAGGCTATCCATTCATGAAAAGAAAACAACCAAGTTCAGTTCAATAATATTAAGTTACAGCCTAAACAATCAACAAATTCTGTACTGGAACAGACTGTCAATCGAAAGGTTTTAACCTAGTTGAAGGTCCAAACATCCACGAAAAATTATGAAATTAATTTTCCTGGAATCCTAACTCAAAATAGAACAACTCCATTTAAACAGAATTTTTAAAGGAGTTCTCAGTTGGTACAGTTTATTAGAACAATCGATTTGCTCAACAAACTGGATCTGACAAGATCTTCCTTTTCATACTTGAAAACCCACAAATTAATCCGAGTCATGCAACAATTTGTACATGCTCAGAAAGAGCTTCAAGTCCTCTTTATTTCTAGTCATAGAACACTGGTACTTATATTCAAAATATAAATCTTTCAAGCCATTCAAACAGGACAGTGCAAGCAGAAACTGGTTCTGCGCACTGTCGCCATTTTATTCACAGTAAATCTATACTAATTCAGAAAAATGTGAATCCAACGCCAAAAGAATCACAATCCACAGATCTACAACTTTCATGTAGATGGAAAGATCTTCCAGAGGACATATCACAGAGAAAAATGCGAAACAACACAGAAAATACCATTTCCAGACAGCAAACAAACGCATCATCTCTACTAATCCATTAATTAGCCAATTTCTCTTAATTAAGTGTTAAAATAGCTTAAGTACAACCTGGCTCTGATACCACTGTTAGAAAGTGTGCTAATTTTCATTTTTATGCTAATTACCAATTAATTAACCAAACAAACAAAGCACACACAAGATCTAGTACACAAGCTATTCAAACACACGAGAAAAAGTATTGGAAGTATACCTCTCTTGGTATCGCAACCAAGAGGCTCGTTCCAATGGATTGGTGTCGGTGGCGTGCTCTCCAAGAACCTCCACGCCATGCGCCTCGAGTCCACTAAGGAATTAACCACCTTCTCTAATCAATTATGCTAGTAATTGAGAGAATTGTGCCTAATTCCAAAGCTTTCCCTTTCTAGTTAATTCTCCAATTAATTTAGTGGAAAAGCTTGCTCAACACATGAGCTAGGTGGTGTGTGGAAGAGAGAAAAAGGGAATGAAAAATTCTGAAATTTTTCTTCCCTTGGTGTGAGGTGCGGCCAAAAAGAGAAGGAGAGAGAGAGGTGTGTGGAGGCTAGGGTTTGCTCCCAAAGAACACCCCTTTATATAGACCTCATACCCTAGCTCTCATCCACATTTTGAAGGACCAAAATGCCCCTATGGTGCCGCACCTACCTACCTCCCATGTGGGTTGGGCCTCAAGTCAAGTTGAGCCCAATAGCCTTCCATTTTATTACACCTTCCATTTGGCATTAAATCAACTAATTAATTTAAGGCCCAATTTGCTCAATTTATTAAATGTGTTGATTATTATTAATTATTAACTATTTAATAATTAATATGGAATTAGACAATGCATTTAATTATTTCGATATGATCTATTTGACTTAATTAATCATAACGGTCCATGACGGTATACGACTAATTAATCAACTTATCATATTTTGCAAAACCAATTGTTGCAAATAAACAATTAATGCACGTGTGGTTAAACACCTTATTATGTGTGACCCTTTGAGGATTTATGCTATGTTGGACATGGAATTAAATCGCTATTTAATTCCAATAATCATAAGCGGTATCTAGCAACACGTTATGATTCCCAATTCGCATAAATAGTGTACAGCTACAAAATTTCAATCCTGCATAAGAGAACGATTATGTTTCTCTATTTTGATTCTTATGTCACACGATATCATCGTATAATCCAAGATAGGAACGTGTCATTCTTGCAGATTATACGTTTCTTGATCTAGAGATAATTGTATCAGTTGCTAGCAAACAATCTATCTCCATCAAGGGGCCCAAACAGATATCGTCACTCACTAAGTGAATTAATGAGGGACATACGGTTTTCTTGATAATTAGCTTTTCCCCGCACAATTCAAGAATACTTAAATCAAGTCCGTATAGCAGCCTTTATCAGGAATCAGCGGTAGACATGATTTATAGCATCTATCCTCATGTGGAAAAGATAATCATCTCAAACTTAGAACCAAAATCATAACGAAATAAATAATGACACGTAACACAATCCATATATTTATTTCGTGGGGTCCAGTCCTGTACTATGTTCTATAACATATACATATGCAATTAAGTTGGTTACTCCTAACCTATGATTTATAGAACTTAATCATCACTTAATCTGCATACTAATCTTATTGATAATTAATGTTCTCTGTTAATTATCAAGATTATGGACTTTTAGATTTATCGTTGTCATTTACTACTAAATGAATAACAGTGATCTATAATTCAGATCCTCAACCTGAATGAACTGTCAACGAGTAAATCAAAGAACAAATGATCTGAAATCACCAATAACATAAACTATAGAAGTAGCCTAAATAAGATTGGCTCCTAGGACATATCTCTAACAAAAACCGTCAAAGAATCGAAATCAACCAATATTCTTTTGAAATTGAACCATTTCAGCAAGAATTACAAACGAATACCTTTACAATCGAGTTTACCTTTACCTTCCTACACCTTTCTCCGACCTTCTCTTCAAGCTTTACACGAAATCTCTCTCTCCCCTCTCTAGCCTATCACGTGTTCTACAAAATGCCTATACTCTCTCTCTCTTCCTTTCTTGAAAATCTGGTGTGCAGTGTACCTTCTCGTGAGTAGATTGGGATCTCCTCTTCTGGCGCTCTCGCCCCTCTTGATCTCTGCTCCTTTTATAAGTGAGACTGGGGTACTAATTTCCGTCTAGGTGCGTTGAACCATCGATGGAGCCTGGTGGTTATCGCTCTTCTCTTTCAACAAATTCAGTTGGGATCGTTCACCCCTTTCTTCTTTCTTTATTTTAGCTGCACGTGGAGTATGGTGAGCCTAGAGGCATCTTGTGGGCCTCGCGCTTCCTGTCACCTTTTGTTCCACGAACCCCGTGCGCACCCAAATCACTCTTTGCGAAGGGGTCAAACTTCCTCTTCCAGCGACATTTCTTCATGCCTGGTTTGCATGCGCCTGGTCTGCGTGAACCGCGCACCGTCTCCTCACTTGTCAGATTTGCGGTGTACAGGAACAGACGTACCCAAAAAGGGTTTACATGCGGAGGGACATTTGAAATGAGATGGGGTCTGGTTTATTTCGCCTCCATTTTCCCATCAATGGAGCTGTCCATTTATTGTAAAAATGCTATATTTTTATGGTTGCTGAAACAACAATGATTATTTGGAGCCCTTTCTTTGAGAGTTTTCGAGCCAAATTTTATGAGTAGGCTCAGGGAATTATTTGGGATCTGATGGTTTGGAAGTTTTCTCCAAGTGACCTTCCTATTATTTTTATTTATTTTCTTCATGATGAGGGACCTTTCTGCATAAAACACAACTTCTATAGCTCATTCCATCCTTCTACAGGCGCCATAACTTTCTCCACTTTCTTCTGGATTTTTGGATATTTTTCCATGATTTTTGAGACTCATTTGGCATTTTTCATGAATTTTCGAATCTCTTGCATCCATTATTCATGAAATTTGATTATTTAATCCATGCATTTAGCTCCACAAAAATGGGTTCAACAACGACTTCTAAAATATCGCATAAGGACCCATGTCATATTCGTTCCAGACGAATCGCGTTATTCCTTCCTCTACAACGATTTTTATTAAGAATTTAAGATAAAACTTATAATAGAATAGGAGATTCTTACATAAATTATTCTTGATTCTTATATTATTATTTTATATATTGCATATATTGTTCTCGATCTTCTATTTTTATTATATTATAATTGATGTTTGATTTTTCATTTTTATTTATGTGATATTATTTTAGAATTGTTTATTTAAAAATTATTATTATTATACTATGACTACATTAGACGCAAGGTTTTAAAATATAATTTATATGATTTAGAAGTTGGATGGTGATTTAGTGTTTACATTGATAAAACGGAGATAAAACAGTGATATAACGGTTGTGCAATATAAACGAAAATTTAGATAAAACGGATAAAACAAAATTTTTTAAAAGGTTGAATAGACATTATGTCATTGTCGTACATATGTTTTTAGCAAAAAAAAATTATGAACTATGCTGGCGCGAAATCCTAACTACGCCCTTGACTAGTATGATGTGAACTAGGGACAAAAACTAGAACAACTCCTGACAATCGGCATGACATCAGCACCATAAAAAAAAAACAGAAATTAACCAAGAAATAAAACCAAAAACTAAGAAAGCATGAAAAATTTCAAAAAAAATAAGGCAAAGTGAACCTGACCTCGCATCTGCCAAGAGACCAGTAAGCGGGTTGTGATTAACTCTTTTTATCTGAATCTGAAAGAGAAAGCTCATGCCTTTTGACCGCCACGGCCTCAAAATCCATGATCGACAGCCAGATCGTTTCTGTCACCATCTCAAACCCTAATCCTAAAAAAGTGAACGGAGGAGGTAGTGGGTATTCCCACTGCAATAGAGAAAGACGCACGGAAGATGGTTGTTGGGTTCAGCAGCGAAGTTAGAATTGAGGAATGGCGGGAGTCAAAATCTGACTAAATGAAATCGAGAACCAAGGTATCGTTTGGATTGTTTAGGAATAAAGAAGAATAGATTTTTCCTAGACATCCAAACAAGTTAGGAATAAAGAGAAAAATAACTTCTTCCAATAATTATATATACATAATTTGAACTTACCATCGGAAAAAGTATTTTAAAATATTATAATACTACAAATTAATTATTTTTAATATAATTATATTTATTATTATTATTAAAAATAATTATTACTTTATTTTAAAATATTAAATATTAAATAAATTATTATTATTATCTATTATTATTTTCTATTATTATTATTAAAATAATTATTATTTGATTTAAAACTATTATATATTAAAGAAAAGACAAATGAATAAATTATAAAAATAGATGAAACAACATCTTTATTCCTTATTCCTAACTCACAATTTAAATAATATTTCTTCTTTTCGGAATAACACTCTTTCCACTCTTCTCAAACCGTTTGGATCGCTTAGGAATTTGGGGAATTTTCTATTCCTAGACATAAATTTATTGGGAAGTGTGTAACTTTGTGAAGAGTTTGAATTGTTTATAATAAATTTATGCCTAGGAATAGAAAATTCTCCAAATTTTCACTTCAATCCAAACGGCCCCAAAGTTACACTCTTCCTAATATTTCCGCTCGAAATAGTCTATTTTTTTTTATTCCTAAGCAATCCAAACGAGCTCAAGAAAATAACAAGTTTATGTACAAATTACCTGAAACAATACCAACAATCATTAATTTTTTTTTAACTGAAGTATCATTGAGCATAATATTTTGAACCTAGAGAAAACCCATAAACTTAACTATATAAATTTATCATAATAAATTAACATATGATCAACACAGTTTTAATTATTAGGGGACCTAGCCTTCTTCAGTTCCCTCTGTCTTCGCCACTAGTTGGGTTCTACCTGTGATCGGAGGGCCAGAAGATGCGCGGAGTTGCGAGAGAGGGTGAGAAGAGAGTTTGTATCGATGCTACTTCGTGCTACCTGTAATCGGGGAAATTAAAAGAAAATGCAGAGATGCGGGAGGCGCGAAAGACCGAAAGAAAAACGGTGGCTCTTCAGAAAGGGAAGAGGTAGAAATGGCAAGCAACAGTAAATTAGTTTTGTGGCACTGTGGCGACTGGCGACCAATAGTAAATTAGTGGAATACCTTTAACATATGTTAAGATATAAGGGTGCTGAATTAATTGATTAAAATTATACCCGACATTCCGACGATGGCTACAGTAACATCGATCGCTAAACTAATATTAAACATGCTATTCATATTGATCTTTTCTTGCCCGCTGTTCAAAGCTAATATAGATTAAGAACCCAATTTTTGTTAATCAGAGTCAATCGAGCGGCCCATAAAGTATTACGACGTGTACCTAGGGCTGCAAAACGGCGACGAAACTAAGATGTTTCGTTTCGTTGATGAAAAAGAATTTTAGTTTCGTCGATCGTTTCGTCAGGACGAACGATAAAAATAAATAAAATTTTCGTGATTTACACATGGACGAAACCGTTTTATTATTTCGTTAACTTTTTCGTCAAACCAAACGAAACCGTTTTGTTGTTTTGTTTAACGAAAAACGGTCAAAACATTTTTCGTTTTGAGCCCTACGTGTACCGCCTACTTTGGACAAGCTGCCAATTAATTCCTTTTTGTCATCCATTTCTTTAGTCCAGAATTAGTACAAAGACAACACCCAACATTGTAATCTTTTATATTTCATATCCATATATTCAAATATAGGATCCAAAAAAGAGAGAATATATTTTAATTGTTACTTTTAAAAGCACCCTTGTGCAGAGGAGGCTCCTGTTAGGCTGTTACCCATCAACCCCTAATTAAAACAGAGTAAGGGAAAATAAAAATAAAAAAGAAACAATTGTACTACACAATGGTATATAATCTTTTGTTCGTCAAAGTGTAGCTTTTCACTCTCTCACAGCCTTGATAGAGCCATCACGTGCTCAACACGTGCCTCAGGCTGCCGGTTAATATCGTTAATCTGGCGCTCCACTCTGCGGGAAGAGTTAGCTTCTCCTTTTGAATTATTCTTTTGCATCCCTTTTGCAACATTCCTCAAAATAAACTTCTGTAATTTCCCTGTTGAGGTTTTGGGCAACTCTTCTAAGAATACCACCTTCCTTGGAACCATGTAGTGAGAGAGCTTATCTCTACAATATGAAATGATGTCTCCCTCTTCAATTCCGGCTTCATTGGATGCGTACTCCTTCTTAAGTGCAATAAATGCACACGGCGTCTCACCCCAGTGTGGATGCGGCATCGCAACCACTGCTGCTTCGAGTACCATTGGATGGCGGTACAATGCTGCCTCTACCTCCACACTGCTTATGTTCTCTCCACCTGATATAATTACGTCTTTTGATCGGTCTTTTATCTCGATATATCCATCTGAGTGCATCACCCCAACATCTCCAGTCAGAAACCAGCCATTCTTGAAGGCTGCATCAGTTTCTTCTTTGTTCTTGAAATAACCTTTCATTATGCTGCTCCCCCGTAGGCATATCTCGCCTTGAGTTACACCATCACGGGGTACACTTATCATTGTTTCTTTATCCTTCACGTCAACATCAGCTAATGTGAGCGCACCAACACCTTGTCTGGCCTTCAGCCGGGCTTTCTCAGCAGCTGGAAGGCGGTTCCAATCTTGCTGCCACTCACAAACAAGTGCAGGCCCAGTGGCCTCAGTGAGGCCGTAGGCGTGTGTAATGCGAAAACCAACACTTTCAATACTTTCAAGTAGAGCAGCAGGTGGTGGAGCACCGCCAGTTAGCATATGGACTGGGCGAGTCAACTGACGACATTCAGTTGGGTCTAGAAGGACGTTGAAGAGGACTGGAGCACCGCACATGTGTGTCACGCCATGGCGAGAAATGGCTTGATACATGTCCCGTGCTGATGGTGATCGTAGACAAACATTAGTACCTCCTCGCGCTGCCATACCCCAAGTGAAGGTCCATCCATTGCAGTGAAACATCGGTAGGGACCAGAGATACACCGGTTGTAGCCCCACCCCCCATTGAAGCAGCAGAGTCATAGTACTCAAATAGGCACCGCGGTGACTGTACACCACACCTTTGGGCTCCGAGGTGGTGCCTGAGGTGTAATTGAGTGCAATTGCATCCCACTCATTGGTGACTGGTACCGGAGGATAAGCAACAGGGTTGGCAGAGGCAAGCACTTGCTCATACTGTAGACCAAAAGAAGCACAGCGTTTGGTAGAAGAGATATCATCAATTAGGACAACCTCGGGGCGAGAAGTGAGGGTGGACAGAGCATCAGTAGCCAAGGAAAGCAGCTGGTGATCAACAAAAAGGATCTTTGCACCAGAGTGGCGGAGAATGCCTGCAATGGCAGCAG
The DNA here is from genome assembly GCA_028095005.1 of Rhynchospora pubera. Classification (NCBI taxonomy): domain Eukaryota; kingdom Viridiplantae; phylum Streptophyta; class Magnoliopsida; order Poales; family Cyperaceae; genus Rhynchospora; species Rhynchospora pubera. The sequence continues at coordinate 37,665,770 of CM051460.1, read as the reverse complement.
CATCAAGGCGGGTGTTGATGGTGTTTAACACAGCACCGGCCATTGGCACTCCAAAGTGTGACTCGTAGAGTGCTGGGACATTTGGTGCTAGGATGGAGACCTTCATAAGAAAAGGACATGAACCTGTCAGCAACTGCTTGATGTATAGTTTGTATACTTGTGACTTGTGAGAGTGAAAGTTTATACTGACCACAAAGTTTCAATTTTCAATCTAAATAAAATTTGTTCCATATCTTTTAGATTTACCACAAGTATATCTATATAGTATATACTGAAGGAGCATGTGTAATTTATGTAACAATGAGTTAGATAATATATTGTTTAAAGTCAATATATGTGCTCACCACATCATTCTTTCTTATGCCGAAAGACTGCAGCCAGGCGGCAAGGCGGAGGCAGCGCTCGTATGTCTGCTTCCAGGTGAATTTTATGTTATCATACACAACGGATGTATGATTACCGTAAGCCAAAGCGGCACGGTGGATGAAGGTGAGTGGGGTGAGTTCGGCAAAGTTAGCATCGTTCTTTGGTAGAGAGTAGGCATCCATATTGGATATATTTTGTTTTTTTTTTTAAGGCTAGGTATATTTTGTTTTCAGGTGTATTCTTGAATTGAGATGTGTCTGGTTACAGACTTTTTACGGTCTTAAGAGAGAGGAGGGAGGTGAGAGATTTAAACGCACACAGCTAGGTGATGTGTATATGTCGAAGGACAGAGGGAGAGGTGGTTTTATATAGATGCGAGCAGAGGGTGAGTGTGTGGGACACAGAGAGATGATGATTGATGACTGATGAGGCAGTTGAAGAGTAGGTAACCCGTATCATAATACAATTTCCAGTAAAATTCTATCTATAGCTAAAAGAAAATTACATAACAATTATTAAATTACATAGATTTTGAATCCGATAATTATATTTGGACCGTTCAATATGTATTGTTGCATGAATATCATTAATAATACCTATATATACATATATTAGCAACAGTCATTAAATTACATAATTTTGCATAATGGTTCTAGTTTTTACTTTTCTTAAACTCTTTCAAGAAATTAAAATTTTGATATACACATATGTTATTACTTATTTATATATAAATAAGAAAGTGCTTAGAAATTAGTGTATAGTATGATACTATAGTATGTTGTCTACATGAAAACAATAATAGCATATATAAAATCCACTTCTATCATCATAATATTAAGCCTTTCAAAATTTTAAATGGCCTCATCTGTATTGTATTATTATTACATTAAAGACAACCAGATTTATATCAACCGATTTGCTGTCTAATTCAACACCTAAATAATTGTATTCTAACACTGATAGGGTGCTCAACTTCTGCATTCTTCCAACAATAATGTTAAGGGTTATGACAAGTGCACTTGGGCCCAGATTCAAGGTCCCTTGTGGCGTTGAGGAATGAGGAGAGATTGCATGGAAACTCTGTTTTCAATACACTATCGGTTGCCAGAAATTTTGATAATACCGGATATCGGAATGGTGATCGAAAAGGTAATATTCGGTATTAAGTGAATAAATACCGGATAGTTTCAGGAAAATTAAATATCAGATTTCGGCTACTGGCCGGTATGAGTGCTGGTAGGGCATTGGAAACAATGCATGGAAGTTAATTTATCAGAGGAAATACACAAGATTCTGCAGTGTGAAGTTTGAACACGAACAATTGACCACAGGACCTAAGACCTTAAAACTTTTGACATATATTTTCATACTTTTTTCTCTCCCACTTAAAACAATTCACATGGGATGGTTGTCTACTTGTCTGATGATGGTTCAGTATATGTTATTGTATAACTCATGCTTCACGGGTCTCAGCGTGTTCTCGTCACTGCTGTCACAACATGCTGCTTCCAATTTGTATCCGTCCGTCTTGCGAGTTATTTGATGCTCCTGAGGATGCGTCCCTGTTCACTAGTCAAAAGTGTCTATTGTCTCTAATATATTTTGTCAACAACACATGTTATTATTAAAAAAAAAAATTATATATGTTAAACATGTAAAATGGAAAATATACTCTACATAATTTTAATTTCGTTATCCAAAAATTTTCTATTTCCATCCAGCACATGTATTGAAGTACGGCGCGCTTTTTATTTGCATGAAAACTTAAGAAAAAAATGGAAGGCTTACTAGAGACAACTAATTAGGGCTCCGTTTGGATAAGGTGTGGGAAGAAGGGAAGAAGGGAAGAAGTATTGGGAAATGTATAACTTTGTGAAAAGTTTGAATTGTTTATAATAAATTTATTCACTTATTCATTTATTCCCTTCTTTTCAAATAGAATCCAAACAGAGCCTAGATGACTCCTATATTTCAGGAGGAAAATGAAAAATTAGACTCCTTCAACGGACACCTGAATTTTGATCTTTTATCTAAAAAGACAAATAAGGTTTAGAAACTATAAAATTTATGAAAATAATTCTTATGAAATTGATCAAGTTGACGCTTTGGAACTGATGCTTGAATTTTAAATATTAAAATATAAAGAATTAAGTTGTTTAATATGTGATAAAAAAAACTCGTAGCATTAGAATCATCCTAAAAAAGTACTCAAATTATACAATTTAAATAATATTAAAATAATTTTAAATAATATAAAGCAATAATTTTCTCATTTTTCTCCTGATTAGCACTATTTTATAGTGTTTGTATTTCAAATAAATCCTACTTTTAGCTAGGCAGTTGCTCCGGAGATCCAAACGTATTACTTTGAATTTGAAGTCAAACTCATAGTCATACAGGAACTTGTCTCTTCGTTCTATTTTTTTTTTTAATATACCATATAATATCTTACAGATTCTAACTGCCTCTGAAGTTATAATATAAAATAAATAAACAACATGTTGATACCAAGTCTTTTCTAATTTCAGATTACCTGTGCTACGCGGGTCTTTTTATTTATTATTTCTTGTCTCTTTCCCTTTGTGTATATCTTCTTACTCGTTTGGTTTCTTTGTCGTAATGTCCAAATAAAAAGTGACCTTTTAGCTTCATGGGTTTATAAATCGGAAATGATGTAAACCATCCGACATTTTACCATCTAACTATCCATCCTAGCTACATGGGTCTTGTAAGAGTCCAAGCCCATTTTTTTCTCGCTAACGTCATCAAAAAAAAATTTCAAAGTTTTTTTTGCACGCTGACGTCATCAAATGGACGAATTTTTGTGATCAATTAGATGCATCAAGGGATGAGTTAGACTAATTATGTGTTCCATTAAATGCATCTCAAAATTGAATTTTTGTATTTTTGAGCTCAGTTATACACGTTAAAGGATGAATTTAAAATATTTATGTGTTCAGTTAGTTGCAACAAAAATTTAATTTTGTAGTTTTTTGCTCAGTTAAATACGTTTAAATATGAATTTAAAATGTTTATGTGTTCAGACAGTAGAAACTTGATTTCGTAATTTTTGTGTTCAATTAAACTAGTTAAGAGATAAATTAAAATTATTTATGTGTTCAGTTAGATGCAATGAAGTGAACATTGTTCATTTATTAAGAATAATAATATCCATTATTTCAACAAACTGAACAATTTTATTAATAATAACATCCATTAATAATATCACAAATCCTACACTGTTTTAACCAGTACGAACGAACGCAATTCATCAACTCCTCATTCGATTTCTTCCGCACAACTCTTCTCGCCATGTCCTATAATTCTTACACAAACAAAACAAAATACAATTAAGACCAATTACTAATTAAGTGCTCTAATAATGTTTAATTCTTTCATGTCATGTGAAATTTTAAAAAAAATACATCATGAAACAAGATGATCCCTGAAATACTAACTTAACAAATACATTAACGATATAGAACAAAATAAACAAATGATTTCAATATAAACCAATATCCTAATGCATGCATAAGGATATAGAAACACAAATTTAGATTCCATCTAGCTCAAATCAAATTCGAAACATGACAAAACAGTTATCTTAGATCAAATCAAACAAAGATGTGGTGCCCCATATGACATTCTCGTAACAAAGTGTAAATACAGACCATAATTTAATATTGATTCAACACAAGTAAGTAATTTAGTTAAAAATAGTCAAATGCTATTTTTCAGCGAGCAAAAAAGATAATGTCAGAATTCTATTCCAGAATTGTTACTCTACAATCTGGTTGAGTATATAACTGGATTAGTAACTACTGGTAAATTGAAGAAAAAAAAAAGACAATCACAAATCAAACCTTCGAGCCAATAAACCATGGAGACTCAATTCAAATCAAACCACAACACTTCTACAACTAGAAAAGAAAATTGACGGAGAGAGAGATAGAGGAGATTACAAGGCCCATTATTTTCTAGAAGGTCTTGTTTTCAGTGGCGACGATGTACGTTAGTGCCCCTGGAACAACCACGTAGACGGCGAATTTCCCTATCTCCAGTAGCCATTTTTCTGTTCCCAGTGCCGACATCTCGTCCCTCTCTCTTTTTACTTCGTTGATAGATCACGACTGGAGAGGAGAGGACTGGATTAAGAGGCTCAGTCTGGATCGAAGAGATGTCGCCATTGACGGTGTACGGATCGAAGAGATGTCGCCACTAGAAGAAATTTACTCAAGTTATGTATAAAACAAAATATGACGAAAACAAACGAAGATTAATGAGAGAGAAAAAAAGTGAAGGTACGCACAAATCGTTTAACTTTGGAGATGACAAGATCCGATCGCGCTGTCGAGGAGAGAAGTCATAGACAGACTAGGACGAAAGCGAACTGGAGGTGACGATCCATCCCGTTAGATCTATGATCGATTGGAGTAAAGGTCGAGTCAATGGAAAGGGAGACAGGAAGGACAGAACGGTGAACGGAGGAAAAGAGAGTAGAGAGATGGATCATGGTCAAATCTAGGTTTTGATATTTTCGAAATAAAATAGAGAAGGACACTTTTATTGGATCTGTGTTTATCTGGTCATGTGACTAGCTTGTATGGCTGTTCTGTTGGATGAAAAGTAAATGGATGGTAAATACCAATTACCTTTATAAATATACAGTACTACAGTAACTCCAAATATATGAGTTTTTCCTTTTATGGCAGAAATACTGGATTTTTTTGGTAAAATGAAAAAAGAAATATAGGATTATCATTTGTACTGCAAATTAATTTTGTTACTTTATAGATGTTCCACGCGGCAGAGGCATTGAGCAAGATTAATAATGATCGCCACTGTGCAACACAATCGTGCAATATAGAAAATTTCAATTATTAGATGCTGGGAGTTCTTCTATTAAATACTTATTGATACTTTTCCTCTTTTTTTTTTTGGAAAAAGAAAACTGGTCGATACTTAAGGATTAGAATCATTTCTCCATAAATAATAGTAAATAATGAACTTTTAAAGGATTTCCAGTGCCTTTCATATAATAAATAAAAGATAAGAAGGACGTAGCATTTTCTCTGGTTTCTCTGCGGTATAAACCATCTTCAATTTTGTTTTCAAGATTTGTAATGTAATACATAGCTTTTATTATGTAATTAGACTGATCTTATTTGGAAAATTACCACCCGTGTTTTCATGACTCAAGGTGATAGTAACAGGGACAGGTCAACGTAATTTGTTACAAATACCTTAAGAAAATAAAGGAGAAAGCGAACAACAACAAAAGGAAAACATGATGCAATGGGATCAGATCTGACCAGGAAAGGAGACCAAATTTGGAGCGTCTTTTATTAGTGGAAGTGATGTGTTTTTGATAAGGAAATTGCAACATGATAACTGGTCTAAGTCTTTATTTGAATAGAATTGTGCAAGACTCCGTTGACTGAACAAATTCTAGCTTTTGTATTCCGCACCGTTGGCATGGATCACACACTCGTTACAAATTACAAACTTGTGATTTCCATGGAAACTTCAGCATAATTTCTCCTTGCTAGTTGAAAACTTGAGGAATTTAGACCGATTCAACTTTCAATTTGCATAATTAAAAACCTTAAGAAATCTATGTATTTTTCTTGGAAACTTGCAAGTAAAAATACCAGCCGCGCTTGTGAATTTGAGAAGGAACTTTGGTAGAATATTCTTCAAGGATATTTTCCACGCTTTTTTCATATGGGCTGATTTGGGCCTGGTTGTCAAATCAAAAGCCCATAATAAAAAATTCTAGGTCTCGTTTACTGGAACCAGGACCACCGAGTCTTGTCCTTTTGAAGTGAAGATAAAAAAGTGGGCCTCATATGAACTTTCCAGTTTTTGACTATTGAATATTCATTGAATTCTTGCTTCTATATTTGGTCTTTATTGTTCAGTCTAATATTCTTTTGGAGACTGAACAATATACATCAGCATTCTTACGTCAGACAAGTAAATCAGACTGAGCTGCTTTTCTTTTTCTTTTCTTTTCTTTTTTTTTTCATTTTTCGAATGCCAATATGTGGGACTGTAGGGATAGCGAAAATGTTCACGGTTCGTCATTCGCTCAACTTAATCTTAAAATGTTAACAAATCAAGCCTTCCAGCTAGAAACACTGACAATTTAAAATCAAATTGGATCCAACTCATTTGAAATTAGTTCACAAACTAAATCCGCATGCTATATGAAATTTTAAATTTATCAACTTTAAGATTGAACATGTTAATACAATCTATATATTTTTCTCTAGAAGAAAAGTATAATTTCAGTCTTAATTTTTCTATTTTAATCTCAATTGTTGAAAATCTTAATTTTGTAACTAGCTTGAATTTATGTCTATCTCAAGTATTGAATGTTAATTCTATCCTAAGAACCTAACCATTTCGAATTGAACAAACTAACTTCAATTCGTAACAAACCTAACTCAATAAAACCTTATACATTTGAACTTAATTATATGCTAATTGATCCAGATAAGCTAAACAACCGCTTAGATTGCTAACTGAAAATGCATCAAATCTAAATACTTTAAATGGTTTTACATGCAGAAAAAGGATGATGCATGGATTTATAAATCAATTAGATACAATATATATGTTTCCCCGTTTCAAAGTTACAGCCATGTTAAACTTAATTGGTTCATGAGAAAGGACTGGTGTGTTTTTCACGAAGGTCCCTCAGTTGGAAATTTTGTTTGGATTTTACACCGAAGCGAATAAAAGACAAATTAGCAATGGAGAAATATCTGCCATTAAAAATTATGTCGTGACCTTGGATGAGCTTTCTAATTCAAAACAGAAGAAAGATATTAGTATATCCCGAAATTTTTTTATTAGTAAATATTATAATAAAATAAGCATGTTTAGTAAATCGAGAATTTTTTAATATTAATAGTAATTTCCAGATGCCATTGGACAGGAGTCGTCATTACCTTTTTTTTTTTCTTTCCCATGTTTTACCTCAAATTTCGGCAGGTTTTGTTATTTTCTTGTTGTTTTGTGCAATTTGTGTAGATCAAAGGGTTTGCCGAAAAATTTTAAAATTTGAGGACGCGAAAGTAGGTATGGCAGTGAGCATTGTGAAGTTTTTTTTAGATTTTTTTGAGTCTTCTTTGACAGTTTTCTAGCACCATACATTTGGTACCCTGCGCAGTTTTTATTATTTCAAGTTGATTTTCTTGTTGTTTTGTATAATTTTTGTTGATCAAATAGTTTGTCGAAAATTTTAAAATTTGAGAACACTAAAGTAGGTATGGAAGTGAGCATTGTGAATTTTTTTGAGATTTTTTTAGTGCCGTAGTTTTGCTATCCAGCATAGTTTTAATCATTTAAAGTTAGTTTCCCGTGTGAGAAACTTTTGGTATGTAACACAAATTCGAACGAAACTAAGTAAATATTATAATAAAAGTAAACTACCATCACAAAACTAATAGCGGTGTATGATAAAAAAAAATACAAGTCCTAATGAAATAATGCAACATATAAAAAACTCACAACAATACAAGTCCTTATGTGTTCAACAGTAAATATGCATAAAATGCAACAGTCTATTTAAATTTTACCGTCCGATTTTTCTTCCTCCATGAAGGTTTGTGTTGCAATGTTGGCACTCGAGCGGGCGTTAGAGCCGTTTGTCGTTCATCAAGATTGGCGGTGTTCACTTGGACTGAGACAACCTTGTTGCTGGCTTCATATTTGTGGTACCATGTCTAGTACTCATTGTTGTGCCTGGGCAAATCAAATGGTCCGGCTTGGTACAAAACATTGAGGTGCATGTTGTCCCAATTTTCCTTCGCCCACTGCCATGCATTGCTCCAATCTGTTTCCCTATTCGTCGCGTTAGTAATTTCATTCAAAGCCTTCTGAGTCGCCCAAGGCTACAATTTAAAAGTGCATGCAGCAGTAAAAAAAATGTAACAGTAAAATATATCTGAGTTAGTGGAGGTGGAACTAGCTGACGCTTTCCAAATTGTCGTGCAACCTGACCAGGATAAATCCACGTCACAATATGGAAACAAACAAGTGGAACAGACCTCAAAAATACCCCTGATGGGTCATCGGCGGTGAGCGGTCTGTACTCACGAAATGTTGAGTATGGGGTCCAGTTGACCCAGTCCGCATCTAACGTAAGAAGCGCAGCCCTTGGCTCGTCCACACCAATATGGTTCGGACAATAAGTCCAAAGCTGCGGGTCGGTCCACATCTTACAGTACAGACAGTGATTTTAGAATAGTATTTTTTTCTATAAATTTACAATAGAATTTTCTATAATTTTCAACAATATGTTTTTCCTATAAATTTACAGTTAATCTACTGTATTTTTTCGGTAAAAATATTTACCTTAATCCACTTTTTTTCTCTTCTCTCTTTCAGGAGGGCCCCTTCCTTTTCTTTCTTTCTTTCAGGCGGGCCCCCTCTCTTGGCATACAGCAGAGTCGCTCAAGGAGGGAACCGGACGACACCGTTTTTATTGGATAGGAGTCGTCATTACCTGTCCAATGACGTCCGAAAATTACTACTAATATTAAAAAAATTTTCGATTTACTAAATATCCTTATTTATTATAATATTTACTAATAAAAAAATTTTCGATAGTATATCACTATCAAACGTACTACATATTTTTCGTTTTTTTTTTTTAATTACTACATATTTTTCGTTACAGAACACATGTTTAGCGTAGAGTGCTACAGGCCGGCTACAGGCCTACAGCCTAGACCCTAGAGTTAAACATCCGTACAGTATCCGACTTGATATGTCTCTTTTTTGTTTGGGACCACTACTAGTATTTTAGAATAGCTTATCACGTCCAAATCCTAGAACTTTGTCGATTGGACAAGCTAACTTTCTTGTCCTATTTTATTGTAATTTTGGCACGAAAAACATTTACTCTGTAAAATTATGAATTCCAGTGTATTAAGCGTACCATTTCACAATTTTGAACATGAAATTCACAATTTCTCTTGTTTAAGCGTACCAATTCACCATATGATCACAGAGGAGCTAGACCAATTTAATACTTAAGTTTAAAAAATTAGGCATAAACTTTTTTTAAGGAATACTGACAAATATTAATATACTTAATTTGCCAAACTAACGACGAGACTTTTTTTGTGTGTGTTTGAATTTTTAGAGCAAATATGGTTAGAACCAATTGGATTTGCCAAAAAGTTCAGTCTATGTATTCCCACATCTGTATCGCTGAGTCTGGTCTCATTGAAAGTTGACACGTGGTTTAATGACTTCTGAGGATAATTTCAAGTTTGAATACCATAATATGTTTCAGCCCTTTCTGGTTTTGATCTTGTATTAGAGAACCAATGAAATGCGTATGTCCAGATTGGTAACAAAATAGTTAAACTGGAACGAAGATCCATGGAAATTACTGGATATCTTTCTATTATATACAAATCGCGGACTGCTTTTGATCATAAAAGAAAAGACAAAAAACTGTTCTTGTGACTTCTCGGAACTAACCAGATACTTAACAGTTAACAGAACTATGTTTTTGTTATATATAGATGGCGTGTTTGGTTTATCCATAATAAGTTTTTTAATGAACTAATGGACAAGGTTTGTTCTTAATTGAGAATGAACAAGCTAAGAGAAACCTTATTTCTGTTCTAGCAAAACCATTAAAATAAGAATTATTTGAACTAGTTCAAACAACATCCAAACACACCGAGAGAACAGAATTACAGTGTATTCGAATTGAAGGTGCTCATCGAATAGAGAAAAATTACTGAAGGAATTAGAAAAATGTAATAATATCACTTTGGTTACACGAATCGGCTCCGTTTGGATAGGTGTGGGAAGAAGGAAAGAAGGGAAGAAGTGGGAAGAAGTATTGGGAAGTGTGTAACTTTGTGAAGAGTTTGGATTGTTTATAATTTTTTTTTCTTCTTCCTTCTTCTTCTTCTTTCTTCCAACGATCCAAACGCACCTGATAGGAAGCAGAGAAGAAGAATTGACTTTACAACAAAGTCCAATCGTCTTTTAATTCCTTATCAAAATAATTAAATTTGGTTAAATTAATTTTGCACGTTGGAGATCAACAAACGAGCTACGAGCTTTCCTTGCACTCCTACCACTCTACCAGGAAAAAAATGCACAACAACATATAAAAAAATTGAAAGTGAGGAGGTTAATTGATCGCTCTTATAATATTTCTTTGGGGCTGTTTGGATTGTTTAGGAATAGAAAAAAATTTCTATTCCTAGGCATAAAGTATTGGAAAGTGTATAATTTTATGAAGAATTTAGATTGTTTATAATAAATTTATGTCTAGAAATAAAAAATTTCTCATATTCCTATATGATCCAAACAGCCCCTTTATAACATACAGACTACAGTAGTTCCTTAGCATCTGCGAGGTTATGATTTTCTTTTTACAAAATGTAGTTCGGAAATCGGAGTTAAGTAAGAGTGAACGGACAAGTTGCCATTTATGACCCTATTATGCAAAAAGTTTCACAATATAACTTAGGATTGACATCACTGCAGAAAAACAATTGTATCACCATTATTCTTGTTAAGGAACGGACAAGTTGCCATGTAACTTGTAACTATTTCAATTTAAGAGTACTAAGAGACAAAGGACAAAAATCGTTTATTATTCACGAATTTGCTTGTATATAATATAACTTGATGTTATAGGTGATAGGTCTATCAATGATTGATTGGCAATGAATGTATTTTACTGCAGTAGAAGAATAGAATGTCTTCCAAAATAGACCCAAAATGGGCGGCCCCTGCTGTCCAAAATCAGCTTTCTAAGCCCTTTACCAAAATAGACCCAAAATGGTTTTATGAATGGCCTTCCAATCTTTGGGCAAACGGAGCACGGTAACAATCTAGTGCACATGGGCACATGGCAAAGATCCGAAGACTACAAGTTCCAATTAAATAAAATATAGCTTAATAATAATTAAAAAATCAGCTCTTTAATATTTAGACAATATAGTTTTAGCAGATTTGATTATATATAATTTAGATCCTATATACTAAAATAGTCACTAAAGGATATGAAGTAATCATTTTTAAGTCGTAGGAAGGAACGAAGAAGTAAGCTTTGTCTATAAAATTAAATAGCTTACATTCCTAGGACTTGAATAATCACTACATATATATACAGATATGTACTACAAATTTATGTTATCGCGTTAGTATTATTTTTTAAAACTTACAAAGCTAGAACTTACAAATTCAACATATATTGGAAAAATGTGCAGGAATTTCAAATTTAAAGAACAAAGATGCTTCAAGCTTTAAATTTTTAACTTTGCGTAAAAATTTAAATTTAATTTTCTACTGTTTTGTTTTACATATTAAATTCTTTGGAATTTTTCGTCCGCAACTCAATTTATAAGTAACAAACTGGAGTGAACAATTTAATTAAAACATCAACTAATATTGGAACCCCAAGTTCACGTTGTAAAAGATAAACTGAAATTCTACATCCTACAAAGCAACCAAGGAAAGAATTAAACATTTTAGATAAAAAGAGTAATCATGTCAGATAAAAGGGTGTAAATAATTCTTATATCAATTATGGACCATTGATTTGTGTAATTTGATCTAATCAGTGGTCTAGATCAAGGTCAGACTTTTTATTACAAAAGATTAAATTACTATCAAATTAGCTATTTATTTAAAAGAAAAAACTATAATATTATTTTTTTTTTGTTTGCCCACATATTGAGGGCATCTTTTTCTTGTTCTTAAAATGCGTGCTTCAAATCCAATTTTCTCTTTTAGACTTAGCTAAAACTTAGAACATTCCACGTATAATAAATATAGCTAAGCAAATAACTATAGGAAAAATTTTCAGAGTAAAGTGGGTGTGTTTGGATTAGCTGTGAATAAGGAATAAGAATAAGGAATTTCAGTATGCGTGTTTGTCCAAATTCTTTATTCTTATACCATAGTTTTGTTAGTATAGGAATAATGGCCCAAATTTTTTATTCTTGTGTTGTTTGGGTTGCACAAGAATAAGAATAAGCACGCATACCGAAATTTCTTATTCTTATTCCTTATTCACGGCTCATTCAAACACACCTAGGATTTTAAGGAATGGGTTTTTAATAAAAATGAAAATATTTTTTTCGCTTCTATATCCATTTTATCAGTGTAACATCATCCGAGTCCTTTGATCAAGTGCTACCTTATTAATATTCATTCAACCGTGATTTTTTCTAATAATAATTATTGGCGACCTAATTTTCATACTAAACATAGTTAAATTTTAATGCTAATACTAAAAACGTCAGCTTACAAGTGGACTAGTGTCGTCGTAAAAGCGCCAAGCTCATTTGCGCGCTTGATCAGGGGAGCTAATCCCATTGTTGCATGGTAAAAGCGCCAAGCTCATTTGCGCGCTTGATCAGGGGTGCTAATCCCATTGTTGCATGGCAATGGGCATGGCAGGTAGGAAATATGTTTGGCCCAGCATGGCCTGACTTATCAAAAATATGCGAGTGTTATATGCACCATCCAACAAAAAATCATTCAATTAAAATATGCTAATTCCATAGTTTTTTTTTTTTTTTAGACTACCAAGTCTGTCTAAAAAAAAAAAAAAACCATCTAAACTATCCAACAGTTCAAGGAATGAAATTGGACCATTCTAGACTGTCCGGGCGCATTGTCCTGTTGTAGTTATGTCCTAGAAGTCAATAATTTGATAACTTAAATATTAGTTTATGTTATGGATGACATTTTATCATATGTTCCTAGATTTATTATTGACAGATTATTCAGGTTGATGATCTGAATTGTGGATCTCTGTGGATCATTCTTTAGAATGACAATAATAAATCTAAACGGTCCATAATCTTGATAATTAACAAAGTAACATTAATTATCATATAAGATTAGCATGCAAGTTAAGTGATGATTAAGTTCTACTAATCATAGGTAAAAAGTTACCAACTTAATTGCATATGTATATGTTATGGAACATAGTACAGGACTTGACCCAACGAAATAAATATATGGATTGTGTTATGTGTCATTATTTATTTCGTTATGATTTTGGTTCTAAGTTTGAGATGTTTATCTTTTCCACATGAGGATAGGTTCAATAAATATTGTCTACCGCTGATTCCCGATAAGGGCTGCTATACGGACTTTATTTATATTCTCTTGAATTGTGCGGGGAAAAGCTAATAATCAAGAAAACCGTATGTCCCTCATTAATTCACTTAGTGAGTGACGATATCTGTTTGGGCCCTTGATGGAGTTGGATCGTATGCGCGCAACTGAGCGATCAACTCTAGATCAAGAAACGTATAATCTGCAAGCATGACACATTCCTATCTTAGATTATACGATGATATCGTGTGACATAAGAATCAAAATAGAGCAATACTTTTATTCTCTTATGCAGGATTTAAATACTGTAGCAGTACATTATTTATGCGAATTGGGAATCATAACGTGTTGCTAGATACCGCATATGATTATTGCAATTAAATAACGATTTAATTCCATGTCCAACATAGCATAAATCCTCAAAGGGTCACACAAATAGGACATTAATCACACAGTGCATTATTTATTTATTCACAGCAGTAAGTACTGTGAAAATATGATAAGATTGATTAATTAATTATATACCGTTGCGAACCGTTATAATTAATTAATTCAATGGATCATATAGAAATAAATTAATGCATTAACTAATCCTAAAATAATTATTAATGAGTTAATAATTAATTTAGTTCAACACAATTTTAATATAAATAGTTATATTAATTAATTGGGCCGTTATTTGGTAGCAAATAGATAGCCCAATTAAAGAGCAAATAAATGAGGCTTTAATTAATAGAATTAGAGACTAAATTGAGTGGATTAAGTGACCCATATAGGCCCATTTCGTGGCTGCCAAATATGGTGGTAGGTGGGATGGCATAGTTGTAATTATGCAAGAGGTCAATTAGGTTTTGTGCTCTATATAAGGACCACTTATGATAGCCTCCACCTAACTTTTCTCTCTCCTCTCATTCCTCCCATGGAGGCCGTCACTTTCAACCTCTCTTTCTCTCTTTTGCTCATGTGTTGAGCTATTTTCTCTCCACTAAATCAAGGTTGTTGATTGATGCAAGAGAGAAAACCATAAGGATTAGGCTTGTTCTTTGGGTATGCTAGCACATACCTTGTATAACGTGATTAATCCTCCTGGTAGACTTGAGGGCGGCTACTAGACGTGGTGGAGACGATGGAGAAGGCACGCCATCGATTCCCATGCCTTGGTCGAGCTACGCGAATACGATTTCGCGGGAGGTACAATTCATATACCTTTCTCTTGTGTCGAATTGAGATTTTGCACTAGATCTACTTTGCTCTTTGTTTAATGGGATTAATTAAGTGTAATTAGTCACAAAAATTAAAATTGAGCAATTTCCTAACATGTCTGTGTGCTGACGTCATCAAAAAATTTGCGCGCTCCGAAATTTTTTTTTCGTGTTGACGTTATCAAATGGACAGATTTGTTATGTTTGGTTAAACACCTCAAGAGATTAATTACATGGATTATGTCTTCAATTAGATGCAATCGTAATATGAAGTTTTTGGTTTTTGTGTTCAATTAAACATCTTAAGGGATCATTTAAATCTAGTTAAGTGTTCAGTTAGATGCCTTATGAAAATAAGATAAATAAGTCCTGTGTTCAGTTAAACAACTCAAGGGATGTGTTAATTTTATTTAAGTGTTCAGTTAAAAGGCATCAAGCAAGCATATAAAAATGTTTTTGTGTTCAGTTAAATCCCTCAAGGGATGAGTTATTTGTAGTTATGTGTTCAGTTAAATGCATTCAAAATTTGAAGTTTCAATAACTATAAAACGATAAAATATCATGCTAAATTCTCACATTAATCCAATCACATGCGCAAAAGAAGTAAACAATTGTAACAACAAAGCTACTAGTTTTTAAAATAGCAATCATACCAAATTCAATCACAACCCAAAAAACTACAATTTACATATGTTCATACCACAACTTCATAATTCATCAGTTTTAACAATCACATACAAGCACAAAACTTTTTTTTTATTGAAAGCCAGTAGGCATAACATTAAAAACAAACAGTATTGTTACACTAAATTACCCCTTACAATAAACTCCTTGGTGCCTTGACCGAAATTAAAAGACTCCTACATACGGGAATTGCTTTTGACAAACGATTTTTGCTGCTCGCAACATAATATATTTTCAAATGACTAAAATGTCCTTAATATTAATTAAGTTTTTTTTATTATTTAAGCTTACCATAAATTACTTCCTTAATAATTTTTTCCTTTTCTTCTAGATTCCCTGCTATAAGAGACAATTGTAATCTTCCTCTAATAAGTATTAAAACATAAGTAATAATGTTTTAAAAAATTTAGGATTTTGGATTTGCAATAAACCGTGTCGTCCTTTCTTTCTTCTAAGAAATTTGAAATTTACAATTCAGTTTCAACTATTTTTTACTTTCACTTGTGGAGATTAAACTTATTCGTCAACAATTTTCTTTCAAATGTAACAATTTCTAAATCAATATTATTGTTTCGTTAATTGTGCAGTGTTGTTTCTAAGCCAATATCTTTGTCAGTGACTAATAGTTTACAAATAGTCCTTAAATTGTAAGGAAGACTTAACATGCAAAAAGAAAAAACAGTCCTCGTCAGAATGTAAAACTTTTGATATTGTACTTTTCACTTTAAAGCCTTCATAACACCTCCTTAATATCTATTGTAAGCTAATAAAATAGTGCTAGCTGAATTGCAATAATTAAAATAGAAAAAAAAATACGGTCGAGGGACTAATTATTGGGCAGAGATGAGGTTGAAGTTGTTTTGCGAAGATTAAACGGATCAGAGGGTATTTTAGTCATTTGAAAAAATATTTCGTTGTGAGCAGTAAAAATTCGTTTGTCAAAAGCAATTCCCCCTACATACCAGAAAACGCACTGAGCTAGAAACAAAGAACAAAAAAACAAGTACAACCCCTGGAACGATAAAAACTACCTAACAACTGAGAAACTACAACTTGACACCAAGTTAAGAAAAATAAAAGTAATTAAAGGCGAGGCCTGTTGAACTCTTTCAAAGAATCTTGCATCTATCTCTCTATGTAACTATTCTTGTTGCTGCAGAGCCATATGAGGGCTTCCCTGGTACTGCAATTGTTGTCTTCTTGCTATGTTTGCCAAGTCATGCGCCTTCTTCACCGCTTCTCTTCGAGCGAAATGCAGAGACACTTGATTCTACCTGAGATCTAATTGACCCATGATTTCATTTACGAGGCTAATTGCTCTCCAAGAAGGTAGATCAGAGTTGTCCATTTGATTTGTCATTTGTACCAGATTCATGCAATCTGAAAAAAATTCCATCATCTCACCTTGATGCATGTCAGCCCTATCATACATGTACCTCATAGCTTCCCTCAAAGCTACTGTCTCTGCATGAAAGGGGTCATGTGCCTTGAAGAAGTGCATTCCCACAAAGTGAATGAACGCTAACTCCTCTTCCCAAGCCTTTGTTGAGATATCCGAGGAAGCATCCAAAATTACTAGTCATCCCTCTGCATCAAAAATTACAAGCACAAAAACTAACTGAACACATATGAACGCTAACTACTCCTTTACAAAAATTAACGGACCCCATATAATTAAAAAAAAAAACAAAATACAGAAAAGTGTTAAGTGATGAAGGTGTCAAGCGGAAAAAGGCATGCCTTTGAGAGATGGAAGTGCACCGAGGAAGAGAGCGGTTCTGTCCGTCAGATCAAAATAGATGAATGGCAACGATTGAATTTTAATAGCTGCATTTTATTGCTTTTATGACTTTTGTCTCCTCTTTCCTGACAAAACAAAAACAATCACATACGGAGGCAAAATTTCTACCTTTTTGTTCTCTCTTCTGCTCTCTTCCGCCCCCCTTTTCTTTTGTTCTTGTGCTCTCCTCTCTCATGCTAGTGCACGAATTTGAAACAAGATTGTGTGCCTGGCGTCAATATCTGATTTACCATCGCTGACTACCAGCGCGCGCAGTAGTCGGCGACGGTAAATCCAACGATGTGACTTATATAATATCTGAATTAGAATGACGCTCTTACACGCTAGCCCACCAGCACATGTTTATTATTAAAAATTCATATTTCAAAATTATTCCACTAATTATTATTAAAATATCAACAGTTTATCAATTACGCGTCATTTCTTTTCAAGCATCTTCCAACTCTTTTGTTCTTCTCTCGTTCCTCCACTCTAATTGCTCTTTCAAATGTCTATTTTGCCAATTTTCTCGTCTTTTCCTCTCACTCTCGCTCACATTTGACCTTTTTTTGAACTCAAGACATTAATCCTTAATGAGTCTTCCTTTCATATCATCTTTTTTCCGCTGATATATTTTTATATTAGGAGACATTTGACAACAACACAATTAGTGAGATTAGGAATTAAAGTTATTATTTTTGGAGCTAGTGTTCGAGGTTAGTAGAATTTAAAATTAGTAAATATTAATTCTAACTTGAGGTTAGTAAATATTATTTGGTGTGATAGATTGAGGTTAGTGGTAAGAGTTAGTACAATACATTCACTGACAAACATTGACTCTGGAAAATAAAAAAATTGAAAATTTTAAAAATTTTGAAATTTTTTATTTTATATTTAAAATTGAAAGTTGAAAATTTTAATTTTCAATTTCTTAAAATTTGAATGACAAAATTTCTACAACATAAGTAAATAATTTTTAAATTTGAAAATAGAGGAGCACATGGTTAGTAACTGACCCACCAATTCATCAAGTTAACGAATTAGTACAAATTAACACTAATCTCGCTAATTTCAAACTTATTTGACAATTGTTATTATTATTTGTTTTTTTGAAATAAGAGGTTACTTATTTATAGAGGCTGTAAATTATAAGTTCGATGGTTAATTCACCAATCCAGAAATTAGACTAACCCATCCATATCAAATGCATCCTTAGTCAACTTTCTCAAGCGATTTCTTAGATGTAATCGTATAAACACCGATCCAAAAATGTTTTCCTCTTTTTGAGTTATGTAGAAAATTATGCCATATTATGCACAACATAAAAATCATAAATAAGTTAATAACAGATCTACTATTTTAACTTTTTCACTTTAACAGTTAATCTATCACTATTTTTAACTTTTCACTTTAGCAGTTAATTTATCACTTGCTTGAAATAAAAATATTATTGCTAATATATTTTTCCCTATAAAAGAACTAAATATTTTATGGCTTCTAAAAATAGAAAAAATCGCCCTACATGCCAATATTAGTAAGGCGAATAATTCCATATGGAAACAATTTTTCTTTTATGGAGACATGTTACTGTACTTTCCATTTTTATAATAAAAGTTACATTCCGAGAATATATATTTTTATTTTTTACTAGTTCAATTATAGACGAATTACGATGGAGTAATTCCATTTTAATCAATTATAAACTATTTAAGACCGTCCCGCCCGAAATTATTTTATATAGGAATTTTAACATCAAAAATTTTAATACAAAGAATTAATATTTTTTTTAATAAGAAGAAAGTTCTAACGCGTTTATGAACCGCGCGTCTCTCTCTCTCCTTCGAACGCGTTTATAAAACGGGTAAGAAGGCTTCTTACCCGTTTATAAAACGCGCTAGAAGCCTGCAATTATTTCGGCGCAAGTTTCTGACACAGCCAACATAATTTTAAACGTTACGCGTTTATAAAACGGGTAAGAAGCCTTCTTACCCCTTTTATAAACGGGTAATTAGTATCCAACTCTTCCTATATATACCCCCACATCCTGCTGACTGTCTCATCCAAAACCAAAAAAAAAAACAGAGAAGAAAAGGAGGAAAAAAAGAGGGAAAGAGAGAGAAAAAAGAGATGGATGGTAGAATGCAAAATATTAGTTGGTGCGAAATTAATAGCCATAAGGGTTGTATGCGGCACAATTATTCAGTAATACAGAGTCGCACACAATCCTTATGGCTATTAATATTCCACCAACTTTAAATTAGAAACTTTCAGGTGGAATCTGTTATTACGTTTAGAGGGCGGTTTGCTGGGCTGGTTCTACGAGGCATAGCTTCGCAGGCGACATACTTGGATGAGAATCTGCATACATGCAAGAATCTTCATCCAAGTCTCAGAAAAAAGAGGGAGTCAAGATGGCAATCGGTCGTCCGACTCTTCTCTATAAGTTGCGGTGCTCTTATCTCGACCCACCCTTAGCAATGGATCTTCTACATTTTTTTTTATGTGGTTCAAAATTTTAATATCATGTAGTTTTTATTATATTTTTGTTTTGTATTGTGTGGTTCAAAATTTTAATAAATTTTAATTTTTAATTTGTATTGTGTGTTTTAATTTAATTTTCATTGAGTTGTATAGTGTAATATAATTTAAATAAATATTAAGTCTCGTAATATTAATATTTTGAATCTTACAAAAAAAATAAAAAACGTAAATGGATAAAACAGAAATTAAAACAAAACATATAATAATAAAACACATAATAATAAAACATCTAATTATAGAAAATCTAATAATCAGTCCAAATGATATATATCATTTCCATTTAACGGATGATTTTCAAAACCAGGAGGACATGCCTATTGCAAACACAACCATACGATTCCATCTGCACGTCGGACATGGTATCCTCCATCCCTCTTAACTACATCAGTCCAGTATTTCGGCCCTCTCACTTCAAAAACATCACGTTGAAAAACCTTCACGTAAAAATTGTCGGAAGGGTAGTGCAAGTAGACGTGCCGAAGAATATCTCGTTTAGTTATTCGTCCATCTCCTTGGAGAAGCACACCGGTACAAACATGACGTGGTTTAGTTGACATTCTATTTTCTCGGTTTCTCTTCTCTGTGTAACTTCTCTAAATTTTTTCGGATTTCTGAATTTTCGAAGAGAAATTGCGGAGAAGAACGAGTATAAATAAACTCAACCCCTTCGTACCCGTTTATAAAACGCGTAAGAAGGGCTCGAACGCGTTTTATAAACGAGTACGAAGGATTGAATTAATGACAATTTACTGTTTTTGCAGTCTGTCGGTCTGTTTGAGCGGAAAAAATTGGACTAACCTTCGTACCCGTTTATAAAATGCGTTTCAAGGCTTTGAACGCGTTTTATAAACGGGCTCGAATGTGTCAATTCTGTTTTGGGCAGCGTGACACTGTGTTTGGCGGCAAATTTTAGCAGACCCTTGTTACCCCTTTATAAAACGCGCAAGAATGGTTATTGCGAGTTTTATAAACGGATAAATAATTGACTATATATAACTCTCAACTCGTTCTTCTATTTCGTATCACAAAATCACAAAAAAAAACACTGAGCCTTTATCCAGCAACTTTAGAAAACACAAAAATTCAACGATAGAAAATGTTAATATTCCACCAATTTTAAATTATAAATTTTCACGTGGAATCTGTTATTATGTGTAGAGGATGGATGCCACAAAATGTGGTCCAACCATAATTCCGCAGCCAATCTGGTTGCAACTCTGCCCCAAGCTGGAGAACAGTTTATTCTGAGCGGCCCGACTTTTTTCTACTAGTTGTGCTTGAAAATTATGTGGTACAAAATTGTAATGTATTTTAATTTACATTTTTATTTTTATTTTGCACTTGTTGTAATAGATAGCCAATATTAATGCATTGAAATTTTTTTTATAATTTTTCTTTTATTGTCTTGTTGAAAATTAATATTGTTATAATATTCATAACTCATTAATACAAAAAATAATAACAATTTCCATTACAATATTCATAACTCATTAATATAAAAAATAATAAAAATTTCCATTACAATATTCATAACTCATTAAAATAATAATATTTTCCATTACAATATTCATAACTCATTAATATAAAAAATAATAATAATTCTCATTAATATCAAAATAACGATTTGGGGAGACTCTTGGACAGTTGTCCAGTTCTGCGAGAGCCTTCGACTGTCGTCGAGTTCTTCCCTAATTGGGTCGACAGAACTCTACCGCCCATGACCCATGATCGTAGGCAGCAGAATGTTGGTTTAGCTCAGATGATGATAAAGTTAGCGAGGGCCGACCTTTGTACATAATAATAGATTTCACTTGAAAATCTCTTATTTATAATTTCGCACTTAGTAACATTTCTACCAGTCTCTATTTTGTGTTTAATTGACAATGTATGAGATATAAAGAAAGAGAAACAGAATGAGAATGAGAGATGTGAGATGAGGTTTGCGGCTTGGGTTTGGTTTATAAATTGAAATGATGATGGAAAACGACAAGAAAGTAGGGCTTCAACTCGTTCTTAAAACGGGTACAAAGTCTTTTAACGCGCTTTATAAAAGGGTACAAAGTCTTTTAACGCGTTTTATAAAAGGGTAAATTCATTTTATGTCGGTTTGTCAGTATGTAATTATGTCAATCTATGATTGTCAGAAATTTTTGTCATCTTATACCTTCTAACGCGTTATATAATAGGTTAAGAACGTTTGTACGTGTTTTATAAACACGTTTCCACCAAAAAGAATATCTTCTAATTTTAATAGAAGTTGAAAACATTTGATCACAGAACCATACTGTTTGACCCAAAAATATGATTCCAAATTCTAGAATTAGACTGCATAAATTCCAAGTTCAAAGTAAAAATTCCAATACATAAAATAATAATACATTTCATTACAATACATTCAATTACAATACATCGGATTACAATACTTAATCTTCAATTTTTTATTTTTTTCTTCCTTCCGAAAGACAATACATTACTTAATTTCCCCCCAAACAATCCTTTTCGTCCTCTCTCCCTTGATGTATTAGCTTGATTTGTTGAGCTTGTTGGAAATCTAGTCGACTCATTTCTCATATTCCCAGATGCGACATCTCTTATCCGTGGATCAATGCTTACATAATTTTTCCGTGGTTGTACAGATCCTTGGTCCTCCCTATTATTGTTGTTTCGTGGATCAACATTCAATGACATTCGTCCTGGTTGAATGGGTGTTTGACGAGTCTGAACCGTATGTTTAGTAGTCGCTGCCCTTTTTAGACTGTTGGCCCTTTTAGGTGGTCTGCTGGTGTATCGACCGGATTGCAATGCATCCATCGGATATTGTGACACCCCGTCGAATACTGTAACATGACAACACGCGACGGAGTGCCCGCCGCGGATGCCTACTGCACCCGCAAGGCTTACTAATACTTAATTTATCCATTAATATTGATTTTACTCAAATAATATACCGATCAATTAGAAATTTATAATTAATTACTTAAATATAAAGTAAATCCTATAAAGGCCTGGTATATTTAGGTTACTAACCACAATATCCAATGGTCCGCTACTCGTCTTGCTGTCCAGCACTTGATCTGAAACCTGGAACCCACAACCAATCGTGGAAACAATGCAAAAAGTACGGAATGAGATAAATAAAATTTATCTCAGTACGGTATTCAGTTCCAGCCACTTGAGTTTTGATTATCATGTGTTGGAACTAAATACAAGACTGAGTCAAATCAATTCCAAATCAAATTTCCATATTTATTTCAAATAACATTAAATCTAACTTTCGATCAAGCAATGCAATTAGAAAATAAATTCAGTACTCTTCAAATCATTTAAAATTCGGAGTTTGCCAATTGTCATTTCAATTTATTAGAAAAGTAATTAATCATATGCAACAACTATCGTGTAAAAACATTCACATCTTGTTCCAACCAGAAATAACAATGTCAAATTAATTAAATCAATGCAGTATGCAATGTGAGCTCGGCAATCAATTCCATAACAATTCAAATTCCAAAGTATAACAAATGCCGACTCATTTGGTTGGACAACTTTCTAGTATGCAAGTCTGGTTTCTTTTCTCATTATCAAAGTCAATATGTCGCGAGCACCTTCTACGAGGGGCTACCCCGACCAATTCAATTCATATACCATTCAATCAATTAAATCAACAAATGTACAAGCAAGCTGGGAACACTCACACTCCGGTCCATTCCAGACTAGACCTACTGAGTCCCGATACATAAGCGCTTATTACACGGTGCTTGGTAGGATGGGTCATGACTCCACCTCCAAACATTACGAGTGTCTATCTCAACCACACAAGTTGTACTTACCTCAATAAAATCACATTTCAATCGGATACCATTCAATATGTCACTTTCCAACATTTCAATCGGATACCATTCAATATTCCACTTTCCAATCATGCATCAATATACAATTTCACAAAATGATCTCATGAACAAAATTCCAATTATGAATTCAGAATGCATAATGATAATAATACTAGTAACAACAACAACAATTAGAATATATATATCACATATAATTAAAACTCAAGTGAAATCCGTACCTTATACTGCAAGCAAAATCCAAAACATAAGCAAGCAAGCAAGCAAAATAATTCTACAGTGGCTCTGTCAAGTCAGCTGCTCCTAATTCCGACACATAACCACCCCACTCTAAAACAAATATAAATCTCCTTTTAATTTTTATAAACACTTAATGTATGCTACTTATAATTTTTATAAATTAGAAACTATACTACCATGCATATATGTCATGATTATACCATGCATTTACTAGACTCAATAATCGTAAGTCATGCAACTCATTTATAGATCATGTAACTCATATAATATCCTTACCTACCATTTATCAAATGATCAAGTATCCTAATCCTAATTCAATTAATTTATGTAAGTCTAGTATGCCATGCAACTCAATTGGTACGATTCGAGTGCCAATTATACATCTCATCTCACATGCAATACTCATGTAAATGCTAATACACTATTTATTAGAATCTATTATGCTTACCTTTCCAATCAATTCAAATAAATATCATTAGTTATTTTAGAAATCATTTTTCTTTCCTTAATGTATACATGCATGTACGATATGCGTGTCGATCAAGGTTTAAGGCTAAACCCTAATCCAAACCCAATATAATCCCTTTTTCATAATCAACCCTTAAAATCCATAAAAATCAATATTACAACACGATTAATAATCATCCAACCCAAATGCATGACATGCAAAACCTTATATTTACCCTTTATATACATGCATCTATTTATACTAAAATAAATGCAATACTTAAATTAAAATAATGTCATATGCTTAGCTATGCTTAACAATTTCTATTATGCATAAAATCCCCACATATTAATCATCACACACAAGTATTCAATCCATCTCAATTTCGCATTACTCAGATGGTACACATCAATCAAATTTCATAAAATTCCCGATAAACTCTAAAAATCCCATACACATTCCATCTCAATTAAAACTTGCAATTAAATCAAGAAAATAGCAAGGAATAACAGTATAGAACTAATCCAAAGAGATTACTCACTCAATTTCGGTCAAAGACCGGTGACGCGAGAAAAAGAGCCGAATTCGCTATTACTCGATTTTCGCCACTTAATCCTCGAAAGAACTCTGCAAGACCACTTGGAAATCGATGGAGAGGACCCCAGAGTGCTCCAGGTCGAACGGTGGCCAAAACCGACGGGTTCGCTCCATTTCCCGAAAAACTTTCGTCAAGAAATACGACGAGGAGAGGCCATCAATCGACGAACCGAAGGTAGATAGTGCGAGAGGGTGGTGAGGCGAACGCGTTGGTACCTCGATCCGGTGAAACGGTGGAGAAATGGAGGTGGATGGCTTTGGGGGGGGGGCGCTTCGGTTTGGGAGAGAAGAGAGGCGCAAGCCTCTCTCTGTTGGTGCCGAAAGAAAAAGAGAGAGAGAGAGCTGGGTCCTTTTTATTTCCGATTTTTTTTTTTTACAAAATTCAAAAAATATCCCATAAACCAAAAATCAATATTCTATGCATAAAAACAATTATGCAACAAAAGAAAAATAGCTAATCTTTTTATAATGCCAACTAAAAATTTAGAAATTTTCATATTCTTATTTTAAGAATACCAGTAAGTATAAAAATTTAATTTCCAGCACATAAATTATTCAAAATAAAACCAACCAAGTGCACCCAATTTTATATTAAAAATAATTTCAGAAACCGTAAAAATTTCAGGTGTCACAGATATGGCGGTTGAGGTGCTGGTTGTCGCGGTTGACTGGTTGAAACTTCACCTTGATTTTTTTTTTGTGTTTTTCTTGTGGAACCTCCACCTTTCCTTCCTTCCATCCTATCTATACACATCTCTGCACGAATGATTTTACGCCTTCCTCGATTGACCAAGCTCTTGTCGGGGACAATTATCGGACCTGTATAAACTGGCCATTCATCCTCATCTTTGTAACAATGAAACCGACCTGCTGACCATATCATGTTCTGGTTTTGCATTCTATAGTGACCATCCACAAATTGATCTACATTGTAATTTGTCTCCCTACAAATAGTAATCGCATGTGCGCAAGGGATAACTGTCAATTGTGGTTTTTGGCACTCACATGTGGTTCGAGTGAAAGGCAATTGCACATCGGTTTGCTCCATGTCGGGTGGAATTTGAACCGTGTAATGGGAATAATCGTAGCCTACACCATCACGGTACTTCTCACGAACTTTCACGCGAAATTTTTCAAGGTCCAATCTTAACACGAATGTGCTCATAAACTACTCTGAGATTGCAACAAAAAGATGAAGTTAGTTCAATATTTTTAAAATGAATGAATGAATGAATTAAATTAATTTTTTTTAAGTACTTACGTGATTTTTCATCGTGCTTGATCAATTTATTCTTTACTGCTTTCGGCCATCTTTCTCCTAAACTCAGCCTTTGAAGTGCTTCTTGTGTTCGCTTGTTTATCCAGTTGGCACATTCTAAACACATTATTCAGACTCTCCAATCCATTACTCGTCATTATACCCCCACCGATGTCCCTTGTTAAAACTCTGAGCCCATTTATATAGTTTTGGCTGCTCGTTTTTGTCATTTTCATTAATTTTACCACAATTTCTTAGGTACTGATATGCCCTCTGGTTGTTTTGCTTCAGTACTTTCCAATTTTCTCTAAAACGTCTAGGGTTTTTCTTGTTCGCAAGTCTACACTTGAAAAAAAAATTCAAATCCGAATCTTGTGACCCGCCAGCCTCCTTCCATAAGTTTTCCGCAACATTCTGCATGCAGTATCGATGAATCGCTACTGCATGCGGACCTTTTGCCTTCCAACCGTAATCTATGGATGCAGATACTGCTTTTATTGCCTTATGACGGTCAGATAAAACACAATATCTATTGTTCTGCCCTAAAACTTTCCATCTAACCCAAGACATAAACCATCCCCAAGTATCCTTATCTTCTTTCTCGCTCAATCCGAATGCAACCGGAATTAATCGATTTTCTGGATCATAACCACACACTGAAAACAATCTACCTTTGTATCGGCCCGATAAAAAACTAGCATCAATTGAGATAACAGGTCTGGCATATTTCATCGCTTCTATGCATAGACCAAAAGCCCAGGCTGCCATCTTGAATACGCCAACGTTAGGATCGTCCGTAGGCCAAAAAATTATTGTGTACTTCGTCCAACGTTAGGATCGTCGCCTTCATTGCCTCCAGAAGGCGTGGAAGTTTATTGTAGGACCCTTCCCAAGTCCCAAACAATTGCTCCAATACTCGCTCCCTCCCACGCCATAGTTTATTATATGAGGCTTCCTATGTCCTGGACACTTTTTCCTAAATTTTTTTCAATTCATCTCTAACGTGTTCGGCAATGAGACTAGCTGTAAGGTTTTCGTGACCTTTTTGGCCCGGGGGTCTCGAACAAGTATGCTCATTTGGATTGGTAGAAATCTTCCAATTTGTATTATAACTATCACGTCTACCATACAATCACCACTTACAATTCGGTTTTTGCAGGCAAACCATTACAATTTTTTGTTTATTGCTAGTTTCCGTTCGAACTTCTCGATTTGTTTTGCATGAAACATCACAGACAGCTAGAATTAGTTGTTTTTTTAAACCGAATCTTTTACCAGGAGCAAGTTCGTCTTGTGCCCTAAACTAGGGTCCGGTATACCAGCATACTCAAACATGAAAATATCACACAATTCACTTACAGGATGGTGCAAGTCCGTCCTTCCTGAAATGTACAGCTGGTCGCAGTTTGCATAGAAAGGCACTTCTCTCTCGGAGAAGTTCTCCACATCGGTATATTCTTCTCCAGTAGGAAGGTCGGAGTAAGTCGCTAGACTCTCATTTTCATTACCATCGACAATCTCGACATCATCTCCTGATGTGTTATTGTCTTGCGTAGGAACGGACTGTTCGCCAGTGTATTGGTAAGGGGTGGATTGCTGGCCACACATAAGGTTTAATGAAGTGTTTGGCTCACTGCTACTGGGCTCATGATGGGGTGTTAGGTTCAAATCTGGTCCCGTGCCATATACGGGGATGAAATCAACATGCAACTCAATAATGGGTAGTTCTCTCGTCTCGAATGTCTCGTGGTAAAAAAGGCGCCATTGATCTTCAGAATTTACAGGAAGAAATAGAGATTCATATTTCCCATTTACTATATCATTGTAACGACCGTGGATATTCAAAGTGTACTGGATTTCTAAAATCTGTAGCCTGTTGTATAATTCATTTCGAATATCAGCATATGTGGTATGCATACTACAACCGATGTGGAAGTAAGAAGCACCAAAAGTTGGACATTGGTTGACATATATTGTAATTGTAGACATTTTTTGATTTGATTGATAGGTTTTTAAAATGGAAGAGATAATTTGTTATGGACGATTTCAATTCGGCGAGAAGGTATAGTCTTATATAATTTCGAATAACGCGGTTATAAATTCACAAAATTATAGACAGAAACTGTTGGTAAATGACTAAAGTTTGATCGAAATGACTAAAGTTTGGTTGAAATGACCAAAGTTACGAATCTCTCCTCTCTAGCGCGTGTTATAAACGAGTAAGAAGGCTTCTTATCCGTTTTATAAACGCGTTAATTGCGTTGGATAATAATAAAATGGTTTGAAAGTAGTTCAGAAAAGTGCAGCCTTTTTACGCGTTTTATAAACGGGTAAGAAACCTTTTTACCCGTTTATAAAACGCGCTAGAGAGGTGAGAGACAAACGCTTTTTATAAACGCGTTAGAGCTTTTTTTCTTATTAAAAAAATATTAATTTTTTATATTAAAATTTTCGATATTAGAATTTCTATATAAAATAATTTCGGCAGTCCGGAACCTATTTTTATTAAAAATTTGAGCTATGTTTGGTAACTTTGGTTCTGTTGAAATTTGGCAACTTTTTTCACACCGCCCCTTTCTAGCTTTTAAATAGCAACCTAGCCCTTGTACTGCCTCCGACTCTCTCTACAACCCATTATCCCGAACTCCCAAGCGACAATCGATACTACTTAGAACACAAACAAAACCAAAAAAGAAAAAAATAAAAAAGACGAACCGATAGAAGAAACAATTAAACAACTTTCTTCTCCTCCAAACACTACTCGAAACAAGCCTCGGGTACCAAATCGATCTGATCTCATCCTCACCAATCGTATATCGAAATGGAGGGAATGGTTTCCTCGGATGAAAAGGATGGCCTGATCTCCACCTTCCTCGAGATCGCCGTCGGGCAAACCATAGACACCGCTTCCCACTTTCTGGAGGTAAATTTTTGTGATTCATCCCTGTTTGTTGTTGAATTTGCAACGGAATACTCAAGTTCTGATGGGTACTAATTCTGCGATTATAAGAGGAAAGACATGAGTAGGTAGAACAGTATTGGGACTTCGAAGGGCCTCGCCAGTTTTGTTTCTAATCCTTGTATTTTTAGAATTGTAACATATAAACATCATGGGTATTTACCTGGACAAAAAAAGGCTTGAAGGTGGCCAGTAATTTGAGTAAAATTGAATGAAATTTGTGAACTTTTCCATTTGGAAAGCTACAAAATTGTATCTCTTTACCACTGTCTTGTTCCCTTTTTAATGACATTTTGTGAAATTCAGGCAACAAATTGGAAGCTGGAGGAAGCACTCCAGCTGTTTTACTTAGGAAATGAAGGTGGCGTGACAGCATCTCCATCACTACCTCCTGTTGTGGCTGGCCCACCTGTCAGGTGTGTTATATATATGTCAGAAACTACTTGAGTTGATAAATAATTTTTAACAAATATATTAGCTACACAGAATTTTTATAATTTTGTTGTCCTGTCTGCTAAAAGTGCCAATGCTTCTGCTGCTACTCCAAGTGATTGGCCAGCAGTTGCAAACCTTGGAGAGGATGAAGTGCGGGCCCCACTCCCAGCTATAAGAGACACTCTGTATGGGGATTTGCCTTATGCTAGGTAATTTTCTAAACTGTATTTTGGAACACAGAGGTAACAATTTTTTAACAGCAATTTTGTAGCACATTTTTCTCAGTACTTGTGAAAAATCTCTGGTAACTAAAACCATCTTTAAGTGCAATAGAATTGAGAATAAAGAAAGTGTATGAAGGGGCAAATTAGTGTAGGGAAAAAAGAAAGAAAGTGCTACAGATGACTTACTTCCTCAATTGTTGGGCTTTCGGACTCCAAAATTCACATGTAATAACAAGTGGAATGAGAAAAAGAATAATATTAGCTATATTTGTTGATTTACCGTTACAGTAGAGTTCTTTTTTGTAACTTTTGACTCTTGAAAGCCCCTGTTTTGATTTCCACTGTATTACTTCAGTTTCGAGCGGCATCAAATGATGGCATTCAGGGACTTCGAGCAGGAGTCAAGGCAACAAGCGTCTGCTGTTTGGAATTCTGGCGAGAACTCTGACCAGAACACTGCTTCTACAGCTAATTCCTCCCCCGTGAACTTGGCCTCGTTGTACCAACCACCCTTTGCTCTTATGTACAACGGTCCCTTTGATAAGGTATATTCTTATTGTGATACATCTGCAAAATAATTTCACACAATTATCATTATTTTCGACTGGAATTCAATAAAAGGGTCCCTGATTTAATGAATCTATAAGATACTGGGGCTTAATGAGTGGTTACATGGATACAAAGATTATTTCAGTAAAATTAGTATTTTTTTTTATTCTCTTCCGACCTTCTGAACAATAGCAATTTCCATGCATGCATACACGAAGGCTAAATTGGATGCAACTCTCCAGGAAAAGTGGTTGCTGGTCAATATACAGTCTACAGAGGAGTTTAGCTCTCACATGGTATTTCCTTTTTTTTCTTTTATTTGTTAACCTTAATGTTCTTGACTAATCAAATCACAAATCTAACTTATCTATATGTTTATTTTTCTCTTGTCATTTTAAAAGCTCAATCGAGATACGTGGACAAATGATACTTTGAGCCAGACAATAAAGTCTAATTTTCTCTTCTGGCAGGTCAGTGTATATACTTGTAATATGTATATTTTGCAAATGCAAATAAATAGTCTCAAAAATTGCACAGTATTTTATTTCAATCCCTTAGACGTCTAGGTAAACAAACTTATAGGCAGCCCAAGAAGTAACAAATTGGAAAAGTGGCTTATGGGCATTTATCTAATTCTTCACTTTGGTAGTACTCAAACAGTCAAACCCATAACATCGAGAGCATCCAAAATTCTAAAAATAGAAATAAGTATTTTGAGTACACTTTAAGAATGGGAGTCCCTATCTGATTTTATGAGGTCCGATTAACTTGTTATAGGTGTACAACACCACAAGTGAAGGAAGGAAGGTGTGTACGTTCTATAACTTGGTAACTCTACCAGCAATTCTTGTAATTGATCCCATCACTGGTCAGAAAATGCGTGCATGGACTGGCATGGTTGAACCTGATCGTCTTCTAGAGGTTTCTTACTAACTTTTTGTTGATATGCATATTCTAAGATTGTATTTTTTTCTTAAAGTTTGTGCAATATGATTTCTAGGATTTGCTTCCATACCTTGACAAAGGACCAAAAGATATTCACGCTGTGTTGCCACTAAAGCGCCCGAGAGAAATATCTCATGATGCTGTTCCTATAACACCAGGTACTGAACAATTGTTCTTATAAAAACAATCCTTTTGTGGTCATACGTCAAGGTCACCTCAACTTCTCACACTCATGCCAACATTTCTTGAGAACTTTGCAAAAGTGACTCTCGTCATATAGTGTGATGGAAAAAAATAATGTGTTACCTACTGAAATTGGGTCTCTGACTCCAACACTTGCCATCGCTCCCCTTCCCACCCAAAATAATTTTAAATAATAGTAATTATCATCATATTCTGTGTTGCTGTTGTCATCGTATGGTGATCGAAGTTATTTTTCTGCTTGCCTTGTTGTTTGATTTGTTGTTGAGTGTTCTACTCAAGTAATACAAAAAAGAGTTTTGATGCAATAGCGGTAGATATGGGTACTGTCTATAATATGTAAAC
This sequence comes from Rhynchospora pubera, assembly GCA_028095005.1. Lineage (NCBI taxonomy): Eukaryota > Viridiplantae > Streptophyta > Magnoliopsida > Poales > Cyperaceae > Rhynchospora > Rhynchospora pubera. Next base: position 37,634,035 of record CM051460.1, on the reverse strand, counting down.
ACCCCTTTTTCAATACATTGTATTTGCTTTAACAGGGAACATATTAGAAGAAGATGATGAGGATGTGCGTCTGGCCATAGCAGCCTCTCTGGAGGATGCCAAAGGATTTGATATGGGGGGTCCACACTCTAGTGTGTTTAATGAGAGCAAAGATGCAAGGACTAATGAAGAGGGCACAACAGGTGCTAGCTCAAGCAGGATACCTGAATATCCACCCCTGCCAGAGGAGCCAAAAGTGAGTCGGGATCTTCTTTGCCGTGTAGGGATACGTTTACCAGATGGCCGCCGGCTCCAACGCAATTTTTTGAAAACAGACACCATAAAGGTTCATTTTTTATTCATTATTTATGCATTGTTGGTATCGCTGAAACTGACATTTAGAGCCTTATATAAGGGAACAGTTTTTGTGGAACATAAGCCAAGATTGTCAAGTATATGCTATTCTGTAGCATGATTTTGTTGTTTGGTCTATTACACCTCTCAATGCATTAGGCCTTTTTGGATTTCTGATGGTTTATTTGCCTCATCTAAGCTCCCAACTGTTTGTGAACTTTTGCTTCAAGCTGACCCAAAATCACAAAGTTAAATACTTATGGTAAAAAATTACTGCTTGGGTCATTTTCAGCTTCGTTCAGTATTTTTGTGACATGATGTTAGTGTATCAAAACATGATCCTTACATTCTTGGACAATTGTGAAACTTACCAGATGATAACCTTAATTTTTTGTATGTTTAAATATTACTGCTGTGTAGCTTTTATGGTCATTCTGCTGTACTGAATTGGAGAGTGGGCAGACACGTCCTTTCCACTTTGCACAATCCATTCCTGGTGCACCTGCAAAGAACCTGGAATTTGAGAAAGATCATACTTTCGAGGACGCTGGCTTGGCAAATTCTATGGTTAACCTGTTACTGGACTGAGATAATGTCAGTCTAGAACAGCTTAGTGTGTTTATAAGTTGTCTTTTTGTGGGAATGCCCGCCCATCTTTTGTCTTGTTATGTGATGCCAAATGTTTCTGGGTTTGGTGTGTCAAGCACACAGCCATGAATCTTAGCTCAACTCTATGTAGAGAATTTGGTTGGTTGGTTAGGTTGGCTAAAGTTATTTATGGGGTTATAATTTTTATCTAAAGGAAATTATGTTTGCCCTTTGGGTAACTTGAAAAATGGTTTATTTAAAAAGTTCTTGCCTTTGTTGTCTTTCAATCTTTTGACAAATTTCCAATTTTTTATTTTTTATTTTTGAGTGCAACCTACAGTTAATTAATGGATCACTTTTGACAATTAACACTAAACTATTAGATGCAATAACCCTTAAGAGGCTACTGTTTCAGAGCTTTCAAATCAGTGCGTATATCCATTAAATGCGAACCTTAGCTTCACGTTTAGGCCTTTGGTAACCCATGATGCTAATAGGGGCGGAACCAGGATTCAGAATTGGGGTAGGCGGGAGGCCGAAGTTTGAAATACTAACCTTAGTTGATTCTGATTAGTATATTCATTTTTTTTTTCATAAGCATCCAATGCAGTCAAGCTTCCTCTTTTTCATCTTGAGACTAAGAAAAACATACAAATATGTAATGACAATCAGTATAATATCAAAAAAAATGGAACAAAAATGCAAATAAAAAAATATAACAAACTTGACGTCAGGATAATCATTTTACTTCCCTTTAATTACCAAAACTGATATGATTTCTTATTATTTTATAATAAATATGTAAAATCTTTTACTCTATAATAAACTAGAGAAATCTTAAACTTTCAAAATTGAATACTTATTGGTTCACAATTATGTAGCCTATTAACAATGAATTAGCATAATCGATCATCTGATCAATTAAGAAGATGAATAAATGGAAATTAAATTTTAAATGCGGCACTAGAATTACCAATCCAGAAGCATCAACAGTAGAGAATGCGAGCTTCTCATCGTAACTATAGTCCTTTGGGCGTTGTCAGAAGATTTTTTCAAATGAAAATATAAAACGACAGTTAAATGAGTTAATAAATTTTAAAAGGAAAAAATTAGATAATAATACCAAGAGAAAAACAGAAGAGAGATTTAAATAAATATCATACCTCTTGATCGCTTTCTTCCCAATATCTAAGAAAGACCTGGTCCCTGCATCGTACTAGTAATCTCCTATCCTAGGAAAGGAAGGAGTTCACTCATCAGTCATCAAAGACTATATTAGCATGATAACATCTTTAACGGTGGAAGCATAACTAATTACATAAGAAATACTAACATTGATAAGTGTTTCATTGACTGCCTTGAGCCCTTCGATCAGAATATAGCAATTCCATTTTAATGTCACAATTAGCAGTAGAAGATAATATGAAGAATTAATTAATTAAATAAATAAATAATAAGGATTAAACTTTAAAGTTTATAAATGATGTATCATGTATGTGAGTCTGTATGTTTTCCGAATTCATTCACGTTGAGGGAGCCAGGGTCCAGAGAGGAGAGTAATGTGGGCCAAGCACCCAAGTCTTAATGGCCTTTTATTTTTTTTAGAGTATGCTCAACTTAATTTAAGTTATGGCTGTAAATTAAATTTCTAAATATTAGCGTATGTCTCGCCTATGCTGGCCTCCCCCTAGTTCCGCCCCTGGATGCTAGACAGAATAGTGGAAACCTTGACTGAATTCTGGAAAGAGTTATTAAATGCTACCAGTATCAAATGCTGCTCGTGCCTAACTCATGTAATGCTATTCCATGTGAGAATTTGTATCATATACGATTTAGTCTGATATACAGTGCAATTTTGCTTATATTACAATGAAGAGACCTAGAATATAGATTTGGACGTCATGCCAACATTGATAACTGTAAATTAGCATATATTTTTTTTTTTTTGGTTAAGTCCGTGAGAAGAGAAAATTAGTCCGATGTTTTGGTCCCAGTCAGCCAGAATCCTAAACAAGATTGAGCAAACGATAATATTCCCCAAATTAGAAACCGTTTGTCTGAGACAAAATAAGATTCCGTACTAAAATATTAAATTAGAAACCGTTTGTCTGAGATTAATTAAAAAAGACGTACCAAATGAAGGAAACAACCTAATATTCCACAGCCCGTCCTTTTGATCTTGCTTCGTGTTTCATGTACAAAACTACAGGAATCTAACTTGTCGACTATTGACCTCTCTAGTTTGACCTCTCTAATTTGTCGACTATTGACCTATGTAATATTGTAATCTCTCCTCTCAGTAAGAATCTTTCCAAGCTATTTCCACAGAAATCCCTATGTTTGATATAGCATGTAGTAAAAGTGTATATGTACATTGAGTTCGTTTTGTGAGCATAGTTGGTCGGTGCATAGTACTCGTTGCCTCACAAAAATGGGGTTGATCGACGTACCAGCATTAATATTGCTATTATTAGATTCAGTTGAGGTTGAGGTGTAGGTTTCTACTATTATTATTATTTTTATTATTATTGTTATTACTATTATTAGTATCTTTTAGGGCTGCATAACGTTTAAAACGACCACGAAAGCGGTCGGTATCGTTGACCGTTGCGTTTTGAAAACGAAATTGACTACCATATGCGTTAACCGTTTCGTTTTGGTCGAAACGGTCGAAATCACGAAAATACCACGAAAATACACATGGACGAAACTGTTTCAAGTTTTCGTTAACCGTTTCGTTTTTGAAACGCAACTAAAATCATTAACCGTTTTGTTTCATTTTGGACGAAACGAAAGGACGGTCAAAACGGTGACCTTTTTCACCCCTAGCATCTTTTTTATATATTATTTTGTTTTTGGATGATTTGTCTTGTCGGATTTTTTTTCTAGCATATCCCAACTTGTTTGGAACAAAAGACTAATTAGTTGTTGTTGTTGTATGGAGATATCAGCATGAATCAGAGTGTCAGGCATGACACATTGCGAGTAATCACGATATTACTTTCACAGAATCGTTTTCGTGCTAGACTGTTACGATGATATTATGTTATGCAGCGATTGATATCTCATATCTATCAAATTCATGTGTAATTACATGATTACATAAATTTTATAATGTATATTTTTTAAATTTTCTTTTTTTGGCAGAAATGTTGTAAATAAAAATAAGACGGCGAAACTCAAGTCTTCCTTGTCTATTTAGCCGGGCTCATTTATTTCGGATATCCTCTTTTTTTTATTAACGTGAAATCTTAATTTCTTTTTGGGCCCATGCATTAAATTACTATATGGAAATAGATTAACCTGGGCCACATATTGATGGCCGAATATTTGGTGTTGAAAATTAAGTGAAGGTTAGTCCGGTCAAGATCAATATATGCAACGACTTATCCAATGGCAGAAGCTTGATGATGCGACATTCATAAGAGACGAGATTATAGATATTAGTTGGTTATAAGATGTACGAACAAAATATAAATCTTAATTAAAACAAACATGAATAGGGTGCAGTTGAACAATTGGAGCCTAGTATTATCAATTACCTTGGCAATAAAATTTTGTATTAGGTGTTATAGTTCAACTTAAGGTAACCTAAGTCTTTGAAACGGTTAATTGAATGCTAGCTAAAAGTTTCAGAAATCTGCGTTGTTATAACTCGTATTTATTTTGGAATTATAAATTTATCTGTACGTATTTATATCTGTAATTTGTACAATCCAATATTCAAATAAAAATCTTACAAGTGGATAATATTGGATCATTTACGTCCCTATACCCTTGAGGAAAACAATTAATATGCAGTATGGTGGCTTTTTTGCTTGACGGTGCAGAGTGCTAGTTGTAAATAGCAAATTTAATTAGGAACCACACATCAGAGTTTCATAAATTTAAAAATAGTGCTTTTTCTGCGATGTTAATTTAACCAGTGGGTCACACCAGAAGTATAATGGTTGATTGTATCATACAAATTATAGAAATCACTTGAAGAAGCTAATATAATAATTATAATTCATTGTACTAATAATACCACATCAATCGCTTTACAAGTGTATTAATAATATTTTCATCCTTGCATTTACAAGAGATTATTTTGACACATCAGGGGTATCACAATTGGACTTCCAAGGATAAAAAAGATATAAAATAATTGAAAATTAATTGCTACTCTAAAATAATAAACGTGACAAAAGTAACGAATTTTTTTTATGATGATATTATTTCACCTTGGACCACATTCAAAGCCCCTTAACAAAAGTTCATCTTAATATAGTTGCTCTTGGAAATTCTTCTCCTTAGCAATGCAGAAGTACAATAATCACTGTAGTAAAATCCCTAAAATGTAAGCACATTTCCGACTTTTGAAGTATGTTAATGAGACCATTTAATTACTTTTTAACGAAAAGTTTCCGGTACGTGGAAATATAGTACAAAGCCCAGAAATCATTATAATATGTTTCCGGAGGCCCCATCAGGGAAAAAAGAATGCAAAAAGGAAAAACAATTCCTAATTATAACAAAGGTTCGGCACCTCACACAAATCATAACCCCCTCGTAACAAAACCACAAACCCCTCACACAAACTATAACCCCGCTCTCTTCCCTACTACTTTCCCAAAGATTCCTCTCATCAAAACATAACGCTTCCTTCGTTCCACTTCCATTCCATCTCACAATCTATCACATTCACTTCTCAATGCATTGCCAAAATCACCTTTAAAAATCAACAGTGTTAATTAACATTCAACAGTAGCCTCCCAAATCCAAATGCGCACAAAACCATGTCTAATCCATCATCATCCAACACCTCTCCTCTACCTCTAGCGCTCCACCACCACCACCACCACCACCACCCTCATCACCAGCGCACGGTGCCTGCGCCAACACCTCCGCCTCCACCTCCTCCTCCCACTTCGCCTTCATCTTCGATCCGAGAGTACCGCAAGGGTAACTGGACTCTGCAAGAGACACTAATTCTCATAACAGCCAAACGACTTGACGACGAGAGACGCTATCCTGGAGGCAGCGGAGGCGTAAGCGGGGGAGGAAATGGTGGATCTGGTGGTGGAAGGCCGGCCGAGCAGCGCTGGAAGTGGATCGAAAATTACTGTTGGAAAAACGGCTGCCAGCGCAGTCAGAACCAATGCAATGACAAATGGGACAATCTCTTACGCGAGTACAAAAAGGTAGCATATATATATAATATGTGCATTTTTGTTATTATGCTATAGCATAGCATGTGATCATCTGGTTTAAAAATTATATATATGTGATCATCTTTAATTTTGTAATTAACAAAGGTTCGCGACTATGAGTCCCGTTCGGTCGCTGCCATATCAGCTCCCGGAGAGGATCAGAAAGCGGCAGGGACCAGCACGGACAACCCGTCGTACTGGACAATGGAAAGGCTGGAGAGAAAGGAGAGGAATTTGCCGACAAACCTCGCGCGAGAGGTTTTTGATGCACTGACTGATGTGTTAGGCAGGCGTGCGGCAAGGCGAGCATTGCCATTGGCACTTCTGCCTCCACCCCCAGCAACACCTGGGACTATCGTAGCTGCAGCGACAGTTTCGGTGTCACCATCTGTATCAGCTTCGCCTTCACCTTCACCGCAGCCAATTCAAAATACACCGTCATTCGTCTTGCCTTTGCCCGCGGTGACGGCTCAGCCACCGCCTCCAATTGCTTCCGTATCTCAATCTCAACCGTCCTTTTCCGGTATGTCCATTGTTCTATTTCCTTTTATTAATCTTTTGTTTACGTTGTTTTTCATGAAAATGATGTGAGTTGGTTTCAGTAGATTTTGTAGGAATGTCCTAGGAGAGTTGTTAATTTACAATTGGTAGGTTTTGTGGACCACTAATAAAAACCTATGCGATATTTTTAAAAAATGCATGCGTTATCTAAAAAGTAAATGATGCGATGTTTTAGATTTAACAGAAAGTCTAAACACTGTTATATTAATTATCAACAACTTAGCAAAGCAACAAATGCAATCATTGGCTGACGGAGGGAAAATAAAAAGATAACTTATCTTCCATATATAAATAAATAACGACACGACGCGCCGTTTCAAATAATCAAACATGCTAATATCCGATGGAATAGGAAAGGCAATCCACTTAAAACTTTTTAAATTCTGATTTCTTCACTTCATGTAAATAATAATGTAGTTTGTTTAATAGGAGTAATAAAGTAGAAAAAGCCAAAGGCGGTTGAGTTTATCATTGCCAGAATCAGATTCTTTGAATGATACCCATATCTCATATCTGCTCTGCTTCACCTTTTACTGTTTGTATCTACTCGAAGATATACAAATTTATGCATTAAATAAAGTCTTGGGATTTTTCTGATAAAAAAGCTGATAGTCTGCTATTGCGTTTTCTTCATAAGCTTTCAATGGCCACTTTAAAAAACGGACGACTAGATCGGTATGGGCTTCCGTTGTATTATTATGTTTTGTCCTTTTCCAGTTCAAACCCTTTTTATTTTTATATTCTGCAACATGACCCTATAATGGAGCTAGCAATAGCACCTATTTTGTTTAGAAGTCCAATTGATGCTTGCCTCTCTAGTTTTCATAATTCTGGGGTTGTTAAGATTCAATGGAGCTAGCACCCTTCTTTTGATATATCTATTTAAATCTGGTAAATTTTGTACTAATCCGGGGCCACTTGAGCTTTTGTTTAATCCAACTTTTAGATGATGAATATATGTGGGTGGGGATGTTGATTTGGTAGCATTATTCCCTATAGCGAAGATATCAGGTAGTTAGAGTTGGTGGGTCTATTAATCAAGTTTAAAATAGTAAAACAGTAAGTAAATAATTGCATAGGTGCAGGCTTATATAAAAATTTAAAATAGAAAAACAGAAATTACATAATTGCATCGATGCAGACTTAAATAGAAAATATTTAATGTATGACTAGTTCAGATCCACTTTAACACCTTTCGGGAGTGGTGGGGCTGTAAGCCTATAAATCTGAAAGTTTATTTGTACTTTTCAATTTGCCAACACCTATCACTTTTTTCAATTAGTAAATACTAAATAGTATATAGCAGAAATAAATTTTACCGTGTGTCATATAAAATGTCAAAATATATAATATTGTGTGGGCCTAAAAAAGAAGTTCCGAAAACATAAAAAAGATCATGATTTAGGAAACACGGAAAAAAGCATCTTAATAATGTACACAAATTATCTTTTCAACTGCAAGGCGACAAGGAGAAAAGGGGTAAAACTTGGGTAAAAATTTTAATTAAAAAAAGTGAAAGAGATATGCAGGTGATTTTATCTCCCAACACTTGTCGAAAGGTGATTCTTCCAACGTCACTACTCGTCATTCGTCACAGGGCCGGATAATACTTTTCGCCTTTCCGAGAACTTTATGCTATTTTGATGTTTTAGAGGGCCAAATGGATTAATTCTTACGTTCTGTTGAGAGAAAAATAAAGAGCTAAAAGCTGCTTTGTCTAAACTAAACATTTCATTACTGTAACAAGTAACAAGGGATGCCAAAAAAACATACATAATAGAAGCAACAAGGAGATTGCACAGCACGTTTTGCGCTGTTATGTCTCCTTTACATTTTTAAATGCTTCATGGAAACAAAATACTATATTTAATGTCCATGTTAGCTTGCTACGATGTTTCTGGGACCGAGGAGATCTAATATATAGTCATTTACAACTGGCTGCCTCCTGTTTAATATTGTACAGTTACACTGACAAAGAGGTTATTGTGCAACACAAAATTCCACCCCACATTTAATTGACTTATACAAAGGTGAGCTCTATATCAATTTGTAGAAAACCGATAACAGAAGATTATAATGTAAGTATAAGATCCTTTAGAGATCTGAAAAAAATATAAAGGGGAAGTTATACTAGCATTTCCATTTCAAATATGCGTTATGAATGAATGTTTTTAGCTGAAAACCACAGAAGAAATATATGCCACTACTTTCTTTTGGTTTGTTAATAAACCTATTTCTCACTTCATGAATAACAATTCAACATTTCCAGAAAATTTAATTTATAATTTTAATGGGATAACCACATTAAAAATATATATAAAAAATAAGAAATCTTGTGCATGCAGATGTTGCAGCAGAGGTGTCCATTTCATCAGAGTCAACAGACAATGAGGATGGCAATGAGCCAGCGCCGAAACGCCGTAAATTGAGTCGTCTAAGCTCAAGTGTCGTCCGAAGTGCAACAGTTCTCGCTCGCACATTGTCATCATGTGAGGAGAAACGCGAAAGGCGCCATCGCGAACTGCTCGATCTAGAGGAACGCCGACTCCGGCTCGAGGAGCAACGTGCCGAGCAACACCACCAGGGGTTTCTCAGCTTAGTCTCGGCAGTCAACAACCTCTCCGGTGCCATCCATGCCCTTGTCTCTGATCATCGGAATCCGGAGACTACCGGGTTTAGATCCCCTCAAGTACCTCACCGTTGAGTAGGAGATATGAGCCGTTGAAATACAGATCAACGGTTGAGGTATGCTGTACCAGAGCTGATTTGATCATTTGACTTGTCATCATGGACTTCTCAGTTCTTCTGTCGCCAATTTCTCTATTGCGAAAGGTGTAGTTAGTCACTGTAAATGGGTCCCGCATTTTTTCCTAATTTGTGGTGCATAGTGCACTGCATTTCGCGCCACTGGATTAATGTTGTCTTGAAGAAATTTGGATTGGTGTTCTGGCTCAGCCGCGCAAGGTTTTAGTGTAGATAAAAGGAAATTGGAGGGGCATTTTTCTAATTGTTAATTTGATTTTTGGGGTGATTTTTTGTTTCCCGAAAATGGAACTTGTTGGCCGGTCTGATTAGTGATTAGTGATGCGTTCTCGGATTCCGTGGGGAAATGGTGGGGGTTGGATTTCACGACTAATGAGTGGGATCACACTATCTCGTGACCCTCCACGTGGACCCACTTTCTGACACTAGGTGTCAAAAAGTCGGATTGGACCTCAACATTTTGTGCTGTTGAATGATGATGTGTTGATACCGCTACAACTTCATTCACCGTGTATTGTTTATTTAATAACATCATTTTCTAGTGTGTAATTTGTGCTTCATTTACATTGCATGAGCCATGGCCCATCATCCATTTCCAATTTGGTTAAATAATAGATAATAACAAAAAAAAATGCAACTTAGTAATTGTCTATTGAACATTGCTCCTAAGATTTGTCAGTCTTTTATTAAATAAAAATATAGAATTACGAGTTGAAAAACAGGATCCCTCGAAATTACGGCTGAATAAATTATATAAGAAAAAGATGATTCTCTATAGTAAAACAAAATATTACGGTGTCCGTACTGGACCCACGATAAGATATTACAGGGCCATGATAAGAGTTGCAGCCGGAGAGAAACCGTGCATCTAATCGCTGCGGCCCGTGCATTATCAGCTTTTGCGGGTAAATTTGTACCCCGCACGTGAGTGGGACCTAACTGTCAGCTTCACAACATCTGATACATTACGCCGGCCAATAAAGCGAGAGGAAAAGGGCAACCCTTCCAAGTCTGCAGTCAAACCCAGGAGGGGACCAGTCGAGCAACAGCTTTCTCTTTCCCGGAATGACAAAAGTAACCCCTGTCAGAACAGTTATCTACGGAGATACCCGCGAGGTTTGTACTGTGGGAGGACCGCTCCGTTGTCGCTTTCCTCTGATTTGTCGCTTTCCACCTCAGAAGGGCATTTCCGTCCTTCCGAAAGTTCCTGTATCTGCCCCATTCGTTTCATGCCGGTCTTGTTCTTTCCGACGCGAATTAAGACGCTTACAGCCCCTAGAGTTATTCCCACAATATTATTGGCACGCTGACGTATACTACATTACTACTGCAATTGTCACAGTTTTATTTCGTGCAGGGCCCACTGCGTAATTAAGTCGTAAATAATTTCGGTGTGATTATATCCTTACGTTTTTGTGTCAGGAGCGGGGCTGACAATCTCGGTTGTCATGCGATCAGAACCTGAGTCAAAGTTGTTTGACCATACATTTCCGATTATACCCTCGGTAATTATATAGGCCTGCGCCGCTATCCCACACCGACCACCGACACAGACGGTCCCGGTGCAGGGTTAAATTGGTCCATGAGTTAATAAACCTTTTTTGTCCTTAACAACACAATTATAATTGATGTATCACTGTGGCAAACAGTAATATGCTAATAGTGTATGCTTGCAAGCACAATTGTTTTGTCAGGAGCAGTAGAAAAAGGTTGAGTAGACAGTAAAAAGTGCGTTCAGGTGCAATTACAGTGACTCAAAAGACCTATAGTGACGAAAGTAGTCGGAGAAGTTGCTGGAAAGTAGTTTTACAGTGTCCCGAAAAAATGCAAATAAGTTGTATGGTCCATAATAAAGGTTGCAAGATGTTTGAACATTTTGATTTGCTGTGAGATTGCTTTCTAAACCAGAATTGCTGTTGGGTTTGATTCTTCTCTAGTGTGCACTGAGATCAGCTAACAGAGTAAAGGTTTCCATGGTAAATGACATTTCACGTTAGAAGATTTCAATATAATGGGCAATTCGTGCGTAAGGTCTTATTAAAAAGATTTCCTGCAACCTTTAAATGAATTTAAAAAAAAAAAATCCTACAACCTTTAAGCATTCAATTATAAAGATTTCTTACACTTATTTTGTTTGACGGATTTAACTATTTAATTAAAAACAAACATAGGACGCTAACTCTCATTTAATCAATAAACTTTTTTTTTTTTGAAAAAAGAAAGCCCGTAGGCAATTTTATCAACTAACTAACCATATATAAATAGTGTTTGTAATATTTAAATAACTATTAGTTTATTGATATTATGAATAATGTATAAATATTGTGTTTGTGATATATATTGGTTTGTAGATGAAATAAAAAATGTATAAATTTTGTGTTTTTTATATCTAAATAACCTTGTATTTGTTGATGAAATAAATAGTATGAATTTGATTCCAATAATTATTTAAATAATGTCAATGACAAAACTAGTTATTTAATTAATTCAATTAATGCCTAATTATTTCGATGATTATTTAACAAGAACAATATTTATACACATATACACTAATTTCATCAACAAAACTAATTTATCGATCGTTAGCACTGTTTAAATAACTATTGAAATTAAATTAGGTACTAATTTAATTCATCAACATGCACAAACGTTGTTTGGATATCACGAACACGATGTTTATACACTATTCGTTTAATAAACAGATTAATATTTATTTAAATATCACAAATACAATATTTATACACTATATATTTCATCAGTAAACTAATAGCTATTTAAATATAACAAAGACAATATCTTTCCATCAGTTATTTCACAACAAAACTAAGTCATCAACAATCACAATAAACACAAACTCATCCTATTGATTTTCGGCAAATTATATCATTTTACTACATTTATTTACAAATTACAAAATATATAAATTTAAAAAATATTTATCATAACATTCTTTTGAATAAAATAATACGGCCAAACCCTAATAACGCGGACGTGATCTATGACTGTATTATTCCCATTAACACGGTCTGCGAATGTGTTATTATATAGCAGCCATTAACGGTCGTTAACCGCGTTAATCCATACTTCATATTAAAAAAAAATCTCGGTTCTCGTTAAATTTTCTAATTTTCTTTTGGTTTTTATTAAAAAATCGGTTGCAAAAGTCCGTCTTTAATCACTAGTGTTGACAGTCAAGTATGAGGTACGAATTCAGGTAACCAATTTAATATGTATTTAAATTTCACTTATTATGATTGGTGAGAATCTATGTTGCTAACTCCACTGTGACCATCAAAAATAAAACCCCTAGGAAACGTCAGTTGGAGTCAGTAAACAGCCCCTGGCCCCAAACCCTCCATCTTCCGAGGCATTAGTGCGCCCCGTCTGACAACAGCCCAAAACGCAACAGCAAATGATAGATGTCTCCGGTCAAACAAGATGGTCCAACCCCATTTATCGCATCATTTCCCCAAATCACCATTCTAGCTTTGTAGGATGCTTGTTTCTCCAGTCTCTGTAAACAGGAACACTATACAGTGTCATCTGAACCTTTTCGATAAGTGTAGATTTCAAAAGAACAAAACTGAAACGAGAACAAATTAAAAACGAAACAGTAAATATCACATTTTGCCAAATTTATTGTTGAATTATATGTGCGGCCTTCGACGTGGTCATCCGAAAGTTTTTAATTGTGTCCAAGTGTCCAACATATAAAGCGAGATGATAAACACAAATACGTAATGCTATATGCTAGGCACGGATTGGATTCATATATATTGTGTTTAAATCTTAACTTTAGAATTTTATGTCAACAAATGATGTTGATATTAAAATCTTGCAAAAGTTATATATAACTTTTTTATTTTTTAATATTTTTTTCCGATTTCTAAAGTCTAAGCCTATTATCCCAAGTAAGTTGGGGGTAGGCTAAAAATGACACCCGACCTTGGTCATTTCTTGTATATATGGCTGAGTTTTTACGCTGGCTCGCCAAGTCTATCGCAAGCATGCGGACTTTAACCCTGGACCTCTTAAAAGAGAGCCAAGTGCTCTTACCACCTGAGCTACTAGACCACATGCGATAGGAATTTTTTTTCGATTTCAAGAAATAAATTAAGTTATGTATGGATCATTCAATAACAATTACTTATTTTAAATAAAGAATTCTAAAAATAAAATATGATTTTAAAAAAATTTTAATAAAGAGATCACCACTATGAGACTTGAATCAATCATTTAAAACTTAACCATCGAGATGGTCTATCGTTTGTGCATTGTGTAATACTAGTGTCCAATATACTGGACGGATGGATCCGTCCAATATAATGTAATCGTTTCACGATTCAAATTTCGAATGACCGATCCAAACCATTTAAAATATTTTCATATTGAAAACTTATAAAAAATCATTTTTTACAATCTTTTTAAATTTTTTAGAAAATTCTTGATATAAAAAGGAAAAATTGGATATAATCCCTCAAATCTTCTTCAATTGGAAATAACCCCTCAAATCTTCGGAATTGGATATAACCCCTTAAATCTTACAAACTAGGATATAAACCCTCTTAACTAATTTTAATCATATTTTAATGTATAAAAATTAATTTCTCAAATATATGATCAGATTATCTTGTTCCTACTTTCTAAAGACCTTTCGTCTTCTCCTACTCCATCGTCATAAAACAAAGTAACATTCATGGATTTCAAATTCAACTATCACCTGCATTTAAAATCAAGAGAAACGATAAACAATTATAAACAATATTTATTCATGGACAATCGAGAGAAACAATAAACATTCAGAAATGTCAAGCTGAAATAAAGATATCATTAAATGCATTTGAAATACTGGATGTAAATAGAAAAAGGTCAATTAACAAGCATCGTCCAGTAAGTTCAAGTAAGTAATTTAAAATCAGGTCCTTTCTTTTTATGTTAAAATCAAATTTTGTCATAAAGAAATCCTTACTGACAAACAATTCCGAAATTATATTTTTATAGTGTCTTTAATTGAACCTTGTTAACAATTTTCAAAGCAGCTCATCAAAATTTAACAAAAACATTCACTCATTTGCATTTGAATTGTGCCAGATTGAAAATAAGAGCTGGGGCGTGCAACTATTTGGTATGGTGTGGAGAGATGCTTGCCTTGCTCTCTTTGACCTTAGAGAAGGTATTTAGTTACCAAAGAAGGAGAATTTGGAGAAAGAGTACATATGACAATTTTTAAAGTTGTTCAGAGCAAGAGGGGTAATGGTATAAGGAGAAAGTAGGGAAATAAGCAATGAGCAATGGGCATAAGGGTAATTCAGTCATAAATATTAAAAAGTACTTTTTTAAATTAAAATATGATTAAAATTAGTTAAAAGGATTTATATCCTTAGTTTGGAAGATTTGAGGGGTTATATCCAATTCTGAAGATTTTAGGGTGTTATTTCCAATTGAAGAGGATTTGAGGGGGTTATATCCAATTTTCCATAAAAAAAAATTATGGATCGTGAAATATCAACGATTTTCTAAAATATAAAAAAATAGTAAAAATTTGTTTCTTATGAGTTTTCAATATGGAGAACATATTGAACGGTTTAGAACGATTGTTTGAAATTTGAATCATGAAAACGATCGTATTGAACGGATCTATCTGTCTAATATATTAGACACTAACATTTTTCTATATAATATATCAAATTTCTCTATTAGTTTTTGTTTTTTAAGAACAGCCCGTACCGTGGCCCTTATTTAGAATGTTTAAAATTATTTTTTGATGATCGATGAAAAATTTACAAAGAAATGCCTTGTTATGTTTATATAAAAGCTTTACCACATATTACATTTCTCGTTTTAAATTTATTTTACAATTATAATTGCCCTTATCATCAAATTAAATTATTCTCAAAGATCATATTAAATTAAATTAATTCAGCTTTAATATTTAGTAACACAAAAATATGTCCATGTACAGTGGCGGATCTAGGAATAGTATTTAGGTGGGGCTGAGTTTATAAGAACATTGAACTACTCAAAATACATCAAAAGAAACACTAAAAAATAGATGAACCGTTCAAAATACATCAAAAGAAAAATTGCAATTTGAATTTGTTCATACCAAATAAAGTAGATGACAATGATATGTTGCCCTCTTATGAGTAATATTCCATACAATTTACCCTTCATTAGGAGAAATCTGCACACAATAAATTAGTTGTCAAAGAAAATATTAACTTAAAAAAAAATTTAAAGTAGAAGAGAGTGAAGCATACCACTATATTCTTTTTAGGCACTAGCATACGACGTTTTGCCATCTCTTCAAACCGTTTTATGATTTTCTCATTACTAATGCTCCTAAATATCTCTTTCTCGACATAACAAATCATCAAGTCATTTAACCATTCATCACCCATTTTGTTACGCAAATCTGTCTTTATAATAGACATAGCTGAAAAGACCCTCTCAACTGAAGCTGTTGCCACTGGAAGTATCAATGTCATCTCAATAAGTCGATAAACTAATGGATAAGATCTATCCATTCCAACTTTGACCATAATTTCAGCAACTTGTGGAAGCTCTGTGCATCCAAAAAAATCTTGACTTCTTCGAACACGTCCAACAAAGCCTCTAAGTTGACTTGGCAACAGAGCAATATCACCAATATCAAAATCTTCAGCATAAATTTCAGCAAGTCTTACCAACTTATCCACATCAAAATTAGAGAATGAGTTCCTTGGATTAAAAGAAGCCATGCATACTAATAACTCCGAACTAACTTCACCAAACCGATGGTTCATCTCTGACATAATGGAATCAATAGCAGCAAGAAAAATCTCAACTTGGTAGAAATGCATATTTGTTACCTTTTGCCTTCTACGTGCAGATGTCCCTCTAGCATTTACTTCCTTATCCATTTCTGGCACTTCAATCTCATTCTTATCACAGAATATTTTTACTCTCTTGAATAATGGCTCCCATCCATTGTCTCTCATATCTTGCAAGCTATCTTTAACACCTATGATCAAATGCATTGCTTCAACAATGTCTTGATCCTTTCTTTGCAACGCACGTGACAAAATATCTGTGATGCTCAATAGTTCTATCATTAAATGCATGATGAACACAAAATCAAAACTCTCCATTTTACCAATTAGACCAAAAGCTCCACCATTACATGTTGGTTTAATAGAATCTTTCTTTACTATCTCAAGGACATCTATGATAGCCTCCCACATCACTAGAATCCGAAGCAAAGTTTTAAGATGTGAACCCCATCTAGTATCTCCAGGCCTAGCTAGGCTACTTTCTTGATTTAAACCTCTTCCAGTGAGAATTTCTCCATTCTCAACCTTTTCTAACAACAGATCATGTTGTCTTGCAAGCAAGGCATCCTTTCTTATACAAGATGCACCCACAGTGTTGACTATTAGAGGAACATAGTTAAAGAAATCTGCAATGGCTGGAGTAGAAGTTGAAACAGTGACGACCACTAGTTGCAATTGATGGGCAAAACAATGAACATAGAAAGCATAGGGGTTTTCATCACGAATCAATTTCTGCACGCCATTAAATTCACCTCTCATGTTGGAAGCTCCATCATAACCCTGCCCACGAAGCATAGAGATGCTTAACTTGTGGCTACAAAGCATACTGATCAAAGCTTCTTTCAAAGCAATGGCTGTACATCTCTCAATGTGTTGAATTCCAACAAACCTCTCTAGCACCTTTCCTTCATCATTCACAAACCTACGAAACAAAGTCCACCTTATGTTAGTACATAATAAAAAATTATACAAGTGAAAAATAGAAAGTGCAAAGTATGAACTACTAACCTCAAAATCATTGCCATTTGCTCTTTTATAGATACATCTCGAGACTCATCAATAAGCACAGAAAATTTTCTACCACGAATCTCATCCATAACAACTTCCATCACTTCCTCTGCACATGCTTTTGTAAGGTCCTTCTGTATATGATGTGACAACATCTGACAATTTTTAGAACCGTTATCATATGCATCTTTCACTACCTCAACCTTGTCTTTGTACCAGTCAACAAACTCTCTAAAAGTGCCCTTGTTGAGAGAAGTAGAAGACTCATCATGTCCACGGAAAGCATCACCTTGCATTATCAAAAATCTTGCAACATCCAAAGAAGATGTCAAGCGTATCTCATATCGTTTTTCTTCCTCTTTGCTATATTTATTAACCTTTGTAGCCACACTTGTTCTTTGGTTCATAAAGTCATCACAGCTTAGCCTAGCATTTGCATGAGTCTTGCAACTATTATGACGAGCAAATGCTTCCTTAGCTTTTTTCCAATTAACATAACCTTGTTTTACAAAGACAGAACCGCCAAACTTTTCACTCTTTCCTGGGTTAAAGAAAAGGAAACAATATAAGCAATAAGCTGCATCCTTTGAAATACTATACTCTAGCCAATCAAATTCGTGAAACCAAGTTTGCTGAAATGATCTCCATTCACCACTTTGCCATTTACGTGGAAATGTATGATTAACAGGTTGAGTTAGACCACTCAAAGCATATGCCCTCTTCACTTCATCTCTAATTTCATATGGATAATCTTCAATTGATTTACGGTTTCCTGGATCACCAATGATATCTGATTGCTGAAACTCTAATCTAGGTCTCTTTGGTTGATTTATGCCCCCATCAGTCCCAGGTGTTGGAGTTCCACTAGTATTGCTAGAACTTGAAAAATATGTGAGCAATGTTCTTTTTGACATTTTAATTTCCTGATTAATAAATAATAACAATATGCAATTAGATCTTTAATGAGAGACAAAATGAAATTTTGCTCTTGCTTAACATATTGAATTATGGACTGATGGAATTTTGGTCTCAATTTTATTTGCGAGACAGAAGGAGGCATGGAGCAAAATTTAATTTGAGTAAAAAATTAAACACTTTTTTAATTTGAGTAAAAATTAAAAATCATACTTTCTGTGAGAACAAAACTGAAATTAGTCTGTTCACCTTTTCTTGAAACATGTATAACTTAGATTTTAGCATAAAGTATGTGAGAATTTCAACAAATACTTTGGCAGTTTGGGCGTTTGGCGATGGAGCCATCAGCCATGGAATGGAGGAAAAGTATGTGAGAATTTCAACAAATAATTTCTGCCAATACAAAGTAATGAAGTATGTGAGAAAAAAATATATAGAGGAACTTACAGGCGATGCACGATCTCCCTCTTCCTGGCGATGGAGCAGGTCACCTTCTTCTCTGACTTTTCTCACAATTTTTGCTTAATAGGGAAGGTTATTTTTTTTTTATTTGGAAACTGAATCGATGCTGAAGATATGACTACTTGAGTGGGCTATGGGCCTATGGTGGACTAGTCACTGGTGGGCTATTAATTCTTATTGGGCCATCGTAACTTGGAAGAGATCAAGAGAGGACATGGGAAGCAAGCTGCTGTCGTTGGTCCTGTTCAACTTCCGTTCAACGTCTTCAGCCCCACCTTGAGTACTCTAATGGCAGAAAATAAGTAGCTGGGGCTAAGAGGGGCTCCAGGGTCTCGACGGCGGTAGGTGGGGCTCTAGCCCCACCCGCCCCGGTGGTAGATCCGCCCCTGTCCATGTATCAATTTACATAATATAAACTTGAAGTATTAGTTAAGTTGCACGTATACCAAGCCAATTAAACATTCAAAATTTTCTATAAAAGAAACTTCCTTATATATTATCATAGAAATCATGAAACGATGATGCAAATTTTCATAGTACTAAAGATGCAAACAGTTTTGTAAACAATGGAGAAGTTTAAATTTCATCATGATAGCTAGCAGCCTAACACTTGGAAGAAGTCCCCAAGACCCCAATCACTCACGTAGGTTCATCTGAGGAATGACCCCTACCATATCTATTCCTCTCTCTAGAGTCTAGTCTCTACTTCTCTTTTATTAACACTCTCTTTCAATGGAACTCACTGTCAAGTCCCATGTGACAAACCAAATCAAAGATCCCCACACCGTGCAGCTGCGCTTCTGCCACTCTATCTCGCTATCAGCCTATCACTATTTTCTTTTTCAGAAAATAGAAATTTCGTGCTTTCTGTTTTATTTGCCAGCGAGTTCGTAGGCAAAACTTCGTGGTTTCTCAGAAGGAATGAAAATATGAAATAGGATTGCAACTTATCTAATTTTAACTTTTTAGTTTAGTAATTAGTCGACTCAGTCTATATTAAACTCTGCTTGTACTATTTAGTATAACTCGGTTCAAAGTCTGAGTATAAGGAGAAAAGTTGTGATAGGCTGAGCGAGCCAATGTAAAAAAAAATTCAACTATCTATGTGGAAATGAAACTCAATTATTTTTGTCGTTGTTTTTGTTGTAGCAGTAGTTTAGTAATTAGTCAATTCATGTTATGCTGGAGATGTGTCAGAGAATTAAGTGTAGATTGATTTAGACTTGAATTAAGCTCGAACGCTAAAAATGAATAAAGTACAAGCTAGTAGTTTGAAAATTACTAAATCAAATATGTTAACTCTTTAACCAATATAATGCCCGGAAATTTTGTACGAAATTTGGTGAGCCGCTGTATAATAACGCAGAGCAGACATGAACACAAATGTGGAACTGCAACACAATGCCACATGACACGGTAATGTTTTTTTTTTTAAAAAAAAAAAGTCACGGATGCAAGAATAAATGCCACTAAACAATATCGAGAAAAATATATTGCAAAGGATGGTTCCATTTCTATAATTTTTTTATGCCACAAAATACCAGAAATTTTCGCTTTTTTATTATTTATATTTAAAATTTAAAATCTAAATCTTATTCAATTTTGTAGTGGTCTGGATCGAACCTTTAAATGCTAATTTTTAAATTTTGGTACACGTGTCACATAACAGTTCTTTCTTCAAATCTTTTATTTTATTAGAAAGTTGGGAGCGGCTGCCGTTGGAAATTGATTAGTGTGATCGCACTAATTACCATCCGCGTCGTGGCGCTGCACAGCGCCTCAGCGAAGATCTATCATTCAACGTATTTTCACCGTATCTAAATGTTCAGTTTAATAAATATAAACATTATGTTATTTAAGTATAAATGTTCAGTTAGTTGCAACAAAAAATTATAAATGTTATGATAAAATTTTTTTATTTTATTAAGTATAAATGTTTAGTTTAATAAGTACGAATGTACAGTTGGGTAAGTACAAATGTTCTATTAATTGAGTATAAGTGTTCAGTTAGTTGCAACAGAAAATATAAATATTATGAGCAAACATGTTTATTTTATTAAGTATAAATATTTAGTTTAGTAAGTATGAATGTTCAGTTTAATAAGTACAAATGTTCAGTTATTTAAATATAAATATTTAGTTAGCTGCAACATGAAATATAACTGTTATAAAAAATCAAACGAATGGGTCACGAACGGGACAAAAAATACATGAAAAAATTAGAAGGGGTTATGAACCGATTCGGTTCAAATTAATTTATTTCCGACTCTACCCCTGACTCCTAGCGCACCTCTTGACTCTCACGCGACTCTGACTCAGTCGTAACTCTGACGCATTTAACTAATACTTCTTATTATTAAACTGAATATTTGTAATATACAATAACGATGACAGCGATAGTTTATTTAGCGATGACATTTATAATAGCATGCTGCCGTTCTTTCTTCAAATCTGCATTTAAAGATTTGAGCCCAACTCGGTATTTTGTGGAGCATCTTGATGACAACCCAAGAAGTAACCGGCCCAACCACAGAGTATATATGGACGATATTTTGTGGTGTACCTGTATGCTGTATCCCAGAAGCGTCTTCCGGGTTGCACCGACTACCGAGTGCGTAGTACATTAGTCCTTATCGTACATGTACCAGATATTCAGATCTATCCGACTTTGATTTAGATATATATAAGGGAAATTCTTCCATGATTAGAATTTCTGAATCAAACTTTAATATCAACCGCTCATTTAAAAAAAGATTAAATTAATTCGTTAGCATTTATAAACAGTTGCGATCAAAGTTCGATTCAGAAATTGATTTTTAAAACAGAATTTCCCTATTATATAATAATAGATTGAGTAACATGGTAAACTTGTTATACTTTCTCTCTCTGCGTCCTATATATCAGATCGAAATAATTTATATTATAAAAAAATTATGTTGCCTTAATTGCCGTAAATGTATGAAATAAATGCATTCATGATTCATGAACTTATTTAACAAAAATTATTTATTGTATTACTTGCAATCAAAGATATTGATAATGTGTTGACAATCAAATTATATTTTATAGCGGCATTGATAAAATAAATACGTCGTACTAAAAATATGTGTTTTTTTTTCTGATTAAAAAAAACATGGTCGCAATGGAGGTGCGGGGAATCGAACCCCGTGCCTCTCGCATGCGAAGCGAGCGCTCTACCATATGAGCTACACCCCCGATATTGATTTCAGAAGCTATAGAATGTAATTAATACAAATTAAGGTAATCAATGTATTCTTATGGAATCTCGAATGATTTACCCAGCCTTTCGTTTAGTTTAGAACTGAAAATTCATTTTTTAAGTGCACACGAGGCGGCACAAAAGATTCAGTCGAACTTTCCCTCCTCTCTTACAAACTCCTCCATCTCTCTCCTTCGTGCCTCTTCTAGTCTTATTGCCCCTGAATTTCGATTTCTATCAACAGGTATCATTTCTTTCGAATCCAAGAAACATTCGGGTTTGATCTCATCTCTCTAGTCGTGCTTTCGTTTCCATCTCTCTCTCTCTCTCTCTCTTTGGAAGACTGCGTGGTAGGGTTTTAGCACGATTCGTAATTTGCATTTTTGAGATTTCATTTCTTGATCTGAACCTCTGTACGGACCTATTCAGGTATGGAGATTTCGGAGATTTCACCCGAAGTTGATGATTACATAAAGGAGTCGATTGAGATCTCGCTTGGCCTACCGATCTCAGAGAAGAATATGCAGTTGAAGATTGTGGCACTGGAAGACACACGCCATCGCCTCCAGAGCCAGATCTTCGAACTTGAAGATCGTCTTATCCTGGCCAAGGTCTGATCTAAGTTCTAGAAACCTTCTCTGATCCTTCCTCTCATCTTGATTTTTACCTCTTATTTTAGAGATCCAAGATCAGGGCATAAATTAATTTCCATTTGTGTGCACTAATTCATACTATGAAAAATTTAGCGCTCTTTGAACTGCATTCTATATAATTAATGTATACAAACCTTTGGAGTGTGAATACGTGGCACAGACAAGGCAGAAATAGTTTAGTATGAGACAGCATGGTATAAGATAAGGATATAGAGCTCTGACAGTACTTCTAAGAGGTGTCCAGCATATATTTCTTGTTTAGGATTGTATTCCGACTGGAATTCTGTTATTTCTAAATTGTTTTTTTCTCTCAAATTTTCACCAAAGTAGGTTATTTAACCTTCAATTAAGAATTGCATAGAGTTTAGTTGTACATTATGGAAAAAATATGAGAACAAAAGCTCTCAAAGCTGCATCTTATTTACCCCAACCAATATTAAATTTGTATTGGCCATTATGTACTGGTGCCCCACCGGTTAAATATCAAAATATACTGTAGTTTATAGGACAAACTACATTCCTCACTGTCTTTCATAGGCAGAGGCTAACTTGAATGCACAAGGATTGAGGAGGTCTATTGAGGACAAAGAAAAGATTCTGTCTGAGTATGCTCAGTTGCAAGAGCACCATTCCAAGCTGGAAGAAGGCTTCAAAAGGACTGTGGAGGCCTGTGATGAATTGGAGAGGGATAATGAGGAGCTTTATGCCAAGCTAATTGACAGCTCCAAGGTAAGGGTAAGTGACATCCTATCATTTTGGTGGTACCAATGTTTTTTTTTTTAGTTTATTATTATTATGACTGTTTTCTGTTGGTTATATATTATTGCATGCCTTTTTATGTCTAGTATGTACACATTCTGTTTTTAGATTATGCAACATAGACCTTGCATTTTGTTTATGCTATTTTCAGTTTTATATTATGGTCACTACCTTGTGTATCTTTGACTTTATTTTTTTATTTTCTTTTTGGGAAATTAATCTTCACGTGGTTGATATCACCAGTTTACAATGAAAGAAAGGAAAAAGAAAATCTGGTTAAAGCATTGATATAATTTGGAACTGGGAAAAATGCAAAAAGACATCAACAAGTTTTGGCCCTGTCCCAGCTATAAACTTTTTTCACTTGAAGCATTTGCTACGCATGCCTTATCTTAGCTACTTTTGGAAGGAAATATTTAAGCATACCAAATTATTCAATTCCTCAACATTATATAATAAAAGAAAATACTACTTTTAATTGGTATCTGTATATGCCATTGTTAATTGCTGTGGGATTTATGGCTCTAATTCATTGTAGGTGGATTTGATGGCTCAGGTTGAGTCACTGAAAGTGGAGAAGGAGCAGCTTCTGGTCAATCTCAACAAAGCTGAGGAAGAAGTAACTGATACACTAGAAGCTTTATTAATTTAGAAAAGTGGCACCTGCATTTTATGAATCGCAAACTATGGCTCTTATTCAGCCAAAAAATTCACATCTGAATATAAGCATAGTGAATCTGATGAGAACTTTTGCCAAGCAAGCCATTTGTTAATGGACCAAAGCCCCTCAGCACTTTGACTCACACCAGGGAACAGAACCTTAAAAGACTGAAGACTAAAGTTGACTGACGCAAGTAGTGAACTAAAACCTAAATTGAGCCAACCAATGTGACCCAACTTAACACTGAAATTAATGGTTCGGGACCTCTTTGCCATTTTCTGGAAACTTTGCAAGTCCTAGGCTCAGGAGACTTTTTAGTTCAACTGAAAATATTGCATAGAATAAATGATGCTGGTGCCCTTTTGTAGTTTATATCAGCCTTCATATATATATTGACAGCATACTGTTTATTTAATTCAAGGTTGTGTTGCTATCCAAAGAAAACAAAATTCTTGAAAGGGAGAAAAAGGTGTTTGCAGAGCATTTCAAGAGGCGCCAATTGGGACATGACCCTAAACTTCCAGCTAGTTCTGCTGCCAAGGTGAGTACTGAGAAGATGATAAACCTTTCCTTTTTTTTTTGGGAAACCATGCCACTAAGTCATGTTATTTGACGACTCCCAATTTTCATTTTGTTTATTTATAAGGACACATAGTGCTGATAACATGCTGATTTTGACTCACTAAAGTGAAAAACTTGAGAAGAAAAAATTAAGTACTGTCAAAGGAGCTGAGCCAGTATGGCAGCACATAATAGTAATATTGAGGGACATGGTAGGTATGATTAACTAGGGTTCTCTCTTTTGGAAATGTCACCCATTATAGCTTTACTCTTGAGGATATGCCATTTTGAGATTTTGTAATGAAGATTTGATTAAATTAGTACCAATCTATTTATTTATTTTGCAATGCATTAACTTGTAAACTAATACAGATAAAAGGGAAGTCAGGCATAAGAAAGAGCACAGCTGCTGGTCGGCTAATTGATTCAGACAAGGAAGATGCAAGAGACCCTCTGACACCTATCAATTTTAACTCTCCTGAACTTGATGCTTTCCACCCCAGTGTTTAGAGGGCTTTTCACAATCTCTGCTTTCATAAAAAGAAAGTAGCAACCATTTTTTGATAGGTTTGAATATACATATCTGCAGTTGTTATGTTCCTGACACTTGTCAATGCTATGCTATCTGTATGTATGTTGTTAATACTAGCAAAAATCGTCAGAAGCAAATAGGAACTAGTAATTTGATTCCACGTCTGTAGAAATTTAGAGAGTGCAATACCTTCTGTAGCAAAAAGCACTGAAGTATTCTATAGATATAGTTTTACAATTCATGCTTGTATCCCGTGTTGAGCTGTGTGCACCTAGCATACTATTTGAGAAAATTATTACAGAAACTTTCCTCGGACTGAGGCAGAGATAAGAACAGTAGTTTTAAAGGCAACCAAAAAGGAGTTGAATAAAATATATTGAATGATTTGAGGAAGAACTAGGAAAATGGTAATAAGTTAGAGGCGTTAGTGGTTATTATAAGAAATGAATCTTTATTACAACTTCACATCATCTGAGCAAAATTATATGATATTTGCATACAAATCAGAAGTGTTTTTTCTTACGCAATTCTTCTTTAATTAAAGGAAGATATAGACCACAGACAATTTCCCCTAAAAGAGGGTACCGATTGTGTTTTCTGTGAATACAATGGTGTGCTCGAGTTAAATCATTGTTGTATGCTGAAAGCAACTGAGTTTTTTTTTTTTTTTTTTCTTTTCTTAGCTGCAAAGATTTTGATACCTTAGTACTTCTTTAATTTTGGTTACTAGATAGAGATACAGTGTTCCGAGACGAGGCTTCTCGGATTTCGTTTTGATAAATGAAAAGGGTAATATAAACTACTATTTTTAAAAAAATAATAATAATAAAATTAAAAGTGCTGAGTGCAACTGAAGGATTACAATGTAATTTAGCAAGTGCAAATTGATGGACGGCGTCGTTTATTCTGATGTAATGAGACAAGTTATCTGTTTCAGTCGGATTGTTTATTCTTCTTTTGTTAGAGAAAAGGGTAAATAAGACGTGGCATTAAATATGTATATAGTATACATTTGGGATTTTTCCTTCTTTTCAATCCAGGGGGAAGGTTTGTATTTATTGAGACGAAGGGTTTAGTTTCGATTTTGTTTGAATATGGACTATGTTTTTTGTTCGCTTTCTATTTGAATGAAATCGTGACAAACACTTACCTTTATTTCTCAAGTGTAGAGGTAATCGCGGCAAATTGTTCAAGATTTTAAGGTTAGGAGAGATTTACAGAATGCTTAATACTGCCAAAGGGACTAAGAGGTGCTCATCACTTCTAAGAAAACTACCAAAGATAACCTGAAACATGTGCAATGCAGACATATAGCAAAGTTGTACAAGCACACATGATAATGAAACTCGGTCTTCAGCTTATTTGACACGGTGAACACAATAAATTTGAGCCTTAAGTTTTGAATAATGAGAAGTTCAAAATGGGGAAAAAAAATGCATCCAATGTAACACTGTACATATGGAGCCGCCTGACATTCAAATGGTGGCTCGGGTTGTGAACTTAAAAAATATGAATTTTTGTACAATTCTTTCCTTGGACCATCATATACATGACTCAAACACATGAATTATTTTATATACCAATTTTTCATGAAATTAAGCTGCAGCTGATTGCTTATTGTCCAGATCCTCTATGTGAAGAGCTCGCAGCAGCTTTGGCCATGATTCGGGAATTCCACCGGGCAGATCGAATTCTAGAAGTTTCCCTCTAGCTCGATAAAAATCCTCCACTGGTTTACACTGGTAATAAGCAAACATTGAGAGGAACTTAAGAAAGGATTACTAATGAATTAGATGTCCCCGCATAAGACCCTTTTGTGTTAACCACAATGTACTAAGAAAAATGGCCTGTCACCTCAAATGCGCAAGAGTTAATTTCTCTGCCATTACTATCTTAAATTAACCAAATTGGTCCGAGGAATCTATAATTTTGTTTGCTTGTTATTCGTAACAGGACGAATAACTCTTTTGTGTTAATCCCATTGTCAAATGATTCGTGGTAAATGGTAAAGCAAAAGCAGCAGAAATAACTCAGTATTTTCAGATGCAAAATTGAACCTGGATCACCCCGATCACTGACAGGATCCATCAGATGCAAGTTATACAAGAGGATTCTTGTTTTCCTAGTCCATGGTAAATTAATATCTAAAGTTCTGAATTACTATACTCTGCATTTCTCCTGAACAGAACATACTCTGACAAACATGAAACACGTATAAACAATATACCGGTGAAACCAATGCATACCTGATCATGGTACACACGAAGTCGCTCCTTGACGACCTCCTCAGTGTCGTCAGAGCGAGTGATGAGCTTGGAGGCACACTGTGGTGGGGGCAGGAGAGGGGGCATGCATATTCCAGGCCGGCCATCCTCCCCCTTGAAGTCTATCGCAGCGATATTGAAATTCCCCCCACACTGCTGGCAGATGCGTCTCCCCAGGCATTTAGCCAGCAGTGCATCTTCCCTCAGTTTAAGATTTATCACCATATCAATGTCTGTCACGCCTTCTAGTATTTCCTGATTACGAAGACGTAGATAACCAGCATTGCACTTTAGTAAAAATTAATTAGTTTGCAAATTAAAATGAGATCAAGAATTAAGTTATAGTGCATATTAGATCCATATTAGTGGGCAACTTATTTCAAAGAACCCTTCTAGTCTCTTTATTTATTTTTATATATAATGAATTATTCACAATTTAATGTGTTCATACTTCATATTCAAGACTTTGCCACAATGAAAAACAGGGAAAATCACAAGAAAAAATTGTTTCGACCAGTCTGAATTTTTAGACAATGATAAATAATATATAAAATTTGGTGCCATCCTGTAAACAAACTAGATTAGCAACTTTTTTTTTCTGTGTCTTAACAGGGATCTTTCAGAAAACAAAAGCAGCACAGGTACTTACAAGCAGTTAGGGAAAGCTCACCGCTTGTCTAATAGTTCGAGGAAAACCATCGAGAATAAATCCTGTTTCGCCCTTGGTTTGCCCCTCCTCAAGCCGTTTTGACAACAAATCTATTATTACCTCATCTGGCACCAATTGCCCTTTATTTACAATTTCTGCTAACTAAAACATAGTGTACCATATGTTAGAATCAAATCCAACTTCAATATACCAAGAGTGAATAAAAAAAAAAAAGTTAACAGTGGAAAGCCTGACACTTTTCCCCAAAAATCAATACTCATTGAATATCTACTTGCCAATTTGTTTTTACACCTTCTCTAATATAAAGAATCATTACCAATAACAATTCAGCAAACACATATAAATCTTGCAAAAGCTGTAGTAATTACTTGTATTTTTAGTACCGTGTTATCTTCCACAAAACAGCAAGCAGTCAAGCACCAACAACAATGGCGCTAAATTGCACATAAGCTTTGTCACGCAAACGACGCAAAGTAACAAAGTGAATATTATACCAACTTCCAGGGTGCAAAACATAAAATTCCCACGAAATTTATAAAAAGAACAAACAGCTAAGAAAAAAAAAAAAGGACCTTTTTAGAGAGGGGACCGGAGGAGGCGAGCTCGTCTCGAACGAGATCGCCGGTGGCAATATGGGGTACGCCTATCAAATTCGAGAGCCGACTAGCGTACGTCCCTTTGCCTACGCCAGGACACCCCAAGAACACCCACTGCACGCTACGCGTCCCCAGTGCGTCCCTACCAACCGGCGGCGTCATCCTCGTGCACGGACTTTTGTTCGGGTTCGGGTTTGCAGTCGATGCGATGCGGATTGACGCCGGATCCGAGACCAAATCCGATAGTCGCCGGATTGTAAGCGGTGAATAGTATGCGGATCGAATGACCCGGTTCAGCGCCGCCATCTTTGTCGTTATGTCGTTGGTTCTCTTCGGGCTCTTTGAATCTCTTTTTTGTGTTTGTTTAATTGTTTCTGCTCCAAATTTGAGAGATGGAGGGAAACGAAGGAGAAAGTTGGGGATTTTAGAGGGGCGAGTTTCTTTTATTTCGGTTACTCGCGTTTGTATTTGGAAAAATGCTGCTGGGTCTTCACTTTATTTAACAATAAAGGAGCTCGGGATGCACGGGATTCACGTGACAGGGACAGGTTCTACTCTGGAATCATTCCAGTAGAATTTTACAATTACCAATCAAGAAGGTAAATTAATACGCAGATATAATGTTATTTGAATCGCAAAAATATAAATAATTTAAAATTATGGTGATTCTTAAGAGCGTATATAATGCTAATTTTTTTTAAATACTTTTTATTTAATGAATTGGTAAAATGTTATTTTTCTTATTTGATTTAGTAAAATATTAATTGAAATAACAGAATGGTGGAATGTATAACAAAAACACTAAGGGTGCGTTTGGATCGTTTGAAGAAATAAAAAGAAGAAAGAAGAAGAAGAAAAAAAATTATAAACAATCCAAACTCTTCACAAAGTTACACACTTTCCAATACTTTTTTCCACTTCTTCCCTTCTTCCCTTCTTTCCATACCTATCCAAACGGAGCCTAAGGAAAGAAACCATATCCCTTAAATAGAACTATACTATTTAATGCTTTTATTGTTTAGCTAGGTATTATCTACGTCCATTTTTTTTTTTAGATTTGAGTGTATTCTCTGTGTTGAACAATGTTGTTAGAATTTTACTATTATGAAGCAAAACAGCAAAATGAGAAGTCAGAACGATTTTTCTACGCTTTTTATTTAGGGTGCTAATAGTTAGGGTATGTATCAAGCTCGAAGAATTATCCCTAATTTGAATTTAATTTATTTGCAATTTTTTTAAATCGAATTAATATAATCAAATTAAAATTTTTGAACTTATAAAGCTAGCTTAGTTTGATTTGTTAAAAATTCAAACTAACTTATTTGACTTGAGCTGGCTATATATAGAGTTGAACCAAATATAGAATTGAGCTAACTCCATCTCGTGTCTCACATCTTTGATTTTTTGGAGCAACCGTTGAAGTAATATTTTTTTGACACGTGTTAGAATTTGTCCAAGTTGTCGGAAGCTCGGACTTTTCATAATCTCCCAAAAAGATGGCTTCGTTGTGTTATAAATTAAAATCATTGATTGTTACCCCATCATTCATGCCTAGCTACGTATGACTTGTATTTACGCGTCCATGTCAGCTATGACCATCTCATTCCCTTCCCGGGGTCATTAAACGTACACGCTTCATGTCATGTAAGATAACACGTTTAACTTAAAATAAAAAATAAAAAATAATAATAAAACAAGAAAAGAGAACACGTTTAAGAGACGGTCTCACATGTCATATGTGCATGTTTAGTTATAGGCTTGAATGTTGTGTCAATATTCTGACATCCTTGAAAACATGGGTGTTTTGTATTTCTGGGGGTTAATAGCTTCTAAGTTAAATCATTTATTAGATTTTCAGTCAAATGATACATTGTTGGATGTATTGGCATACACTTAGAAAATCTGAATGACGTTTATAACAAAATTAAATTGCTGCTTGATCTTAATAATATGTTTCCAGATAATGCAATTACCGAATGCATTATGTATGTAGGTGGAAGACATAAAAGCGCTTTTCCTTTTGGTGTTTCTTATACCTTGGAAAAACAAGTAATATTTATTTAAAAAATAATACTTGTCCGGCTGATTTATGTTGGAATTGTGTGCTTTATAAAGTAACATATTACTTTATAAGACTATCAATTAGTCGGTCCTTAAATTATCCTTTTTCCTCAATATCTTGTAAAAAGTAATTAAAACCTACTAAAGTTTGGTTTTGAGTGACGCAAAGTTTGGATCAAAGATCGGATGGTTGATAACGATTCTGAGACGCCATTCGCTGACGTCACCTTCTTTAATAACCGTGCCTATGAACATTGCCCTTTCTGAATTTCCGTGCGAATTATCTGGTCCTTTGATTTGGAATTGTGCGGTTAGATTTGGAGATCTGTGGTTGTTGGATAGAGAATGCTGGACTTGGTGTATTGATTTAAATGCTGAACGGTGCTATCAATCAGTCTTCCCGTGTTTATTACATTTGTTGGTCCACGACATTTAATTTTGTTCTCTATTGCATCCGACTTGATCTTCCCAAACAGTCGTATTTTTTACTTTCCGGTCCCGAGCGGCAGATAAGCGAGGGGTCGATTTTCTTAATTTTTCGAGCTTTCAGACATCCGTAGCAACAATCGATCAAGGAGGTGTGTTCTCCTCGCTGTGTGGCCTTCATCATCAGGTTGTATCCATTGTGCGATGCCCGTCGACGAAGAGGACGAGACAGAAGGTGGTCTATAGGCTGGCGATCTGAAACCGTCACCAATTTCGTTGGTGGTTCTTGAAAAGTAGTGTTTTCTATCGTTAATATTTATTTAATGAACAATTTTTAATTCACATATAAAATTTGATTACATTTCCTACTAAAATTTTTCTGTTGAAGTTGATGGAAATTGGAAAGCAATTTGAGGGTTTATTTATCTCTATTTATATTCCAGAATTTTGATTGACATGTTTGCTTTCGATAATTTTATTTTCCCTACTAGAACACATTAAGGTGGTCAAAGGAGGCAAAACATGTTTGAAACATGGCATTCATTTTGTTAACACATGTCAAGGCCCTTGACCATGATTTCTCTGCTTCCATTACAACAACTATTAAGGCTCATAATTATAGGTCTGATTGGCGGCACGGTGAATTGATGATGAGGAAGAAGCCTGTTAGGGAAAAAGGTGCGGCAATTATGTGTAAGTTTCTATTTTATTTAAATTTCTCCTTATTTCTTTTGGATCTATTTTAATCCGTCAGGAAAATAAAATAGTTGTGATTCGTATTTGTAGGATCTAGGTTGGTAATTAGAATCCTGGTACCAAGGTGTGTCAACTATAGCCCTGCTACTGGCATAGTCCCTAATGTAACAGGAACTTTGCGCCAGCGTTTGTTCCCCTCGCTGGATTTCTTGTCAAGTTTATTGTTTTGTAAAACTCAAAAGGTCGGACCAATCATGATTGTGCTCGATAAAATTAGACCAGTCAAAGGAACATTTACCTAATAGTTAATTTAAATATGAAAACAAATGCCAACTCAGTAAATGCACAAGCAATTAATCAGTGCCTGATTATGCACTAAACTTTGTGCACATTATAATGTATCACAGATAGTTTTAAGTTAATTATGAACAAAATGACAACTCAGTAAATGCACGGTCAATATATTAGTGCCTAATTGTGCGACTAAACTTTGTACATATTATAGTACATTAGAGATAGTAGCACATACAAGCAACGAAAATAACTAAACTAACAAATTTGTTCTAAATCAGTCACCCATTTTTTTCAGATTTGGCAGTCATGCCATTTCGGCAGCTCTGTCGTTTGCGAGCCTCTCTCAGAGTGATATCGGTGTCTACATGTCGGCTTTTGATGTGAATAACGACGGGTCTTCTGGACAATCTTTCAACGAGTCATTGTTGTATGGATTACATCTTGTTAGTTATGGCAGCCATTGGTTGCGTCGAATGCATGAAACCGAGATCTATGATGCGTCTGATAGCTGTTCTTACTCTGCTCGCGTGCTTCCATCTGATCCAACAACTAATATATTCTCTATATTCTGCTGGTATGTTTGGAATAAAATGTTAGAGACATGTCCTAGAAGCCAATTATTTTTTGCTATTTTTATAGTTTATGTTATTGATGATATTTGATCATTTGTTTCTGAATTTTATTATTGACAGTTCTTTTAGATTGAGGATCTGAATTGTGGATCATTGTGTTTCATTTATGATTAAATGACAATAATAAATCAAAATTGTTCATGGTCTTGATAATTAACAAGAAACATTAATTATCAGATAAGTCTAGTATGAAAGTTAAATGATAATTAAGTTCTACAAATCATAAGTCAGGAGTTACTAACTTAATTGCATATGTATATTTTATTGGAACATAATACATGACATGATCAAATTAAATAAATATACGGATTGTGTTGTCATTATTTATTTCATACGTGTTTGATTTTGAGTTTGAGATGGTTCTGTTTCTCCATATGAGGATATGTTCTATAAATATCGTCTGACGTTGTTTCCTGATAAGGGCTGCTATAAGGACTTTTATTTATACTCTCTTGAATTGTACGGGGAAAAACTGGTCATCAAGACAACTGTATGTCTCTTATTAGTTCACCTAATGAGTGATGATATCTGCTGGGCCCCTTGATGGAGATGGATTGCTTGTCAACTTATACAATCATCTCTAGATCAAGAAACATGTAATCTGCAAGAATGACATATTCATATCTTAGATTATACAAGGATATTATATGACATAAGAATCAAAACAATAAGATACTTTTTCTTATGCAGGATTGAAGTACTGTATTGGTACAATATTTAATTTATGCGAATTGAGAATCATAACGTGTTGCTAGATACCACTTATGATCAATGGAAATAAATAGTGATTTATTTTCCATAGCCAACATAGCATAAATCCTCAAAGAGTCACACAAATAGAACTTTAACCATACGTGCATTATTTGTTTATTTGAAGTAGCGAGTACTGCGAATATATAATAAGTTGATTAATTAATTATATATCGTTACGAATCGTTATAATTAATTTAATTCAAGTGGATCATATAGAAATAATATATTGCATATGCTAATTCCAAATTAATTATTAACATGTTAATAATTAAGTTCGTTAAACGTATATTTATTATATTGAACTGATCGGTCTTTTGTTTAATCAGTTAATTAAAAGCCCGATTCGAGACTAATTAATGGAGTGGATTAATGGGCTATTATATCATGTGGATTAGCCCACATGATCCCATGAAAATTTCGGCCATGAGGGAGTATTTTTGTCCAAACAAAAATTGAAAGAGAGCTTGGCAATATATATAATAATATTGTTTATGGAAACAATTGACACAAACCCTACTTTCTTCTCCTCTTCCTCCTTGGCCGACGGCTACACAAAAGAGAAGAAAAAGTTCTCCTCTTGTGTAGACGCTTCTCTCCCTCTCTCTAGCTCATGTGTTGAGTGTTTCCTTCCTCCAATTAATCGTTAATCGAGCGAAGGAAAAAAACAGAGAATTAGCTATCGTCTCGGACAAGTTCGCACTTCTCTTGTGACTTTGTGACACCGTTTAAGCCACGTCGGATGCTGACTAATCATCTCAGCCATGCCATTCAGTCAAAGAAGCAGTCAATAAAATTAATTAGTTGGTTAAAAGTTATCTTTTGTTTTAATTAGTCAAAAAAAGAGTTAACATTTTATTTTGTGCTATCTTTTGTGGTTTTATAGAACTTTATTTAATGTGTTTTGGTATTAGAATGAATCCAGAAACGATTAAAATTCTCAAACGATGCCCATAATTGCATTATTTGCACTTTATATGAGTAATTACCGTGTATAATCCAATCTTTTTGAATAAATAGCATATGAATCATATTATTGACAATATAAAGAGTTTAAACATAATTATTGTTATAAAATGACTTAGAATAAATCCAGAAACGATTGAAATGCTCAAACCACACTTAAATTGTATCATTTGTACTTTATATACGTAATTACCATGTATGATCCAATCATTTTAAATAAATAACATATGTATCATATTCTAGACAGTATAAAGAGTTTAAATGTAGATTGTGTTCAAATGACGAATGAATCCAGAAACAATTTAAATGCTCAAACATGCTCACAATTGTATTATTTGCACTTTATATGCGTAATTTCCATGAATTCAATCTTTTGGAATAAATAGCATATGAATCATATTCCACACAGTATAAAGAGTTTAAATGTGCAAAAAACTTACATTATTTAAAATTTATATGCGTAATTACCACATATAATCTAATATTTTTGAATAAATAACATATGAATCATATTCTAGACAATATAAAGAGTTTAAATGTAGATTATCATAATTAAATAACTTAGAATGAATCCAGATACGATTGATGCTCAGAATTGCATTATTTTCACTATATATATATATATAATTACCATGTATAATCCAATCTTTTTGAATAAATGACACATGTATCATATTATAGACAGTATAAAGAGTATAAATGTAAATTATTTTTGATCAAAGGACTTAGAATGAATCCAGAAACGATAAAAATGATCAAACAAATCTCATAATTGAATTATTTACAATTTCTATGTGTAATTACCATGTGTAATCCAATTTTTTGGAATAAATATAACATATGAATCATATTCTAGACAATATAAAGAGTTTGAATGTAAATTATTGTGATCAAATGACTTAGAATGAATCCAGATACGATTGAAATGCTCAAACGATGCTCATAATTGCAATATTTGTCCATTATATGCGTAATTACCATGTATAATCCAATCTTTTTTTTAATAAATAACATTTGAATCAGATTCTAGACAGTAGAGAGAGTTTAATGTATGTATATTAATATGATCAAATGACTTAGAATGAATCCAGATACGATTTAAATTCTCAAACAATGCGCAGAATTGCATTATTTGACCTTCATATGCGTGATTACCATGTATAATCCAATCTTTTTGAATAAATAACATATGAATCATATTTTTGAAAGTATAAAGAATTTAAATGTAGATTATTGTGATCAAATGACTTAGAATAAAGAGTCTAATTGTATATTATTGTGATCATATGATTAAGAATGAATCCATAAACGATTGAAATTCTCAAACAATGCTCAGAATTTCATTATTTGCACTTTACATGCGTAATTACCAAGTACAATCCAATCTTTTTGAATAAACAACATATGAATCAAATTATAGACAGTATAAAGAGTATAAATATAGATTATTGTAATCAAATGACTTAGAATGAAAGCAGATACGATTGAAATGCTCAATAGATTCTCAAAATTGCATTATTTGTCTTTTATATGCGTAATTACCATGTATAATCCAATATTTTTGAATAAATAACAAATGAATCATATTCTACACAGTATAAAGAGTTTAAATGTATATTATTGTGATCAAATGACTTAGAATGAATCCAGATATGATTGAAATGCACAAACGATGTTCAGAATTGCATGATTTGTCATTTATATGCATAATTACCATGTATAATCCAAACTTTTTGAATGAATAACATATGAATCATTTTCTGCATAGTATAAAGAGATTAAATGCAGATTATTGTGATAAAATGACTTAGAATGAATCCATAATCAATTGAAATGCACAAATGATGTCTAGAATTGCATTATTTGTCCTTTATATGCGTAATTACAATGTATAATCCAATCTTTTTAAATAAAAATACGAATGAAATTCTAGACAGTAGAAAGAGTTTAAATGTATATTAGTATGGTCAAATGACTTAGAATGAATCCAGATACGATTGAAATGCTCAAACGATGCTCAGAATTGCATTATTTGTCCTTTATATGCTTAATTATCATGTATAATCCAATCTTTTTGAATAAATAACTTATAAAATCAAATTATAGACAGTATAAACAGTTTAAATGAAGATTATTTTGATCAAATAAATTAGAATGAATCCAGATACGATTGAAATCCTCAAACGTTGCTCAGAATTGCAATATTTGTCTTTATATGCATAATGACCACGTATAATCCAATTTTTTTGAATAAATAACATATGAATCATATTTTACATAGTATAAAGAGTTTAAATGTAGATTATTGTTATCAAATGAGTTAGAATGATTCCAGAAATGATTGAAATGCTCAAACGAAGCTCAGAATTGCATTATTTATACTTTATATGTGTAAATACCAAGTATAACACAATCTTTTTGAATAAATAATATATGAATAAAATTTTATACAGTAGAAAGAGTTTAAATGTAGTTGTGATCAAATGACTTAGAATGAATCCAGAAACAAATAAAATGCTAAAACGATGCTCAGAATTGCATTATTTAAACTTTATATGTGTAAATACCAAATATAACACAATCTTTCTGAATAAATAATATATGAATAAAATTCTATACAGTAGAAAGAGTTTTAATGTAGATTATGATCAAATGACTTAGAATGAATCCAGATACGATCGAAATGCTCAAACGGTGATGAGAATTTCATTATTTGTCTTTTATATGCATAATTACCGTGTCTAATCCAATCTTTTTGAATAAAAAACATATGAATCATATTCTAGACAGTATAGAGAGTGTAAATATACATTATTGTGATAAAAAAGAGTTACAATGATTCCAGAAACGATTGAAATGCTCAAACGATGCTGAGAATTGCATTATTTACAATTTATATGTGTAATTACCATGTATAATCTAATCTTTTTAACAAATAACATATGTATCATATTATAGAAAGTACAAAGAATATAAATGTAAATTATTGTAATAAAAAGACTTAGAATGAAATCAGAAATGATTGATATGCTCAAACAAAGCTCAGAATTGCATTATTTGCAATTTATAAGCGTAATTACAATGTATAATCTAATCCTTTCTGAATAAATAATATATGTATCATATTCTAGACAGTATAAAGAGTTTAAATATAGATTATTATGGCCAAATGACTAAAAATGAATCTAATGACGATTGAAATGCTCAAACGATGCTCAGAATTGCATTAGTTGTCTTTTATTTGCGTAATTACCATGTATAATGCAATCTTTCTGAATAAATAACATATGAATCATATTCTACACAGTATAAAGAGTTTAAATGTTGATTATAGTGATTAAATAACCTAGAATGAATCTAGAAACGATTGAAATGCTCAAACGATGCTCAGAATTGCATTATTTGCACTTTATACGTATTATTAACAAGTATAATCCAATCTTTTTGAATAAAAAACAAATGTATCATATTCTTGAATGTATAAAGAGTTTAAATGTATACTATTGTGACCAAATGACATAGAATGAATCCAGAAACGATTGACCTGCTCAAACGATGCTCAGAATTACATTATATGCACATTATATACGTAACTACCATGTATAATCCAATCTATTTGAAAAAATAACACATGAATAATATTCTATACATTTGAAAGAGTTTAAATGTAGATTATTGTGATCAAATGACTTAGAATGAATTCAGAAATGATTGAAATGCTCAATTGATGCTCAGAATTGCATTATTTTTGCAATTTATATACGTAATTACCATGTAAAATCCATTCTTTTTGAATAAATAACATATGTATCATATTCTAAACAGTATGGAGAGTTTAACTGCAGATTATTGTGACCAAATGACATAGAATGAATCCAGAAACGGTTGAAATGCT
Source organism: Rhynchospora pubera (assembly GCA_028095005.1). Lineage (NCBI taxonomy): Eukaryota > Viridiplantae > Streptophyta > Magnoliopsida > Poales > Cyperaceae > Rhynchospora > Rhynchospora pubera. Next base: position 37,595,765 of record CM051460.1, on the reverse strand, counting down.
TAAATTATGATCAGAATTGCATTATTTGGTCTTTATAGGCGTAATTACATTTTATATTCCAATCTTATAGAATAAATAACATATGAATCATATTGTTTTCAGTATAAAGATTTTAAATGTATATTATTGTGATCAAATGACTTATAATGATTCCAGAAAGGATTGAATTGCTCAAACGATGTTCAGAATTGCAATATTTGCAATTTATATTGTCAAGAATAAGATTCATATGTTGACAATAATCAGAATTGCATTATTTGCAATTTTTATTCGTAATTACCGGCATAGTCAATCCTTTAAAATAAATAATATATGAATCATATTATTGACATTATAAATAGTTTAAATGTAGATTATTGTTATCAAATGGCTTAGAATGAATCTAGAAACGATTGAAATGCTCAAACGATGTTCAATATTGCAATATTTGCACTTTATATACGTAATTACCATGTATAATCCAAACTTTTTGAATAAATTACATATGTATTATATTCTAGTCAGTATAAAGAGTTTAAATGTAGATTATTTTGATCAAATAACTTAGAATGAATTAAAAAATGATTGAAATGCTCAAACATTGCTGAGAAAAGCATTATTTGCCCTTTATATGCGTGAGTTCCATTTATAATCCAATATTTTTTCAATAAATAACATATGAATCATATTCTAGACTGTATAATGAGTTTAAATGTAGATGATTTTGACCAAATGACTTACAATGAATGCAGAAACGATTCAAATGCATAACGGATTCTCAGAATTGCATTATTAGCAATTCGTATGCATAATTACCATGTTTAATCCAATCTTTTGGAATTAGTAACAGATGTAACATATTTTGGACAGTATAAAGAGTTGAAATATAAATTATTATGATCAAAAGACTTAGAATGAATCTAGAAACGATGGAAATGCTCAATCAATGTTCAGAAGTGCATTATTTGCACTTTATATACTTAATTACCATGTATCATCCAAACATTTTGAATACAAAACATATGTATTATTGTGATCAAATAACTTAGAATGAATTCAAAAATGATTGGAATGCTCAAACATTGCTCAGAATTGCATTATTTGCACTTTATATGCATGAGTACCATTTATAATCCAATCTCTTTCAATAAATAACATATGAATGCAGAAACGATTATTGTGACCAAACTTACATTGAATGCAGAAACGATTGAAATGCACAACCGATTGTCAGAATTGCACTTTTAGCAATTCATATGCATAATTACCATGTTTAATCCAATCTTATGGAATTAATAATAGATGTAACATATTTTAGACAGTATAAAGAGTTTAAATATAAATTATTGTGATCAGAAGCCTTAGAATGAATCTAGAAACGATTGAAATGCTCAAACGATGTTCAGAATTGCATTATTTGTACTTTATATACATAATTACCATGTATAATCCAAACATTTTGAATAAATAACATATGTATTATATTCTGGACAGTATAAAGTGTTTAAATGTAGATTATTGTGATCAAATAACTTAGAATGAATTAAAAAATGATTGAAATGCTCAAACATTGCTCAGAATTGCATTATTTATATGCGTGAGTACCATTTATAATCCAATTTTTTTTCAATAAATAACATATGAATCATATTCTAGACTGTATAAAGAGTTTAAATGTAGATTATTGTGACCAAATGACTTACAATGAATGCAGAAACAATTGAAATGCACAACCGATTCTCAGAATTGCATCATTAGCAATTCGTATGCATAATTACCATGTTTAATCAATTTTTTAGAATTAATAACATATGTAACATATTTTAAACAGTATTAAGAGTTCAAATATAAATTATTGTGATCAATTGACTTAGAATGAATGCAGAAATGATTGAAATGCTCAAACGATGCTGCATTATTTGCAATTTTTATGAGTAATTACCATGTTTAATCAAATATTTTGGAATTAATAACATATGTAGCATATTTTATATAGTATAAAGAGTTTAAATATAAATTATTGTGATCAAAAGTCTCAGAATGAATCCAGAAACGTTTGAAATGCTCAAACATTACTCAGAATTGCATTATTTACAATGTATATGCGTGAGTACCATTTATAATCCAATCTTTTTTCAATAAATAACACATGGATCATATTCTAGATAGTATAAAGAGTTGAAATGTTGATTATTGTGACCAATTGACTTAGAATGAATGCAGAAATAATTGAAATGCACAACCAATTCTCAGAATTGCATTATTAGCAATTTGTATACATAAGTACCATGTTTAATCCAATCTTTTTAAATAAATAATATATGAATCATACTATTGACATTATAAAGAGTTTATATGTGGATTATTTTTTATCAAATTCCTTAGAATGAATACAGAGTTACAGACACGATTGAAATGCTCAAACGATGTTCAGAATTCCATAATTTACACTTTATAAGCATAATTACATCATATAATCCAAAATTTTAGAATAAATAACGTATGTATTATATTCTAGAAAGTATAAAGAGTTTAAATATTTTATTATTTTGACCAAATAACTTAGAATGAATGCAGAGACGATTGAAATGCACAAACGAAGCACAGATTTTCATTATTTGCAATTTACATGCGTAATTATCATGTATAATCCAATCTTTTAGTTATATAACATATATGTAATACTTGGACTCGTTTGGATGGTATGGGAATAAGGAAGGAGTAAGGATTTTAGGAAGAAAACAATGGAAAGAGTGTAACTTTGGGAAGAGTGGAAAGAATGTTATTCCGGGAAGAAGGAATGTTGTTTGGATGGTGAGTTAGGAATAAGTAAATTAATATTAATTTAAATAAATTATTAAAAATTATTATTTTAATATTAAATAAAATACTAATTAAAGAGCACACATAATTTCATTGTATTTAGCTAATTTTGTTGAAATTTTGTAAATATAATTGTTGCAAGATGCTATTCCTAGGAAGAAGCTATTTTTCTTCTTATTCCTAACTTATTTGGATACATAGGAAGAAGCTATTCTTCCTTATTCCCATACCATCCAAACGGCCCCCTATAGTATAAAGATTGAAATGATTGAAATGCTCAAACATTGCTCACAATTGCATTATTTTCACTTTATATGCGTGACGGAATGATATACAATGAATGCAGAAACGATTGAAATGCACAACCGATTCTCAGAATTGCATTACTAGCAATTCGTATGCATAATTACCTTGTTTAATCTAATCTTATGGGATTAACAATAGATGTAACATATTTTAGACAGTATAAAGAGTTTATATGCAAATTATTGTGATAAAAAGATTTAGAATGAATCTAGAAACGATTGAATTGCTAAAACGTTGTTCAGAATTGCATTATTTGCACTTTATATAGTTAATTACCACGTATAATCCAAACTTTTTGAATAAATTACATATGTATTATATTCTAGTCAGTATAAAGAGTTTAAATATAGATTATTTTGATCAAATAATTTTGAATGAATTTAAAAATGATTGAAATGCTCAAACATTGCTCAGAATTGCATTATTTGCACTTTGTATGCGTGAGTACCATTTATAATCTAATATTTTTCAATAAATAACATATGAATCATATTCTAGACTGTATAAAGATTTTAAATAAAGATTATTATGACCAAATGACATACAATGAACGCAGAAACGATTGAAATGCACAACCGATTCTCAGAATTGTATTATTAGCAATTCGTATGCATAATTACCATGTTCGATCCAATCTTTTGGAATTAATAACATATGTAACATATTTTAGACAGTTTAAAAATTTTAAATATAAATTATTGTGATAGAAAGACTTTAGAATGAATCCAGAAATGATTGAAAGGCTCAAACAATGCTCAGAATTGCATTATTTTCAATTTTTATTCCAAATTACCGTGTATAGTCCAATCTTTTTAAATAAATAATTTATGAATCATATTATTGATATTATAAAGAGTTTAAATATAGATTATTGTTATCAAATTCATTAGAATGAATCCAGAAATGATTGAAATGCGCAAACGATGTTCAGAATTCCATAATTTGCACTTTATAAGCTTTAACAATGTATAATCCAAACTTTTTCAATAAATAACATATGTATTATATTCTAGACAGTATAAAGAATTCAAATGTAGATTATTATGATCAAATGATTTAGAATGAATTCAGAAATGATGGAAATGCTCAAACATTGCTCAGAATTGCATTATTTGCACTTTATATGCGTGAATATCATTTATAATCCAATCTTTTTCAATAAATAACATATGTATCATATTCATGAAAGTATAAAGAGTATAAATATAAATTGTTGTGATCAAATGACTTAGAATGAATCTAGAAATGATTGAATAGCTCAAAGAATTGCATTATTAGCACTTTATATGCGCAATTACCGTGTATAATCAAATCTTTTTTAATATGTAACAAATGAATCATATTTTTAACATTAAAATAGCTTAAATGTAGATTATTGTGATCAAATGACTTTGAATGAATTCAGAAACGATTGAAATGCTCAAACGATGCTCAGAATTGCGTTATTTGCAATTTATAAGCGTAATTACAATGTATAATCTAATATTTTGAGACTAAATAACATATGTATCATATTCTAGACAGTATAAAGAGTTTAAATATAGATTATTGTGACCAAATGACTTAAAATGAATCCAAAGATGATTGAAATGCTCAAACGATGCTCAGAATTTTATTAGTTGTCTTTTATTTGCGTAATTATGATGTATAATGCAATCTTTCTGAATAAATAACACATGAATCATATTCTACACATTATAAAGGGTTTAATGTTTATTATTGTGATTAAATGACTTAGAATGAATACAGAAAAAATTGAAATGCTTAAACAATGCTCAGAATTGCATTATTTGCACTTTATATGCGTTATTAACAAGTATAATCCCATCTTTTTAATAAAAAAACATATGAATCATATTTTTGAAAGTATAAAGAATTTAAATGCAGAATGTTGTGATCAAATGACTTAGAATGAATCATAAACGATTGAAATGCTCAAACTGTCCACAGAATTGCATTATTTATAATTTATATTCCAAAATTACAATGTATAATCCAATAATTCTGAATAAATAATATATGTATCATATGCTAAACAGTACAAAGAGTTTAAATGTAGAATATTGTGATCAAATGACTTAGAATGAATCCAGAAATGAGTGAAATGCTCGAACGTTGCTCAGAATCGTATTATTCGCAATTAATATGCGTAATTGCCATGTATGTTCCAATCTTTTTGAATAAATAACATATGAATCATATTCCTGAAATTATATAAATTTTAAATGTATATTATTGCGATCAAATTACTTAGAATGAATCCAGAAACGATTGAAATGATCAAACGTTGCTCAGAATTGCATTATTTGCTAGTTATATGCGTAATTATAGTGTATTTTCCAATATTTTTCGAAAAATAACATATGAAACATATTCTAAACAGTATGAAGAGTTTAAATTGTGATTAAATGACTTAGAATGAAATGGGAAATGATTTAAATGTACAAACGATGCTCAGAATTGGATTATTTGCAATTTATATGCGTAATTACCATTTAAATCCAATCTTTATGAATAAATAACATATGAAGCATATTATAGAAAGTATAAAGCATTTAAAAGTGAATTATTGTGATCAAATGACTTAGAATGAATGTAGAAAGGATTAAAATACTCAAACAATTCTCAGAATTGTATTATTTGCAATATGCGAAATTACCATGTATAATCCAATCTTTTTGAATAAATAACATATGAATCATATTCTTGAGAGTATAAAGAGTTTAAATATAGATTACTGTAATTTTCAGTTTAAATGCATAATTACCTTGTATAATCGAATCTTTTGGAATAAATAATATATGAATCATATTCTAGACAGTATAAAAGTGTTTATTGTAGATTATTGTAACCAAATGACTTAGAATGAATCCAGAAACCATTGCAATGCTCAAACGATTCTCAGAATTGTATTATTTGCACTTTATATGCGTAATTACCATGAAAAATCCAATCTTTTTGAATAAATAATATATTAATCATATTCTACACAGTATAAAGAGATTAAGTGCAGATTATTATGACCAAATGACTTAGACTGAATCCAGAATCAATTTAAATGCTCAAACGATGCTCGAAATTGCATTATTTGCACTTTATATACGTATTTACCATGTATAATACAATCTTTTTCAATAAATGACATATTAATGAAATTCTGCACTGTATAAAGAGTTTAAATGAAGATTATTGTGACCAAATTACTTAGAATGAATTCAGAAATGATTGAAATGCTCAAACGATGCGCAGAATTGCATTATTTGATATTTATATGCGTAATTATCTAGTATAATTAAATCCTTTCGAATAAATAATATATGAATCATATATTTGAAAGTATAAGGTATTAAAATGTAAATTATTGTGATCAAATGACAAAGAATGAATCCAGAAACAATTGAAATTTTCAAACGATGCTCAGAATTGGACTATTTGCTATTTATATGCGTAATTACCGTTGATAATTCAATCTTTTTGAATGAATAATATATGATTCATATTATAGACAGTATAAAGAAATTAAATGTAGATTATCTTGATCAAATGAATAAGAATGAATCTAGAAACGGTTGAAATACTCAAACGATGCTCAAAATTTTATGATTTGCACTTTATATGCATAATTACCATGTATAATCCAATCTTTTAGAATAAATAACACATGTATCATATTCTAGACGGTATAAAGAGTTTCAATGTATATTATTGTGATCAAATAACTTAGAATGATTCCAGAAACGATTGAAATGTACAAACGATGCTCAGAATTGTATTGTAATTTTAATGTATAATCCAATCATTTTGAATAAATAACATATGTATCATATTCTAGACAAAATAAAGAGTTTAATTGCTAATTATTGTGATCATATAACTTAGAATGAATCATGAACGATTGAAATGGTGAAACGATTCTCATAATTGCATTAGCTGCAATTTATGTGCGTAATTTCAATGTATAATCCAATCATTTTGAATAAATAACATATATATCATATTCTAGTGAGTATAAAGAGTTTAATTGTTGAATATTGTGATCAAATGACTAAGAATGAATCCAGAAACGATTGAAATGTTCAACGATGCTCAGAATTGCATTATATTCAATATATATGCATAATTACCGTGTATAATCCAATCTTTTGGAATAAATAACATATGAATCATATCCTTGACGGTAAAAAGAGCTTAAATGCAGATTATTATGATCAAATGACTTAGAATGAAACCAGAAACGATTGAAATGCTCAAACGATGTTCAGAATTGCATTATTTGTCCTTTATATGCGTAATTAGCATGTATAATCCAATCTTTTTAAATAAATAACATATGAATCATATTCTAGACAGTATAAAGTATTTAAATGTAGATTATTGTGATTCAAAGACTTAGAATGATTTCAGAAATGATTGAAATACTCAGACGATGCTCAGAATTGCATTATTTGCAATTTATATGAGTAATTATAAAGTATAATCCAATATTTTTCGATAAATAACATATGAATCATATTCTAGACAATATAAAAAGTTTAAATGTAGATTATTGTGATAATATGATTTAGAATGAATTCAGAAATGATTGAAATGCTCAAACGATGCTCATATTTGCATTATTAGCAATTTATAAGAGTAATTACCATGTATAATCCAATCTTTTTGAATAAATAACATATGTTTCATATTCTAGACAATATAAAGAGCTTAAATGTAGATTATTGTGATCGAATGACTTAGAATGAATCCAGAATCAAATGAAATGCTCGAACAATGCTCAGAATTGCATTATTTGCACTTTATATGCATAATTACCATGTATAATACAATCTTTTGGATGAAATAACAATTAATCATATTTTGACTGTATAAAGAGTTTAAATGTAGATTATTGTGATGAAATGACATAGAATGTATCCAGAAACGATTGAAATACTCCAATGATGCTTAGAATTGCATTATTTGCACATTATATGCGTAATTACCATGCATAATCCAATCTTTCGGAATAAATAACAAATGCATAATATTCTATACAGTATAAAGAGTTTAAATGTAAATTATTGTGACCAAATGAATTATAATGAATCCAGTGACTATTGAAATGATCAAACGATGATCAGAATTGCATTATTTGTCCATTATACACGTAATTAGGATGTATAATCCAATCTTTTTGAATAAATAACATATTAATCATATTCTACACAGTATAAAGAGTTTAAATGTAGATCATTGAGATCAAATGACTTTTAATTAATGCAGAAATGATTGAAATACACAAACGATGCTCAGACTTGCATTATTTGCACTTTATATGCGTAATTACCTTGCATAATCCAATCATGTTGAATAAATAACATATGAATCATATTATAGAAAGAATAAAGAGTTTAAATATACATTATTGTGATCAAATGACTTAGAATGAATCCAGAAACAATTTAAATGCTCAAACGATGCTCAGAATTCCATTATTTGCTATTTATAAGCATAATTACAATGTATAATCTAATCTTTCAGAATAAATAACATATGTATCATATTCTAGACAGTATAAGGAGGTTAAATGTAGATTATTGTGACCAAATGACTTAGAATAAATCCAGAGACGATGGAAATGCTCAAACGATGCTTAGAATTGTATTATTTGTCCTTTATATGCGTAATTACCATGTATAACCCAATCTTTTTAAATAAATAACATATGAATCATATTTTACACAGTATAAAGAGTTTAAATGTAGATTATTGTGATCAAATTACTTAGAATAAATCCAGAAACGATTGAAGTGCTTAAACGATTCTCAGAATTGCAATATTTGCACCTTATATGCGTAATTGCCATGTATAATCCAATCTTTTGGAATAAATAACATATGAATCATATTGTAGTCTGTATAAAGAGTTTAAATGTAGATTATTGTGATTAAATTACGTAGAATGAATTCAGAAGCAATTGAAATGCTCAAACGATTCTCAGAATTGCATTATTTGCACTTTATATGCGTAATTACCATGTAAAATCCAATCTTTTTGAATAAATTACATATGAATCATATTATAGACTGTACAAAGAATTTAATTGTAGATTATAGTGATGACTTAGGCCCTGATCAAAATCTCATTTTTTTAGCGTGGGATTTCATTTCATTTCATTTCGTTGGAAAATTCTTGATCAAAATGAAGGGATTTGGTGTCATTTGGTTGAAATTACTATGTAATTAGATCCAACGAAATCCTATGAAATCAATTCAATTGAAATGAAATGAAATGAAATCCCACGTAAACTTCATTTTGATCAGGGCCTTAGATTGTATCATGAAATGATTGAAATGATTAAACGATTCTCAGATTTGCAATATATGCACTTTATATGCGTAATTACCATGTATAATCCAATCTTTTTGAATAAATATCATCGGAATCATATTATACAAAGTATAAAGAGTTTAAATGTAGATTATTGTTATTAAATGACTTAAAATGAATCCATAAATGATTGAAATGCTATAACAATGCTCGGAATTGCATTATTTGCACTTTATAAGCGTAATTACCATGTATAATAAAATATTTTTAAATAAATGACATATGAATTGTATTCTAGATTGTATAAAGGCTTTAAATATAGATTATTGTGATTAAATAACTTAAAATGAATCCAGAAAAGATTGAAATGCTCAAAGGATGCTCAGAATTCCATTATTTGCACTTTATATGCGTAATTACCATGCATAATCCAATATTTTTGAATAAATAACATATGAATCATATTCTAGACAGTAGAAAGGGTTTAAATGTAGATAAATGTGATCAATTGACTTAGAATGAATCCAGATACGATTGAAATGCTCAAACGATGCTCATAATTGCAATATTTGCACTTTATATGCGTAATTACCATGTATAATCCAATCTTTCTGAATGAACAACATACGTATCATATTCTATACAGTATTAAGTGTTTAAATGTAAATTATTGTGACCAAATAACTTAGAATGAATTCAAAGACGATTGAAATGCTCAAACGATGCTTAGAATTGCATTATTTGTGCTTTATATATGTAATTTACCTTGTATAATCCAATCTTTTTGAATAAATTACATATGAATCATAATATACTTAGTATAAAGAGTTTAAATGCTGGTTATTGTGATCAAATGACTTAGAATGAATCCAGAAACAATTAAAATGCTCAAACGATACTTAGAATTGCAATATTTGCATTTTATATGCGTAATTACCGTGTATGATTAATATTTTTGAATAAATAACATATGTAACATATTATAGAAAGTATAAAGAGTTTAAATGTAAATTATTGTGATCAAATGACTTATAATGAATCTAGAAACGATTGAAATGCTCAAACGATGCTCAGAATTGCATTATTTGCACTTTATATGTGTAATTACCATGTATCCAAACTTTTTGAATAAATAACATATGTATCATATTTTAGACAATACAAAGAGTTTATTGTAGATTATTGTGATCAAATGACTTAAAAAGAATCCAAATGCTCAAACGCTGCTCAGAATTGCATTATTTGCATTTTATTTGCGTAATTACCATTTATAATCCAATCTTTTGGGATAAATAACATACGAATCATATTCTAGACTGTATAAAGGGTTTAATATGCACTATAGTGCATAGAATGTTCTATGCACCGCGGACTTTTTCGAGAATATTTTTATAAATTGATAAATCTAATTTAACCAATCTAATCTACATATTGAAATCTCATAGCAAACCAATTTTTACAATTTTTGAGATTTTATTACTATTTTTTTCGAATTTTTTAAAACATGCCATTTTTAGAATATTGTAAATAGTATAACATTCCAAAAATGGCATGTTTTAAAAAATTCGAAAAAAATAGTAATAAAATCTAAAAAATTATAAAATTTAGTTTGCTATGAGATTTCAATATGTAGATTAGCTTGGTTAAATTTTATTTGTCAATTTATAAAAATATCCCCGAAAAAGTCCGTGGTGCATAGAACGTCCAATGCACTATAGTGCATATTAAACTTTCTCTATATATATATATATATATTTTTGGGAATTACTACAAGACGTGGACTGAAGTATTTCCAAATGATGGAATGATTTTAGTGAGAAGAGCATGTTGAGGAGGCGAGAGGTCGTATCTTTTTTTTTTTTTTTTTGAAGTGTTTTACTCTTTACCAGATAGTTAAGACTAATATAATGATGTAAGGAATTTGATCATTTGAAATAGAGTATTCATCAAATATCTCTTCATACCTTCACCATTGCCATACCTTCATCAATATAATATTTAGTTTTTTCTCTATGCAATATTAAAATCAAGTACAAACATACAAATCTTTACTTTTGAGCAGACTGGCTTGAAATTTTAGCTGCAAATTGAAGCACAATTCAAATAGTTATCTAAATTGCAGAGCAATTCAAAAAATTAATGACTACATTATAGTATATTGTTGGAATCATATCAAACTTGCTTCTGAACTCTCAACACACATTATTAAGAAGGAGTGAAATTGGAGCATACACTCCAAATTGCAATAGAGCTTTGAACAAAAACTCTCGTAATCATCGTTTCTACCTTTTTTTTCTTTAGATGTTGTAGGATTAGTGATGTGCAAATATATATATATATATATATTTTTTTGTGTGGAAAAGGCTCATATGGCTGATGAGGAAAACATGATTTATTTACTTTTTTTTTAATCTTCACATAATTGTAATGGGTGGGATTATTATTTTGCACCAAAACTTTTTGACTTTTGATCACAAACTTATTATTTTTAAGTATCTAATCAGCTCAAGTACTATTAAAAGTTTTCGTTATATAATTGACAAAAATTTCATAATGTTAGAATATGTCTGAAAAATATTTGCTCAAATAATATGGTAATTTGTTGCGAAGCACATCCTATACAACACAACAGATGCATACACCAGTATCATCCTGAAAGGTACACACTGTCTTAATTACTTTCTTATTTTATTGTCCTAACGTTGCCTGTCAAAGAATAGTATGCACAGAGATCATTACCGTACATTTTTTTTTTTTAATTGTCCCGCACTAATTTTGCTAACTAGCAGCGGCAAATGTCCATGAAACTTTATGATTTTTCTTGCCGTTAATGTGTTGTTCTTTATTTTTTTTTCTTTCAGAAACAAATTGAGTTATTTTTGGTGTTAGTGTGGAGAAAGAAGCGAGCTCATATACTTCTCGGACGAAGTTCATTCTCAAGGAGAGCTCAATAACTCCTTGAAGATATTGCACGCCTTGAACAACTATATTTAGATGTTACATGCAACCGTTGAACATAATTTAGGGGCAAAATGGAAAATGTTTCAAAAATATCGACATTAGTTAAACGATTTAATATCCTTGGTTTGTATACTGACAGATAATTTATGTTAACAAATTTGTTTGTGTGATTTAATTTCAAGATGTTTACATTTGCAAAATTTTATTTTAGTAATTGCATATATTGAAAAAGAGCAATGAATAGCTATGATGAGGTGTGAGAAGAAGGAAAAAGTGGAAAGAAGTATTGGTAAGTGTGTAACTTTGTGAAGAGTTTGGATTGTTTATAATAAATTTCTTCTCTTTTTCCTTCTTCTTCCCTTCTTCCCACATGTTATCCAAACGGAGCCTATAGAAGGAATGCATGTTTGGTTTCTAAATATTTCATGTGCTGCTGACATTGAGATGTTGTCATCTCATGTATTCATATTTATCATATTTTTTTCATCTACTATTTTGATTTATCGACTTATTATAGAATTATATTACGGACCATAAACTCATTTCAATTTTTTTTTGGAATAAGGGCCACTAACATGCAAATATGAAATGCACTTCAAATTAGATCTTACATAACCTTAATGGTTCATACTCGCGCGACTTTTTGTTTGTTTCCTTTCTAAAGCAACTTATGCCATATTTTATTTCTTATTTCAAGCTATTTATTGTGATTTATGAATTCATTTTGCTTTAGAATTTGGATGTCTCACAATGTTACGAATAATTCCTATTTGTCATTGCTAATTTTTTTTGTTAAATGTGTTGTTCTCTGAATTCTATGATTGGGTTAGTGCGAAAGGTGAATCAAAGCTAAACCTGTTAAAACTTATATAAGAAATGTATTGTATATATAAAATTACAGTATTGGTAGTTGTACATTTTTTTCTATAATGAGTTTTTCAACAGTACACCCGTGCCTAATCAATTGAAACCTATCCATAATTTAAAAAAAAACCTACAATAGCTCATATAATAATAGATACTACCCGTGCATCTATCTTTTTAGTTATTACTGTCTTTACTATCATCAATCCAAACAATGCAAAAAAAAAAAAAAGGATTATATGTTCAAAACTGACAGTGACAGATGCATATCCATCAAATGCCCTATAAACCACTCCAACATAAAATACACTGAGCTAAAATTTAAAATATATAAAATCAGATGGGTGATTGTGGCGAAGCCGCGACGACAAAGCATGCTAGTGACTAACAAAAAAGAATACCTGCTCGGCTGAATTAAGTTAGAAGATAATTCATTTTTTTCTTTATACAAGCAAAATATGATCTCATAGGTGGGCACATAAACAAACAAAAAATATAAAAAAATAAAATTTTTTGCTCAATCTACCAACGACATAAGTAGATATGTTGTTTACTTTATTTTTTTATTAGACGAAAAATCAAAATATATTGTTGTTTCGTCTAGCGATTGATATCTAACCACATAACAATTCGATCGAACGACAGAAATACATGTTTACATGCTAGATGTAGTATGTATTACTTTTATAAGTGGACATATTTTATAAGACTTTTCAAATAGTCATGAATTAGCGAGGTGATTGCTTGAGGCTTTAAATCATTCAGAGTAAGAATAAGAAAGTGCCTTGGTCAAGTTGCAGACCTTTCGGATCATAACGTTTAATAATTGCAGGTTACAGCTCATCACTAGCTCCAATTAAGAAGCATATTGATTCCAAGCTGCCAATAAATCATGATTCATGACAGGTCCATGAACTTTCCTCTCAATTTGTCAATTATAATTAAAAAAGAGCTTCCGAACTATTGTAGGGAAAAAAATTGTCAATTGATCACCCATCAATAAAAGCAAACCATGCAAAGCAACAGCAATTGTTTCTAATATACATATATATAGAGTTTTGTTATGGTGAGTTGCAACTCACCAAAACGTCCGTGAGTCGCGCTCAAAATTCCGAAATTAAGTTCAAAACGACCGATCCAAACCGTCTAATACGATCTCCCTATTGAATTCTCCATGCAGACCAAATTTTGCATTTTTTCGAAATTTTTAAATATTTATTTCGAATTTTTAAAAACTGCTGTTTTTGAACGGTTCAAAACTAATTAGATTAATGATTTTTCAAAATTTCAAAAATATACTTAAAAATTTCGAAAAAATATAAAATTTGGTCTGCATGGAGATTTCAATAGGAAGATTGTATTAGACGGTTTGGATCGGTCGTTTTGAACTTAATTTCGGAATTTTGAGCGCGACTCACGGACGCTTTGGTGAGTTGCAACTCACCATAGCAAAACTCCATATATATATACACACACACACACACACACACATATATATATATACATACATATATATATATATATACATACATATATATATTTATACATACATATATATATCTATATATATATATATATATATATAGAAAGCCTTCAATCAAAGCGCTTTGACCGGAGTCTCAGTTAAACCCCGTCGGTTCTCAATTTTGAAAGTTCAAACGACCGATCCGAACCGTCAAATATGATCTCCATATTGAAATCTCCTTGCCGACCAAAATTTTCATTTTTTTGAATTTTTTAAGTATTTTTTTCGGATTTTCAA